>CM038142.1:31316777-31916777 GCA_021437245.1 Aegilops speltoides
TCTCCTAGGCTTCCCTCATCTGGGATCCTCGGGAAGAGGATCAAGTTGGCCCTTGCGAATAACTTGATGCACTATCTCCTTCAACCCTTTGAGCGAAATGTAGCAAAATGAAGGAAACTCCATGGACTGACTCCATTGTCTCCACCCCATAGGAACTACAAGATCACCGCAAGGACGCCCTCGGCGTCCGTGGGTCCGGACCACCATAGACCCTGTTCAATAAGTGGAACACATTAGCCGTCCGCTCTCCGGTTGGGCAGTAAGGGTCGGAGAAGGGCAATCACTCGTTCTTAAAACCAGCATTCTTAAGATCAAAGAGTCGGGCGGAAAAGGGAGAGCTCCCGTTCTGGTTCTCTCAGAATGGATTCCCGAACCACAAGAATCCTTAGAATGGGATTCCAACTCAGCACCTTTTGTTTTGAGATTTTGAGAAGAGTTGCTCTTTGGAGAGCACAAGACGATGAAAGTTGTAAGCTGTGTTCGGGGGTGATATTGTCTATCGTTGGCCTCTATGGTAGAACCCGCCGGGAGGCCCGAGAGGCGGTGGTTTACCCTGTGGCGGATGTCACGGTTCGAGTCCGCTTATCTCCAGCCCGTGAACTTAGCGGATACTATGATAGCGATAGCACGAATTTTGCCAATTCGCAGATTCGATCTATGATTTCACATTCATGGACGTTGATAAGATCCTTCCATTTAGTAGCACCTTAGGATGGCATAGCCTTAACGTTAATGGTGAGGTTCAAAAGAGGAAAGGCTGCGGTGGATACCTAGGCACCCAGAGACGAGGAAGGGCGTAGCAAGCGGCGAAATGCTTCGGGAGTTGAAAATAAGCATAGATCCGGAGATTCCCAAATAGGTCACCTTTTAAACTGCTCGCTGAATCCATGAGCAGCAAGAGACAACTCGCGAATGAAACATCTTAGTAGCCGAGGAAAAGAAAGCAAAAGCGATTCCGTAGTAGCGGCGAGCGAAATGGGAGCAGCCTAAACCGTGAAAACGGGGTTGTGGGAGAGCAATACAAGCGCCAGTTGCTAGGTGAAGCGGTTGAGTGCCGCACCCTAGATGGCTAAAGTCCAAGAGGCGAAAGCATCACTAGCTTACGCCCGACCCGAGTAGCATGGGGCACGTGGAATCCGTGTGAATCAGCAAGGACCACCTTGCAAGGCTAAATACTCTGGGTGACCGATAGCGAAGTAGTACCGTGAGGAAAGGTGAAAAGAACCCCGATGGGTAGTGAAACAGAACGTGAAACCGTCTTTGAGCTCCCAAGCAAAGTGGGAGGAAAGTGATCTCGATCGCGTGCTGTTGAAGAATGAGCGGCGACTCATGGGCGTGGCTTGGTTAAGGAACGGAACCCACCGGAGCCGAGCGAAGCGTAGTCTTAATAGGGTGATTGTCCGCTTATGGACCCGAACTGGGTGATCTATCCATGACCGGGATGAAGCTTGGATGAAACTAAGCAGAGGTCCAAACCGATCGATGTTGAAGAATCAGCGGATGAGTTGTGGTTAGGGGTGAAATGCCACTCAACCCGAGCTAGCTGGTTCTCCCGAAATGCGTTGAGGCGCAGCAGATGATTTCGACATCTAGGGGTAAAGCAATATTTGGTGCGCGGCTGCTTGAGCGGTACCAAATCGAGGCAAACTCTGAATACTAGATATGACCCAAAAATAACAGGGTCAAGGTCGGCCGGTGAGACGATGGGGATAAGCTTCATCGTCGAGAGGAAACAACCGGATCACCAGCTAAGGCCCCTAAATGACCGCTCGGTGATAAAGGAGGTGGGGTGCAAAGACAGCCGGAGGTTTGCCTAGAAGCAGCCACCCTTTAAAGAGTGCGTAATAGCTCATCGATCGAGCGCCCTTTGCGCTGAAGATGAACGGGCTAAGCGATCGCCAAGCGTGGGATGTCAAAATGCATCGGTAGGGGAGCGTTCCGCCTTAGAGGGAAGCAACCGCAAAGCGGGGTCGATTAAGCGAAGCGAGAATGTCGGCTTGAGTAACGAAAACATTGGTGAGAATCCAATGCCCCAAAACCCAAGGTTTCTCCGCAAGGTTAGCCCACGGAGGGTGAGTCGTGGCCTAAGATCAGCCGAAAGGCGAGTCGATGGACAACATGTCAATATTCCTGTACTACCCCTTGTTGGTGCGGAGGGACGGAGGAGGCTAGGTTAATAAAGATGGTTATAGGTTTAAGGACACAAGGTGACCCTGCTTTTCGAGGTAAGAAGGGGTAGAGAAAATGCCTCGAGCCAAGGTCCGAGTACAAGCGCGCAATAGCTGAAGTATGAGCCCCGTGGACTAGCGATTGCTTCTCCACGAGGCTCATACCAGCGCTACGGCGCTGAAGTATGTAATCGATGCCATACTCCCGGGAAAAGCTTGAACGACCTTCAACAAAAGGGTACTGCACTCGAAACCGACATGTGGGTAGGTAGAGAATACCTAGGGCGCGAGACAACTCTCTCTAAGGAACTCGCAAAATAGCCCGTAACCCGGAGAAGGGTGCCCCCTCACAAAGGGGGCCGCAGTGACCAGGCCAGGCATTGTTTACCTAAAAACACAGTCTCCGCAAAGTCGAAGACCATGTATGGTGGCCGACGCCCAAAGGCCGGAAGGTCAAGGAAGTTGGTGAAGCGATGACAGGAAGCGGCGATCAAGGCCAGTGAACGGCGGCCGAATTATAACGGTCCTAAGGTAGCGAAATTCCTTGTCGGGTAAGTTCCGACCCGCACGAAAGGCGAACGATCTGGGCACTATCTCGAGAGAGGCTCGGTGAAATAGACATGTGCGTGAAGATGCGGACTACCCGCACGGACAGAAAGACCCTATGAAGCTTTCTTGTTCCTCAGGATTGGCTTTGGGCCTTTCTGCGCAGCTTAGGTGGAAGGCGAAGAAGCCCCCTTCCGGGGGCCCGAGCCATCGATGAGATACCACTGGAAGAGCTCGGATTCTAACCTTGTGTCGACCAGCGGGCCAAGGGACAGTCTCGTAGACAGTTTCTATGGGCGTAGGCCTCCCAAAAGGTAACGGAGGCGTGCAAAGGTTTCCTCGGGCGACGGACATTGGTCCTCGAGTGCAAAGGCGAAGGGAGCTTGATTGCAAGACTCACCCGTCGGCGAGGCGAAAGTCGGCCTTAGTGATCCGGCGGTGCCGAGTGGAAGGGCCGTCGCTCAACGGATAAAAGTTACTCTAGGGATAACAGTTGATCTTCCCAAGAGTCCACATCGACGGAAGGTTTGGCACCTCGATGTCGGCTCTTCGCCACCGGAGCTGTAGGTGGTTCCAAGGGTTGGGCTGTTCGCCCATTAATGCGGTACGTGAGCTGGGTTCGTAACATCGTGAGACAGATTCGGTCCATATCCGGTGTGGGCATTAGAGCATTGAGAGGACCTTTCCCTAGTACGAGAGGACCGGGAAGGGCGCACCTCTGGTGTACCAGCTTATCGTGCCTCACGGTAAACGGGTAGCCAAGTGCGGAGAGGATAATCGCTGAAAGCATATAAGTAGTAAGCCCACCCCAAGATGAGTGCTCTCTCCTCCGACTTCCCTAGAGCCTCCGGTATCACAGCCGAGACAATGACGGGTTCTCCACCCATACGGGATGGAGCGGCGAAGTATGGAAATAGGATAAGGTAGCGGCGAGACGAGCCGTTTAAATAGGTGTCAAGTGGAAGTGCAGTGATGTATGCAGGTGAGGCATCCTAACGAGCTAACGATTTGAACCTTGTTCCTACGGCCTGATCAAATCGATCGGGCACTTGCCATCTATCTTCATTGTTCAACTCTTTGATGAAAAGATGAAAAAACCAAAAAAAGCTCGCCCTTCCATCTCTTGGATAGATAGAGAGGGAGGCAGAGGCCTTTGGTGTCCCTTTTCACCAAGAATTGGGGCTTCACAATTACTAGCCAATATTTATCTCATGCCTTTCCTCGTTCATGGTTCGATATTCGGTGTCCTAGGCGAGAGGAACCACACCAATCCATCCCGAATTTGGTGGTTAAACTCTCTGCGGTGGCGATCTTGTAGGGGAGGTCTTGCGGCAAAATAGCTCGATGCCGAATGATAAAAGCTTAACACCTCTTATTTGACTTTTTCACTATTTTGAAATAAGAAAAGATTCAAATCTAAAATGCAAAGGTCGTCTTATTCAAAACCTCAATCATCACATCCTCTCTCCCACTTCACACCTCGGAACGCCTTTGTTCTTATAGAGAGAAAGGCGCTTCCCATCTTCTTAACCTGAAATGAAGGGGTACCCCGGAAGAGATCCAGTGGAGACACTGGGCTGTAGCTCGGAGGATTAGAGCACGTGGCTACGAACCACGGTGTCGGGGTTGAATCCTCCTCGCCCACAGCCTTCCAAAGGGAAGGGCCTTTACTTTCCCCCTGAGGGTAGGAAAATCATGATCGGGATAGCGGACGTAAAGCTATTGAACTTAGGTATGCTCTTTCCTTTTGTCGAAGTGGAATCGTAGAACAGAATGTGATACGATGAGATAGAATGCAATAGAAATAGAAACAAGGATAGCGAGGTTGTCCGCCAGGACCCTTTCCAAATATCACCTTCAAATCCTTGACCATATCATGTACATCAGCACCAGTACGGTGGCGAGGCTTCGTCCGGTGATCCGCCTCACCTTTGAAATGCTTGCCTTTCTTTCTTACGGGATGCCTACTCGGAAGAAATCGACGATGTCCCAGGTACACATTCTTCTTACAACTATTCAAATATATATTGTCGGTATCATCCAAAGCAGGCGTGCATCCGCGGTATCCCTTGTTTGTCCGTCTCCGAAGGTTACCGAGAGCAGGCCAATCATTGATGGTCATGAACAGCAATGCCTTTAGGTCAAATTCTTCCCCATGTGCTCATCCCACGACGTACACATGTTCCATTCCACAGTTGTAAGAGTTCTTCAACTAATGGCCTTAGGTACACATCAATATCGTTGCGGGTTGCTTAGGGCCTTGGACGAGCATCGCATCATAATGAACTTCCGCTTCATGCACAACCAAGGAGGAAGGTTATACAAACATAGAGTCACGTGCCAGGTGCTATGGTTGCTGCTCTGCTCCCCAAAAGGATTAATGCCATCTGCGCTTAGACCAAACCATACGCTCCTTGCGTCATCGCAAACTCCTTCCGTACTTTCTTTCGATTTTTCTCCATCCTGCGACCCGTCGTGGTACTCTCAACTTTCCGTCTTTCTTACGGTCTTCTTCGTGCCATCGCACGCCTTGGCATGCTCTTTGTTTTGGAACATACGTTTCAACCGTGGTATTATAGGAGAATACCACATCACCTTGGCAGAATCTTCTTCCGGGCGCTCGCCCTCGACATCAAGCTCATCGCGCTGATCTTATAGCGCAATGCACCACATACCGGCAAGCGTTCAAATCCTCGTACTCACCGCGGTAGAGGATGCAATCATTAGGGCATGCATGTACCTTCCGCACCTCTAACCCTAGAGGGCGACAGCCTTCTTTGCTTCAGACTCTCGGGCAATTCGTTGTCCTTTGGAAGCATATCCTTTATCATTACCAAGAACCTTCCAAATCCCTTGTCGATACACCATTCTCGCCTTCCATTGCAACAATTCCGATGTCTTTGCCCAGCTTTTACTTGTCACCCACGCAATTCGGGTACAACAAATTTTGTGATCCTCTAACATACGCTTCAACTTCTTCTTCTCCAAATCACTTGCGCAGTTTTTCTTTGGATCGGCAATGGCCCGACCTAGATCATCAACGGGCTCATCGATGCCTCTTCTTCACTTCTTCCCGCATTGCCGGCTCAGCTTCTTCCGCATTACCGCTCAGCTTCTTCCCCATTGTTGTATCATCGTATTCAGGGAACCCATGGCCAAGATAGTCGTCGTCGTCCTCTTCTTCTTCATTGTCTTCCATCATAACCCCTCTTTCTCCGTGCTTGGTCCAAACATTATAGTGGGGCATGAAACCGACTCAAGCAGTGGGCGTGAATGGTTCTTGGCGAGAGTAATTGCGACCATTCTTATAGCCAGCACATGGACAAGGCATAAAACCATCCACCCGCTTGTTTGCCTCAGCCGCAAGCAGAAAAGTATGCACGCCCTCAACGAATTGGGGAGAGCATCGGTCATCGTACATCCATTGCCGGCTCATCTTCATTACACAACACCGAATAGACCAAATTAATACAAGTTCATACAACACTTAATGCAACAAACAAATAACTCTCTAGCTAAAGCATTTTAAATGCAACAAAAAATGCGATCAAGATTGCAACTAACGTAACAATTGATCCAACAGCATAATGATACCAAGCCTCACTATCGATGGCATATTTTCTAATCTTTCTAATCTTCAAGCGCATTTTCTCCATCTTGATATTGTGATCATCGGCGACATCGGCAACATGCAACTCAATTCCATCTTCTCCCCTCAATTCTTTTCAATTTTTCTTTCAAGTACTCGTTTTCTCTTTCAACTAAATTTAACCTCTCGACAATAGGGTCGGTTGGAATTTCGGTTCACATACCTCCTAGATAAAAATATCTATGTCAACTTGATGGGCATAATTTGTCATAAACACGAAATGCAACAAATAGTTTTAAAAGAGAATATACCACATCCGAATCATAACAAGGACGAGGGCCGACGGGACGGATATCAAAACCATGGCACTATGTATAACAAACAACGTCGGGTAAGATAATTATTATACGAGTAACTATATATCCAAATCACACAAACATCAATTTTTATATAAAATTTCATGAACAAGAGGCTCACCACAAGGTGGTGCCGTGACGAGACAGTCAGAAAGCGATCAACGGTGGTTCTGACGGAGATTTAGAAGGCACTAAGTAAACCACACCTACATATGCAAACTAAGTGTTATTTTTGACCTCAAATTGCATATAAATCAAATACTAGCACATATATATTTCCTCCCAAATTACTAAACTCACAAATTAATAATTATATAAAGCATTGCAAGAGCTAATCTAGCAATGAGAGATGAAAGGACAAAGTTGCTAACCTTTGTGATCATTTGAATGGATGGGGGCCTTCAAATCTTGACAAATTTTGGGCAAAATGTGTGATGAGCTCGAGAGGAAGAGGGGAAGAACAGAGAGGAGAGGGGAAAGGGGAATAACAGAGCGAGCTCGGGTGGACGAAGGGTTTATGTAGGACGACCTTTAGTACCGGTTCGTGCCAAGAACCGGTACTAAAGGTGCTGGAGGGGGCCCAGACTGACAACATCCTGCCACCACTCTCATTAGTACCGGTTCATGGCACGAACCGGTGCTAAAGGTTAGCCACGAACCGGTACTAATGAGAGCGGCCCGGCTAGCCGTTGGAACCGGCACTAATGTATACATTTGTGCCGGCTCAAATACAAACCGGCACTAATGTGCTTCACGTTTGACCCTTTTTCTACTAGTGAAATGGCCTTGTTAACTGCGCCCGAGCTGACAAGTCTAGTAAGGAAATACCTATTGGTTAGGCGTATGATTCCCGTCTCTCTTTCCCAACCATTGGATTGAAGTCCAATGGTTGTTTCTCTTCTTCCTCCTCCTTTGATCCGACTTATTCTTCCTCTAGATACCTTTGAAGGAAATATGCCCTAGAGGCAATAATAAAGTTATTATTTATTTCCTTATTTCATGATAAATGTTTATTATTCATGCTATAATTGTATTAACCGGAAACATAATACATGTGTGAATACATAGACAAACATAGTGTCACTAGTATGCCTCTACTTGACTAGCTCGTTTATCAGAGATGGTTATGTTTCCTAGCCATGGACAAAAGAGTTGTCATTTGATTAACGGGATCACATCATTAGGAGAATGATGTGATTGACTTGACCCATTCCGTTAGCTTAGCACTTGATCGTTTAGTATGTTGTTATTGCTTTCTTCATGACTTATACATGTTCCTGTAACTATGAGATTATGCAACTCCGTTTACGGAGGAACACTTTGGTACTACCAAGCGTCACAACGAATCGGGTGATTATAAAGGAGTACTACAGGTGTCTCCGAAGGTACATGTTGAGTTGGCGTATTTCGAGATTAGGTTTTGTCACTCCGGTTGTCGGAGAGGTATCTCTGGGCCCTCTCGGTAATGCACATCATTATAAGCCTTGCAAGCAATGTAACCAATGAGTTGGTTACGGGATGATGCATTCTGAGCGAGTAAAGAGACTTGCCGTAACGAGATTGAACTAGGTATTGGATACCGACGATCAAATCTCGGGCAAGTAACATACCGATGACAAAGGGAACAAAGTATGTTGTTATGCGGTTTGACCGATAAAGATCTTCAGTAGAATATGTAGGAACAAATATGGACATCCAGTCCCGCTGTTGGTTATTGACTAGAGGCGTGTCTCGGTCATGTCTACATTGTTCTCGAACCGTAGGGTCCATGCACGCTTAAGGTTTCGATGCGGTTATATTATGAGTTTATGTATTTTGATGTACGAAGGTTGTTCGAGTCCGGATGTGATCACGGACATGACGAGGAGTCTCGAAATGGTCGAGACATAAAGGTTGATATATTGGACGGATATATTTGGACAGGAAAGGTTCCGGAGAGTTTGGGAATATCTAGGAGCTCGGGAGGTTACCGAACCCCGGTAAGTATATGGGCCTTATTGGGCCCAAGTGGGAGGAAGGAGAAGGAACAAAGGAGGCGCGCCCCCAAGCCCAATCCGATTGGGGAGGGGCCGCCCCCCTTCCTTTCTCCTTCCCTCTTCCTTCCTACTACTAGTACTCCTTCCTTCCCTCCAACATGTATTAGGAAAAGAGGGAAACCTACTTGGAGTAGGTTTCCTCCTCCCTATGGCGCGCCCCCCTTGGGCGGCCACCTCCTCCTCCCTCCTTTATATACGGGGTAGGGGCACCCTAGAACACATTGATCATTGATCGTTCCTTAGCCGTGTGCGGTGCCCCCTCCACGATATTACACCTCGGTCATATTGTAGCGGTGCTTAGGCGAAGCCTGCGCGACAGAGAACATCAAGATCGTCCACCACGCCGTCGTCTTGACGGAACTCCCCTCGGCGCCTCTCATTGGATTGGAGATCGAGGGTGCGTCATCGAGTTGTCTGGCGTGTCAAGAACTTCGGAGGTGCCGAGTGCGGTGCTTGGATCGGTTGAACCGGAAGGCGTCGACTACTTCCTCTACGTTGTGTCAACGCTTCGCTTCGGTCTCACAGTGCGTGAGACAACACTCTCCCTCGTTGCTATATCATCACCATGATCCTGCGTGTGCGTAGGAAAATTTTGAAATTACTACGTTCCCCAACAACCTTAACCCCTCTCCCCCTCCTCGTGGATCCATAGCCTCTTCTTCGATGGCGCCGCCAAACTTCCCCGCCTAAGGTCCTGGCGAGCCCTCGCCAACGTGGTTGCCTAAGGTCAAGAGCAGTCAAATTTCGAAAAGACCCCATCTGCACCTCCGAGTACATTCTGGTGCTCCTGGAGCACATATGCTCCCACGCTTCGGGAGCACCTGGATCGTTGGATTGGAGATCTAATGGCCACGATCAGAGCCCTCGCAACTTTGCAGAAAACACCCCAAGTAGTCTTAAAATTACCCACATGAAGTTGTAGGTGCTCCCGGAGCATGGGAGCATATATGAGCTCTTTTTTTTTGCGAACGCGAACGGCTCCCTCCCCATCTCCGATGAGATCTTGGCTCGGCCTCGCAGGGGGCAAAGTGGCCGACTACGTTGCCTCGTCTCACTCTCAGTCTCAGCCTCTCGGGGCTACACCAGCAATGCTACACGCACGGACGAAAAAATACGGGATTCACGGAGTGGCTTAATTGGGATAATTTGATTGGATAGGAATCAGGGCTAGGGCCCACACCGCTGCTCTCCACACGGAATCCACAAATTCACAGCAAATCCCCAACATGCAGTAGTTGTTGTAGACGTGTAAAGGAAGGCACATATTACAATTTACAAATGATATGCAAGTTTTCACAAGATAGTGTTGCGCTTTGGTACGACGTGTAACAAGTATAGGAGTACTTATACACATAGCCCCGTCGCCGGCCGGCCGGCCGGTCGACGTGCAACTCTGACGGTCCATCTTTATGAACCAACGATGAGCGCGGGGGCAGTGACCAAGTCGCCGCCGGTGCTCGTCGTCGGCCCGCCCGGCGGCGACGACGCCGTGGTCCACCTCACCTCCTCCTTCGACCGGATCGTCCCTCCTATCGGGGTCACCGCGCTGCTCCTCTTCGACCGGCCGATCCCCGAGCCGGCGGAGACCATCAGGACGGCGCTCTCAAGGGCGCTGTCCCACTACCGCCCCGTCGCCGGCCGCCTCGCCGCCGACGGCGAGCTCCTGCGCATCGAAGGCGCGGCCGGCGTCCCGTTCGTCGCCGCGACGGCGTCCTGCGCGCTGGCGGACGTCACGATGCCCCTGCTCGGCGGCCTCGCGGCGCGGTACCCCGGAAGGCTCTGCCGCCACGGCGACCCCCTGCTGCTGGTGCAGGTCACCGAGTTCGCCTGCGGCCGGTTCGCCGTCGCCGCGACGTGGAACCACGTGCTGACGGACGGCGAGGGCATGGCGCAGTTCCTGGGCGCCGTCGGGGAGCTCGCGCGCGGGGCGTCCCCGGCTCCGTCCGTCACGCCGCTCCGCGCCGACGACGGCTCGCTCCTGGGCCTCCCGCCGTCGATGGTCGCCGCGCAGAAGCAGGGGGGCAGCCCCATGCTCAACATGAACCTCGCGCTCCTGGACGTCACCGTCCCCGCCGGCCTGATCGGCCGCGTCAGGGCCGAATTCGACGCCACCGGCCTCGGCGGCCCGTGCACGGCGTTCGAGGCCGTCGCGGCGGTGCTGTGGCAGTGCCGGACCCGCGCGGCCCTCGCCTCCGTCTCCGACGAGGCCCCCGTGACCCTCTCGTTCGCGGTCAACATGCGCCGGCTCGTCGGCGCCAGGCCCGGGTACTACGGCAACTGCGCGGTGCTGCAGCAGCTGACCTCGACGCGCGGCGCGGTGGCGAACGGCGCGGCCGCGGACGTGGCGAGGATGATCCGGCGCGCGAAGGAGAGGATCCCCGACCTGCTCGCCCCCGGCGGCGCAGCGACGGAGCAGGGGGCGGTGGCGCTGACGTACAGCACGCTGGTGGTGTCGAGCTGGAGGAACCTGGGGTTCGAGGCGGCGGACTTCGGCGGCGGGAGGCCGGCGCGGGTGACATGGCACTGGCACGGGGAGGAGGCGACGGTGCCGAGCTGCGTCGTGTGCCCGCCGGGCACGGACGGCGACAACAGCGGGGTCAGCGTGACATCGCTCTTCATCAGGCCGGAGCACGCCGACGCCTTCCTAGCCGAGCTCGCCGCCATGTCGCCATCACCATCACCATGAATCTGCAGACTTGTAAATAAATCTGTGATAGTGAAAGTTATAGTAATTGTTTAGTATGGAAAAAAGGTTCAAATGATGAACTTTTTTACTCAACGATTGAACAGAGGATCAGCTCCTCATTTCAAACAAACTCTTCCAAGATTTCTCCATCGAATTCAAGATAAACCACTACACAAAATATACAGCTGCCCGGCAGTGACTAGGGATAAACCACATGAACAAAATTGGAAGGGGGCACAGCACACACCCATTCCATCCCCACTCACAAAGGTCCTGAACCTTTAGCCATCTTCCCTACAAACTACTACTATAACTACTGCCAAGGGCCTGAAGCTACTACTACTGCTGCTACTATACAAAATCCTGGAGTACTCCCATGGCCAAGGAGCTCCATCACTTGAAGAGCATCTTGAGCTCCTCGATGCGCGAGCTGCGGACCTCCTCGTCCGTCAGCGCGCCGGCGATCATCCGCTGCTTACGCGCCTGCACCTGCTGCATCCGCTCCTCCACCGTGTCCTTGACGATGAACCGCCTCACCTGGACCGCCCTCTTCTGCCCGATGCGGTGGATCCGCATGATGGCCTGCTCCTCCACCGCAGGGTTCCACCATGGATCCTGTATCAACACAGAACATAAATTGATTACTATCACAGATTTTACCACCACAGGGAATGTATCACCAAGCAAAAGTAGTTCATTGAGTTCACTGGAGTGATACACAGGGTTAAGGTGGAATTACCATGAGGAAGACATTGGAGGCAGCAGTCAGGTTCAGGCCAACACCTCCAGCTTTGAGTGACATCAGCAGCACCTAATTAATTTCCATTTCCAGGTAAAAGATCAGCAAGTGAAAATGCTTCAACAATTACTTACTTTAAAACAACAGAGCAAATAAATGAGCATACATACCAGCTTGTCCTTGCTTTGACTGAACTCATTGAGGACCTTCTCCCTGTGCTTCTGGGTCACCTTCCCATCAAACCTCAAGAACTTGATCCCCTTCTGGTTCAAAGGGATCTCCAAGAGATCAAAGAAGGAGGTGAACTGGCTGAACACGATGCTCTTCTCCCCCTTCTTCCCAAGGTCCTCCAGGGTCGCGAGGAGCCTCACCACCTTGCATGAATCCTTCCAGTTGTTCTTGGCGTCGACCTCGTAGCGGCACTGGACAGGCAGCATGATCAGATCGGCCTTGGTGATGGGGCTTCGGCAGATAGGACAGGCTCCCCCGGCCGGCGTGCTCCAGCAGGAAAGGAGGCACTCGCGGCACATGCGGTGCGCGCAAGGGGTGATCACGGGGTCATCGGAGGTCGACTCAAGGCAGATAGGGCACTCCGCAGCCGTGCCCTGGCGGATTTCCTCAACGACATCCTCGACAAATGCTCGCGAGGGTACAATGGCACGGCATCCAGAATCATTCCGTGCCCCATTAAGGAACCGTTCCGCTAGCTCGTCTAGGTCAGTGTACTTTTTGGTATCAGCTTTGCTGCATATTGAAAGTTCAGCAAAGAAATTAGAAGATGAGCCGATGAAATACAAGATAGTGGTTTTAATGCGATTTAATGGCTAACCTGATGACCAGGAAAGGGTGATCACAGCACTGCCTTAGACGAAGAAGCAGCTCAAGAATATTAGCATAGTTGTTAAGAACATTGCCTTGTGCCACAAACTTATCAAACTGAACCTGTTGGAATGGAAAAGGCATTTTGAGTTAGAAATGAAAAGAAACTTGTCCATGAACTATTAGATTCTCGCCAAGATGAACAAGAAATATAAAACTTCCATCCTTTCAGTAACTAATCAACAAAATTTGGCCCATAAACTCTTAGAAGCGTATACCTTTGATCTCCTGAAAAGCGCTTCATAGAAATCACGTTCCTCGATAGACTGTTCGCATTCCACAACCTCAACGTTAGCTGGTGGGAGGACCAATATGGGCCTGAAACAAGCATCAGAGTCATGTGGTCAACAATAGTTCCAAGAGGAAAGGCACTTATTTATGCAACTAAGAGTTTCAAAGAAATACAAAATAAGAAGTGCATACTTTCCCATCTTGTCTTTTGTTTCCTTGGTTCTCCTCAGCATGAGTGGCCTAAGAATAGCTTTGACAAGCTTCAATCCCCTCTCATCACCATTCTCATAAGGTCTCTGAATCAGCTTCTGCCACCTAGAGGGAAAGCAAAACAGCTTGTTAATCAGGTTATAAATTTTCAACCACAAGTATTTGAAGTGAAAGTCTGATAAAGCCATACCAATTTGAATTACACCATGGCTCTACACGTAAGAAGCAAAGAAGACTGTAAAGGTCCTCCAAATTATTCTGCAGCAAATGTGATCATATAAGCTACTGTTTCCAAAAACCACAAAAGGATGGATAAAAAATTCTAACATTAACAATACTTGGAATTATCACATCCAAACATGTGATGTAAAACAAATACAAATGCAATGGCTGAAAACACACCTGCAATGGTGTACCAGTTAGGCACCATCTGCATTGCGAACTTAACATGTAAGCTGCTTGGGCAGCTTTAGTTCTTGGAGACTTGATTGTGTGTGCTTCATCAAGCACAATTCTATACCAATCTATCCTGTGAAAGGCACTGCTGCCATCCTGAAGGTACCACATCCATCAGCTAAATGAGACAGGTATGTTTCCCAAGAAAAGCTATTACCTCCAAACTGGACATAAAAGACCATTGACAAACTTACAGCTTTATGAGCTGACTGAAGGACACCATAGGTCGTCAAGACAACAGTATGTTCAGCCATCAATTTGAGGTCACCAGTTCTATCACCACCATAGTATACAAACACAGAAATTGCTCCCGGTGTTGAATGTGCTTCCAGTTCATCCTACAAGCAGGAATAAGGAGGACAGTGCTCACATTATTTACTTGTGTAGCGAAATTTTCTTAAGGACAAACAAGTTGATTGAACATGCAAGGAAAAGCATTACAAAATTGCAATCTAGCACTGCAGTTTCAGCTATTCTGATGTTGATTACAGACTAGCAGTTCACTGGACAGAAAATGCTAGATATCTACTAAATAACTGTAACCCCAGAGATTTAACATTTTTTTATGAAACACTCCTGTAGACATGCTTACCTTCCATTGACTCAATAATGCCATGGGACACACAATAAGGGTACCTCCTCTTACAGAGGGGGTCGAAGTGCGTGTTCTGGTATCACGACCTCTGACAGGCCTTATTATGTCTCTTTCTATGTAGTTGGACTGCTCCCCCCTTGGATTCGACAGTATCAGGGCAATAGTCATGACAGTTTTGCCAAGACCCATTGCATCTGCCAATATCTACAAAGGCAAAGATAACACATAAATACTTCTCATAATAGTACCACATAGCTATGATCCAGTTAAGCAAATGAAAGCATTGTATATACATAAGCAAATATTGAAACAGATTTCAAAGAATCATTTCTTAGGCTTAAAGTCTATCAGCTAACATCAGTGTGGTAAGCATAGTGTCACCAAACATGCACAAACAGGATTTCAGAGTCCTCAACAAAAGGCAATCATAAGTATTCATTTGCTATTGGAATAGTAATCAACAATTGAAAACAGTATTAGCAAATTAATTAAGAAACAACAAGATGCAAGGCAAAATGATACACCCTACATTAATGTAAACCAGGCACATACACAAGGAACCATCATAAAAGACTTACCCCTCCTTGTGTCGTCTTACTTAAACTTGGAAACTTGGTTGTCGCTTCACCAGAGAAAACATTAATGTACACAGCAGGAGCCCTCCTGCGAAGACAAGCAATTCAGTTATTAGCACTGACAATAATCAAAATTCTTTTAAAACTATGCAAATAACACAGAAAAGCACACACTTGTCAGCAATAGTGTAGGCACTAAAGCATGGATCAATGGTATTTTTTGATTCATCGTCATCGATGCATCCCTTCTCCAATTCTGACATCCAAAAGAGAGCTTCTTTCTGATACGGTTTGAGAACAGAAACAAGAGTATGTGGTGGCTCTGCTTCCTATTTTACATATTGTAGACCAACATTCAAAATGGTACATTAGCTTCCATGCAAATAGAACAGTATGAGCAAGAGTGAAACAGAAATGCACATTGTTGTTACCTTCAAGTCATATATTTCAGCTGTGCCAATAATTTTGTTCAAGGCAGCTTCCGAAATGGCCTGCTCATCAGTGGCTTGCTCCGGAAAAGTTTGCCCAGCCGTGCGACGGGTTTCAAGTCCAACAATAGGAGTTGATTCATCATCTCCATTGGCATCACCCTAATTTAGGTAGCAGAAAATCTTAATAAGCTAGCATCAAAGAGAGATACAGAACCCAAATTGGCTTACAAGTGTGGAACGGTGACAGAAAACAAGAGGATTTAATTATCAGGGTATACTTGCTTTGCTATAGATGCTAAAGACACACACTGAATAATTTGGGACAGTAACAGATAACAGGAGGATGTTTTTAGCTCACCCTCAGATTCCACGGCCGCTTTCTCATGAGCTCGTCAAGAGTGAAATCAGCCTGCAAAACAAGCATGCATACTAAATCAGTCATTCATCATGAACACCACAAGAACTGCATAGTCGAATAAATTGGTTTCAATTATACCTTGATAGATGCCCTTAGCTTGAGTAATTTGAACAGAGCATGGAGAGGGTTATCTGAATAATCAACATTTGCAGGAGCAAGCTGGCTCAAGGATGAGTTATCGCCTTCAGTGAACACTGACTTGTGGATGTAGAAGCTGTATGAACAACATCTAGCATTAATCAGACTTGCAGACAAAATTGTGCAATGTGCTAAAAACTAACAAAATCAATCACACAGCAAAGCAGATTCTATCATCATCAGTCATTACCTGACATAGAGCAAGATGTCCTGCATCAGGCTCAGTTCCATTGTCGGAAACACGATCTTCCCCTGAATCTTGACTTTGGAAGAGTTCACCAGCGGGACAAGGCACTTTGTCCACTCCGGAGACAGCTTTCCAATCTGCATAAACCATCACAAGTTGCACAAGATTAAGATGATTCTGCACAGAAGGATATCAATTCCAATCATGTGTTCGCAATGCATCAGGAACTTAATGGAGATCAGCTCACCTCTCCGGCGCGCTTGGTCGAGAAGCGCACAATCTGTAGCAACGACGCCGCCTTCTTGGCCGACATCTTGATGCCGCGGTTGACCCTGTCGTAGGACGGGAAGCCAAAATGGACGATCTCGCCGGCGTCCAGCATCCGCCTCCCGCTGTGCGTGGACAGCCCGGCGACGTAGGACTTGTCGACGAGGAACCAGTCGGGCTCCAGCGGGAAGTCCCCGACCTCCGCCTCCGGCGCCGCCACCACCATCTTCCAATCGCTCTTCGGCGGGGCCGCGGTGGGCCTTGCCGGCTGCGGCCGCTGCCGCTGCCGCTGCGGCGGGTTGTGCATCTTGGCGGGCTCCCGCGGCGGAACGGCCCGGATCGGCTGCGGGTCGTACATCTGCGCGGCCTCCTCCGGCGGAATCGCCCGGATGGGCCGCGGGTTGAGGTACGGCAGCGGGTGCGTCGCCGTGAGGTCGACCAGGTCCTCCTCTTCCCGGACCCTCTTCTTCGGCCTCGGCGCGGCGTCGATGACCTCCGCCTCGCCGTCGTCGCAGTCCATCTTCACCGGCCGCGGCACGAGGCTTATGCCGCAGCTGCCGGCGCGGGGGCGGGGGCGGCCGCTGGTGACCTCCTCCTCCTCCTGCTTCTCCTCCTTGACACGGCGCGGCGGCGGCAAAGGGGCCCCTTTGGCGGGAGGGGGGCGGAGAGGCCGCTCCTTCTTGGGGACGTCGACGACCTCGGCCTTCACCCTGACCGTCGGCGTCGGGGCAGCGGCAGCGTCGCGCTCCGCCTTGACGCGGACCTTCTCGGCGTCGAGGAGCGCGTCGATGGCGCGCTCGGCGGCGGCATCGGCATCCGCATCGTCGTCGAGGAGCGCGTTGATGGCGCGCTCGGGGTTGCCGCCGCAGCGGGAGAGCGCGGCGAGGACGCGGGCCTCCGGGAGCGCGGCGCCGAGCACCGCGCGGACGGCGGCGACCTCGCCGGCGAAGAGCTCGGCCTGGCTGGGGGGCTCCTGCCAGACGCCGTCGCCCGTCATGGCGGCGGCCGGCGGGTCGGCGGGAATGGCAATGGAAACTTCCGGCGGCGGTGGACGGAGGGGGCGGGGGCTGGCGCGAAGGTGGATTTGTAGCGCGGGAGGCGCGGCGGACGGGGGAGGTGGGGAATGGATTGAGGGGAAACCGGCGGGGGTTTGGCGAGGTTTTATGGGGATTTATCTTTTTGGCGCGAGAGGAGAGAAATGGTTTTTGGCGGGGGAGGGAAAGTGAAAAGATTAGAACGGCCGAATGGTGGCGGTGAGGTGAAAATTACAGCGGGTTTTGGGGGCCACGTGGGCCTTGCCAAGTTGGTATGGGCACCGCCATAGTTTACCGGTCATCTAAATAAAGACCCCTGCAAAAATCTTAATAAACAACCCCCCCCCCTCCCGGGGTAAAACATTCTCACAAAGAATCCAAGTGAAGGCTAACACGTCTTGATGTGCCTTCCTCGCGCTTTTGAGCTTGTGTAACCGACCTTGAAGGTGCCTGGTGTTGGAGCTAGATCCGGCAGATCCCTCGGTAGGGTGCACGACATAGCGATTATGTCAGAGGAAAACAAGGAGTAAGATTTACCGAGGTTCGGGACCTCGTGTTGACACCAGATTTTGGCATGGTCAAAAAGTAATTAAGAAGGTCTCAAATGGAAAAATGATCAAAGCGAGAAAGTTTCATATCGTCAAAAGGAGAAATTTTGATATTTGGGTCATAGCCATCCGATCTCATCCCTAAGGCAAGTTGTATTGAAATATTGAGATTTTGTGTTCAGAACAGTATTCGGCTGATTACGCCCCAAGATGGCCTCTGATGGAAAAAGTTACAACAGAAACGTTCTTCGTCTCGTCGAAACGATCGATTTTGATATAAAAATCGTTCCAATCCGAGTTCGTATGCGAAAGTTAGAGCCATCGAATACAGCCTGTCGGGAGGAAAAAATGGCGCCCACCGGACACCCTGTCGATGGGTAGCGCGAGGATAGCCTGTTTTGCGCGACCGATTTGACACTCAAGATGACCTCTGATCAAAAAACGTTCAACATAAAAGTTGTTCGTCTCGTCGAAACGGTCAAGATTGCTTTTGGGCTCGTTTCCATCCGAGATCATTTACCACCACAAAAAAGACCCGCAAGGTGCAGCCAGTTTAAACCGAACAGATTTGGAAAGTTCGGGCAAAACCAATCCGAATTTGGCTAGGGTTTTGGACGTGAATCCAAGCCTTTTCCTTGCACGGGAAGTCCAGCCGCCTCTTATATACCTAAGGGGTGACGGCCGATTGAACAACACACAATCGAACAAATCATCTACCACTTTTACCTTTACTTATACCTTCTCTCTTGTTCTTCTTCTTCCTCGTTCTTCGTTCGTTCTTCTTCATTGCAGGGCGGCGAACCTCGAGGCCCTAGGGGCGGTCAGGCCGACCTAGGGCAGCCCATAGCCCGCCTTGGCTACCGACGGGTCCCTCCCGGTAGCGTGGGGTTTCGGTCTACAAAAGCGCCCGCCGGATTGTCTTGCGTACCGCGCTTCCGGCGGGTCTCCTTCGACGTGAGCTACGGTGCATCACCCTCGGCGTTGGAGGTACACGGTGACGTGTTCGTGTGCGAACACACTTTTTGGCGACTCCGCTGGGGACGAAGCTTTGAATGGTCTCCGGCCCGTTCTTGCTACGAAGAGATCGTCATCTAGGGTTTGCAATCTACAAAGGTAACATGAATACCAAATTCACTTATGTAGATGCAAATAATGCATATGTTGTTGCTAGATTGTCTAATGAGCCTATTGTATCGGCTAGCCCTAGTTTTATCAATCATGCATCTAATTATGTGCAACAGCCGATTCAGAATAATCTTCATGCTTCAACTTCATATAATTTTAGCAACATGCAACATATGTATCCCAACTCCCATGCGTCGGCAACCCCACAAATCTATATGCCGATGAACAACATGATGAGTTCGGTTAATCATGTTGAGACACCCCATGTAGGAACTTCCAATAGTATGCAACAAAGTGTTTCAACTTTTTATTCATCGGCAAATAACTTGCAGTATGCTAATCCAAACGCGTCGGTGGATAGGGGAATTGGCCATGCTACTACTAGTTATTCGGTCAATTACCCTCAAACATCATATGCCACACCTCATGCTACGAATTTTTCGGCACCATACGCAATTGTAGATATTCGTGATTCGGCTCCGCACCTTTATGCTCATGGCCGAATAAGTGAGAATTCTACCAGAGCGCATGTGTCTTTACCTAGTAACGTGGCATATCATGTTGCCCCTACACAATTACATAATTTCGGCAACACACCATTGCCGAAAGCATCTCAAAGTATTGGGGGGCAATCCGATGAAGATTGGGCTGAAATTGGTCGAAAAAAGCTTAAAGATAGACTAGCTGCAATGTTTGCTGAATTTAGACAAGAACAAGCAACCTTGCGAATCAAAGAAAGAAAAGTGGTGATTCGGATAACAAAGTTAATTCGGTTATTAAAAAAGCCGAATCAAATAGTATGTGTACCGAATCTATCAAAGAAAAAGAGGATGCCAAGGCATTGGAGAGTCATTCAAAAGTGGAACAAAGTATTATTCAAGTGATACAACCATCATGCTCTCCCAACGTAATTGAAGAGGTATGTCTAGCAAGTGACTTGCCTATCTTCCGATTTGGTCGCAACTTTATTGTCGATGCTTCTATAAGAAAAATTCTCATAAGTAATTTTGAAAGACCAATGAAGAAGGGTAATTCACTTGTTAGCAACAAAATTGTTATAGACTATATCGGTCAACCCATTGCACCATTTATAAAGACCGATAATGACTTATTGTTGTGGCTAAAGCTTTCCCCATTGCTTTATCTAAAGTTCATATCTAGTTGGGTAGCTTTGCTTATTTCTTACTTGGCTTGCACTTTGTCTCAATTGAGACATGTGTGTTCTAAATATTTTCGTATCAGAAGTTTAAAGCCAAGGTTAATTTCTTTTGAGAAATCCAATGCTAATATAATATCTTATCCAAAGACACCAGAGATAGAGTCGAAAACACAACGTATAGCCGAATGGGAAGATTCCAAATCTGAACCATTCGTTTGCTTATTTTCAAAGCCGTTCACACAGCAAGATCGGCTAGAAAGCAAGAAGTTTACCTTCAATTCCAGCATGTGTGACCAAATATTTGATTTATTGCTGAAAAATAATTACATAAGAATTCTTGATCACCATGTCAAGCCATCAATTCAAGGACGAATGTATTGTAGGTTGCATCATTCGTTCAAACATAATTTTGAGGATTGCAATATGTTTCGTCAAATAGTTAAATCGGCCATTGATAAAGGACGACTGAAATTTGTTGAGACACCAAGAGATGACCAGTCTATTCCGATTGGTCTCGATGGCGAAAGTTTTGCATCGGCTGCTTCAAGCCGATCCATTTAAAGAGGAGGTAAAAACTGCGGTGATGGGGTCAAGCTTTCAAGTAAAAAGTTGTTGAAGAGCATAATGAACATAATTTTGAGGGCGAGAATTCCATCGAAGCTACAATGGAGACGCCTAATGACTGGGGGCAACAAGCAAATCCAATGATTGGTGCAAGCACAACCAAAGGAAACAAAGGCGAAATAAGCGCAAGTGTAAGAGATCAAAAATCACCTTTCTTTGAACTATTGGATAAATATCAAAAGAAGAGTGAAGAGAAGAATACTTATCGGCCAAATCATGCAAAGAAACCAAGATCACCCCAAAGGCGCAAATATGAGGATCGGTATTGGCAAAGTCTAATTTCAATGCAACATATTCATATCCTTATTTTGGGCCGCCAATGCCAATGCCGTGGATGCCTCCCTATGCTCATATAGATCCATATCCATCATGGGACAGGTATGATACGAGGGCACACTCTCCATCTTATTTTAGACCATCTAACCAATATTATGCTGCTCCGAGAAGATCAGCATTTGAACAATCACATGCTAAAGACCATTTCGATCATAAGGAATCGGTCCAGTGCTCAAGGAATAGAAAGGAGGTGGTCAAGCAAGTTTACCGCGTTAAAAGAGATGGTCGTAAGAGTGCTACTTCAGATTTGATCTCAAAAGAAAAAGAGCCAACTAAAATGTTGACATTGGCTACTAAAGGCAATGAGATGAAGCAATCAATTGTTGAGAGTCAATCAAGTGCCAAATCTGAAGGGAGGAAGTTGAGAGTGCCCAAGATAAAACAAGAATTGCCATTACTTCAAAGAAAATCGCAGCCGGGTTGCCCACTCGGCTTACCATATTGGCAAAAGAAGAAAGTACAAAAGCTTAGTGCACAAGAACTTGAAAAGATGAACATGGCATGGTTTCCCAAAGGAAGTATTAAAAACAAGAATAATATGCAAGATTCCGTTGCAATAAATGCGACAAAGGTGAAGAAAGAGAAGAGTGCAAGCTCTGAACAACCAAGTCGAGGGTTTGCACATCAGAATCTTCGGTTCAAACAACATCCATATTCTTCAACTATGTCATTAATGCATATGCCATGGAATTCATCCTCAGGTATGACTGGTTACCCTCCGTGGAATTACTTTGACCCATGGATGCAATATAATTTCTTACATCATGAAAGGGTATTACCAAATCATTATATGTTCGATTAGCTTCATTTTTTTAGCTAATCTAAATGGCCGATATATACTTATCGTCCAAAGCACGTATAAAACGGCCGATGGAGTGTTGACATCGTGCTTAGAACAAACTTCGTGCAAGTTATTTTTCGCACACAAGTTTTACCAAGTAAGCGAGGGGGCATGTGTTGACACCAGATTTTGGCATGGTCAAAAAGTAATTAAGAAGGTCTCAAATGGAAAAATGATCAAAGCGAGAAAGTTTCATATCGTCAAAAGGAGAAATTTTGATATTTGGGTCATAGCCATCCGATCTCATCCCTAAGGCCGAAGTTGTATTCGAAATATTGAGATTTTGTGTTCAGAACAGTATTCGGCTGATTACGCCCCAAGATGGCCTCTGATGGAAAAAGTTACAACAGAAACGTTCTTCGTCTCGTCGAAACGATCGATTTTGATATAAAAATCGTTCCAATCCGAGTTCGTATGCGAAAGTTAGAGCCATCGGAATACAGCCCTGTCACGAGGCAAAAAATGGCGCGCCCCACCAGACACCCTGTCTGATGGGTAGCGCGAGGGATAGCCTGTTTTGCGCGACCGATTTGACACTCAAGATGACCTCTGATCAAAAAACGTTCAACATAAAAGTTGTTCGTCTCGTCGAAACGGTCAAGATTGCTTTTGGGCTCGTTTCCATCCGAGATCATTTACCACCACAAAAAAGACCCGCAAGGTGCAGCCAGTTTAAACCGAACAGTTTTGGAAAGTTCGGGCAAAACCAATCCGAATTTGGCTAGGATTTTGGACGTGAATCCAAGCCTTTTCCTTGCACGGGAAGTCCAGCCGCCTCTTATATACCTAAGGGGTGACGGCCGATTGAACAACACACAATCGAACAAATCATCTACCACTTTTACCTTTACTTTTACCTTCTCTCTTGTTCTTCTTCTTCCTCGTTCTTAGTTCGTTCTTCTTCATTGCAGGGCGGCGAACCTCGAGGCCCTAGGGGCGGTCAGGCCGACCTAGGGCAGCCCATAGCCGCCCTACCGACGGGTCCCTCCCGGCGCGTGGGGTTTCGGTCTACAAAGCGCCCGCCGGATTGTCTTGCGTACCGCGCTTCCGGCGGGTCTCCTTCGACGTGAGCTGCGGTGCATCACCCTCGGCGTTGGAGGTACACGATGACGTGTTCGTGTGCGAACACCTCGCGGTTAAGGTAATGCCGCATGTGTATATTATGATTGGGGTGCACAAAGTACATGTATGAACCAAGGGATTGTCCTCTTCTGTAAGATGTTCTATCAACGAGCCCGGACCCCGGTTTATATAATATACTCGGTTCACTAGGGTTATAAATCCTAGTCGGCTACGTCGGTGGAGGTAGAGTCATCCACGGCTTCGTCATGCTTGTCTTGTATAGCAGGTATTCCAGAATCTTCTGTACATAGCGTCAGTATACAGCGAATGGACCGCCCAACTTGGCGCTGGACGAAACCGGCCTAGGGGTCCTTGGGCTGAGCCACCAGCTCGGCAATCGACATGGTGAGGTACCCTTGGGTCGTGACACCGTCAATAGCCCCTGAAGCGGTCTTCAAGCTTGAGCGCACCTTAATCAGCACCGAGCTGCACATCGTCTTCGGGTCGCTAAGGTTGAAATTGGTTCTTCAAAACTTCGTTGACAGCATTCGCATGCAGCTGGCCTCCCGCTGTCAGATTGCCTCCGAAGTAGCGGGGCCCACGTTGGCCTTGATTTGTTGATGGAGATAGATGACTTGCATCACAAAGTTTCTCACGCAACCAGCTTCCTCATGTGACGAATTCCCTTGCCATGTCTTGAAAATTCAACCTGTACGGTCCTCACAGACCAAATAGGTCTTATCAATAGGTCCCATGTGAAAGGATGAATATGGTCAACTAGGGGTTAGGATCCTCAGCGATCTTGACGGTCTTTGTCAGATCCACACGCCATGTGGGACCTGGCCCCACATGTCATCGACACTACTGCACCATACAGTACTGCAGAGGATCTCAACCCGTCAACTAGAGGGGGGTGAATGGACAACTGACGTTTTTTATCTTCTTTTTCAATTTTAGGGATACAATAAGAGAGTAGGTTGTCTAGATATGTAGCTAGGGGTATAACCTATACGACAAACTCAACAACAATAATGTCCGCAATACTATTGAAAGTGGGTTTAAAATAGCGTCAACTTTAGTTAAAAAGAATCCCAATATTTGGCAAGTGTTAAATCTTATGATTTTTTTTATAAAACTATGCTTGGAGAGGTCATGACTTTAGTTGATGTTAATCCCACTATCTTGGAAGATCATAGAATCTATATGCATGTGGACCATGAAAAGAATGTTTTATATGATAGCAAGATTGTTGAATTTCATTGTGATCCTACATGTAATTATTATGAGAGAGACGAATATGGTTATAGAAATCTTCATGTTACTATGTTATCTCTCTTTATGATAAAAATATTAATGCTTCATTCTTCTTCCTTGCATATGATAGGTATTGCTTGCTCTAATAATTTGTTTCTTTATAATGTGTCTATGCATAGGAAGTGGGTTTGACTTAAATGTGCTTGTTAGATGCTATATATATGGTGTATTTTTGTGCTTCTTATGCACTTCCATCTATCCAGATTTTGATAGCCTCTTCCGTATCTTGCATTGCCCACTCTCACATCGAGACATGGTGCATCCTTCGCTGGTACATCTAAACCCGTGGGAGACTTCCTCTTGCCCTTCCACAGATAAAACGTCTTTCTCCTCAAAACAACCACCACACCTCTGTGTATCATGACATTTTCGTAGCCATTCTGAGATACATTGACATGCAACTTCCATTGTTACTCTTCATTACATGACATATGTTTTCATTGTCATTTTGCTTTGCATGATCACATAGAGCTGACATGATACTTGTGGCAAGGCCATTACTCGTCATTGTTTTACATGTTATGCTAGATCATTGCACACCCTGACACGCTGCTAGAGGCATTCATTTGTAGTCATTATTTACATTTTAGGGTTGTAAGTAAATAGAAGTGTGACGTCCATTAGAGTGTGCCTCTACCTGTGAGATAAAGAAAAGAGGCAAAAACACCCAACAAAAGAAGCCAAAAAGAGCCCACAAAAAATGAGAGAAAAAGAGAAAAGAGCACACTACTATCCTCTATACACACTTGTGCTTCAAAGTAGCACCTTGTACTTTACGTAGAGAGTTTTCATATTCCTCTTTTTTCTTATGCTAGTGGGATTTTTACATTATGAGCACTTGACTTGCATATTCTGATGATGAGCTTTCGCAAATTCTCGAGGATGCGAGCGAGCAAGTTGGTTGCACACCCACTTAGTTGCATTAGGAGAACTTTCATACACTTATAGCTCTGGTGCATCCGTTGCATGGCAATCCCTACTCCTCGCATCAATATCTATTGTAAGGCCTCTTCATTGTCTAACGATCAGCTGCATTGATGTGAGACTTTATTGTTTTTGTCTCCTTATAAAGTCCCCACCAGTATTCTATTTGCCATCCAAAGTGCGAAGACCAATGTTTGTGAATTGAACAATAAGTGAAGTGCTAAGTAGTTGAAAAGGGTTCATCATGGATTCATTTACTTGACTGAAGCTCTAAGTGTGCTATGATAAGATGTTTGAATATGATAAAGCCTTAAGTGTTTCAGAACATGAATATGATATACATATGAGTATTGCTTGGTATTACATGAAAACATTAGTCCATGAAAACAATAGTAATTTTGTTTACACATTTTAATGTTACTTGTTTGTTATCAATTGTAGACTATTGCTTTGAAGCACTTTTGTCTTGAGTTTATACCATTTCACATCATTTGATCAAGATTATGTTGAGTAGCATTCAATATCAAAAAATATATTTGTCTATCACTACCTACTCAAGGATGAGCATGAATTAAGCATCAGATACACTAGTTTTCAATGCACAAAAGCATGAAATGTGCCTGGACAAAACTGCGCATTAGATAAATCTTTTACCATGCATGAGCAATTGATCAAATTCTCAATATAAACCACCACCAAAATGAACTGGCGAAAATGACATAAAGGTTGTTGAAGTATCAAGGGGTATTATTCAGGCAGCAATGTTTTCTAAGAAATAGACATAAATGATTTGTTTGTAAAATTGTATTCAACTAAAGAAGGTAATCCATGAATACCTCGAGCATCATTAGTGGCGTGCCGAGGTGAAATGAGCACCTAAGTGCTAGTGGTCAAGAAGATGTAGACATTGCAATCAAGGGAGTTGGACCATCAACATACCTAAGCTTGAACCAGGCGCCCACCACCTCAGAATTGACAGTAAATATTTCAAAAAGGGATCATAAATTCATGAAAGTGAAGTTAATAAGCAATTGTATTGCACAACTGACCATCACAAAACCATTATATTGAATACCAATAAAACACCCCGATTTAAAGGTTTAAGAAGACTATCATCCAAAAAGGATATTGTCGGTGTCAAAACCGGCGGATCTCGGGTAGGGGGTCCGGAACTGTGCGTCTAGGCGGTTGGTAACAGGAGACAAGGGACACGATGTTTTTACCTGTGTTGGGCCCTCTCGATGGAGGTAAAACCCTACTCTCGCTTGATTAATATTGATGATATGGGTAGTACAAGAGTAGATCTACCACGAGATCGAGAGGCTAAACCCTAGAAGCTAGCCTATGGTATGATTGTTGTTAGTACTACGGACTAAAACCATCCGGTTTATATAGACACCGGAGAGGGCTAGGGTTACACAGAGGTTACAATGGTAGGAGATCTACATATCCCAGATCGCCAAGCTTGCCTTCCACGCCAAGGAAAGTCCCATCCGGACACGGAAGAAGTCTTCAATTTTGTATCTTCATAGTCTAGGAGTCCGCCAAAGATGATAGTTCGCTATCCGGACACCCCTAGTCCAGACTCCTCGGTAGCCCCGAACCAGGCTTCAATGACGACGAGTGCGGCGCGCATATTGTCTTCGGCATTGCAAGGCGGGTTCCTCCTCCGAATACTTCATAGAAGATTTTGAACACAAGGATAGTGTCCGGCTCTGCAAAACAAGTTCCACATACCACCGTAGAGAGAATAACATTTGCACAAGTTCAATCTGCTGACGTATTCCGTGGCGTGACATCACACCACGGCCAGGCCTTTATTCGAATCATTTTTTACTGCCCCACCTCAGCGCGTTTAGCGAGGCGGTTTCCTTGGCACGTCTTGTCAAAGCAGAGATCATGTCCCCTTATTCCGGGATTCTCATCAATACGGGCGTGGGTAACCCAATCGTGCCCGTTGGTACGCCCCCTCTATCGAAGGCGAGTCCCAAACGGCCACGGGGAGGGCTCTTGGTATTCAACCTCTTTATAACGAGACCAAGGCCTGCTCCTTTCTTTCGATCTCAATCGGATCCGCCCCTCGCCTCGAGTTCCAACACTCAAAGCTCCAGATTCAGGCGCTTCGAACCTTCGATGATGTCCGGCTCCAACCTGCAAGGCCGGTGGATGCCTTCTTCTGTCACGGAAGAAGACGTGCTAAAGCTGAGAGACGCCAGGTATCTAACCGGCGAAATTTCGCATAGGTTGCCTGCTCAAGGGCAGGTTGTTCCTACTCCTGAGCCTGGTGAGAGCATGGTGTTTGTATCTCACTTCCTTCGGGGTTTAAATTTCCCGACGGACCCCTTCGTGAGGGGGCTCATGTTTTATTATGGGCTTGAATTCCACGACTTGGATCCGGAGTCCATCCTCCACATCTCATCGTTCATTGTCGTGTGCGAATCCTTCCTCCGCATTACCCCTCACTTCGGATTGTGGCTCAAGACCTTCAAAGTGGAGCCGAAGATGATCAAGGGGCAGCAGACGGAGTGCGGAGGGGCTGTAATAAGCAAAAATGCCGACGCTCCATGGCCCGAGGGCTCCTTTCAAGAGGAGCTCGGTTTGTGGCAACAGGAGTGGTTTTACATCACCGCTCCCAGGGGCACCAAATGGGTGGCACCACCTGCCTTCCGCCCGGGTCCTCCACAGCGGCTGGCGTCATGGGTCAACAAAGGGCTTGACTGGGGGTCGTCCAAGGACGTTCCTCTGCTGCAGGGCCGTATTCGAGACCTCCAAGAGAGAGAGAGATCAATCTGGTCGTAGTGGCGCAGGTCATGCTAATTCGGCGCCTTCTGCCCTGCAAACGTCGCCCCCTCCGCCTGTGGGAATTGAAAGTGCTAGTATCGAATAGAGGGGGGGGGTGAATAGGAGATTTTTATGAAAGTCTTCAAAACTTAGAAGTTTCGAAGACAAACAACAGAAATGACCTAGTTGATATGCAGCGGAAGATAAACTACCATAAGCAAGCCATAGTCAAGTATGCAATGATGTGAAAGTACAGGACTAATAGCTGTTGGAAATATGCCCTAGAGGCAATAATAAAAGTATTATTATATTTCATTGTTCATGATAATTGTCTTTTATTCATGCTATAACTGTATTATCCGGAAATCATAATACACGTGTGAATACATAGACCATAATATGTCCCTAGTGAGCCTCTAGTTGACTAGCTCGTTGTGATCAACAGATAGTCATGGTTTCCTGACTATGGACATTGGATGTCATTGATAACGGGATCACATCATTAGGAGAATGATGTGATGGACAAGACCCAATCCTAAGCATAGCATAAAGATCGTGTAGTTCGTTTGCTAGAGCTTTACCAATGTCAAGTATCTCTTCCTTCGACCATGAGATCGTGTAACTCCGGATACCGTAGGAGTGCCTTTGGTGTATCAAACGTCACAACGAATCGGGTGACTATAAAGGTGCATTACAGGTATCCCGAAAGTATCTGTTGGGTTGACACGGATCGAGATCGGATTTGTCACTCCGTATGACGGAGAGGTATCTCTGGGCCCACTCGGTAATGCATCATCATAATGAGCTCAAGGTGACCAAGGTGTTGTCCACGGATCATGCATTACGGTGCGAGTAAAGTGACTTGCCGTAACGAGACCGAACAAGGTATTGGGATACCGACGATCGAGTCTCGGGCAAGTAACGCATCGATTGACAAAGGAATTGTATCTGTGGTTTTGATCAATCCTCGACATCGTGGTTCAACCGATGAAATCATCGAGGAGCATGTAGGAGCCAACATGGGTATCCAGATCCCGCTGTTGGTTATTGCCCAAGAGTCGTCTCGGTCATGTCTGCGTGTCTCCCGAACCCGTAGGGTCTACACACTTAAGGTTCGGTGACGCTAGGGTTGTATGAATATGAGTATGCAGCATACCGAATGTTGTTCGGAGTCCCGTATGAGATCCCGGACGTCACGAGGAGTTTCGGAATGGTCCGGAGGTAAAGAATAATATATAGGAAGTGGTATTTCGCCATCGGAAAGTTTGGGTCTCCGTAATGTCTGGGACCACGGAAGGGTCCCAAGGGTCCACCGGTGGGGCCACCCATCCCGGAGGGCCCCATGGGCTGAAGTGGGAGGGGAACCAGCCCATAGTGGGCTGGTGCGCCCTCCTAGGCCCACCCGCTACGCCTAGGGTTGAAACCCTAGGGGTGGGGCGCCCACTTGGCTTGGGGGCACTCCACCCCTTGGCCGCCCCTTGGAGATTGGATCTCAGGGCCGGCGCCCCGAGGCCTATATAAAGGGGGGAGGAGGGGGCAGCCGCACCTTGTGCTTGGCGCCTCCCTCCCCTGCACACCTCGCCCTCCTCCGTAGTCGCTTGGCGAAGCCTCGCCGGAGTCTCTTGCATCCATCCACCACCACGCCGTCGTCGTCTTTGGATCATCATCAACCTCTCCTTCCCCCTTGCTGGATCAAGAAGGAGGAGACTGAAAGTGCGTTATATCGACTAGAGGGGGGGGTGAATAGGCAATTTTTATGAAATTCTTCACTAAGGAATTTGCCGGTGAGGAAATTCCTTAGCGAAGAACTATTTGCAGCGGAATATGTACTCAGAAGTAACCATAACAGGATACATGCATAGTCAGCATGATGAAATGAAGACTAGAACAGAGTACGGAAAGCGTTAACACAGGATAACAAGAGGAAGACAAACAGACTGAAGAAATTGAACTGAGGAATTCGTGAAAGTCTTCAGTCAAAGTCTTCAAGCACAGATATGAACAACATGCAACATGAATGAGGAAATGAATGAGTTGAGGAAATAGAACCGATCGGTTGGTGAAGACAATGATTTGGTAAACCAGTTCCAACTGCTGTCTCGGTTATGCGTCTGGTTGGAGCGGTGAGTATTTAAACTCGAGGACACAGATCCGGACACCCGATCTCGAGCGCAACTCAGGACACCCATCCTCACCGTATTCTCCTTAAACTAAGACCACGCAGGCCTCGTCCAATCACTCGTGGTAAGTCTTCAGGTGACTTCCAAACCTTCACAGACTTGGTCACTCGGCGATCCACAATTCCTCTTGGATGCTCTAGACCTTGACGCCTAACCGTCTGGAAGAAGCATAGTCTTCAAAGGTAACAAGCGTCGGATCCACGCAGGATCAATTTCTTCAGTGATGCTCAATCACTTGGGTATTGTGTGGGTTTGGTTTTGGGATTTTCCTCACTTGATGATTTTCGCTCAAAGTCCTCGGAGGATGGGTTGCTCTCAAATGACAAGTGTCAAGTTCTCTTGGAGCAGCCAACCAACTAGTGGTTGTAGGGGGCGGCTATGTATAGCCTAGGGAGCAGCTCGACATGATAAGACATAAATGCCCTTCAATGATATGACCGTTAGGTGGATAAGTTATTTTGGGACAGGTGGCGCCAAGAAGACAAGAACGGTCGGAAATTTGACTCTCAAATTCCTCGGGGCTATCATGTTCCTCCTTTGTGTAGGCAATCCGCCTTTGGCGAATTCCTAACTCCTCGGTCGAGCAAAGTCCTCGGTGAGCGGAAGAACTGCGTCTCATCCTTTGAAGAATGTGACCTGAAGCTGTATGAGATTTCAATGGCTTCACTCAAGGGATTGGTAGGTGTAGGATTTGAGTTGAGCATCACTTGGAAATTTTTCCTTAGTATTTCTCGACCCCTTTAACGAAGACGGTGTTTCCTATGACTCAAGAAAGAGAAAATGAAACTACGAAAACAAAAGTCTTCACGCTTCATATTCCTCGAATGAATATCAAGTCTTCAAGGTCACACCAAATTCTTCACTTTCAAAGTCTTCAGAAAGTCTTCAGAATATCAAAGTCTTCAGTTGAAGAACTTCATTTTTAGGGGTCGACTTTCTCTGTAAACATCAAACTCCTCATAGACTTATATACCTGTGTACACTCACAAACACATCAGTTACTTAACCTATAAGTCTTCAATACACCAAAATCACTAAGGGGCACTAGATGCACTTAGAATCTCCCCCTTTTTGGTGATTGATGACAACATAGGTTAAGTTTTCAACGGGGATAAACATATGGAGTGTAAATACTGATATTGAGGAATTTGATTGCAAGATATAGAAGAACTCCCCCTGAATATGCGCATAATGAGGAATTTGCTTTTGAGGCAATGCACATTTGAAGAGTTGAATCATGGAGATCTCCCCCTATATCTTGTAATTCATACACGCATTTGATATATAATATGAAGAATTTGAAATGCATGATGAAATATGGTGCTCGATGAGATTCACATCGTGCAATAGTATTGACTAGGAATAAGCATGCGAATATCACATCAAAAGTTTGAGCTCAAAATTCACATTGAGCTTAGTGCTTCAAAAGCATCGAGCATAACACGATCAAAATCGAGCATCAAGCGATCGAAGCACGATCAAAGGTATCAAGGCACCATCGGATTTAAGATTACAACTCGATCCAATAAAAGTTTGGAAGAACGAGAGTTGTAACTTAATAAAACGCCCATAATATAAACCCGCTTGAAGACTAACTCAGATTTCTCCCCCTTTGTCATCAAATGACCAAAAGGATCGAAACTGAGGACTAACGCCCCTGAAGATTTTCAAGTTGATGGAGGAGCGGCAGCGTTGTCGGGGTTGGATGTTGAGGTAGGGCCTGCCGCAGTGTCGTCCAAATCTTCATATTCATCATTTTCACACGATGAAGAATAAGAGCTGGCCACCAAATCAGGAACTTTGACTCTCTTGAATTTCTTCGGAGGTGGTGCAGACCAGTCAAATGCTTCCTGAAGACCCATAGTCTTCAATTCTTCCATGAGTATACATGATTAAGAATAGCCAGTGCGGTTGAGGGTTTCATGAAGGTAGTCTTGATTTTTCTTCTTTGCATTATGTGTTGAGGTCATGTTGTGAAGAATTGTAGCAAATTGACGCTTCACCCATTTCGATTGCGATCAACCTTCCGATGAAGACCGAGGAGTAACTCACGATCGGTCATCACCACAGGTGCGATTGCTTGAGGCTGTTGCTTGGTTGAGGTATTTGCGGCGGTGTCATGCGTTGCGAATCGTCATTGGTGGAGTAAGATGCAGCCTTGCGAAATTGTCCATCCAATGGATGAGTGCCTTCATCAATCACATTGCTGCCTTGCCCTTATCATCGATGATGAAACCGGTCGCTTGAGGACTTCAATGGGCGGCAAGTAGCTGCCATGGTTGAGTGTCGACCTTGTAGTTCAGGGATGAAGATCTTGCCCTTATGAATCTCATGATCCAAGGCGCATATGGCTTCAGCTCAAAAGGTGACATTGCAACATTGGCGAGTCCTCATGAAGAAATCATGGAAATTGACAGGAACGCCATGAATGATGGTGAAAAGCATGTTCTTCATGATGCCAACGACATCTTCTTCATTTGAGTCGTGGCCTTTGATGGGACTCATTGTCTTCGTCAAGATTCTATAGACGGTCCAAGGCACATACTGACAAATCCTTGACGAGGAATTTGGTTCGAGGGCTTGTCACGCTTCAACGGCTTCATGAGCACTTGCATAAAGTGATCAGATAGTTCACGGTCATTGTATATGCAGCGAGCAGATTCATGGGGAGGATCAAGAGGAAGGACACGAAGCAATTCAGTTGCTGGTGCCTTGTAGTGAGTATTCTCTGTCATCCAATCCAGAACCCATGAGTTGATATCTTCAAACATCTCCGGTGATGTGCGGTGGCATAGGCGAAGAATGAGTTCTTCATTCGATCGCAGATATCGGTCAGAAATTCAAGAGTCTCGCATCATGAAGAACACGGTGTAATGGCTCAAGCACGGCAAAGTGATTCCATATCCACATGAGGAATATGCTCATGGTCGAAGATCTTGTCCTTGTCGAATGGCACTGAGGAATAGAAGTTTGCTTGAGTAGGAGTCGAGCGTCTTTTCCTCATTCGGAGCAGAGTCATATGGATTATAAGCGATGAAGAACACATGCTCGTAAAAGAAGTCTCCAGCCTTGAATTTTTGCTTGCTTGAGAGCGGATTCTTGGTTTGGGCAGAGGAATATCGGTGATTTGCAACACAACCTCGTGAATCGCGATCTCGGGTTCTTGGTGAGGAATTTCTGGTTCCTCTCCTTGAGCAGTTTGAGGATCAAGATGGGTTCTTCAAGCGCTAGTGGCTGGAATTTCTTCATTGACAGACGATGTGGGATGAGTTTCTTGAGCCCAATTGAGCAGTTGTAGCCGGGACCGAGGAACTTGTAGAATCGGAGTGAAGAGAGGAGTATTGGGATCTTGACTTTCCCAAAAGTCATCGTTCATCACGGTGTAGTGCACCCAATATCCACGTCTTCATCTTCTTTTCAATTTCCTCAACACCAGCCTCTTCACCGTGAACCGAGGCATGGGTGAGAAACAAGCTGGGGTTGAAGGAAAGCTTCCACTTCAATTTCTTCATCAAGCTGTTACGAGGTAGCAACAGATTGATTTTCTTCATCGATCCGCTTGGGATCTTGTAATCTTCTCCATAAGGAACAATTTCCTTGGGCGACATGGAGGAAATGGGAATGGCATCAATAGGATTTTCAATCGAGCTGGTCATTGGCTTCATTTTCTTTGCGGCGAAGAATTTGACGCGGTGATGCCTTCCTCTTCTTCACGGCAGCTTGTTCTGCAGCCTTTGTCTTCTTCACTTCATAGCGTAAGGAAGAATTGGAGTTGGTGTTGGCGCAGGAGGAGCCGAGGGCTGTGGTTCAGTTTCTTGGTATGGCCAGTGCGATTGCCTGTTTCCTTGATTTCTTCAGCGCACCACTAGTGGATGCCACAGGAATTTCTTTAGCTTGGTGGAATGGAGTCATCAACCCGGAACTAGTGTTCTCATTAGCACGCTGAAAGTCATCAGAAGGTCTTGGCATGTTCTTCGGCGAGTGAGCGAGTCTTCAGCCTGAGGATTTTCTTGTTGCGATGGAGCTGCAACAGTTGTCATTTTCTTCGTCAAATTGACGAATCTCACCTTGGCTCCTTGCCAATCAGCATTGTATACATTGAAATCCTTGCTGAGTGCTTGAATTTCAGATTGAGCTTTTAGAAGTTCTTCAGGAGTCAAGTTGACGATGTTCTTCCTCAGAAGCTTCTCCTTTCTGGCTTGTGTTCTCTTGATCTCACGAGCCTTTTCAAATTTCCATTTCTCTTCAGCGATGAAATGGTTCAGCATATGACTTTGACCAGGAATCAGTGGCAGATCCGGTATGGGAGTGTTTGGATCCTGATGCCATAAGTCGATGAAGTCAAGGATCTTCTTCGGATCCAGAAGCAGAGGAACATTTGTTCCTTTGGCTCTAGCGGCCTTGGTCAGTCTGTCTCTGATGATTTCTGCAAGTTCTTCATCGAAGCTTCATCATCGAGGGTGCGTTGAATGCAACCTGTTTCTTCTTTGGACTTGGCGAGGACGCGCCCAGCAGCTTGCTTTTGTCTTGAGCAGGTGGGGCTGTTGAGGACATTGGTGCAGTGAGGAACTTCTTTGAGACACGAAGCAATTGAGAAACCTTGAGTCCTTTGACATGTTGCAAGATGAACAGGAGTTGAGGACTTGGAGGGAGCTGCTGAGGATTTTGAATGAGCAGCAGCAGTCTGAGGATTTTGCCGTGAGGGCACGGCTGAGGAACTGGGCCGTGAGAGCGCTGATGGTGAAGCACTTGATTTGCGAGCAGGCTTCTTCGGCATTGATTTCCTCGGCTTGACCGAGGGCTCAGCGGCAGCAGCAGCAGCAGAATCCTCATTGAATTTCCTCACTGCCTCCTTGGCCTGTCTTGCCAATTTGGCTTGGCGCCTGGTCCATTCTTCAGAAAGTCTTCACCACGCTTGATCTTTGGTGGGATCGTGACTTGGCGGTGCGGTGGAGCTCTTGGGCATGGAGGGTTTAAAGCGAATTTCCTCATGTACTTGGGAGTAACATAGCGATATTCCTCCATTCTCGTGCCCATCTTCGTTCTATCCTTTGAATCGACTTTGCGCTGATTTTTGGTCTCCTTGCCAAACTTGGATTCATCGGTGTGCGATAATCTTTGTATATTTCCTCGGGAATCTCAAAGGCAGTCATGACCTCGGTTTCTTTCCTCCCTTCTGCGGTCTTTTGCCTTCGCCATTTTCTTGGTGAGAATTTGAACAATAGAGCACTCTGAAGAAGTATGCAGTTTTTCTTCGAGGAACGCTGCAAATGAGTTAAGTTGAGGAGAACCTAGTGATTCAAAGGCGGACATGAGTACCGTGAGCAGAGTGTAGGTGCGAGGAATTTGGAGAGGTCATATGCGTTCTCAGATGATTTTTCAAAAGAACAAGTTTTGAGGATTTTGACCAGTTGAGCCTTGAGGAATTTCACTAAGCGTTTTGTCTCAGGTTCCAGAGTTGTACAGATTGAAAATCCGCACAATTGAGGAATCTTGAAGAAATGAATGCTTAGAGAGATAAATCAAGAGCATAGGTGTGTGAGGTGTTCATATGTGAAGATTTGAAGAACAAAAACACCTTTGAAGATTTTCAGAAAGATTTGAGAATCAACGCGAGTAATAAAAGTGACTTTTAATTACCCGAACTGAAGAACACGACGAACAGGAATGAACTGTAGTGAAGTTCGTCACGTTAGATCTCCCACGCCCTAACTTGGCAGAGGGAGACGGCTACGGCGGCGGCGGAGTGAAGATTTCCGCGGCCGGCGCGAGTACGACGGCGATGAGGTCGAGGCAGTGAAGCTTTTCCTCACCGGCGGCGATGGAGTAGCGGCGGCGCTAGGGTTTGAGGAGAGCTCGAGCGAGAGACAGCGACCGAGCGGAGTAAATGAAGTAAGGAAGGGAGAGGGGTATTTATAGCCACGGTGAAAACTGTTCGCCCGAAGATTTTGGGACGAACATGCCCCTGCCCTTTCTCCTTCACGCGACATGTGTCACCCACGTACTGTGCAGATGAGATCATGTAAGATCGTGGGTGATTAAACTAATGCATCGTGGGATGTGGAACGGTTTGAGTGGTAGAACCGAAAACTTGGATAAGATTTGTTTTAAAAATTTCGTTCGCAATTTCTTCAGCTGTCAAGGACACAGCGAAGACTTTGAACGAGTGTCAAATAGAACGCACATGAAGAGTTTGTGAATAGATTGGATTGAGTATAGCATAGAGGGGGAAGGGTCCGATCACATTCACTTAGCAGAAATCACAACTTGAAGAATTAGCAATAAGTGAATGTTGTAGAGGACATAAACTCACATATGTATATAGCCAATGAAGAAAAACGACGGAAACATTGAAGATTTTGCAAAGTTGAAGAATTTGAAAAACTGAGGAATTTCAAAAATGAAGAAAAAACTCAAATTGAAGATTTTCAACTTTTGTGGTGGCGTAGCCCATCAGATAAGAATGATGATTTGGACACAGCGTACAATTGTCGAGGGTTACGAGAATCAAATTCTTCATTAATTTCTTCACACTTAGAATGTTATTCTTCATTGATTGAGGAAAACGTTTCTTCATGTGTTGCACATCTAAGTCATCAATTCTGCATAAGGGTTAGGATGTGTGTCCTTTTCAAAGAACATTGAAGATTCTAAGATATTTAGCTCACACCGCAACTTGCTAAATCTCTTCTCATCCAAGGGCTTAGTGAAGATATCAGCTAGCTGTTCTTGATCTTCACATGCTCGATGGAGATATCGCCTTCAACACATGATCACGAAGAAAATGATGACGAATCTGGATGTGCTTAGTCTTGAGTGCTGAACTGGGTTGTGAGCAATCTTGATTGCACTCTCATTGTCGCAGAGGAGAGGCACATTCTTCACGTTGACGCCATAGTCCTTGAGGGTTTGCTTCATCCAAAGCGATTGAGCACAAGATGAGCCAGCAGCAATGTATTCAGCTTCAGATGAGCGGTGATACAGTTGCTTTCTTGAGGACCAACGGACCAAAGATCGTCCGAGGAAATGACAAGTGCCGATGTTGACTTGCGGTCCACACGATCACCATAGATAGTCGAGTCGAATATCCAATGAGATCAAAAGCAGAGCCCTTGGGGTACCATAATCCTAGTGTTGGTGTGTGAGCTAGATATCGAAGAATATGCTTCACAACCTTATGGTGTGATTCCTTGGTGCAGCTTGAAATCGGGCACACATGCAAACACTAAGCATTATATCGGCCTAGATGCACATAAGTACAATAAAGAACCAATCATGGAGCGGTATACCTTGTGATCAAGTCAATACCATTTTCATCGATTGCATAGATGGCCATTTGTGGGCATAGGAATTTTGACGCCTTTGCAATCTTGCATGCGAATTTCCTCGGTACATCTTTGAGGTATTTCTCTGAGATATGAATATGCCATTGCGCCGATTTAATTTGAAGACCTAAGAAGAATTTCAACTCTCCCATCATAGACATTTGATATTCTTCACTCATCATATAGGCAAATTCATCACTATATCGTTGGTTAGTACAGCCAAAGATAATATCATCAACATATATTTGGCACACAAACAGCTCACCATCATATGATTTAGTAAATAGAGTAGGGTCGAGTGAACGGGTGTGAAGCCATTCTTCACGAAGAATTCCTTCAATGTGTCATACCACGCCGAGGGGCTTGCTTGAGGCCATAGAGGGCCTTATTGAGTTTGAAGACTTTGTCGATTCTTGGGATCTTCAAAACACGGGGTTGAGCAACATATACTTCTTCCTCAAGCTTACCATTGAGTAATGCACTTTTCACATCCATTTGATATAAGATGATATCATGATGGTTAGCATAGGCAAGTAAAATGCGAATAGCCTCAAGTCTAGCAACAGTGCAAAAGTTTCATCGAAATCAATTCCTTCAAACTCGTGTGTAGCCTTGAGCTACTAGTCGTGCCTTATTCCTCACCACAAGGCCATTTTCATCTTGCTTGTTGCGGTAGATCCACTTTGTGCCAATGATATTATGCTTGCGAGGATCCGGGCGATTCACCAATTCCCGGACATTGTTCAACTCGAAGCGATGTAATTCTTCTTGCATAGCCTGAATCCACTCCGGCTCGAAATGCTTCATCTACCTTAGTGGGCTCGAGATAGAGACAAAAGCATAGTGCCCACAAAAGTTAGATAAGTGTGAGGCTTTTGAGCGGTGAGAGGACTCGTGCGCTAATGTCATCGATGATCTTCTCCACTTGCACTTCTCTTGCAACGCGTGGATGAGTTGGGTGTCGTGAGGATTTTGATCAGCATTTTCTTGAAAGACCAATTTCCTCATCATGTTCTTCAGTGCATCACTCGACGTTCTTCATGAACAGGAATGAATTATTCAGCAGATTCTTCAAGAGGGAATAACATCCTCGGTTGCCTTGAGCTTGATAGCATCCTCGGTGCTGGTTCATCTAACACAGAAGGTAGGTGCTCTCTTTGCGAGCCATTAGTTTCATCGAACCGCACATCTACAAATGTCAACAATCTTGTGAAGAACAATGTTGAAGACTCAGAGGTGTGCGAGTCCTTTCCGTAACCAAGCATAAAACCTTCATGTGCTTCGGTGCAAATTTAGAGTTATGGTGAGGATCTCTAATCCAACATTTAGCAATCAAGACTTTGAAATAACTCACATTGGGTTTCTTGTCGCTGAGGAGTTCATAGGCAGTCTTCTTGAAGAATTTGTGAAGATATACTCTGTTGATGGTGTGGCGAAGGTATCAATTGCATCAATCCAAAAGCGCCGAGGCGTTTTGTATTCATCAAGCATAGTGTGAGCCATCTCAACAAGAGTTACGTTCTTGCGCTCCACGACGCCCATTCTACCGAGGAGTATAGGGGCAGATAATTCATGAGTAATACCAAGTTCATCAAGATAAGCATCAAGACCAGAATTCTTGAACTCGGTTCCATTGTCACTTCGATAAGCTTGATCTTCACACCAAAGTTGGTTGAAGCCCTCGAGGAAAATCGTTTGAAGACTTCGCACTTCATGTTTGTAAGTAACAATGTGTACCCATGTATATCGAGAATAATCATCAACAATGACAAAACCATATAGAGATGCATCATTAGTGATAGCTGAATAATGGTTAGGTCCGAAGAGGTCCATGTGAAGCAATTCGAATGGATGGGTAGTGGTCATGATAGTCTTTCTTTGGATGCTTGGCCTTGGTCATTTTTCGGCTTCACATGCTCCGCATAAGTGATCCTTGAGGAATTTGACATTCTCAATGCCAATGACATGCTTCTTCTTTCGCGTGTTCAAATTCCTCATGCTGCATGACCAAGTCGTCGATGCCATAGCCAGCCTTCGAAGCTTTTGCAAGTAGACACACGGCTGGTTGTGGTCTGAGAGAAATCAACAATATCTGATCTCCTCTCCTAAAGCCTTGAAGACTTTGGAATTGTCGACTTCCATAATCACAACACAATGATATTTGCCAAAGACAACAACCATATCAAGATCACAAAGCATTGAGATCGACATAAGATTGTATCCTAAGGACTCAACAAGCATGACTTTGTCCATGTGTTTATCCTTAGAGATAGCAACCTTACCAAGACCCAATACGACTTTTGCCTTTGTCGGCAAAGATAATATGCTTCAGAGGTGACGGTGATAAGGAGCATCCATCAATAGATTCTTGTCACCAAATCATGTGATTTGTACATCCACTATCGAGGACCCATTCGGTGGTTTTGGGTTGATCATCCTGCAGATGAATTAGTGTAACTTACAATCTCATATGCTTCATCGATGAAGAATATGATATCAAGTTCATCGATGAATTTCATCAAGCGAGAAAGATATAGCGATATGAGGACGTGTGAAATGAAAGTTCATTTCATCATGATTTACTGCGTCCTTTCAGCATTTTGTCGTCCCAAACAAATTCTTCAGACGTTAGAGCACGCCCGAGAGACTGACCTCAGAGAAGAGATTAGTTCTTTTCTTCACCACCCACATCCGGAGGGGTGGCAAAGAGTTCATCATCCTGCGAGCACCATGTGATAAAGGTGGCAAAGATGCCAAACCATTTCGCTTAGCATGAGAGAGGTTAGGGTATGCATATGAATAAGCGAGTAATTCTTGAGGACTTATGAACATAATGGTTTGAAGAATAATGCACATATTCATAGCCCTTAGCTCTACCTGCGAGAGACAGAGTTGTTAGCACGATGATAATCATATGAGGACTTTGATCCAGTTGAGGAATTTGATCCTCGTGAAGAATTTGGTCCATATGAAGAATTTGATCTGGGGTTCCTGTTCTTCACAGGTGGTGTCATGAGGACATTCACCTGAAGACTTTCAACACAGCTTTTGGGAACCCAGATTTTCTTCATAGGGGAACCGTTCCTGCAGTTAGTGCCAACATATCTAGCAAATACTTCACCATTCTGATTTTTGAACAGTTTATAGTTGGAGTCAAATGACTCATCAGAAGAATGAGGAGATTCACATGTAAAGCCAGATAAGTTAGATGGATCAACTGGAGGTCCTTTGCAAACAACCCATGAGGTTTTGGGATCCGCTCGGGCTTCCAATATGTTCCATCGGCATTGAGTTTCCTCTCAAAGGCAATACCCTCTTTCCTAGGGTTTCGTTGAGATCTGCTTTTGAGCACATCACAAAGTGTCGATGCCCTTTGAGGCTTTTGTACATGCTGTCATGTACAATTCCTTCAACCCTGCATTGTCAAGTGGTACTAGCAATGTCCTCAGATGAGGAATTAGTGATAGCAGAGGCAGATGAAGAATTTGTAACAATTGAAGCATTTGAACATTCAGGTGAAGAATTAGCAGATTCACGTTCAATGCACTTTAAGCATGGAGGAACAAATTCTTCCTGAGAAGTGCTGATTTGTTGAGCTAGTAATGAATCGCGCTCCTTCTGAAGATCTTCATAACACACTCTTAGCTTTTCAAGATCTTCCTTTCTTTGAAGAGCTTCAAGAGAAAGCTTCTCATTGTCTTGCTTTTCTTGAAGAAATTCATAAGAAAGTTTCTCATGATCAGACAAGAGAGAGTTATGATGACCTTGAAGGTTATCATACTTAGACTGAAGTCTCTGAAGATTTTTAGTCAGGGCTTTAGTGCGATCCATTTCTTCACCCAACATATCATCACTTTTATCTAGCATGTTTTGAACCTTCTCAAGAGCCCGTTGTTGTTTCACAGCAATTTTAGCAAGTTTAGAGTAGCTGGGCTTTAGATCCTCATCAGATTCATTTTCACTAGAGTCAGAGGAGTTGTATTTGAGTACCTTAGCTCCTTTTGCCATGAAGCAATAGGTGGGAGCGTAGCCATCATTATCTTAAGTAGGCTTGTCGGTGGAGTCAAGTTCTTCAGTGTTGAAGATGGACTCACGACGAAAAGCAGAGTAACGGCCGGACTCGCCACACGGATCCAGATTCTTGGACTCCTCCTCTTCATCATCTTCCTCAGATTCAGCTTCAGAGTCCATTTCCTTGCCAATGAATGCCCGAGCTTTCTTGGAGCTGCCCTTCTTGTGAGATGAAGACTTTGAGGGTTTTGATGACGAAGATTTTGATGACTTCTTCTTCTTCTTCATATCATCAGAACTGTAATCCTTGTATTTCTTCTTCTTCATTTCCTTTTCCCACTGAGGACAATCTTGAATATAGTGACCAGGCTTGTTGCATTTGTGGCAAAGTCTTCTCTTGTAGTCACCGGATGAAGAATCATTTCCTCTTGAGGGTTTTCCAAAGCGACCACATCTTGTGAACTTCTGGAATTTCTTCACAAGCAGAGCTAGATCTGGCTCGATTCTTCAGATCACCAAGGCTACTACCGAATCCTCACATTGAGTCGACACAACCTTAGCCTTGAGGCACGTGGTTTGCCATAGTTTGAGCCATAGAGATCTCTCTTTTGAGCAAGTCGAACTTCGTGAGTGTTAAGCCTTTCGAGGATATCGGCAGGATCAAGCGACTTGTAGTCAAGACGTTCTTGTATCATCGGTCCCAGAGTATCAAATGAGGAATCAAGCGATCTTAGCAGTTTCTTCACAACTTCATGATCAGTGATGTCAGTGGCACCGAGGGCTTGAAGCTCATTTGAGATGTCAGTGAGGTGATCAAAGGTTTGTTGGACATTCTCGTTGTCGAGTCTTTTGAAGCGGTTGAAGAGATTCCGAAGAACATCGACTCGAGAGTCACGCTGAGTTGAGACTCCTTCGTTTACTTTGGACAGCCTATCCCAGATAAGCTTAGCAGTTTCCAAAGCACTTCACTCTTCCAACTTGTCCTTTGCTCGGATGGCCACAGATGATATTCTTCGCTTGAGAATCGAGTTGTTTGAATCTCTTCACATCAAGAGCGGTCGGTGTTTCAAAGGATGAGGGGACACCATTTTCCACAACATACCGTAGATCATTGTCAATTGCCTCAAGATGCATTCGCATCTTGTTCTTCCGAGAGGGGTAGTCCATTCCATCAAAGGTGGGACACCCAGCCGAGACCTTGATCATACTGCGGTCGACATAACTATAACTCCGGTGGTTAAACCAAAATCACACGTAACAAGGAGTACCTTGCTCGATACCAATTGAAAGTCGTTATATCGACTAGAGGGGGGTGAATAGGCAATTTTTATGAAATTCTTCACTGAGGAATTTGCCGGTGAGGAAATTCCTTAGCGAAGAACTATTTGCAGCGGAATATGTACTCAGAAGTAACCATAACAGGATACACGCATAGTCAGCATGATGAAATGAAGACTAGAATTGAGTACGAAAAGTGTAAACACAGGATAACAAGATGAAGACAAACAGATCAAGAAATTGGCGAGGAATTTGTGAAAGTCTTGATCAAAGTCTTCAAGCACGAGATATGAACAACATGCAACGAGAATGAGGAAATGAATGAGTTGAGGAAATAGAACCGATGAGTTGGTGAAGACAATGATTTGGTAAACCAGTTCAACTGCTGTCTCGGTTATACGTCTGGTTGAGCGGTGAGTATTTAAACTCGAGGACACACAGATCCGGACACCCGATCTCGAGCCGCAACTCAGGACACCCAGATCCTCACCGTATTCTCCTTGAACTAAGACCATGCAGGCCTCGTCCAATCACTCGTGGTAAGTCTTGGTGACTTCCAAACCTTCACAGACTTGGTCACTCGGCGATCCACAATTCCTCTTGATGCTCTAGACCTTGACGCCTAACCGTCGGAAGAAGCACGTCTTCAAAGGTAACAAGCGTCGGATCCACGCAGGATCAATTTCTTGATGATGCTCAATCACTTGGGTATTGTGTGGGTTTGGTTTTGGGATTTTCCTCACTTGATGATTTTCGCTCAAAGTCCTCGGAGGATGGGTTGCTCTCAAATGACAAGTGTCAAGTTCTCTCGGAGCATCCAACCAACTAGTGGTTGTAGGGGGCAGCTATTTATAGCCTAGGGAGCAGCCCGACATGATAAGACATAAATGCCCTTCAATGATATGACCGTTAGGTGGATAAGATATTTTGGGACAGGTGGCCAAGAAGACAAAGAACGGTCGGAAATTTGACTCTCAAATTCCTCGGGGCTATCATGTTCCTCATCGTAGGCAATCCGACTTTGGCGAATTCCTAACTCCTCGATCGAGCAAAGTCCTCGGTGAATGTAAGAATCTGCGTCTCATCATGAAGAATGTGACTGAACTGTATGAGATTTCCAATGGCTTCACTCGAAGGGATTGGTAGGTGTAGGATTTGAGTTGAGCATCACTTGGAAATTTTTCCTTAGTATTTCCTCGACCCCCTTTAATAGTATGGTGTTTCCTATGACTCAAGAAAGAGAAAATGAAACTACGAAAACAAAAGTCTTCACGCTTCATATTCCTCGAATGAATATCAAGTCTTCAAGGTCACACCAAATTCTTCACTTTCAAAGTCTTGTAAAGTCTTCGAATATCAAAGTCTTCATTGAAGAACTTCATTTTTAGGGGTCGACTTTCTCTGTAAACATCAAACTCCTCATAGACTTATAGACCTGTGTACACTCACAAACACATCAGTTACTTAACCTATAAGTCTTCAATACACCAAAATCACTAAGGGGCACTAGATGCACTTACAGAGACGTCTCCCGTCCCGTACGTGTGTTGAACGCGGAGGTGCTGTCCGTTCAGCACTTGGACATCGGTGATCTGAATCACATCGAGTACGACTCCATCATCACCTTGCAAGCTTCCACACGCGATCTACAAGTGGTATGTAGATGCAAACTCTCTCCCATTACTCGTTGCTTAGATGAACTCATAGATGGATCTTGGTGAAACCGTAGGAAATTTTTTAATTTTCTGCAACGTTCCCCAACAGTGGCATCATGAGCTAGGTCTATGCGTAGTTCTCTAATGCATGAGTAGAACACAATTTTGTTGTGGGCGTGGATCTTATCAACTTACTTGCCTCTACTAGTCTTTTCTTGCTTCAACGGTATTGTGGGATGAAGCGGCCCGGACCAACCTTACACGTACGCTTACGTGAGACCGGTTCCACCGATTGACATGCACTAGTTGCATAAGGTGGCTGGCGGGTGTCTGTCTCTCCCACTTTAGTTGGAGCGGATTCGATGAACATGGCCCTTATGAAGGGTAAATAGAAGTTGACAAAATCACGTTGTGGTTATTCGTAGGTAAGAAAACGTTCTTGCTAGAACCCAATTGCAGCCACGTAAAAGATGCAACAACAATTAGAAGACGTCTAACTTGTTTTTGCAGCGATTGATCATGTGATGTGGTATGGCCAGAAGTTGTGATGAATGATGAATTGTGATGTATGAGATCATGTTCTTGTAATAGGATTCACGACTTGCATGTCGATGAGTATGACAACCGGCAGGAGCCATAGGATTTGTCTTTATTTTTGTATGACCTGCGTGTCATTGAAGAACGCCATGTAAACTACTTTACTTTATTGCTAAACGCGTTAGCCATAGAAGTAGAAGTAGTCGTTGGCGTGACAACTTCATGAAGACACAATGATGGAGATCATGATGATGGAGATCATGGTGTCAAGCCGGTGACAAGATGGTCATGGAGCCCCGAAGATGGAGATCAATGGAGTTGTATGATATTGGCCATATCATGTCACAACTATATTTAATTGCATGTGATGTTTATTATGTTTATGCATCTTGTTTACTTAGGACGACGGTAGTAAATAAGATGATCCCTTACAAAAAATTTCAAGAAGTGTTCTCCCCTAACTGTGCACCGTTGCTACAGTTCGTCGCTTCTAAGCACCACGTGATGATCGGGTGTGATGGATTCTTACGTTCACATACAACGGGTGTAAGACAGTTTTACACAGCAAAAACACTTAGGGTTAACTCGACGAGCCTAGCATGTACAGACATGGCCTCGGAACACGGAGACCGAAAGGTCGAACACGAGTCGTATGGAAGATACGATCAACATGAAGATATTCACCGACGATGACTAGTCCGTCTCACGTGATGATCGGACACGGGCTAGTCGACTCGGATCGTGTAACACTTAGATGACTAGAGGGATGTCTAATCTAAGTGGGAGTTCATAATATGATTAGAACTTTATTATCATGAACTTAGTCTAAAACCTTTGCAAATATGTCTTGTAGATCAAATGGCCAACGCTCATGTCAACATGAACTTCAACGCGTTCCTAGAGAAAACCAAGCTGAAAGATGATGGCAGCAACTATACGGACTGGGTCCGGAATCTGAGGATCATCCTCATTGCTGACAAGAAACAATATGTCCTAGAAGCACCGTTAGGTGACCCAGCTGCTCTCCCAGCACTGCAAGACGATTTGAACGTTTGGCAGACTCGTACTGATGATTACTCCCTCGTTCAGTGCGGCATGCTTTACAGCTTAGAACCGGGGCTCCAAAAGCGTTTTGAGCATCACGGAGCATATGAGATGTTCGAAGAGCTGAAACTAGTTTTCCAAGCTCATGCCCGGTCGAGAGATATGATGTCCCCAACAAGTTCTATAGTTGTAAAATGGAGGAGAACAGTTACATCGGTGAGCACATCCCGAAGATGTGCAGGTTGCACAACCGTATGACCCGGTGAACATTAACATCGGAGATGAGGCGGTCATTGACAGAATCCTCGATCGCTCCCACCAAGCTACAAGAGCTTTGTGATGAACTACAACATGCGGGGATGGTGAAGACCATTCTGAAGTGTTCTCGATCTTTGAAGTCAGCAGAGGCTGAAATCAAGAAAGAACATCAAGTGTTGATGGTCAATAAGACCACTAAGTTCAAGAAGGGCAAGGGTAAGAAGAACTTCAAGAAGGACGGCAAGGATGTTGCGGCGCCCGATAAGCCGCCATGGGAAGAAGTCAAAGAATGGACCCAAGCACGAGACCGAGTGCTTTTATTGCAAGGAAGGGTCCTTCGAAGCGGAACGCCCCAAATACTTAGCGGATAAGAAGGCCGCAACACCAAAGGTATATTTGATATACATGTAATTGATGTGTACCTTACCGATTACTCAGTAGTAACTCCTGGGTATTTGATACGGTGCCGTTGCTCATATTTGTAACTCACAGCAGAGCTGCGGAATAAACGGAGACCGGCAAAGGACGAGGTGACGATCGCGCGTCGGGAATGGTTCCGAGTCGATGTGATCGCCGTCCGCACGCTACCTCTACATTTACCCACAGGATTAGTTTTGAACCTTAATAATTGTTATTTAGTGCCAAGTTTGAGTATGAACATTGTATCTGGATCTCGTTTAATACGAGATGGCTACTCATTTAAGTCTGAGAATAATGGTTGTTCGATTTATATGAGAGATATGTTTTATGGTCATGCTCCGATGGTCAATGGTTTATTCTTAATGAATCTCGAGCGTAATATTACACATGTTCATAGTGTGGATGCCAAAAGATGTAAAGTTGATAACGATAATCCAACATACTTGTGGCACTGCCGCCTTGGTCACATTGGTGTCAAGCGCATGAAGAAGCTCCATGCTGATGGACTTTTAGAGTCTCTTGATTATGAATCGTTTGACACATGCGAACCATGCCTCATGGGCAAAATGACGAAGACTCCATTCTCCGGAACAATGGAGCGAGCAACCAACTTGTTGGAAATCATACATACCGATGTGTGCGGTCCAATGAGCGTTGAGGCTCGCGGAGGATATCATTATGTTCTCACTCTCACTGATGACTTAAGTAGATATGGGTATGTCTACTTAATGAAACACAAGTCTGAGACCTTTGAAAAGTTCAAGGAATTTCAGAATGAGGTGGAGAATCAACGTGACCGAAAGATAAAGTTCCTATGATCAGATCGTGGAGGAGAATACTTAAGTCACGAATTTGGTACACACTTAAGGAAATGTGGAATCGTTTCACAACTCACGCCGCCTGGAACACCTCAGCGAAACGGTGTGTCCGAACGTCGTAATCGCACTTGAAAGTGCAACTAATCCCCAGGTGGTTTTGGTAATTAATAACAACATATATATCATTGAACTAATCATTTCTTGAGAATATTTCAGAAAGTTCAGTGATATGGGTATGGCAATGACTGATGATGTGGACCCCTCAAAATGCTAAGGAAAACATTGGCAAAAGCTCAAGACTCCATTTTTGGTTTAGTGATCCAAGATCACATTGAGTCCATAGGAAAGCCAATACTATTAAAAGGGGATGAGGTTATGATGATGATCTGGTTGCTCAAGTGCTTAGTGATTTATCTCTCAAACTTTCAGCAATCTTTCACTCCAACATAAACTCATAAGTAATCTCGGTCCCACCGATTCCAAACTCAGTCACACCGAGATGAACCACCTCAGCCATATACCCAAACCCTAAGATTCTCGGATTTTCCGATTCCAAACTCGGTCATTCCGAAATTGGTGTTGCCAAGCTTCAGAACTTACAGACTCAAATCGGTGTCACCGAGATGAGAAAGTCGGTCCCACCGAAATTGGCAAACCCTAGACTTTGGAAGAATCGGACTAACCGAGATTGTATTTTCGGTCCCACTGAGAATCCCAACGCTCACAAGATTTGAACTTTCGGTCTCACCGAGTTGTCAACTTCGTCCGACGGAGATTGGTCAAATGTGTGTAACGGTTGGATTTTGTGTGGAGGCTATAAATACCCTCCACCTCCTCTTCATTCGTGGAGAGAGCCATCGAAAGAACTACCACTCCTACCTTACATTTCGAGAAGAAAACTACCTACCCTTGTGTTGAGATCAAGTTGCTCCACTCCCACCATATGAAACTTGATTTCTAGCCTTCCCAAGTTGCTTTCCACTCAATCCTTCCTCCACCACAGCCAAATCAGTGAGGAGAGTTGAGTGTTGGGGAGATTATCATTTGAAGCACAAGAGCAAGGAGTTCATCATCACCAACCCCATCTATTACCTTTTGGAGGGTGGTGCCTCCTAGATTGGTTAGGTGTCGCTTGGGAGCCTCCGTCATGATGTGGAGTTGAACCAAGGAGTTTGTAAGGGCAAGGAGATCGCCTACTTCGTGAAGATCTACCCCGAGTAAGGCTAGTCCTCCGTGGACGAGGCCATGATGGCATAGACAAGGTTGCTTCTTCGTGGACCCTTCGTGGGTGGAGCCCTCCGTGGACTCATGGCCGTTACCCTCAGTGGGTTGAAGTCTCCATCAACGTGGATTGACGATAGCACCACCTATCGGAACCACGAGAAAAATCTCCGTGTCTCCAACTTGCGCTTGCTCTTCTCCACCTCTCATTTACTATCGTGCAATTTACTTTCCGCTGCCACAACTCTAGAATTGCATGTGTAGGGTGATACTTGACTTGGTTGTCATTGTGAACTTGCTAAGAAACTACTCCAATCAAAAGGCAAAATTTTTAAGTTGTCAAGTAGTCTAATCACCCCCTCTAGACATACTTCCGATCCTACAAGTGGTATCGAGCTTTGGTCTCCATTGGATTGGTTTCCATTGCATTGACTCCATAAGCTTGGTTTCACAACCTAGGAGAGTATGGCGTCTAGTGAGGGTAATTTCCGAGAGGTCCTTACTTTGATGGTTCAAACTTTGCTAGTTGGAAGCATAAAATGAAAATGCATATTCTTGGACATAACCCCGCCGCATGGGGCATTATTTGTGTTGGCTTGCAAGGTGAGTTCTTCAAGAAGGAAAAGTTCCGGATCGCGAAGCTCTGCGGATGAGTTGCGGATGTTCTGAACAATGCTCAAGCTTGTGACATTCTCTTCAATGCTTTGTGTCCCGAGGAGTTCAACAAGATCAGCCGCCTTGAGAATGCAAAAGAGATTTGGGATACTTTGGTCGAAATGCACGAAGGTACCGAGTCCGTGAAGGAATCAAAGCTAGATGTTCTTCAAGGTCACTTGACAAGTTCAAGATGAAGGAAGGTGAAGGAGTCGCTGAAATGTACTCTAGGCTTGCTCTCATCACCAATGAGATGGCAGGCTTAGGAAGCGAAGAAATGACCGATCGATTCATCATCAAGAAGATTCTCAGAGCTTTGGATGGAAAGTATGACACCGTGTGCACTTTGATCCAAATGATGCCAAACTACAAAGATCTCAAGCCTACCGAAGTCATTGGAAGAATTGTTGCTCATGAGATGACACTTAAAGATAAGGAAGAGCTTCACAACAAGTCAAGTGGTGCTTACAAAGCTGCAGTTAAAGCTCCCACATCCTCAAGTGACAAGCTAGTTTCCAATGAAGAGATAAGCCTAATGGTGAAGAACTTCAACAAATTCTACAAGAGTAGAAGCAAGGCAAGAAGCTCAAAGTCTAGATCATATGATGAAAAGAGATCTTCTAGTCGTGATCGAAGCTGCTACAATTGTGGAAGACCGGACACTACTCAAATGAGTGTTCGACTCCCCACAAGAGAAGAGAAGAATCTCCAAGAAGAAGAAGCTCAAGAGAAGAGTCGCCTCGAAAAGAGAGAAGGAGTAGAGATGATCGTTATGAACGAAGATCCTCTCGGAGAAGCAAGGATTCGGAAAGGAAAGACAAGTCATCAAGGAGCTACACAAGAAAACATCAAGCTCATGTTGGTGAATGGGTTTCCGGCTCCAACTCCGACAATCACTCCGAAAGAAGCTATCACTCCAACTCCGAATCTGACCAAGATGAAGGTGTTGCGGTCTTGCTCTCGTGTCCTCCAACTCCAACCCCTATGACATATTTGATTCTCCAAATGAGGGAATTGGAAGATGCTTCATGGCAAAAGGCCCCAAGGTATCACATCCTGAGTTTATTGACTTTGATAGTGATGAGGATGACTTGCTTGGTGAAGATGAGCTTTTACATGATAAATCTAGTGAGCTTAGTAATGATGAACATGCTAGTAGTCTTTATAGTCGAGAAGAGTCGAATGACAATGCTATGAAGGAGATTGAGCGTCTAACTAAAGAACTAAACACTCTTAAGTTAGCTCATGAAACAACTCAAGAAGATCATAGAGAGCTCCTAAGATCTCATGAGAAGCTACGCTTCGAGAAGCTCAATCTAGAGCAAGAACATGAGTTACTAAAAGCTATCAATGACGATCTTCGAAAGAAGAGTTCTTCATATCTTGCCAAACGACTTCTCTTGTCTAATTTCTTGCCACCTATTAAAATTAAGCATGACAAGCATAAGAAAAATTCTTCGTCTAGTAGTAACAATAATCATGCTAAATCAAATGCTGTTACTTCTAGTAATTCTCTTGATTCCACTAACAATGTTTCAAGCCAAGTTTCACTTGAGCAAGAAAATAGTCTATTGAAAGGGATTATAGAGAAAGGTGTCTACAAGAGTCTTGCGGAAGCAAAAGCTTTGAGGAAATTGTTCGCAAACAAGGAAGACAGGAAGAATCAAGGAATTGGTTTTGAGCGAAAGTTCAACGCCGAAGGTGTTGAATGGGAAGAAGGTCAATATCCCACTCCAAAGTTCGTCTCTCAAGAGGAGAAGTATGATCCTACTTCTTCAAATGAGGAACAAGCTCAAGATGACCTTCCACCACAAGACCACAAGCTAAAAGGCAAGGACAAGCTTCAAGAGGAGATTGATGCATTCATTGAAGCACCCAAGGCCATGGTCAAGTGGGTTCCCAAGGCAACTTCAAGTTCTACTTGACAAGCTCAACTACTACCCCAAGGATTCCCATCAAGATGATGTGGATCCCAAGAAGAAGAACTAGAGAGTTCTTGAGGGTGACTCCGCCAATATACTTCACTCATATTCATTTTGGCGAGGACTTGTGCAATCAACTTCCACATCTTGCACTAGTTCATGGAGTCACAAACCCTCATGTTGGTAAGTCAAGGACAAGGTAATCATTGCTTTCATGGACATCATCTATTGTGTACTTCAATCTATGTCCATGGATATTCTTGTTTGTTCCTTGTGGGACTAACCCATGTAGGTATTGAAAGTGCCCAAATCCAAAGGATTGCTCCCAACTCTTGATGATCTTCATCAACATTGAGCATCCACATCTTCAACATCTACATGAAGTCTTCAACGACAACCCAAGGTTAGTTTGACCCTTTAAAAGGGGTTCTCACATCAAGGGGGAGCTTTGCTCTAAAGAAATGAGCTAAAGCATCTTCTAATGATGTGAACACATCAATGCTTTATGGAAAAGTGGTAACCCCACTTGTGCTTAAACGATGAGTATGACCTATGATCAAATGTTCTCATTTGACTCCTAAGTCAATATACTCATATATAGATGACCTAGTCATCGCCAAATTGTGTGCTAGCTGTTAGTGCTTTGTTTGTGCATGTTTGACACATATTTCATTTGCTATCTTATTGTGTGAGCATGTTGGATGCATGATTTTATCCATTCGAGGACATCCATTTGTTGCTTTGGTCTTTTGGATTTCTCTTTTGACCAAATGGATGGACAAGAATGCCTAAGTTCCTCCCTAGCTATCTATGCTTTCTTGTCTCAAACTCTATTCATGCTTATATCACAAACTTTGAACAAGACTTTTTGGACAGACCGAGTGAGGAGCACTCGAGCCACCGATCCGTCAAAAGCCTAACTTCCAAAACCTTCTAAGTACTTTCGGTCAAACCGATATACTCAAATCGACGGATCAAATCACTTGGATTGATCTAGGTTTTCACCTCGGTGAAACCGAAGTTTCAAATTCGGCGTGATCGAAGTGTGTAATCGCACGCAGCTAACCATCTCGGTCCCACCGAAGTTTTCAAACTTCGGTCCCACCGACACCGAAGGTATATATACCGAGGTCGAGCGCGTTGATTACTTCTTCAAACGCTTCGCCCTCAAACCCTTCGCTGCCGTCGCCTTGGTCTCCGGATCGTCTCCGCCGTCGCCTGTGCGCCCTCGCCGCGGGTCTCCATCGCCGTCAACGGTCTTTCTCATCGCGCCGTTGCCGCCATAGTGAAGCTCCACCGCATTGGGTGAGTTTCTTCCCTCTCGTGCTCCAAACGCTGATTCAATGCACGTTAGGCGTTGCCAAGTTTCTTGCCAAGATTGAGATCTCCTATCCAGCCGTTTAGATCATAGAACAAAATTCGAGTGAAAATTTTAGGTTAGGTTTCCGCCGAACACATCTCGGTGTGACCGATTCGACATTTTCGGATCGACCGATTTGGCCTCTGGCCATTGACCGCACTTTCGGTGAAACCGAAGTTGTGCAAATCGGTAAGACCAAGTGAAGATTCAGTGAAACCCTAGTAGTCTCGGCTAGATCGAAACCCATTTCGTCCAACCGAAAGTGGTGTATGTGGTCTGTTTAGACACTTCGGTTTCACGAATTGATAGACTCGGTCGAGACCGACATGTATTCTGTGAAAACCTAAAACTAAAGTTTGAACTCATTCTTTTGCAAAATCCTCTGCTGTTTGTGATAACTCTTCTATTACGCCTATACCTATTCTATTCACGGGTTGTCGGTCATGTCGATGGAAGTGACAATGTAACAGGTCCGAGATGCCGATTGAGATTCCAGAGGCAGCTACAAGTCCGAAGCAAGCAGTTTTTCAGATGATGGAGAGAGAAGCACTCCAAGTGGACTGCCTGCAGCTGCTACCAGGGCCAGGAGGAAGAGAAATTCTGATGAGGAGGATTCAGACTTTGTTGCAGATGAGGAAATCTCTTCTAAGCCAAAGAGGAAAGTGGTTGCCAAAGAGCATCAAGGGCAACAAACCAAGAAAGGCACCAGTAAGGTCAAGAAATCCACTGTTGCACAGAAGCTCAGCATGGAAGAAACCTCCAGCAAGATCAAGAAGACTTCCAAGAGGAAGAGGAAAGTTCATGAAGAAGCTGATGATGATGATGACTCTGACGAGGAAGCACCTCAGCCTCCTCAGAAGCAGAAGTTGATGGGTGATGCCATCAGGGCAGGAGCACCTCCAAAAGCTAAGCCATCAGCTCAAGCAAAGGCAGCCCAAGCCAAACCAGCTGCCAAGCCAAAGAAGACTGTGAGGAACATACCTGCTTCAGAGAAGAAGAAGGAAAATGTGCCACCTGCAGAATCAGATGATGAGGCTCATGTTTTGCTCAAGCTCGCATGTAAACCGCCAGTTCATAATGATGCTCATCCTCGAGCTGAAAATATGAAGGAGAGAAAGGATAAAGGTCTCAGGCTATGGAGGCAAGCAGATCCATATGCCACCAGGAGAAGAACAACAGTTGACCCAAGATTCCACACAAGAGAGCAACAAGACTTTTATGAGGCAGTGCTCATGGACAAGAAGCCAATTATTCTCGACACGAGATCGTTGATCGGGAATACATCGACAAAGTGAAGAGCACAGAGACTACTTCCCACATGTGCATGAAAGCTTCACTGCTTGTGGGATTGCAGAGTTCGTTGGTCAGAAATTGACTGCTTGGAATGACGAGATGATCATGCGGTTCTATGCCACCGCACACTTCTATCCAGATGGCAAAATTGTATGGATGATGAAGGCGAGATTCCATTCTCTTGTTGAAGAATGGAGAGCATTGCTGAATGCACCGTTTCAAGGGAAGATGATATTGATGTCTATGGCATTCAAGAAAAATCACGAGTCTATGAAGAACATGTACAATGAGGTAAAGGAGAAGGATGTTGAGATATGGAAGCTTGGTTGATCTACTATCTTGAGCAGGTCTCCCAACCACCAACACCATTCTCGAGGCATACTTTGATGCCTAAGTCAGAGACCACCGCATGATAAGAGGGTACTCTATCAACATGCTGCACATTCTAGATCGAAGACACCTTTTAAGGTGATGGACACGATAGTAGAGACTATCAAGAGGACAGCAGCAGACTGGAAGAGGTCGTGTGGGTTTGCTCCGCATATTCAGATGCTCATTAATGCCAAGTTTGGCACGGACACCTACCTGTTGGATAGACCCCACTTGCCACCGCAGCTGAACACGAGGATAACGAGGTTGTGATGACCGAGGATGCTCCCACATCTGTAGAAGGACATGCTAAGTCCTGAAGCTGCCAAACAAGCTAAAGCCGAGAAGGAAGCAAAGAGCAAAGCCCAAGAGCGTTGCAGAACAACTTCTTGAAGCCACTCAAAGGATTGAGCTACGCTTTGGCCAGCATAGTGCAGTCTCGGGAGAGCCTTGAGAGGATCGTTGAGGATAAGTTCCATGCTCGACGGCGTCGATGAAGTGCAGTCACCGTCAACAAGCTTGAGGCGGACATCGAGGAAGCTAAGAGGAGAAGGCAGAACTCATGAGAGAGATGGAAGGTGATATGGTCCAGATGACTATGAGCAGCCTGCTCCGGTGCCCACAAAGCCCAGATCATTTGCTATTCCGAGGTCGGACTGTGGCTACTACATCAAGCACCTCCTACAGCTCCGTCGGCCCAAAGACCAGCCATATCCACTCCTCCAGCTCCACAGACCTCAGCGAAGCTTTGCAGATGCAGCTATCTCCACTCCATCGACGCAGAGCAGAGCCGCCACAGAGTCCTTAGTGACGATTAGCTCTATACCTTCGAACTTTTGGTAACTTGTTGCCAAAGGGGGAGAAATTGTATAGATCATAGGGCTTCGAGAGAGAGAGTGCTCGTTTTTGCTCTTTCGTTTGCGGTTTTCCTTGAGATACTTTTGAGTTCTTTGAGATACTTCGTGTGTTTGATACTACGTTTGATCTATCTTGATGAGTGCTTGATCATCTTGTGCTTAATGTGTGCTTGATGCTTATCATATTCCATTCATATCTTGTATGATCATTTACTCATGTCTTGGTGATTGGGTGCATGTTATTCATTCTTATCATTTTGTGCGCTCCACCAAGATGTATGTGACATGGAAGAGTAACCCATGATCCTAATCGATTGTGCATTTGCATTCAAACGCAAATCTTAAATAATGCACAAATTTAGGGGGAGCTCTTGCTTATCACATACTTCTCAAAGCGACGATGTTATTCATTGATTATATCATTTGTCGAAGCTTTGATCTATATGTTGTCATCAATTACCAAAAAGGGGGAGATTGAAAGTGCAACTAATCCCCAGGTGGTTTTGGTAATTAATAACAACATATATATCATTGAACTAATCATTTCTTGAGAATATTTCAAAAGTTCATTGATATGGGTATGGCAATGGTGATGATGTGGACCCCTCAAAATGCTAAGGAAAACATTGGCAAAAGCTCAAGACTCCATTTTTGGTTTAGTGATCCAAGATCACATTGAGTCCATAGGAAAGCCAATACTATTAAAAGGGGATGAGGTTATGATGATGATCTGGTTGCTCAAGTGCTTAGTGATTTATCTCTCAAACTTTCAGCAATCTTTCACTCCAACATAAACTCATAAGTAATCTCGGTCCCACCGATTCCAAACTCACCACACCGAGATGAACCACCTCACCATATACCCAAACCCTAAGATTCTCGGATTTTCCGATTCCAAACTCGGTCATTCGAAATTGGTGTTGCCAAGCTTCAGAACTTCAGACTCAAATCGGTGTCACCGAGATGAGAAAGTCGGTCCCACCGAAATTGGCAAACCCTAGACTTTGGAAGAATCGGACTAACCGAGATTGTATTTTCGGTCCCACCGAAAATCCCAACGTTCACAAGATTTGAACTTTCGGTCTCACCGAGTTGTCAACTTCGGTCCGACCGAGATTGGTCAAATGTGTGTAACGGTTGGATTTTGTGTGGAGGCTATAAATACCCTCCACCTCCTCTTCATTCGTGGAGAGAGCCATCGAAAGAACTACCACTCCTACCTTACATTTCGAGAAGAAAACTACCTACCCTTGTGTTGAGATCAAGTTGCTCCACTCCCACCATATGAAACTTGATTTCTAGCCTTCCCAAGTTGCTTTCCACTCAATCCCTTCCTCCACCACAGCCAAATCGGTGAGGAGAGTTGAGTGTTGGGGAGATTATCATTTGAAGCACAAGAGCAAGGAGTTCATCATCACCAACCCCATCTATTACCTTTTGGAGGGTGGTGCCTCCTAGATTGGTTAGGTGTCGCTTGGGAGCCTCCGTCATGATGTGGAGTTGAACCAAGGAGTTTGTAAGGGCAAGGAGATCGCCTACTTCGTGAAGATCTACCCGAGTAAGGCTAGTCCTCCGTGGGCGAGGCCATGATGGCATAGACAAGGTTGCTTCTTCGTGGACCCTTCGTGGGTGGAGCCCTCCGTGGACTCATGGCCGTTACCCTCCGTGGGTTGAAGTCTCCATCAACGTGGATTGACGATAGCACCACCTATCGGAACCACGAGAAAAATCTCCGTGTCTCCAACTTGCGTTTGCTCTTCTCCACCTCTCATTTACTATCGTGCAATTTACTTTCCGCTGCCACAACTCTAGAATTGCATGTGTAGGGTGATACTTGACTTGGTTGTCATTGTGAACTTGCTAAGAAACTACTCCAATCAAAAGGCAAAATTTTTAAGTTGTCAAGTAGTCTAATCACCCCCCCTCTAGACATACTTCCGATCCTACAGCACTCTATTGGATATGGTGCGGTCTATGATGTCTCTTACCGATTTACCGCTATCATTTTGGGGATACGCTCTAGAGACAGCTACATTCACTTTAAATAGGGCACCGTCTAAATCCATTGAGACGACACCGTATGAATTATGGTTTGGGAAGAAACCTAAGTTGTCGTTTCTAAAAGTTTGGGGATGCGATGCTTATGTCAAGAAACTTCAACCTGAAAAGCTCGAACCCAAGTCAGAAAAATGCGTATTCATAGGATACCCTAAGGAAACTGTCGGGTATACCTTCTACTTAAGATCCAAAGGCAAAATCTTTGTTGCCAAGAACGGATGCTTTCGGGAAAAAGAGTTTCTTTCGAAAGAGGTAAGTGGGAGGAAAGTAGAACTCGATGAAGTACTACCTCTCGAACGGGAAAGTGGTGCAACTCAGAAAATGTTCTGTGATGCCCACACCAATCAAGAGGAAACCAATGATGATGATCAAGGTACTTGGATCAAGTTGCTCTTGAACTTCAGAGGTCCACAAGGACACGTTCCGCACTGCAGTGGTACGGCAACCCCTGTCTCCGGAAATCATGTTGTTAGACAACGGTGAACCTTGAACTATGAAGAAGCGATGGCGGCCCAGATTCCAACAAATGGCTTGAAGCCATGAAATCCGAGATAGAATCCATGTATGAAAACAAAGTATGGACTTTGACAGACTTGCCCGACGATCGGCGAGCGATAGAAAACAAATGGATTTTTAAGAAGAAGACGGACGCGGATGGTAATGTTACCATTTATAAGGCTCGACTTGTCGCTAAGGGTTATCGACAAGTTCAAGGGATTGACTATGACGAGACATTCTCTCCCGTAGCGAAGCTGAAGTCCGTCCGAATCATGTTAGCAATTGCCGCATACTATGATTATGAGATGTGGCAGATGGACGTCAAAACGGCATTCCTTAACGGACATCTTAAGGAAGAGCTGTATATGATGCAGCCGGAAGGTTTTGTCGATCCTAAGAACACTAACAAAGTATGCAAGCTCTAGCGATCCATTTATGACTGGTGCAAGCATCTCGGAGTTGGAACATTCGCTTTGATGAGATGATCAAAGCGTTTGGGTTTATGCAGACTTATGGAGAAGCCTGCGTTTACAAGAAAGTGAGTGGGAGCTCAGTAGCATTTCTCTGTTATATGTAGATGACATACTCTTGATGGGAAATGATACAAAACTTCGACAGCATTAAGGCCTACTTGAATAAGTGTTTTTCAATGAAGGACCTTGGAGAAGCTGCTTATATATTAGGCATCAAGATCTATAGAGATAGATCGAGGCGCCTCATAGGTCTTTCACAAAGCACATACCTTGATAAGATTTTGAAGAGGTTCAAAATGGATCAGTCCAAGAAAGGGTTCTTGCCTATGTTACAAGGTGTGAGATTGAGCTCAGCTCGATCACCGACCAACGACAAAAGATAAAGAAGAGATGAGTGTCATCCCTATGCTTCAGCCATAGGATCTATTATGTATGCCATCTTGTGTACCGGACCGATGTAAACCTTGCCGTAAGTTTGGTAGCAAGATACCAAAGTAATCCCGCAAGGAACACCTGGACAGCGGTCAAGAATATCTGAAGTACCGAAAAGGACAAAGGACATGTTTTCGTTTATGGAGGAGACGAAGAGCTCGTCGTAAAGGGTTACGTTGATGCTAGCTTCGACTCAGATCTGGATGACTCTAAGTCTCAAACCGGATACGTGTATATGTTGAATGGTGGAGCGAAGCTGGTGCATTTGCAAGCGAAGCGTCGTGGCGGGATCTACGTGTGAAGCGGAGTACATGGTAGCCTCGGAGGCAACGATCAAGCGATTTGGGTGAAGGAGTTCATCACCGACCTAGGAGTCATACCCAATGCGTCGGGGCCGATCAAACTCTTCTGTGACAATCTTTGGAGCTATTGCGCTTGCCAAGGAGCCTGTGTTTCACAAGAAGACCGAGCACATCAAGCGTCATTTCAACTCCATCCGTGAAAATGTTCAAGATGGAGACATAGAGATCTGCAAAGTGCACACGGATCTAAATGTCGCAGATCCGTTGACTAAACCTCTCTCGCGGGCAAAACATGATCAACACCAGAACTCTATGGGTGTTCGATTCATCACAATGTAACTAGATTGGTGACTCTAGTGCAAGTGGGAGACTGTTGGAAATATGCCCTTGAGGCAATAATAAAAGTATTATTATATTTCATTGTTCATGATAATTGTCTTTTATTCATGCTATAACTGTATTATCCGGAAATCATAATACACGTGTGAATACATAGACCACAATATGTCCCTAGTAAGCCTCTAGTTGACTAGCTCGTTGTGATCAACAGATAGTCATGGTTTCCTGACTATGGACATTGGATGTCATTGATAACGGGATCACATCATTAGGAGAATGATGTGATGGACAAGACCCAATCCTAAGCATAGCACAAAGATCGTGTAGTTCGTTTGCTAGAGCTTTACCAATGTCAAGTATCTCTTCCTTCGACCATGAGATCGTGTAACTCCCGGATACCGTAGGAGTGCCTTGGGTGTATCAAACGTCACAACGTAACTGGGTGACTATAAAGGTGCATTACAGGTATCTCCGAAAGTATCTGTTGGGTTGACACGGATCGAGACTGGGATTTGTCACTCCGTATGACGGAGAGGTATCTCTGGGCCCACTCGGTAATGCATCATCATAATGAGCTCAAGGTGACCAAGGTGTTGGCCACGGGATCATGCATTACGGTACAAGTAAAGTGACTTGCCGGTAACGAGATTGGACAAGGTATTGGGATACCGATGATCGAGTCTCGGGCAAGTAACGTACCGATTGACAAAGGGAATTGTATACAAGGTTTTGATCGAATCCTCGACATCGTGGTTCAACCGATGAAATCATCGAGGAGCATGTGGGAGCCAACATGGGTATCCAGATCCCGCTGTTGGTTATTGCCCGAGAGTCGTCTCGGTCATGTCTGCGTGTCTCCCGAACCCATAGGGTCTACACACTTAAGGTTCAGTGACGCTAGGGTTGTATGAATATGAGTATGCAGCATACCGAATGTTGTTCGGAGTCCCGGATGAGATCCCGGAGTCACGAGGAGTTTCGGAATGGTCCGGATGTAAAGAATAATATATAGGAAGTGGTATTTCGGCCATCGGGAAAGTTTCGGGGTCTCCCGGTAATGTACCGGGACCACCGGAAGGGTCTCGGTGTAACGCCCTCGATGCGGCTATATCTCCCATGTGTCGAAGCACAACTTAGAGGCATAACCGCATTGAAAGCAATGTCGCAAGTGAGGTAATCTTCGCACAATCCATGTAATACATAAGGGAAAAGAGATACATAGTTGGCTTACAGTCGCCACTTCACACAATACATAAATAAACATCCATCATTCAATTTACACTCAATGTCCGACTACGGAACCAAAATAAAAGAAGACTACCCCAAATGCAACACAGATCCCCGATCGCCCCAACTGGGCTCCACTACTGATCGTCTGGAAACATAGTAACGACCAAGGGCCTCATCAAATTCCCACTTCAGCTCGATTCGCCATCTGCTACCGCATCACCGGTACCTGCATCTGTTTTGGTAGAATCTGTGAGCTACGGGGACTCAGCAATCTCACACCCGCGAGATCAAGACTATTTAAGCTTAAGGGAAGGCTGGTGTAATGAGGTGGAGCTGCAGCAAGCGACTAGCATATATGGTGGCTACGATCGCAAAAGAGAGCGTGAAGAGAAGCAACGCACGGTTGTGAAGCTAGTAGCGATCAAGAAGTGATCCTAAAGCAACCTGCGCCAAACATAACTCCAACATCGTGTTCACTTCCGGACTCCGCCGAGAAGGACCATCACGTTACACACGCGGTTGATGTATTTTAATTAAGGTCAACTTCGGGTTTTCTACAACCGGACATTAACAAATTCCCATCTGCCTCATAACCGCGAGCACGGCTTTCGAAAGATAATACCCTGCAGGGGTGTCCCAACATAGCCCATCACAAGCTCTCACGGTCAACGAAGGAATAAACCTTCTCCCGGGAAGACCCGATCAGTCTCGGAATCCCGGTTCGCATGACATTTCGACAATGGTAAAACAAGACCAGCAAGACCACCCGACTGTGCCGACAAAACCCGATAGGAGCTGCACATATCTCGTTCTCAGGACACACCGGATAAGCGAAGCGTACACGTACCGGCGTAATCCAAGTTGCCACGGAATGGTCCCGCACGGTGCTCTAGTTTGGACCAACACTCGAGGAGCACCGCCCGGGGTAAATAAAAATGACCCTCGGGCTCGCGAAAACTCAAGGGAAAAAGGCTTAGGTGGCAAATGGTAAAACCAAGGTTGGGCCTTGCTGGAGGAGTTTTATTCAAAGCGAACTGTCACGGGGGTCCCATAAATCACCCAACCGCGTAAGGAACGCAAAATCAAGGAACATAACACCGGTATGACGGAAACTAGGGTGGCAAGAGTGGAACAAAACACCAGGCATAAGGCCGAGCCTTCCACCCTTTACCAAGTATATAGATGCATTAATTAAAACAATAGATATTGTGATATCCCAAAGTATCCATGTTCCAACAAGGAAAAAACTTCATCTTCACCTGCAACTAGCAACGCTATAAGAGGGGCTGAGCAAAAGCGGTAACATAGCCAATCAACGGTTTGCTAGGACATGGATGGTTAGAGGTTCGACATGGCAATATGGGTGGCATGATATAGCAAGTGGTAGGTATTGCAGCATAGTCATAGCACAAGAGCGAGCATCTAGCAAGCAAAGATAGAAGTGATATCGGAGGATGGGTTGCTCTCAAATTTTCATTGTTCATGATAATTGTCTTTTATTCATGCTATAACTGTATTATCCGGAAATCATAATACACGTGTGAATACATAGACCACAATATGTCCCTAGTAAGCCTCTAGTTGACTAGCTCGTTGTGATCAACAGATAGTCATGGTTTCCTGACTATGGACATTGGATGTCATTGATAACGGGATCACATCATTAGGAGAATGATGTGATGGACAAGACCCAATCCTAAGCATAGCACAAAGATCGTGTAGTTCGTTTGCTAGAGCTTTACCAATGTCAAGTATCTCTTCCTTCGACCATGAGATCGTGTAACTCCCGGATACCGTAGGAGTGCCTTGGGTGTATCAAACGTCACAATGTAACTGGGTGACTATAAAGGTGCATTACAGGTATCTCCGAAAGTATCTGTTGGGTTGACACGGATCGAGCTGGATTTGTCACTCCGCATGACGGAGAGGTATCTCTAGGCCCACTCGGTAATGCATCATCATAATGAGCTCAAGGTGACCAAGGTGTTGTACACGGATCATGCATTACGGTACAAGTAAAGCGACTTGCCGGTAACGAGACTGGACAAGGTATTGGGATACCGATGATCGAGTCTCGGGCAAGTAACGTACCGATTGACAAAGGGAATTGTATACAAGGTTTTGATCGAATCCTAGACATCGTGGTTCAACCGATGAAATCATCGAGGAGCATGTGGGAGCCAACATGGGTATCCAGATCCCGCTGTTGGTTATTGCCCGAGAGTCGCCTCGGTCATGTCTCGTGTCTCCGAACCCATAGGGTCTACACACTTAAGGTTGATGGACGCTTAGGGTTGTATGAATATGAGTATGCAGCATACCGAATGTTTTTGAGTCCGGATGAGATCCCGGAGTCACGAGGAGTTTCGGAATGGTCCGGATGTAAAGAATAATATATAGGAAGTGGTATTTCGGCCATCGGGAAAGTTTCGGGGTCTCCGGTAATGTACCGACCACCGAAGGGTCTCGTGTAACGCCCTCGATGCGGCTATATCTCCCATGTGTGAAGCACAACTTAGAGGCATAACCGCATTGAAAGCAATGTCGCAAGTGAGGTAATCTTCGCACAATCCATGTAATACATAAGGGAAAAGAGATACATAGTTGGCTTACAGTCGCCACTTCACACAATACATAAATAAACATCCATCATTCAGTTTACACTCAATGTCCGACTACGGAACCAAAATAAAAGAAGACTACCCCAAATGCAACACAGATCCCGATCGCCTAACTGGCTCCACTATCGATCGTCTGAAACATAGTAACGACCAAGGGCCTCATCAAATTCCCACTTCAGCTCGGTTCGCCATCTGTATTTGGCATCACCGGTACTGCATCTGTTTTGGTAGAATCTGTGAGCTACGGGGACTCAGCAATCTCACACCCGCGAGATCAAGACTATTTAAGCTTAAGGGAAGGCTGGTGTAATGAGGTGGAGCTGCAGCAAGCGACTAGCATATATGGTGGCTACGATCGCAAAAGAGAGCGTGAAGAGAAGCAACGCACGGTTGTGAAGCTAGTAGCGATCAAGAAGTGATCCTAAAGCAACCTGCGTCAAACATAACTCCAACACCGTGTTCACTTCCCGGACTCCGCCGAGAAGGGACCATCACGGTTACACACGCGGTTGATGTATTTTAATTAAGGTCAACTTCGGGTTTTCTACAACCGGACATTAACAAATTCCCATCTGCCTCATAACCACGAGCACGGCTTTCGAAAGATAATACCTGCAGGGTGTCCCAACATAGCCCATCACAAGCTCTCACGGTCAACGGCGAATAAACCTTCTCCGGGAAGACCCGATCAGTCTCGGAATCCCGGTTCGCATGACATTTCGACAATGGTAAAACAAGACCAGCAAGACCACCCGACTGTGCCGACAAAACCCGATAGGAGCTGCACATATCTCGTTCTCAGGACACACCGGATAAGCGAAGCGTACACGTACCGGCGTAATCCAAGTTGCCACGGAATGGTCCCGCACGGTGCTCTAGTTTGGACCAACACTCAGAGGAGCACTGGCCCGGGGGGGTAAATAAAAATGACCCTCGGGCTCGCGAAAACTCAAGGGAAAAAGGCTTAGGTGGCAAATGGTAAAACCAAGGTTGGGCCTTGCTGGAGGAGTTTTATTCAAAGCGAACTGTCACGGGGGTCCCATAAATCACCCAACCGCGTAAGGAACGCAAAATCAAGGAACATAACACGGTATGACGGAAACTAGGGTGGCAAGTGGAACAAAACACCGGGCATAAGGCCGAGCCTTCCACCCTTTACCAAGTATATAGATGCATTAATTAAAACAATAGATATTGTGATATCCCAAAGTATCCATGTTCCAACAAGGAAAAAACTTCATCTTCACCTGCAACTAGCAACGCTATAAGAGGGGCTGAGCAAAAGCGGTAACATAGCAAATCAACGGTTTGCTAGGACATGGATGGTTAGAGGTTCGACATGGCAATATGGGTGGCATGATATAGCAAGTGGTAGGTATTGCAGCATAGGCATAGCACAAGAGCGAGCATCTAGCAAGCAAAGATAGAAGTGATATCGAAGGTATGGTCATCTTGCCTGCAAGGTTCTCAGAGTTGTCGAAGGCTTGATCCTCGTAGGCATTCTCAACAGGTTTCTCATTCACGTACTCGTCTCCCGGCTCTACCCAAAGCAAGAACACAAGCAACGGAACCACAATCAAACAAGGAACAATGCATAAGCAATATGATGCAATACATGACATGCTATGCGAGATGTGATATGCAATGCATATGTGTGCTCTGGAAGGAAAATGATGAACCAGACATCAACTTGGCAAACCAGGTATGCCGCTGGAAAGATGAGATGAACTCGGTTGAAATCGATATAAAGATCACCGGAATCGGATGCACGGTTTGCAAATGACAAGCAAAACAAGAATGACGCGAATCTGCGTTTAACAGCACGATGCTACTTAGCATGCAACAAGAAACTATGCTACAGCACCCCAACATACAAACAAAGCATATGGCAGCGATCTACAGGAGATGCTTAACAAAAGAGGAACACTGAGCTACGGCTAAATCACATCATAACATGTTCAAACAAGCATGGTGAAAGTGCAAAAATATCGTGTTCACAGACTTGGTGAAAATACTAGTATGCGAATTTAACATCGGAAGGCATGTTTAGAGCAAGCAAACAACATGCTACAGAAACTTATAATAGCAAAACAAGGCATGACATGAATCTACTCAAAGCATAGATCAATAGTCCCTTACTGACCATAAGCCAAAAAGGACCAAAGGATATGATGGCACCCATGTAAACATAGCAAGTTTTATTACAGATCTCAGACTTAGCAGAAAAACTGGACATGGCAAAAACAGATAACAAGTAGGCATGTTCGTGAGCTCGATGCACTCACTACAGAGCATCTCATGATAAACTAAGCATACACCCATCAAGAATACATGGCATAGAAGCTATACATGACAAGAACAACATCATAGCATACACGGATCAACTACAACAACCTCGTGAAAATTGAATCTCATGCAAACAATCTGCTAGGAAACATTTTGAAGCAAAAGTAGAGCACGAAAATGACATGCTAGACTACTCCATAAATGCCAACAAAGGCACGGATGCATATAGCACATCCATATGTTCAAAACACCCTTACTGATCATGCTCAAAAAGGGCATAGATCTTTCTGTAACAACATGAACATATGGCATAAAATAACAGCAGGACAAGACTTAGTGAAAACACTAAGTTCCTGAAATCAGCAACATTATCATCCCTAGTTTGCATGCTTGTTCTAGTCACCACATAACTCACAAAAATACATGGCATACACCCCTGGAAAGATGGCATGGCATAGTTCAACACACATGTAGGGCTCAAGTTCATAAGGTGCACACATTAATCATGGCAAAAATGATAAAAGTGCAAGTTCTGTTAAGAAACAGAAACTAACATCACATCCCTCTTCCAACAGTATTTCGGGCATCAAGATGAGCTCAAATGAAAATGGTGCAATGAAATGAAATGATCTACTCTTCGAGGCGAACAATTTGATATATTATACGCCCAAAACGGAGCCACGGGTGCGGAGATGTGATGCGATGAAAATGCCACAAAAACATTACAGAAAAAGGACTTAGTGAAATCGGGGGGGAGAAGAAATTCAACCTCGCGAATCTCAGATCGGATCTGGCCGGAGTCGCCGGAGTTGGAGGTCGTCGGCGCGCTCGGGCCGGAGCAGAACGAGCCGGGGGCGCCAGAGGGGAGGAGGACGAGGCCGGGGCAACGCTGCTCGCCGGATCTCGCCGAGGGCGGACCGCGGCGTCGACCTCGGCGGAGGTTCGGCGCTGGCGGCTTGACCTTCATGGCAAACTCGGCCAGGCGGAGGACGGCGGAGGCCTTCCTGGTGGGCGGCGCGCGGCGGAGGCGGCGGAGGCGGGCGGCGAAGGTGCGCGGGGGGGGGCGGCGGCGGCGGGGGGGGCCTCAGACGGCCGAAGCGGGCGGGCGGGTCGGCGGCGATCTGGGACCGCCCGGACACGTGGCGCGGCCTCATTCGTCCGGCGGCGCTGGCGGACGTGTCCGCCGCCCGGATTTCGCCCCGTGGCGCGAGAGGGAGGCTAGGGTTTCGTCCGGATTTGGGGAAGGGTCTATATTTATAGGTAGAGGGAGCTAGGAGACTCCAAATGGGGTGCGGTTACCACACGATCGTGATCGAACGACCGAGAGCATGGAGGTGACTTAGATGGGTTATTGGGCTGTTTTGGAGGGTGTTGGGCTGCAACTTAAAAGAGGCCTTTGTGAGAGTGCGGTTAACCGCTGGAGTACCAAACGAGCTCCAAATGACCCGAAACTTGACAGGTGGTCTACCGGTGCTATACCAGGGCCACTTGGCAAGGCTCGGTCCATTCCGAGAATGTTCAACACCCGCACACGAAAAAATGTAGGAGGGGGCGCCGGGGAACATAGGAGTGCCGGATTGCAAAACGGACAACGGGGAAAATGCTCGGAATCATGAGACGAACACGTATGCAAATGAGATGCACATGATGACATGATATGAGATGCATGACATGGACAAAATGCAAAATGAAGAAAAACCCAACCACAGAGGGAATATCATAGCACATAGCCGAAAATGGCAAGAGTCGGAGTTACAAATATGGAAAGTTACATCCGGGGTGTTACAACACTCCAAAGATTACAAGAGGATCTCGTCCGAGATCTAGGGTGAAAGAACTCCGGATATTCGAACGGAGGTTCGCGCCCCGTGTGGCTTCTCGGTCGGAATGGTGTGACCACTTCACTTTCGTGAATTTGATTGACTTGTTGCGAGTCTTGCGCCGGTTTCTTCAAGAATAGCAACGGGTGCTCATGATAAGAGAGATCTTCTTGGAGGTCAATTTCTTCAAAGTTGATAGTGCGACAGGAATCTTGAAGCGATTATGATGGCTGTGACATGTGAAACACATCGCACGCTTGCAAAGTTGGATGGAAGCTCAAGTTGATAGGCGAGATCGCCTCTTTTGCCAATGATCTTGAAAGGACCCACGTATCTAGGGGCAAGCTTCCCTTTGATACCGAAGCGACGAGTGCCTTTCATTGGAGAGACACGGTGGTAGGCATGGTCTCCGATTTCAAAAGCCACATCACGGTGCTTGTCATCATAATAGCCCTTCTGGCGCGATTGTGCGGCTTTGAGATTCTCACGAATGACTTTGCACATTTCTTCGGCTTCTGTGATCAAGTCGTTGCCAAGAAGTTGGCGTTCACCTGCCTCGGACCAATTGAGAGGAGTACGACACTTTCTGCCATAGAGAATTTCGAATGGGGCCTTGCCCGAACTCGCTTGGAAGCTGTTGTTGTAGGAGAACTCGGCATATGGAAGACAATCTTCCCACTTCATGCCAAAAGAAATGACACAAGCCCTGAGCATATCTTCAAGGATTTGATTGACTCGCTCGACTTGGCCACTTGTTTGAGGATGGAAAGCTGTGCTGAAACGAATGTTGGTGCCCATGGCCTTCGAAAGGAGTCCCGAACTTAGAAGTGAAGATGCTTCCACGGTCGAAGAGATCAATTGTGGAATACCGTGCAAGGAGACAATTCGAGGTGTATAGCTCTGCCGGTGAGCTGCTGTGATAGATTCTTTGACAGAAGAAAATAAGCCACTTTAGTAAGCTTGTCAATGACAACGAAGATAGCATCATTTCCACGCTTGGACTTGGGAAATCCAGTCCACGAAGTCCATCTCGATATGATCAAACTTCCATTCCGGAATAGCAAGAGGTTGGAGGAGACCCGCTGGTCTTTGGTGTTCGCTTTCACCCTTCGCAGACATCACACTCATTCACGAATTGAGCAATTCTCGCTTCATTCGAGTCCACCAATACGATCGCTTGAGGTCATGGTACATCTTCGTATTTCCGGGATGAATGGATAGGAGGAATTGTGTGCCTCATTCATAATGACTTTTCTCAGATCGCCTTTAGGAACCACAATTCGATCCTCGAAGAAAAGAGTATCTTTGTCATCCAAGCGATAGCACTTGTATTTGGAAATGCCCTTGTCAATACCACGTTTCACCTTCTTCACCATGGTATCTAGGAGTTGTGCCTCACGAATTTGATCTTCCAAAGAAGGAGAGACTATGAGGTTGGCAAGAAAGCCTTGAAGGACAACTTGAAGATTCAGCTTGCGGAAAGCTTCACAAAGATCCGGTTGGAAGGGCTTGAGAATTAAGCTGTTGCAATAAGCCTTTGCTTTCGAGCATCTCGCAATCACATTCGCCTTGCCAGAGTATATTCAATACTTGGATTGTACTCTTGAATCATTTCGACCCATCGAGTTTGCCTGAGGTTGAGTTTTGGTTGAGTGAAGATATACTTGAGACTCTTGTGATCGGTGAAAATGTCCACTTTCCTTCCCAACAAGAGATGTCTCCATGTTATCAATGCATGGACAACTGCCGCCAACTCAAGATCGTGAGTGGGGTAGTTCTTTTCGTTGGGCTTCAACTGACGAGAGGTATAGGCCACAACTTTATTCTCTTGCATTAACACAGCACCGAGACCTTGCAAGGAAGCATCACAGAAAACTTCGAATGGCTTGGATTCATCAGGAGGAGTCAAGACAGGAGCTGTAACTAGCTTCTCTTTGAGGGTGTTGAAAGCGACATCACACTCAGGCATCCAGACATACTTGACATGCTTCTGAAGGAGGTTGGAAAGAGGCTTTGCAATCTTAGAGAAATTCTCAATGAATCTTCGGCAATAGCTTGCAAGACCGAGAAAATCATGGAGCCGCTTGACATTACGAGGAGGTTCCCAATTCAGAACTGAAGACACCTTCTCGGGGTTAACAGCGATGCCCTTGGCTGAGATGATGTGACCAAGATAAAGAACTTCATCAAGCCGAACTCACATTTGGAAAACTTCAGATAGAATTGATGCTCTCGAGCTTGTCGAGCACCAATCGCAAATGTTTGGCATGATCCTCGCTTGTTCTTGGAGAAGACCAAAATATCATCGAGATACACCAAGACGAAATCATTGGTGTAGGGGTTGAAGATAAAGTTCATCATTCGAGAGAATGTTGGAGGAGCATTGACAAGGCGAAAGACATGACGGTATATTCATAAGAACCAAAGCTTGTTCGAATCTTTGTCTTGGGGATATCTTGTTCACGAATGCGAATCGATGATAACCCATCTGAAGGTCAAGCTTGGAGAATACTTTAGCACCTTTGAGTTGCTCGAATAGCTCATTGATGTTGGGAAGTGGATACTTGTTCTTGATTGTCTTCTTGTTCAATGGACGGTAATCAACACAAAGTCGGTCCGTGCCATCCTTCTTACGGACAAAAGAACTCCACATCCCCATGGAGATGAACTCGGTCCGATCAAACCCAGACGCTCTTGTTCATCGAGCTGCTTCTTCAATTCTTTCAGCTCCTTGGGTCCAAGCTTGTAAGGACGCTTGCAAACGGGTTGATGCGTGTTCAAGATCGATAACGAATTCGACCGCCGATGAGGAGGCATACCGGAAGCTCTTACGAAAGACATCTTGGTACTCACAAACGATCGAATCGAGAGATAGCATCCAACTCGCCCTTCTCATTGAGAGAAAACAACCGAATGGTTTCATCACGAGCGGCATAGATGATAACATCCTCAGAAGAGTGTGCCAATTGAATTTGCTTGGCAGCACAATCAAGCTGAGCCTTGTGCTGAGAAAGCCAGTCCATCCCAAGAATTAGATCAATATCCGAGTCACCAAGAACAAATGGTTTAGATAGAAACTTATAGTCGCCCATCTTGATAGAGACATCATGAACTAATGAGTTGGCTCTCATTGACTTCCCCGGAGAAACAACACCCAAAGGTTTATCCAAGTAAGACCAAGTAAAATCATTCTTTGCGAAGAACGATCTTGACATGAAACAATGCGATGCACCAGTATCAAATAAGACTTTTGCAGGAATATCATTAACTGAGAGATTACCCATTATCACGTCAGAAGAATCCTCTGCTTGAGCTGCATTCATCATGTTCACCTTTGCAGACTTGGGATTATGCTTGACCACTGCATTGCTTGAAGACCTCACAGGAGGAGGAGGAGGATGGCGCCTTTGGTTGAAGCATTTGTTCGCATAGTGACCCTTCTGCTAGCACTTGTTGCAGGTCACCTCTGAGAGCAGACGGTGATAAGGAGCATTTGACCTTGGAGCTTGAGGCTGAGACTTGTTCTGGTAGCTTGGGTTGGGTGGGTGGGAAGATCCACGACCACCTGAGTTCTTTTGCTAATAAGGCTGACGGAACAGAGGAGGAAGGTAGAACTTTTGCTGCTTAGCTGCGCCTTGAGAGGAAGAAGAAGACTGAGCTGCATCCCTGATTCTTTTCTTAGAAGCCTCACACTTGAGCTGAGCACCTTCTTGCTTAAGGGCCATATTGTAGAATTGATCAAACTGAGTAGGCTCAATAAGAACAAGAGCTAACTGCAGATCCTCTCTAAGGCCACCTTTGAACTGATAGATAATACTCTTTTAAATCAGAACGCCTTGTTTGGCGAAGCGAGCAAGTTTCAAACTGTATGTTGTATTAGACACCGACATGTTTCCTTGCTTGAGATTGCGGAACTCCTCACGCTTGCTCTCAACAACACTTGGTAGGAATGTGGTGAGCTTTAAAGTCCCGACGTAAATCAGTCCAAGTAATCACTCGACCTCCTCTGGAATCCTTGTATTCTTTGGAACCAATCATTGCTCGATCCTTGAGCTGAAAAGAGGCGAACTTGACGTAGTCCTCATGTCTGACATTGCTGCATTCGAAATGCTTGTTGATATCCACGAGCCAATCGTCGGCGTCTGTGGCCTCGGCACAGTAGCTGAAAGACTTTGGCTGATTTGCAAGGAACTGGTTGAGGGTAGCAAACTGTGGCTGATGGAAGAACTGCCCTTGACCTTGATTTCCTTGGTTGCCTTGGCCTTGGTTACGCTCTTGCATCAGCTGAATCAACAACTGAGCGTTGGTGTTAGTGGTTGCCATCAAAGTTTGCCATGCCTCCGGAGGCGGAGGTGGAGGTGGAGGGTTTGCCTGACTCCCATCACTGCGTTCCGGATTCTGACGCATTGGTGGAGCCATCCTGAAGAGGGTGACATCCGTTAGCATCTTGATTGACAGATAGACAAGTTGAATCAACGGATAGAAATTGCAACATTTAGTCTTCACAATAAACATTCGAACAGGGATGAACGAATGAATTCGAAAGTAAACATCACGTCCATTAAGGTGAGAAGCCATTTGATAAGAGATATTGATGAATGAAAATAAAAACAAGGTATGAATGGAACAAATAAGTGGTAAGGATTCCCCAATCACAAACCAAATATCTGCGAAAGAAATGCTAGAGCTACTTGAATCCCACCTATAAACTCCGAAACTTTCGGTTATGCAATCGGTGTTGGGGATACAGGAAGCAATATATCTCACCCAAACTAACAATCCCTACATCCAGTGTATCCATCCTTCAACACATAACCAAGAAACCTTCGAAATCGTGTACCTCAACCTTCAAAAGCATCCGTTATACGAGTCATGGCAATACTCCCGTACTCACCTCAAGATTGGGTTAGCGGGTTATCTCACCAACGAACTGCATAAAAGAGATTTTCGATGTCGGTACTAAACTCAGGTATTCCAGAACTGCAACGATAAAATTATGACGACAACACCTCGAGCTCAACTCCCGGAACACTTCCACTAAACCCCGACAGAGGCACCAAGACAATGTTCTCATCATAAAACCATCGAACGATTCCAAGATACCCGCGTGATCCTAAATTTTTTAGTGAAATTTGAGGAGAGGAAAGTCAAAACTTCTACGTCGGGAGACCTCACCAGAGCGATTTAAGGACCGAGGAGTAAAAAAATTCTAACTCTCCGATATATATAATCCTAAATGACTCAAAACATTTTTCTAGACACAACTCGACCGCTAAAAACGATCAAGCAGTGGGGCTCCTAAGGTCAGGGATGGCTCTGATTACCAACTTGTAATGCCCTCGATGCGGCTATATCTCCCACGTGTCAAAGCACGACTTAGAGGCATAACCGCATTGAAAGCAATGTCGCAAGTGAGGTAATCTTCGCACAATCCATGTAATACATAAGGGAAAAGAGATACATAGTTGGCTTACAGTCGCCACTTCACACAATACATAAATAAACATCCATCATTCAGTTTACACTCAAGGTCCGACTACGGAACCAAAATAAAAGAAGACTACCCCAAATGCAACACAGATCCCCGATCGCCTAAGCTGGCTCCACTATCGATCGTGCGGAAATGAAACATAGTAACGACCAAGGGCCTCATCAAATTCCCACTTCAGCTCGGTTCGCCATCTGTATTTGGCATCACCGTACTGCATGATCTGTTTTGGTAGAATCTGTGAGCCACGGGACTCAGCAATCTCACACCCGCGAGATCAAGACTATTTAAGCTTAAGGGAAGGCTGGTGTAATGAGGTGGAGCTGCAGCAAGCGACTAGCATATATGGTGGCTACGATCGCAAAAGAGAGCGTGAATAGAAGCAAGGCACGGTCGTGAAGCTAGTAGCAATCAAGAAGTGATCCTAAAGCAACCTGCGTCAAACATAACTCCAACACCGTGTTCACTTCCCGGACTCCGCCGAGAAGGGACCATCACGGTTACACACTTGTTGATGTATTTTAATTAAGGTCAACTTCGGGTTTTCTACAACCGGACATTAACAAATTCCCATCTGCCTCATAACCGCGGGCACGGCTTTCGAAAGATAATACCCTGCAGGGGTGGCCCAACTTAGCCCATCACAAGCTCTCATGGTCAACGAAGGAATAAACCTTCTCCCGGGAAGACCCGATCAGTCTCGGAATCCCGGTTCACATGACATTTTGACAATGGTAAAACAAGACCAGCAAGACCACCCGACTGTGCCGACAAAACCCGATAGGAGCTGCACATATCTCGTTCTCAGGGCACACCGGATAAGCAAAGCGTACAGGTACCGATGTAATCCAAGTTGCCAAGGAATGGTCCCACACGGTGCTCTAGTTTGGACCAACACTCAGAGGAGCACTGGCCCGGGGGGGTAAATAAAGTTGACCCTCGGGCTCGCGAAAACCCAAGGGAAAAAGGCTTAGGTGGCAAATGGTAAAACCAAGGTTGGGCCTTGCTGGAGGAGTTTTATTCAAAGCGAACTGTCATGGGGGTCCCATAAATCACCCAACCGCGTAAGGAACGCAAAATCAAGGAACATAACACCGGTATGACGGAAACTAGGGTGGCAAGAGTGGAACAAAACACCAGGCATAAGGCCGAGCCTTCCACCCTTTACCAAGTATATAGATGCATTAATTAAAACAATAGATATTGTGATATCCCAAAGTATCCGTGTTCCAACAAGGAACAAACTTCATCTTCACCTGCAACTAGCAACGCTATAAGAGGGGCTGAGCAAAAGCGGTAACATAGCCAATCAACGGTTTGCTAGGACATGGATGGTTAGAGGTTGAACATGGCAATATGGGTGGCATGATATAACAAGTGGTAGGTATCGCAGCATAGGCATAGCACAAGAGCGAGCATCTAGCAAGCAAAGATAGAAGTGATATCGAAGGTATGGTCATCTTGCCTGCAAGGTTCTCAGAGTTGTCGAAGGCTTGATCCTCGTAGGCGTTCTCAACAGGTTCCTCGTTCACGTACTCGTCTCCCGGCTCTACCCAAAGCAAGAACACAAGCAACGGAACCACAATCAAACAAGGAACAATGCACAAGCAATATGATGCAATACATGACATGCTATGCGAGATGTGATATGCAATGCATATGTGTGCTCCGGAAGGAAAATGATGAACCGGGCATCAACTTGGCAAACCAAGTATGCTGCTGGAAAGATGAGATGAACTCGGTTGAAATCGATATAAAGATCACCGGAATCGGATGCACGGTTTGCAAATGACAAGCAAAACAAGAATGACGCGAATCTGCGTTTAACAGCACGATGCTACTTAGCATGCAACAAGAAACTATGCTACAACACCCCAACATACAAACAAAGCATATGGCAGCGATCTACAGGAGATGCTTAACAAAAGAGGAACACTGAGCTACGACTAAATCACATCATAACATTTTCAAACAAGCATGGTGAAAGTGCAAAAAATATCAGGTTCACAGACTTAGTGAAAATACTAGTATGCCAGAATTTAACATCAGGAAGGCATGTTTAGAGCAAGCAAACAACATGCTACAGGAACTTATAATAGCAAAACAAGGCATGACATGAATCTACTCAAAGCATAGATCAATAGTCCCTTATTGACCATAAGCCAAAAAGGACCAGAGGATATGATGGCACCCATGTAAACATAGCAAGTTTTATTACAGATCTCAGACTTAGCAGAAAAACTGGACATGGCAAAAACAGATAACAAGTAGGCATGTTCGTGAGCTCGATGCACTCACTAAAGAGCATCTCATGATAAACTAAGCATACACCCATCAAGAAGACATGGCATAGAAGCTATACATGGCAAGAACAACATCATAGCATACATGGATCAACAACAACAACCTCGTGAAAATTGAATCTCATGCAAACAATCTGCCAGGAAACATTTTGAAGCAAAAGTAGAGCACGAAAATTACATGCTAGAATACTCCATAAATGCCAAAAAAGGCATGGATGGATAGAGCACATCCATATGTTCAAAACACCCTTACTGATCATGCTCAAAAAGGGCATAGATCTCTCTGTAACAACATGAATATATGGCATAAAAATAACTTGCGAGGACGACTTAGTGAAAACACTAAGTTCTGAAATCAACAACATTATCATCCCTAGTTTGCATGCTTGTTCTAGTCACCACATAACTCACAAAAATACATGGCATACACCCCTGGAAAGATGGCATGGCATAGTTCAACACACATGTAGGGCTCAAGTTCATAAGGTGCACACATTAATCATGGCAAAAATGATAAAAGTGCAAGTTCTGTTAAGAAACAGAAACTAACATCACAGCCCTCTTCCAACAGCATTTCGGGCATCAAGATGAGCTCAAATGAAAATGGTGCAATGCGATGAAATGATCTACTCTTCGAGGCGAACAATTTGATATATTATACGCCCAAAATAGAGCCACGGGTGCAGAGATGTGATGCGATGAAAATGCCACAAAAACATTACAGAAAAAGGACTTAGTGAAATCGGGGGGGGGGAGAAGAAAGTCAACCCTCGCGAATCTCAGATCGGATCTGGCCGGAGTCGCCGGAGTTGGAGGTCGTCGGCGTGCTCGGGCCGGAGGAGAACGAGCCGGGGGCGCCGGAGGGGAGGAGGACGAGGCCGGGGCGACGCTCCGGCCGGATCCTCGCCGAGGGCGGGACCGGCGTCGACCTCGGCGGAGGTTTTGGGCGTGGCGGCGCGACCTTCATGACAAACTCCGCCGGGCGGAGGACGGCGCCGGGCGGAGGCGGCGGAGCGGGCGGCGAGCGCGGCGCCGTGGGGGAGGCGGGCGGCGGCGGCGGCATGAGGGGGCCTCAGACGGGCCGAAGCGGGCCGGGCGGGTCGGCGGCGATCTGGGACCGCCGGACACGTGGCGCGGCTGATCTGGTCCGGCGGCGCTGGCGGACGCGGTCCGACCGCCTGGATTTCGCCCGTGGCGCTTGAGGGAGCGGGAGGCTAGGGTTTCGTCCGATTTCGTGGAAGGGGTCTATATTTATAGGTAGAGGGAGCTAGGAGACTCCAAATGGGGTGCGGTTACCACACGATCGTGATCGAACGATCGAGAGCATGGAGGTGACTTAGATGGGTTATTGGGCTGTTTTGGAGGGGTGTTGGGCTGCAACTTAAAAGAGGCCTTTGCGAGAGTGCGGTTAACCGTTGGAGTACCAAACGAGCTCCAAATGACCCGAAACTTGACAGGTGGTCTACCGGTGCTATACCAGGGCCACTTGGCAAGGCTGGGTCCATTCCAAGAATGTTCAACACCCGCACACGGAAAAATGTAGGAGGGGCCGTCGGGGAACATAGGAGTGCCGGATTGCAAAACGGACAACGGGGAAAATGCTCGGAATCATGAGACAAACACGTATGAAAATGAGATGCACATGATGACATGATATGAGATGCATGACGTGGACAAAATGCAAAATGAAGAAAAACCCAACCACGGAGGGAATATCATAGCACATAGCCGAAAATGGCAAGAGTCGGAGTTACAAATATGGAAAGTTACATCCGGGGTGTTACACCCGGGGGTCCACCGGGTGGGGCCACCCATCCCAGAGGGCCCCATGGGCTAAAGTGGGAGGGGAACCAGCCCATAGTGGGCTGGTGCGCCCCCCTAGGCCCACCCCCTGCGCCTAGGGTTGAAACCCTAGGGGGGGGCGCCCCACTTGGCTTGGGTGGCACTCCACCCCTTGGCCGCCCCCTTGAGATTGGATCTCCAGGGCGGGCGCCCGAGGCCTATATAAAGGGGTGGAGGGGGGGCAGCCGCACCCTTGTGCTTGGCGCCCTCCCCTGCTACACCTCGTCCTCCTCCCGTAGTCGCTGGCGAAGCCTCGCCGGAGTCTGCTGCATCCACCACCACGCCATCGTCGTTGCTGGATCATCATCAACCTCTCCTTCCCCTTGCTGGATCAAGAAGGAGGAGACGTCTCCGTCCCGCACGTGTGTTGAACGCGGAGGTGCTGTCCGCTCAAAGCACTTGGACATCGGTGATCCAATCACGCCGAGTACGACTCCATCATCACCTTGCAAGCTTCGCACGCGATCTACAAGTGGTATGTAGATGAAAACTCTCTCCCATTACTCGTTGCTTAGATGAACTCATAGATGGATCTTGGTGAAACCGTAGGAAAAATTTTAATTTTCTGCAACGTTCCCCAACAATAGTAGCTAAGTAGTAAGGATCAGGATGGAAGATAATATGAAGCCAATCAACAGTAGTAGTCAAGCAATGAAGTCAAACAGATACATAGATAGGCAATGACTTCACGAAGATAAACTTAAGTAAGGATGGAAAGGGATAGAACCAGTCGCTTGTTGAAGACACAGATTTGTTGGACCAGTTCGATTCTTTGTGACAAGCTGTGACGTCCCGGTTAGGGAGGCTGAGATTTAACTCGAAGACCGTGTCTTCACCTTATTCCCTTGAGCTAAGGACACCCAGTCCTCGCCCAATCACTCGTAAGTCTTCAAGGTAGACTTCCAAACCTTCACAGACTTCGCTCCTTGGCAATCCACAATGACTCTTGGATGCTCAGAACGCGACGCCTAACAATTTGGAGGATTCACAGTCCTCAAGTGTAATAAGTCTTGTGTCACATGCATGAAAGACTTGGTGATGCCTAACACTCTGTGGCTCGGGTGTTTGGGCTTTGTCCTCGCAAGGATTTCTCTCTCAAATGCTTCGAGGTGGGTTGCTCTCAAACGACAAAAGCCGTGCACAAACTCGAGCGATCACAAATTTATGGTGTAGGGGTGGGCTATTTATAGCCACAAGGCAACTCGACCCGATTTGTCCAAAATGACCCTGGGTCAATAAGGAACTGACACATGTTCCAACGGTCAGATTTCAAACACACACGGCAACTTTACTTGGGCTACAAGCAAAGCTGACTCATCCAGCTCTCGATAAGATTTGCTCTCATTGTCTTCGCTCAAGACATAGGATTTGGGTTGAGCATCACTACCACTCGACTTAGTTCACTTGGACCCCACTTAACAAAGACGGTGGTTCCTATGACTCAACAAAGAAGAAAAGGAAACAACGAAACCACACGTCTTCAAGGCCCATAGTCTTCACGTAATGTCTTCTCATGTCATAGTCTTCAATATGAATATCTTCTCATACCACCATTGTCTTCAATGTCTTCATACATTTTAGGGTCATCTCCGATAGGTAAACCGAATCAATGAGGGACACTACTGCGTTATCCCGCAATTCTCACAAACGCGTTAGTCCTCAACCAACTTTGTCGTCAATACTCCAAAACCAACTAGGGTGGCACTAGATGCACTTACAATCTCCCCTTTTGGTGATTGATGACAAACTGGTTGAAGTTTTCAACGGGGATAAAGTATGTGAAATTGTAAGGATAGGGAATTGTCTTCATAAGTAGCAAGGGCTCCCCCTGAAGATGTGCATATAAGTAATTTGCTTTTGGAATGCAAATGCACATGGCAGGTTGTACTTGTGGAGATCCACTTCAACTTATGAAGATAATTCATCATGCATGAAATGATATAGCAAGTAGAATGACATGCATAATGAAAAATGGACGTCTGCAGAATGATCTAAGTGCGGAAGTTATCATCGCACATGCGGAATTTATCATCGCATCACAGTAAAGCAAATAAGTAGCAGATGACCATCAAGTTTAAGTGTTACAACTCAAAGAACCAAATGTTTCAAAAGCAAGAGTTGTAAGCACGAGGCAAAATATAATGCAACTGCCCATATGAACCCGCTTGAAGACTATCAACTCATACGCTTCTCCCCCTTTTGTCGAGAAGGACCAAAAGGTTTGAAGACATAGAGCATCTACTCGCCCTCATGAGTAGGTGAAGCAGCAGGTTGTCGCCGTTGGTTGGCGTTGCGACGCATACTTAGTGCAAAGGTCGTCGCGCAGAGTAGGAGGCGGTGAAGTAGCATCATCTTCATCATCGATCACTCTGGCATTCACAGTTGCCGCTGAGGAAGAATAGTAAGAGTCTTCAAGAGATGGAGTTCGACGTAGGACAGCAGTCCGTGGAGGAGTGGAGTCAAACTAGAATCTTTCATTGAAGCCATCGTCTAGAAGATCTGCTTCAGCACTAAGCAGGGTCAAACTCTTCCATGATCGCCGGCAAGTCTCATGAGCAACAAATGCATTCTTGGTGGCAAGGTTGCGAATGCGATTGACATCCACCAAGAGGCTTTGCATCTGTCTCTTGAGCCAATAGTGATGCTTATCTTGTTTCTGATGAAGTGCCACAAGAAGTTCTCGGTCATTGAGAACGCGAGAACGCTTCCGAGGCCTTTGTGCAATGGTGTTTTCGGTGGCTTCAGTAGGTGCTCGATGAGGCAGACGAGTATTTCCAGCCAATGGATAGATTCGTGTTGCTGCTTGAACACCTTCAATGGGTTGAGTGAAGCTTTGGTGCTCGGCATTCTGAAGACAAAGAGGCTTCTTGGCAGGGTCAGAGTATATGGCTTCAACTAACATATCAACCTCTGGCAAAAAGATCATATGATTGCGAGTAGAGGGCTGATAGTTGACAGATGAGTGTCTCTTGATGAGGCACATGACCCATGGAGCATAAAACTTCAGACCAAATAGGTCGATCCGCGACAAGTTGCTCGATGAAGAATTCTTGAGTGTTGAAGCTGATGCCATTGAGAATATTGAAGACCAAAGTCTTCATAGCTCCTTCAAGCTTGGCCGCTGATCAATGTCCTTTGATAGGCCATAGAGTTTGCCTGATGATATGATATATGGTGCGAGGCAGATACTCAAGGTCTTCAACAAAGAACTATGTTGGATATTCAGCGTCAGATGGCAAAGGCTTCATCATGCTCAACATCTGGCTCATATTGGGTTCTGGCTTATGGAAGATGCTCTCCAATGCATTGCGTGTAGCCGATAATCGAGTTCATATAGCTCTCCTGGAGTGGCTAGCCCTGTAAGCTCGATGATGTCAAGAGCTTTGGCTTCATGATGAACATTTCCAGTCATCCACTCGAGGACCCATGTCTTGATATCTCTGTAGTAGCCGCGAATGTGTAGGGTAGCGTAGAATTGAAGCAATAGTTCTTCATTCCGGTGTTCTTTGTCAGTCACAAAGCTGAGCAGGCCAACATCACGAAAGCAGTCAAGTGCTTCTTCTAAGCATGGCAGTCCAGCAATGGCTTCAGTGTCGAGGCGCATATGAGGGAAAATGCGCCCTTGATCATATAGAACGCAGGAGTGATAGCTTCTCTGCTGATAGCTCCAGAACTGATCAGATGATATTCTTGGCTTTGAGTAGGGGTTCTTGGCGTTGTCAAAGAAGGTATTGTGGCTTTTGAAGCCATTGGCATTGAAGGACCCTGTAGAATTAGCAGTGCCTGGGAACCTTGGCAGTCTTGGCTTTGGCTTCTGGACCTGAGGCCTATGCTCAACATGATAATCAAATTGAGGACCAGAGACAGTAGGCGGAGGTACCAGAATGGGCCATCGGACAGTGGTTAGCTGACCATGACTGTATGCTTGCTCAATTGTATGGGGCCTTGGTGGCGGAACAGAGCAAAGGGCAACACCGAGGCTTCGAGCTGCACAACAGTGCTTGAGAGCAAGTGGCCTCATTAGCTTCAGGCACACTGGTTGGTGCAAGCTCCACATTAGCTTCAGCCATGGCTACGTCATTGGCTTCATTGGCGTTGGTGGTGGCAGCTTCAACATTGTCAACCTCCACTTGACGAGCTGGAGGGTCGGGCACTGGCACGTTCACATCAGGAACAACTTCTTCATTAACGGGGGGAGTAGGGACACGTACGTCTTCTTGATTGTCATCGGCTGATGTAGCCGAAATGTCTTCAGCAGCTTGGGCTTCAGACGCGGAGACATTCACAGTTGGAGTGGGTTCAGAAAGTACTTGACGTGCAACTGGTTGGTGTTGCACTTCTCCTTCTCGAACGCCGACGAGAGGGACTTGAGGCCTTTGTCCTTGGCGGCTGCGAAATATCGCAACGCCTTTGGAGATGGAGTTGGCTGGGCCTCAAAGTCTTCATCTTCTTCTTGCACGGGTGGTGTAGCTTGTTGTTGTTGTTGGGGAGTACTTGGGGAGTCTTGTTGCTGTGGGTGATCAGCCCACGATACATCCTGAGCAGTTGGCGTCAGAGGATGACCAATGCTAATGAGTTCGCTGTTCGTAAGAACAGGCGATGATACCACATTGTGTTCAATCTGAGGAAGAACTTCATCATCTTCAACATTGTCATCTTGACCAATGTCTTCAGCAGCGGGTTTAATTGCTGGAATATCTTCAGCTTCATGAGCCTCTGTGGAAGCAGACTCATGAACTATCATCCTTCTTTCTTGATGTTCTGACGCAGGGCGAACCACTGAAATGGGTTCAACAACTAAGGGCTCTGTGGGAGCAGCCCTAGTCTTCTTGGTCTTGCGCTTCTTCTTGGAGGGAGCAGCATCAGAGGCTTCAGGATTCTTCCTTTTTCTGGCTTCAGCCTCGGCAGCCCTTGTCTTCTTCTGTTCTGAAGCGGTTGATAGGACCTTTGGCTTCGAGCCAGTAATGCTGCTTGGGAAGATAATGCGAGGGGAATCTTGACTTGAAGGCGCAGGTGGAGCGGTAGATGGCTTCTTCTTCTTTGCAGCCATCCTGGGGTCAATGCCAGGACGGCCAAGTGATTTGCGCTTCTCTGCCTCATTGTAGGCAAGCACACACTTATCAGCCAAACTCTTCATGCGCTGACGAGAGCCTTGAGCTTCTTCACGCTTCTTAAGAAAAGCTTCTTTAAGCTCATGCAGCATGACCTTGAAGTTTCTGACATCTTGCACACTGAGCTTCGCCACATGGTTCTTGAACTGAGCCTTTTCATAGTCAATTTTGTTCTTCAGCTCAACGATGCGCTGAGCGAGAGCTAGCTCGGAAGCAATGGCGCCATTGAAGGAGACGTTGAGGCCAATGGGAAGCTGCAGATCTTCAAAGCTGAGATTTGGTGTGTCAAACCACTCATCAATGAAGTTATGGATGATTGCCACATCAAAGAGAGGCAGGTTGTTGAAGATCTCTGCTAATTCCTTGCTCTTTATCAGTTGCTCAAGGGCATCATCTGCAAGATCTTCATCACTGGACAGATCAATGGGTTCTTCACGCAGAATGGCAGCAGGAGTCAAGGTTTGATCAGTATGCCTAACAATTTGCTTTTTCTTCTCCGTCTTCTTGGAGATACGAGATTGATCTTGAGACCGCATAATCGCCTTCGTGGAGGTGCATGGGCGCTAACCGCACGAGAAGCTTTTGGAGGTGCAGCTGATCTTGAAGCCTTTGGCTTCTTTTGCTTCTGCGGCTTCGGAGGAGGAGCTGGGGCTTCATCAGTGTCAACATCATTATCAGAATGATCTACTCTGGCACCCTGGACCAAGATGTAGGTGATGAGGCCGTCAAGGTTGGAGAAGGGGCCGATGACATTAGGTTCTGCATCACGGGAGCCGTCAGCACAGGGAGCAGAGGGACCAGGGTTGAAGTCTAATCCCAATGACTTCTTGTTTTTCTTGGCCGAAGCCATGGCGTACTGAAAGTTGTGCTTGAAGAGAGCATCATCACGACACCAGAGTAATGATGTGGGATCAGCGTTCTCAAGCTGAGGTCCATGGACCATGCAAGGATAGAAGCCTTGCGCAATAGCTTCAGCTCTGTTCTTGGGTTGAAGGCCTCGATAGAGAATATCACCCCAAGGTCTCTTGATAGCATTCTTCTCTACATATTCCTTGGTCACAAACTTGTACTTGAACCATTCTTCAGCCCAATAGCATCGAATCCATTGGATTCATGTCTTGCGCTGATGATAAGTCTCTTCAGGATCTGTCTTGTAGAGCTCTGCTAGGTCATCAGGCAGATCTTTGGATGTTCCTTCTCGGTGCTGTCTGCCACCCTTCCTATCCGATTTTTCTGCAGCCCTGAACTTCAAACTGAATGGCTTCAATATGTTCAATGGCTTCAGAGACTTACGCTTGTTTGGTCAGCAGAGGCGGCTTCGGAGAGTTAATGTGATGCTGTAAATATTCTGCAAACGAATGCAGACTATGAGAACCAAGGGATTCTCCCACGGACATGTACCTATGACAGCATTAGAGATGCGAGGGAAGGGGAAGAGGTCATATGCATTCTCAGAAGATTTTGAAGATAAATCAGTTTGAAGACATTGACCTCATGATGCAAAGACATTCACTTATGTGATGTGAGTTGGTTCCAGATTTGTATGAATCCGTGAATAAGTACAAGTGAGGAATCAAACTGGACATGTAATTCAAGTGAATAGACTAGGCAGTATGAGATGCAGACAGAATAGATCTAACATTGTATAGGCAGAAACCACTTTTGGTAGATAGGATGAATCTATGAAGATCAAAAAGGTGGTAAAAATAGAGTTATAATTACCGCACGAAGAACTGCTAGATGAGATGAATAGGAGACCGAGCAGTTCAATCCATCGTGCCCTAACTTGGCGACGGAGGACACCTACGGTGACGGCAGAGAGGACGATGTCCGCGGCCGGCGTAGGAGAAGTCGCGGCAGCTAAGCGCTTCGTCGCCGGCGTCGTCGAGAGCTAGCGGTGGCGTTAGGGTTTTGACGGAGGTGGAGAGGTGGAAGACGGATTTCTTTACCGCAGGGGACAAGTATTTATAAGTAGGTGAGCGGCACAGCGCAATTACGCTGGTGCCCCTGGCGGTTCACATCTGAGGGGCACATGGCAAGCATGCAACATACTCAGGGTTGTCCCATGTTCCCACGCCCGCCAGGCATGTCGGAGAGTTGTATCGGCTTCTCCGGATTTCAACAATAAAGATAAGTCATTTAAAACAGATTTAGTGTTTGTCTCTTTGCCTTCTGCTGACTAGAACACAGAAAAGACATTCGACAGTTTCAATAGAATGCATATGATTTGGACAGATAGAGTTTAAGATAGAAAGCATAGAGAGGTTAGGGTCCGATCACATTCACTTAGTTCAAAAGATTCAAATTAAAGACATATCTATAAGTGAATGCTGTAGAGGACAGAACACTAGTATATATATATATATATATATCAGAAAGCAATCAAATCATCAAAGTGCAGAAAATCATGAATATAAATTGAAACTGAAGACAAACCAAATGCGAAGTCCTTGCAAAAATAACGCCATGAGTGAAACACTTCAAATAAAGAAATTTGGTGGTGGCGTTACCCACCGTATAGGAAGTATTAGACCCAGACACGGCACACAATTATCGTGGCGCTCCGAAGTCAAATTCCATGTTAATGTATTCACACTCAGAGTGTAAATCTTCATTGATTGAAGAAATACATTACTTTGTGTGTTGCACATCCAAGTCATCAACATGCATAAGTGTTAGGATGTGTGCCTGAGCACAGGACATTAGAGGATTCCAAGATATTTAGGTCACACCGTAACTTGCAAAACCTTTTCTCATCCAAGGGCTTAGTGAAGATATCTGCAAGTTGCTCTTCAGTGTTGACGTGAATGATGTCGATATCTTTCTTCATGACATGATCTCTGAGAAAGTGATGACGAATTTCAATGTGCTTTGTCTTCGAGTGCTGGACTGGATTGTTGGCTATCTTGATGGCACTTTCGTTGTCGTAGAAGAGTGGTACTTGTTTCAGGTTGATGCCATAGTCCTTGAGAGTTTGCTTCATCCATAGAAGCTGAGCACAATAGGATCCAGCAGCAATGTATTCAGATTCAGCAGTTGAGAGTGATACACAGTTCTGCTTCTTTGAAGACCAACAAACAAGTGATCGACCAAGAAAGTGACATGTGCCTGATGTAGACTTGTGATCCACCTTGTCACCAGCATAATCAGCATCCGAGAATCCAACAAATCAAATTTTGATCCCTTTGGATACCATAATCCGAGTGTTGGGGTGTAAGCCAAATATCTAAGAATTCGCTTCACAGCTAAGTGATGCAATTCCTTTGGTGCCGCTTGGAATCGAGCACACATGCAAACACTAAGCATAATATCTGGCCTAGATGCACATAGATAAAGCAAAGAACCAATCATGGAGCGGTATACCTTTTGATCGAACTCTTTACCATTGTCATCGGGACCAAGATGGTGTTTGGCTGGCATTGGCGTCGTGTAACCTTTGTAGTCTTCCATTCCAAACTTCTTCAGACAATCTTTGAGGTATTTCTCTTGAGATATGAAGATGCCATTTCTTTGTCGATTTAATTTGAAGACCAAGGAAGAACTTCAGCTCTCCCATCATGGACATCTGATATTGCTCTTGCATCATGTATCCAAACTCATCACTATACTTCTGGTTGGTGCAGCCGAAGATAATGTCATCCACATATATTTGGCACACAAACAGTTCACCATCATATGTCTTCGTGAAGAGTGTGGGATCGAGGGATCCAGGTTTGAAGCCTTTGCTCTTCAGGAAGTCTTTGATCGTATCATACCATGCTCGAGGAGCTTGTTTGAGGCCATACAATGCTTTGTTTAACTTGTACACCATATCAAGATGTTTTAGATCTTCAAAGCCAGGTGGTTGAGCGACATACACTTCTTCTTCAATCTTGCCATTGAGAAATGCACTCTTCACATCCATTTGATATAGCAAGATGTTGTGATGATTAGCGTAGGCTAGTAGTATGCGAATAGCTTCAAGCCTAGCAACAGGAGCAAATGTTTCATCGAAGTCAATTCCTTCAACTTGAGTATATCCTTGAGCCACAAGACGTGCTTTGTTTCTGACGACTTGACCATGCTCATCTTGCTTGTTTCGATATATCCATTTTGTTCCAATAATATTATGCTTGCGAGGGTCAGGTCGCTTGACAAGTTCGCAAACATTGTTCAGCTTGAACTGTTGAAGTTCTTCTTGCATAGCTTGAATCCATTCAGGTTCCATAAAGGCTTCAACAACTTTCTTGGGTTCTGATATTGACACAAATGAAAAATGCCCACAAAAGTTTGCTAGATGTGTTGCTCTTGAGCGAGTGAGTGGACCAGGTGCATTGATCTTTGTCAATTATCTTTCTATTTGTACTTCATTTGCAACACGAGGATGAATCTGGACGAAGACTTTGCTCTTGCCGATCATTGTCATCATTGGGAGGATTGTCTTGATCCGAGCATTGTCTTGAGCTGGTTAGGTGCGAAATGATAAGTTCCTCTTCAGTTGTGCTTCAGAGGGCATGATTTCACCAGTTCCCATCAGCTTGATAGATTATTTGGCGGAGCTTCATCTAGTGTACTTAGCAGAATCTCTCTCTGTGAACCATTGGTTTCATCAAATTTCACATCCACAGTTTCGACGATTTTGTAGAGATAGAGGTTGAAGACTCTGTAGGAGTGTGAGTCCTTTCCATAGCCAAGCATGAAGCCTTCGTGAGCTTTAGGTGCAAATTTTGACTTGTGATGGGGATCCTTGATCTAGCACTTAGCTCCAAATACTCTGAAGTAACTGACATTTGGCTTCTTGCTAGTAAGGAGCTCATGGGATGTTTTATTCAGAAGCTTATGGATATACACACGGTTGATAATGTGACATGCTGTATCAATAACTTCAGGCCAGAACTTTCTTGGTGTCTTGTATTCATCAAGCATTGTTCGAGCCATCTCAATGAGGGTTCTGTTTTTGCGCTCAACTATGCCATTTTGCTGAGGTGTGTATGGAGCAGAGAACTCATGAGTGATTCCCATTGTATCCAGATATAGATCAAGTCCTGTGTTTTTGAATTCAGTGCCATTGTCACTTCTGATATGCTTGATCTTCACACCATAATTGTTCATTGCTCGATTGGCGAAGCGCCTGAAGACTATAAAGAATTATATGAACCCATGTGTATCTTGAGTAGTCATCAACAATGACAAAGCCATAGAGACAGGTAGTTGTTGTGAGGGTGAAGTAGTGAGTAGGTCCAAATAAGTCCATGTGTAACAGCTCGAAGGGTTGAGATGTTGTCATGATTGTCTTCGAGGGGTGCTTTGACCTTGTCATCTTTCCAGCTTCACAGGCACCACACAGATGATCCTTCTTGAACTTGACACCCTTGATGCCAATGACATGCTTCTTCTTGACGAATGAGTGTAAGTTCCTCATGCCAGCGTGTCCTAGCCTTCGATGCCAGAGCCAGCATTCTGAAGCTTTTGTGAGAAGACATACGGCAAGCTGTGGACCTACTGAGAAATCTACCATGTATAGATCATCTTTTCGATACCCTTCAAAGACTAGAGACTTGTCAGATTCCATTAGTACAAGGCAACGATATTTTCCAAATATCACAATCATGTTTAAGTCACAAAGCATTGAGACAGACATTAAGTTGAAACCAAGGGATTCAACAAGCATCACTTTATCCATGTGTTGATCCTTTGAGATTGCAACTCTACATAGACCCAATACCTTGCTTTTACCAAAGGTCAAGAAATGTGATGTGACTCTTGTCTGATGGACGAAGGTTGAGTCCATGAGAAGACTTCGATCACCAATCATATGATTTGTGCATCCACCGTCCATAATCCATTCTCAAGCTTTTGGTGATGTACCCTACAGTGCAGTTAGGAGGATAGGCTTCACAAGAGTGTTGTGAAGCATAAGCATTTGACACATATAGGGACAGTCACAGCTTATATCAAAGTTAGGACATGTAGTATGACTGATAAGCGATTCAGATATGAAGTATATAGAATGACATTTTATCATGCGTCCTAAATGTGTTTTAGGTCTCCAGCAATAGTATCGGACGCCATTGATTGCTGGCTGGAGACCGTATTCTGCAAAAGAGAGTTAGTTCTTCTTTGCCGCCCACATCTTCAAGGGCGGCTTAGAAGCAATGAGTCTAAGTGCAGCATCTGAGAATTTTGGCTTTGGAGCCCTAGCAAATAGCCTTACAAGAGATGAATGATACTCATATGAATAAGCAGAAAAGTTTTTAGTCCTATGAACATAGCGGTTCGAAGATACACGCTCATATTCATAAGTCGAGCATGATTTCCGCAAAACATTGGCGTTAGGGTGACTCAAGTGAGTCTCAGATTCAGTATGAAGCCTTTGGGCCAAATGAAGCTATAGGTGCAGGGTTTGTCTTCTTCCTAGGTGGTGTCATGACGACATTCACGGGAAGATTCTCAATGTCTTGCTTAGGTACCCAGATCTTCTTCATAGGTGGTCCATTCTGCAGATTAGTACCAATGTACCGCAAACACTTCACCATTCGATTCTTGAACAGTTTATAGTTTGCATCAAAGAATTCATCAATGATAATAGGATTAGCACAGTAAAGTTAGATAAAGTTGATGGATCATGAAGGTTCCTTTGCAGCAACCCATGTGGTTTTGGGGTACCGCTCGGGCTTCAAAGACGAGCCATCAACATTCATTTTCCTTCAACCCAACACCCTCTTTCCTAGGGTTTGGTTCGAGAATCGCTTTTGAGGACATCGCAGAGAGTCTAATGTCCTTCAAACTTTTGTACATCCTGTTTCAAGCAATGTCTTCAACATAGCATTTTCATCAACAATAGCATTGGTATCCTCTGCAGAGGGTTAGTAACCACATCAAGAGGTGAAGACAATGAAACAGAGCAGCGATGGAACATTCAAGAATGATGTAGCGTTATCACGCTCAATGCATTTTAGACATGGTGGTTCAAATCCATCCTGAGTGGGACTGATCTGTTGAGCGCGAAGTGACTCATTCATCTTTTGAAGATCTTCATGAGCTGCTCTCAATTTCTCAAGCTCTTGTTTCCTTTGAAGATAATCATAGGAGAGCCTTTCATAAGTAGTTGAGAGCGTTTCATGACGACCTTCAAGTTCTTGGTACTTAGCATGAAGATTTTTTATGTCTTCAACTAAGGACTGTGAACGTGTCATTTCCGCGTCCAACAGGTCATCGCTTTTGTCTAACAGTTTTTGAGTATGTTCCATAGCCTTCTGTTATTCAGTTGCAATTTTAGCAAGTGTTTTGTAGCTGGGTTTGGATTCACAATCAGAGTCATCTTCACTTGATGTTTGAAAGTAAGCATCACGTGATTTTACCTTGGCACTACGTGCCATGAAGCAGTAGGTGGGAGTAGGATCGTCTTCATCATTAGCTTCAGCGTTGGTGTGGAAGTCATTGTCTTCAGTGTTGAAGATGGACTTGGCGACATAGGGCGTGGCTAGATCCGGACTTGCAACGCCAGGTCGACTCCTCTCGGACTCCACCTCCGCCTCCTCGAAGCGGACTCCTCCTCTGAATCCATTTCCTTGCCAACAAAAGCACGAGCCTTGCGGATGAGCTCTTCTTGTATGATGAAGACTTGAAGAAGACTTAGAAGAAGACTTTGAGGATTTCTTCTTCTTCTTGTCATCGTAATCATATTCCTTGCTCTTCTTCTTCTTCTTCTCATTGTCCCACTGTGGACACTCAGATATGTAGTGACCAGGTTTCTTGCACTTGTGGCAGGTTCTCTTCTTGTGATCATGGATGGAAGCTTCATCATTCCTTGAGCTAGATCGTGAAGACTTTCTGAAGCCTTTCTTTTTGGTAAATTTCTGAAACTTCTTCACTAGCATAGCAAGCTCTTTTCCAATGTCTTGGGATCTTGAGCTGCAATGATTCTTCTTCGATGAGGAAACAACTTTTGCCTTCAAAGCGAGTTCGGCCATAGTTTGGGCCATAGATATCTCTTTTCTCGAGATATTTGGAACTCATGTGTGTTGAGCCTCTCAAGTATATCAGACGGATCGAGTGTCTTGAAGTCAGGACGTTCTTGTATCATGAGGGCAAGGGTGTCAAAGGAGCTGTCAAGTGATCTCAGCAGTGTCTTGACGATTTCATGCTTGGTGATCTCAGTTGCGCCAAGAGCTTGAAGTTCATTTGTGATATCAGTGAGGCGATCGAACGTGAGCTGGACATTTTCATTGTCGTTCCTCTTGAAGCGGTTGAAGAGGTTGCGAAGAACACTGATTCTTTGATCTCTCTGGGTTGATACACCTTTGTTGACCTTGGATAGCCAGTCCCAGACTAGCTTTGATGTTTCCAGAGCACTCACGCGACCATACTGTCCTTTGGTCACATGACCACAGATGATGTTCTTTGCAGTAGAATCCAGTTGAATGACTTCTTGACATCAGTAGGGGTGACACCTTCACCAGTTTTGGGAACGCCATTCTTGACGACATACCAGAGGTCGACATCAATGGCTTCAAGATGCATCCGCATCTTATTCTTCCAGTAGGGATATTCAGTTCCATCGAACACGGGGCAAGCAGCGGAGACCTTGATTATCCCTGCAGTCGACATAGCTAAAACTCCAGGTGGTTAAACCGAATCACACAGAACAAGGGAGTACCTCTCTCTGATACCAATTGAAAGAGCTAGTATCGACTAGAGGGGGGGGGTGAATAGCCGATTTTTATGAAAGTCTTCAAAACTTAGAAGTTTCGAAGACAAACAACTGAAATGACCTAGTTGATATGCAGCGGAAGATAAACTACCATAAGCAAGCCATAGTCAAGTATGCAATGATGTGAAAGTACAGGACTAATAGCAGCTAAGTAGTAAGGATCAGGATGGAAGATAGTATGAAGCCAATCAACAGTAGTAGTCAAGCAATGAAGTCAAACAAATACATAGATAGGCAATGACTTCACGAAGATAAACTTAAGTAAGGATGGAAAGGGATAGAACCAGTCGCTTGTTGAAGACACATGATTTGTTGGACCAGTTCGATTCTTTGTGACAAGCATGCGTCTGGTTAGGGAGGCTGAGATTTAACTCAGAAGACCGTGTCTTCACCTTATTCCCTTTGAGCTAAGGACACCCAGTCCTCGCCCAATCACTCTGGTAAGTCTTCAAGGTAGACTATCAAACCTTCACAGACTTCGTTCACCGACAATTCACAATGACTCTTGGATGCTCAGAACGCGACGCCTAACCGGCTGGAGGATTCACAGTCCTCAAGTGTAATAAGTCTTGAGTCACTGAGCATGAAATACTTGATGGCGCCTAACACTCTTTGGCTTTGGGTGTTTGGGCTTTGTCCTCGCAAGGATTTCTCTCTCTCAAATGCTTCGAGGTGGGTTGCTCTCAGACGACAAAAGCCGTGCACAAACTCTGAGCAGCCTCAAATTTATGGTGTAGGGGGTGGGCTATTTATAGCCACAAGGCAACCCGACCTGATTTGTCTGAAATGACCCTGGGTCACTAAGGAACTGACACGTGTTCCAACGATCAGATTTCAAACACACATGGCAACTTTACTTGGGCTACAAGCAAAGCTGACTCATCCAGCTCTGGCTAAGATTTGCTCTCATTGAGCATCACTTCAGTCACTCTGACTTAGTTCACTTGGATCCCACTTAACAGTACGGTGGTTCCTATGACTCAACAAAGAAGAAAAGGAAACAACAAAATCGCACAGTCTTCACGCTCCATAGTCTTCACGTAATGTCTTCTCATGTCATAATCTTCAATATGAATATCTTCTCATACCACCATTGTCTTCAATGTCTTCATACATTTTTAGGGGTCATCTCCGGTAGGTAAACCGAATCAATGAGGGACACTACCTGCGTAATCCTGCAATTCTCACAAACGCATTAGTCCCTCAACCAACTTTGTCGTCAATACTCCAAAACCAACTAGGGGTGGCACTAGATGCACTTACAGGAATTTAATCCGGAGGGACCACGAGCTCTCCAACACTTCATGGGCGCAACGCCCCTGGGGATGTATAAACTGTTCTGCGGAACACAAGAGATGTGTCCGGACTTGACCGAGGACGCAGGTCTGAGCTGCAATCGCCCGGATACTCAAGTAAGTAGTCCTGTGCCTGGACACGCTATCCGTACATTTATTATAAACTTGCCCCTTAAAGAGCTGTCCCTTTAACAGGAGTGGATAGCGAAAGCAAAACTAATAAGGTATCCGGCCCCCCTCCCTGAGACCGTGCCGGATCCTGTGTTAACCAAGATGCTGGAGGCTGCGCCTTTGAAAGAGGGCAAAGGGGGGAACAGGGAAGCTACTGCCTCCGCGAAGGAGGCTTTCAAGAAATGGGGAATCAAGAATCCCTCCCTCCAGGGGGAGAAGAGGACCGCTCCCGAAGATCCGGAGACCAAGGCCTCAAAGCGGGGGAAGAAATCTTCACCAGAGGGTCCTGCGCCAGGAGAAACCCCGGCCGCACTACTTCCCCAAGGGAATCAGCCCTCCAGCGAGCCGTAAGTAGAAAGGGGAGTATTTTAATAAGGGGCATCCCTGTTTTTATTTCTGAAGATAACCGAAGTTTTACCTTGTAGTTCGGATCTCAGCCCTTCTCAGCAGAGCTCATCTTCGGGGGATCTTCGTCCGGAGATGATGGAGAGCGAAATACCTCCATCTGTCGCACCATCATGCAGGGCGGACGACCCTGAGGTGTCATCGCGGAGGGTTTCCCCGAGTCCGGCGAGGCCGGGAGGTCCGGCACCAACCGGTGTACGGTCGGAGGAGCTGAAGGATCTGCTCGGGCGAGCGTCTATCTCAGAAGATCATCGTGCGTTGATGGGTATGGTGATTGAAAAGATTTCATCCGCTGAGAGCGGATTGCATGAAGCCGTCGAAGTTCTTCGACGGGTTTGAGGTCTGTGAAAATGATATACCTTCGACAGTTTTGCATATAGAATGTGCCTGTATAGATAGTAGCCCCTGATACTCGGTACATTGTAAAAAGTGATAGCGCGCCGAGGATCATAATCTCGGTTGTAAGATGTCGCCTGTCCTATATAGGTGGCGGGCGTCCGTGTGGCCGGATGATCAATTTGCTGAATCAAGCGGCAACTTGACGTGGCGGATGCGGACATCGCGCTTGTCAATAAGCGGCTTGGCGAGTCACAAGGTATGCGACTTCTCCGCGGACACCTGGTAAGGGAGCTTGACGCCCATGCCTTATGACATGTATGCTTTATGCAGATGGTGCCGCTGCTATGGAGAACCTTTGGGCGGAGCTAGCCCGAGTCAAGGAGCAAGCCAGAAAAAGTGATGCGGCTGCCTTGAGGGCGGCCAAAGAGCTAAAAGCCGAACAGGCTGCTCATTGCCGAAGCAGGGAGGAACTGGCCGAAATGGCCGGGGAGTTGAAGAATGCTGCCGACCGCTGCGAGTTTCTTGAAAAAGAACGTCGAGCGGAACAAGAGGACCTGAAGAAGGCCACCGCTGAGGCCAAGGATGCTCGCTCTGCGATGAGAGCTATGAAAGAGGAGCTACGTCAGGCCGAAGATATTACGGCAGGAAAGCCTTTTCTGCTGCGGAGGAAATTTACGGATCCCAAGTATGCTCAATTGGGCCAGCTGTGGGGTGCGGAGGATGCTTATCTGGATTTGGCGGCGAGTGCCGCAGACGCGGTCGCACACTTCCGGGGCCAAAAGGATCACGGAATGAAAGAGCTTTTTTTGGTCGCAGTTCCATAGTCCGGAGCGTCCACTTCCCTTAACCGATCGGTTAGCCGAATGGGCTGAGCTGAATAGGTTGTCCGGACTTGCCATGAAGGATGTCGTGACTCATTTGTGGCCGAAAGGGCCCGAGCCGAAGAGTTATTTTGGCTTGGTGCAGCAGTTCCTTGGTGTGGTGCCGCATATCGATGCAATGAAGCGGTCGGCATGCATAGAGGGTGCGCGGATGGCTCTTGCCCGTGTCAAAACATACTGGGCATAGATGAAGGCCACCGACGTTGCATCCCTGGATTCGGACGGAAGCCGAGTACCTGCCGAGCACTATTTTGAGGAAGTACTGCAGGGCGCTCGTTTAATAAAGACGGAGTGCTCGAAGGATATTATGTTATAATGACATGTATGATTTGTGAAACGATGTTTCAATATAATAAAAAGGCTTTTTATACTTGTGCGTTCAAGTATTGAAATACCTCCTGTGTGGCCGTTAATGTATATGTGTATATAACCTGAAAGATGGTAGTCTTCGGCTTCAGCCCCCACGCACATAGTGCGAGGGTGTTTGCAAAAAAAAGCGCATTTTCACACTTAATCCAACGTCTTAGTCCTGTGAAGGAGGTGATATCATAGCAAACTAGGCAACCGGACTATAATGCTGTATCACTTTCACTTAGCCATAGGAGTTCGATGGTGGGGCTACTATATAGCCCCTAGGGGCACCGCGCTCTCCCAAATTCGGGGCGCGTATGTGCCTGACCGGGAAACTGTCCTTCGTTAATGCGAAGGAATTCTAAACATTCCGGTGGGTCATCGAGTGGTTGACCAGTCTCACGCTATATCATGATGATCGGTTTTGCTTTCTCTTCGAGGTGCTCATCCGATCAAGCGGGCACAATCGCAGTAGTTCTCCTGGTGCCGCGTTAGCCGATAGAGCGGAACGTAAGGCAGCAAAACACAGGAGCCGGGCAAACCCAACATTTGACCCAAGACATGATTCGGAGCTGATGCATATAAGGCCTAACTCGAGGCGCGAACACTCCCTAAGGTATTCGGTCTTTATGAAAGCAGGCGAACAATGCCCTAAGCCCTAGCGTCGAGTGCAGCATAAAAATTTCTAACACGGCTGATGCCAAAACGCCAGCCTCCTCGGTTATAGCAAGAAACCGGGGATGTGTATCAACAAGAGACAGTAAAAAAGGTTTACGCAGGGTCTTAATCTGAAAAGAATCCTTGCGACAGGTCCCTACTGCACGTCTGCGCCCGTGTCTCCGTTGTGCCGTATCCTGGACGGGTTTAGCACGGTGTTCATCTATAAAAGAGAAGAACTTAGTTGAGAAAAAAGGATCATGCGAAAAATAAACAGAGTATGATTAAAAAATGAATAAAACTGAGCTTTATTGTCTCTTGTTGTACATGCGTGGAGCCCCTTTGTAAAGGGGTACGCGGCTAGTAAGCCCCTTGTGTATTTATACCAGACTCGCCTAACCGCGTCCGGGGTCTGAATGACCTGCTTAGGTGCTTTGATCAACAAAGCCGGATTAGTGTGTGGCTGTCAAGGCAGTGTCACGTTCTTCCGTGTTCGAGGAACACTCGAAGTTTCCCTTTAATGAGATGATGCCGCGTGGACCGGGCATTTTAAGTGTAAGAGATGCATAGTGCGGTATTGCGTTAAAGCGGGCGAAAGCTTCGCGTCCCAATAGTGCTTGATAGCTACTTTTAAATGGGGCGATGTGGAAGACTATCCTTTCGCGACGGAAGTTGTCGGATGAGCCGAACACCACTTCTAGTGGTAGAGAGCCCGTACAGTGGGCATATGGGCCTGGCATCTCTCCTTTAAAGGAAGTGTTGCCATGACGAATTTTGGTTGGGTCTATCCCCATTCTGCGGATTGTGTCCTGATATAGCAGGTTTAGATCACTGCCGCCGTCCATTAGGACTTGTGTAAATTGAAGTCTGTCGATTATAGGATCTAATATCAAGGCAGTCCATCCTATGTTCCGGATACTTCCGGAGTAGTCGTGATGGTCGAAGGTGATTGGTTTTGACAACCAATGTTGGGACTCAGCTGGGGTAGACTGTGCGGCGCGTATTTCAATGGGCGCCGTTCTATTTTTCCCTGTTGTCACTTGAAGTGAGTTTACTGTTTTGACCTCTTGTGGGAAATTCTTTTGTTTTCCTATGCTCTGCCTGTGGGGTTCGTCTTCGTCCTCACTTGGTGTGTCGAGCCCCTTGTGTTCAGTGTTAAGTTGGCCGGACTGTTTGAAGACCCAATAATCTCTGTGGGTATGCTTTGCAGGCTTCCCGGGAGTACTGTGGATTTGGCATATCTTGTCCAAGATTTTGTTTAGGTTGGATAGCTCGTCGCTGTTGTCCTTAAGAGGCAGTTTTTTATTCTGCCGAGAGCTTTTGAATCCGGCATTAACTGTCGTGCTTTTCAGACTGTTTCCCTTGGTCCGGGGCTGGTCCTTGCTGCGTCGAGGTTTCCCATTTCCATCCCTGACCTCGGATGTACTTGGGTCGCTGGTGCTGCACCTTGCCAGCCAGCTATCCTCTCTCGCGCAAAAGCGGGTCATGAGGCTTGTTAATGCGGCCATTGTTCTTGGCTTTTCCTGGCCGAGGTGTCTGGCGAGCCATTCGTCTCGGACGTTATGTTTGAAAGCTGCTAAGGCTTCGGCTTCCGGACAGTCGACTATTTGGTTCTTTTTGGTGAGGAACCTGTTCCAGAATTTGCGGGCTGACTTTCCGGGTTTTTGGGTTATGTGACTTAAATCGTCTGCATCCGGAGAGCAGACATAAGTCCCTTGAAAATTTGCCCGAAAGGCATCCTCGAGCTCTTCCCAACTTCCAATAGTGTTTTTGGGGAGGCTTTTAAGCCAATGCCGGGCTGGCCCTTTGAGCTTGAGGGGTAAATATTTTATGGCGTGGAGGTCATCTCCTCTGGCCATGTGTATGTGGAGAATGTAATCCTCAATCCAGACTCCAGGGTCTGTTGTTCCATCGTATGCCTCTATGTTTACGGGCTTGAATCCCGCTGGAAATTCGTGATCCAGCACCTCATTGGTGAAACATAGGGGGTGTGCGGCGCCCCTGTATTTGGGTGTGCCGTGATGTTCGAGTACTCAACGTGTTACATTGTTTTCTAGAACTTGCCTTCTTGGCCCATAGATAGACCTTACTGGGCCATCCTTTTGGTGCGGATCCTTATGCGGATCGCGTGCCGGCTTGTGTGCGGCGCCGCTTGCCGCTCTATGTTTGCCATGTGGTCGTCTATCCGACAGGGCGACCTCTTTTTGTTTTTTGATTGTGGGGGCTCTACGGCCTCCTCGTCGAATTTAGGCAGTAGTTTGCGCTTCGGGTAGCTCTTTGTTTGGCGACTATCGCCGTATTTGTCTGCGGTGTTGAGTACTTTGCTCCATCTCATTACGAGTCGTCTTACGCTGTTTTGAGCTTCGCTTCGCTTCTTGAGACTACGTGCGATGACAGCGAACCTTTTGTGGAGGTTCTTCTGCTCCAACGATGTGTCCGGCGTGAGATCGTCCGGACTGTTATCTTTGCCGGGGACGGATTGTTTATCCAAGTTATCCTGTTCGGATGGTTGCTCGAGGGCATGCTCGTCGTCCACCAGTTCGCCCTGCTCTATGGCTGGGTCTGTATGGGTGCTATATTTGTCGAGGTGGGACTTTGAGCGGCGCTTACATCGCCGTTTTGACTGCTTTTCGAGGGATTTATCCTTCGCAGCATCCCGTAGTTCCTCGTTGTCGCTTCCTTTAGGTGTATCCACCATATATACGTCGTGAGTTGAGGTGGCCTTCCAGTGCCCTGTAGGCGCTGGTTCTTGGTCGTCTCCAGCATCGTCGTCCATACCGTCGATGTCTTCGGAGTCAAAGTCGAGCATGTCGGTTAAATCATCGTCAGTGGCTACAAAGTGGGTGGTGGGTGGGCGTTGAATTTTTTCGTCGTCCGCATCCCAACCGTCCTGACCATAATCCGACCAGGGCTCTCTTGATAAAGAGAGACACTTTAGCGATTCAGGATGTCGCCAAAGGGCGAGTGCTGAAAGATGTCAGCGGCGGTGAACTCCATGATCGGCGCCCAATCGAATTCGATTGGCAGGGGCGCGGAAGGTTTGGAGTCCGGAGAGGAGTCCGGCACCTTGGAGTCACGAGCTTCACAAAGGACAGGGTTGGTATTCGGCTCTATCGCCGTAGAGGTAGCAGCCCCCGAGGCGATGTCCAGCCACCCGTCCTCGATCGGCGCAGTCGGTTCCGAGCTAGGGATCGGAGCGGACGCTGGTGCGGCCTCCGATGTCTTGTCCGTGGCGAGCTAGATCATACCCATCGAGACAGTCTGGCGGCGCTTGATCGTGGTTGAATCCGTCGAAGATCAAGTCTCCGCGGATGTCGGCCGTGTAGTTCAAACTTCCGTCGACACGATGGCGGGCGTAGCTTTTGATCTACTCGGATGGCCAAGTGAATTGGCCCGGATGCGAAGTTGCCGAATACGAATATTTGTCCGGGGAAAAAAGTCTCACCCTGGACCGCGTCGTTGTTGATGATCGAAGGAGCCATCGGGCCTAAAGGTGACAACACAGAGGAACTCTCAACAAAAGCACCAATGTCGGTGTCAAAACCGGCGGATCTCAGGTAGGGGGTCCCGAACTGTGCGTCTAGGCGGATGGTAACAGGAGACAAGGGACACGATGTTTTACCAGGTTGGGCCCTCTCGGTGGAGGTAAAACCCTACTCCTGCTTGATTAATATTGATGATATGGGTAGTAGAAGAGTAGATCTACCACGAGATCAGAGAGGCTAAACCCTAGAAGCTAGCCTATGGTATGATTGTTGTTCGTCCTACGGACTAAAACCCTCCGGTTTATATAGACACCGGAGAGAGCTAGGGTTACACAGAGTCGGTTACAATGGTAGGAGATCTACATATCCGTATCGCCAAGCTTGCCTTTCACGCCAAGAAAAGTCCCATCCGGACACGGGACGAAGTCTTCAATCTTGTATCTTCATAGTTTAGGAGTCCAGCCAAAGATGATAGTTCGGCTATCCGGACACCCCCTAGTCCAGGACTCCCTCAGATATCGTCATACGAAAGGTAGATTACCAACAAAGTACTTGTCGCGGAAAATAGGAGAAGTATACACAAAGAGGGTAAAAACAACATCTCCATGATTTTGAAATTTAAATGGGCTGGGTTTATAGTTCTTGCAAGTCCAGAGCAGAGAGACAAACATGTATGTGGTCAAAGGGACCATCACATTACTACACTCTGTATGAGAAGGTCTATCTTATCCATCTCTAGAAGTATTCACCAATTTGAATGAATACATGTCTTATTAGTATTCATTGTTTTAGGAGACAACATTCCTGTGTAATCTATAGATTTCACTTTACGACATAATAAGGGAAACATCCGGCATAATAAGTTTCTAAACCACCAAAAAAGTTGTTTTTTGTATCGCTCTCATATTTGTCCACAGTTACATGTTTTCCTTTCGAAGATTCAGATTTCTGTAAAGAGGAATTTTCTGAAATCATAATTCCCTATGCATTACCTGTCGCATAACGAGGATGTTCGCAGCCCAACGAAAACATGATACATAGGAAGTTGGGTTCATATATGCATTTTTGATTGCAAGAAGAGATATAAAGCAGACTCGGTTGCATGGCAATAAAGAGAATAACACGAGTCCTCTTACTCATGATAATGGGATACCTTCGCTCTGCTCACCTTAAAGCAGCAAAACAATACTTCAGAACAAAGTGGACAAATCTTAGTACTATAAAAGATTAAATTGTAAACAGGAGCAGAAACAAGAACCAAGATAAACAAACCTACCTTAGGATATGTTCCATATTTTAACGGCAGATGATAGCTTCGTATACCTGCAACATCATAACTAAAATTACACACACACACACACACACACACACACACACACACACACAGAGAGTTAACAGTTACAAAATTTAACAGAGTACTCGCTGGATCCTCGTGCGCCTTCGCTGGCTTGCTGGCGCTCGATCCTCACGCGTGACCGTGATCTCTCCAGCGCCTCCTCTGCGCCTCCTCTGGATTTTCCCTATTTGACGTGTGTTGCATCCAACTGTCGGCGCTTCGCACACGCAACGCGACTAAGCGACACAATGGGCTGACCATTTTGCATCCGCAGTTCGCCCACAACATCATCCGGTTTTGGAAGCCATCTAGAAGATTCCCAACACCGGTTTATTTTTCACTTACCGGTTTTCACTTTTCTTTCAGTTTTTTTGTTTTTCATTTCATTTTTTGTCATTTTTCTATTTTTCTTCTTCTTCTTCTTTCTTTTTCTTTTTTGTCTTCTGTTTATTTTGTTAATTCCTTTTCCCTTTTCAAGTTTATTTTTGCTTTCATCAATTTCTTTTCACATTTTCGCAAAAGGATCAGAAAACTAAAAAAATATATTTTCAAAAATGTTCATGAGTTCAAATTTTGCTCATAAATTCATAAAATATTCGCATTTCAAATATTCACCGTGATTTTAAAAAATGTTCCGGTTATTCTAAATTTGTTTGGAATGTTTTGGTTCAATTTTTCACAACTTTTTAAGAATTTTTTCAGAATTTCAAAAAAGGTTTCTGTTTTCAAAAATTATTCCGCATGTTCCTTGTTTTCATGTGTCAGGAGCTTTAGAAAATGTTCCTGCTTGAAGAATTGTACACAAAGTTCTAAAAATATTTCATAGTTTCTAAATTCTGTTCAAATTTTTAGAAAATTGTCCGGAATGTTTTTGTTCAAAATTTTCAAAACTTTTCAGAAAATGTGCACCATTTGCAAAAATTGTTCATAAATTTTAGAAGATGTTCATGTTTCCATTTTTTAGGGGTTTCAAAAAGTATTTCCATTTCCCAAAATTTCTCCCAAATAAAAAAAGTTCGAGATTCCCGAAAAATCTTCGTGGTTTCACAAAATGTTTAAGTTTTTTCAAATTTGGTTCAAAAAATTTAAAGTGATCGTGTTTAAATATTTTTTACTTTTCTCTATAAAATTTGTTGTTCAGTTTTTTTAAAAAACATTCAGGATTCCAGATTTACACAATTTTTCTAAATACTACAATATTTGGTCGAAAATTTTAAAAAATTGCACGAAATTTTAGAAAATTCTCGTTCACATAGTAAGCTCTTGTTTTTTTAAAGGTTGACATTTATTTTCAATCGGTTTTAAATTTCTATTTTTTTATGATTCTCAAAAACTACTTTGGAATTTCCAATTGTGTTGGCATCAAATCATTTGTGTTTCTAATATGTGTTTAAAAAAATATATACACAATAGTACTCGTGAAGAAAATAGCATGCTACAAGGGAATATCTCACAACATTAAGTTCTTAAATAAATTCGCAATGTGCTTTTCTTCTGAGTAGCCGTCAGCCCTAGTTTGATTCCTCTCAGTGTTTGATTCCTCTCAGTGTTGCTTTCTTTTTTGTGATTTTACTGATATATACACAACTTGCTCGGTGCCTTTCAGTGGGTCGGGCCAGTCGCATGTCTCCTATGCGTGACGCGTGCTATTTGCCGCAAAATGCGGCATAATAGGAGCTCCACTTCCTCTGTTCGAGTCTCAACGTCAGCGAAAAGGCTAGATCGACCGAGCAGAGAGAGCTAGCGATCGAAGCTGGATCTTGCTCGGTTAAATGGCCTGTCTCAAGGCCCAATTGACCAGAGTCTTCGTTTTTTCTTCGAGAGTAGCAGCTCCTTGCGACAGCTGGCCCAAGAAACTATAGGAGTTGGGTCAGATCTCTGCAGTACATCACATGAAGCAAATCCGACGGCCGGGATTGATCAAATCAGCAAAAGGGACGTGCACAATGCCTAATGATGTGAGAGAGCTCGGATTAGGTGTAGTTTTACTATCCTAAAAAAATGTGGTTCTGACAACATCATCCGGTCTTGGAAGCCATCTAGAAGGTTCCCGACACCAGTTTATGTTTCTCTTACCGGTTTTCCCTTTTCTTTCTGTTTTTTGTTTTTCATTTCATTTTTGTCATTTTTCTATTTCTTTTTCTTCTTTTTTTGTCTTCTGTTTATTTTTTACTTCCATTTTCCTTTTCAAGTTTATTTTTTCTTTCATCAATTTCTTTTTACATTTTTGAAAAAGGATAAAAAATTCATAAAATGTTTAAATTAAAAAAATGTTCACGAGTTCAAATTTTGCTCATAAAATGTGGAAAACAAAGGAGGCAACAGGCTTTGCGCACAAAAGAAAATATCCAGATGGAATCTATTCACGATCGTTATACCTGTTTTATATACCTACATGCAGCCTGCCCTTGGATAGGACATGTTAAATAGTCCTATTTACTTCTGCTTAGACGCACCCATTGTAAACATACGCTTAAATGTATTATTCATCAATGGGAGATCATATATAACGTCAACTCATTATTCTTATTTGAGCATTTTTTTCTTACAAATGTTTATTTAATATTGCATCCGTACACCTTGGTACGGTCAGTTTGCCAGGGGCTTCTTATGGCGCCTCATAATATTGCTCATAAATTCATAAAGTGTTCGCATTTCAATTATTCATCAGGATTTTCAAAAAATGTTCCGGTTATTCTAAATGTTTGGAATGTTTTGGTTCATTTTTTCACAACATTTCAGAAAATGTTCAGAATTTCAAAAAATGTTTTTGTTTTCAAAAATTATTCCCCAATTTTTCTTATCTTCATGTGTCAAGAGTTTTAGTAATGTTCCTGTTCCATGAATTGTACACAAAATTTAAAAAATTGTTCATGGTTTCTAAATTTTGTTCAAATTTTTAGAAAATTTTCCGAAATGTTTTGGTTCAAAATTTTCAAAACTTTTCAGAAAGTGTTCACCATTTGCGAAAATTGTGCATCAATTTTAGAAAATGTTCATGTTTCCATTTTTTCAGGGGTTTCATAAAATGTTCCCATTTCCGAAATTGCTCACAGAAAAAAGTTTTTGATTCTCAAAAAATGTTCTTTTTTTCAGAAAATGTTCAAGTTTTTCAAATTTTGTTCAGAAAGTTTAAAGTGATCGTGTTTGAGAAAAGTTTTCACTTTTCTCAAGAAATTTTTTTGTTCAGGTTTTTTAAAAACATTCGGGATTCCAAATTTACTCATTTTTCTAAATACTACAATATTTGGTCAAAAAATTTGAAAAATTGCTCGGAATTTCAGAAAATTCACGTTCACAAAGTTCGCTATTGTTTTTAAAAAAGGCTGACTTTTTTCAATTTGTTTTAAAATTTCTATTTTTGTGTGTTTCTCAAAAACTATTTTGGAATTTCCAATTGTGTTCACATCAAATTGTTTGTGTTTCTAAAATGTGTTTTCAAAAATATATACACTATATTACACGTGAAGAAAATGGCATGCTACAGGGGAATATCTCACAACATTAAGTTCGTAAATAAATTCGCAATGTTCTGTTCTTCATGAGTAGCCGTCTGCCCTAGTGGCTAGCGGTGCTTGTGTTGTATAGGGATGTTCCGTGTTCGACTCCTTTGAGTGTTGCTTTCTTTTTCGTGATTTTCTTGATATATACACAACTCACTCGGTGCCTTTCAAATCTGACGGCCTGGATTGATCATATCATCAAAAGGGACGACCGCAAAGGCTAATGACATGAGAGAGCTCGGATTAGGTGCAGTTTTACTATCCTAAAAAAATGTGGTTCCGAACAGCAGTGCCCCGATCCGATGGTTGTTATTAAACTAACCGACTGAAGATTAGTTGAAAGCAAGCAGTTAAGGAAACTATTTGAAGCATTTTCTCCTCAACTATATACAAGGTGCAGTTAGCTTGCTTTCGCATATTCATGACAGAAAGAAAACCTGGAGCGCCTATGTCTTGGTTTCACGTTCGTGGCACTTTCGAGGGGGCACTGATGAAGGTCTTGTTAAGCATACACTTAGACACGACATCCTTTTTAGCCACTGGTGTTTACCGCGGATGGATTCGGGCCACATCAATCCAACAGCCAAGTCGATAAAGAGGCTTACCGCAACCTCCGCAAAGTTGATCACCTGAACCATCGGAACCGGGGGGATGTATCTGGTGCACCGGGGCAATTTGTGCTACCGGTGCACCGGTCGCCCGTTGCATATTTAAAAATGTTTGAAAAAATCCGGAAAAGAGTTAGTGCATTAACACGACATCAATGTACGTGGTCACAAAAATTTAAATCAATATTCGAAACATTGCTCGAGAATAAAAAAAACAAATTTTACACTGAATAGTACATAACACAAGTTGGGCTTCAGTTTTGGCCCATTAGCACATTGACGTCAAATTTATCATTTTTGTATCTTGAGCATTGTTTTGAATTTTGATTCAAATTTTTGAGACAACATACAATGATGTTGTGTCTATACACTAATTTTTTTCTGATTTTTTTTGAACATTTTTAAATGTGCAACGGGTTCCGGTGCACCGGTAGCACCAATTGCCTTGGTGCACCAGATGCGTTCCCTCGGAACCGGAGTCCGGAGATTCCTATTTGGAAGAGCAGAGGCAACTTAGGACCATCTAGACACACACATCAATTTTATCAGGAGTACTACAATATATTCTTCCTGTAGTTGTAGACTTCTTTTCGAAAACAATAATAATATACAGTTGTAGGATGGCAAGACTCAGTTATTAAGATGTTTTGTTTTCCTATATCCGCTTGATATATGATGCCAACAGGTTGTCATATGCAGCACCTGATACCACGTATAGGTGTACTGGCTTGTAAAATACTCTTCCACTCTATGCATTTTTGCTTAATTAGAGACCCCATATACGATCATCAGACAACTTAAAATCGTTTGTCATGCCTTTCGAACTAATGTTTTATTCTATTTAATTTCTTCTATTATCTGATATTCATTCATCTTAAGGAGATACTCTAAAAATGTATAAAATGTAACTCTTTGTTCCTTGCAGAGTGGACTTGCAAATGAGGGGCAGACAAATGGATGGGATGATTGGCTGTGTGCTGGTGGGAATAGTGACAGGATTTTGCATGCACGAACTCGACTTAGTGGTCTAGCAGGTGTTCCAGATTGGAGTGGGAAGCCTTCGTTACCTTATGACGAGCCGCATGCTTTGAGATTTCTCGGACAACCTCTTTATCCTGCACAAAGTAATGAAAGCCTGCTTGATGCCGATACTATTGGTAAGGGTAGGCCAGATAATTGCAACTGTCAACTCCCAGGTTCTGTTGCTTGATTTAGATCTCATCTGGCAGAGAAAAAGATCAAACTGAAGCATGAACTGGATTTTGATCGCATCGGTGAGGATGCCGCATTGACATGGAGAAAGGACGAAGAAAAGAAATTCAACACCATTATCCAGAATAATCTGCCTTCACCCAAGTACAGATTCATGGAGGAAGTGCTTGCTGCCATTGGTTCCAAGGGAAGAAAAGACATTGTAAGTTACTATCACAATGTTTCCAAGTGCGACGAAGAGCATACCAGAATCGGCTCACTCCAAATGATGTGGATAGTGATGATGATTCACTCGAGCCTGGCTTCCTGCATCTACGTCAAGCTGGTGGCCAGGGTAACTCCATGTCTGCTTCTTCCTCTGGAACTCAAAGGGGTTCTTAGATTATGGAGTGTTCAATAGGTTGCTGGAGTAGCTCGGTGGCTCCAGCTCAGCTTATTTTTCTGGACCTCAGACGATCTCCTTTTTCTTCTTGCTGGATTTCCATTTTTCTTGAGCTCATTAAGACTTTTCTCTCTGTGGATAGCCCCGTGGCTCGTTTCACCTTGATGGACCTGGATATTCATGAAGTTATATTGACATTTAAACTATCTTTAAGTCGACCGTTTTATTATTTCATCAGATAATTTTCCCTGTGGGGTACATTTTTTATGAGAGCTTTGTTTGGATAGGTGCGGATTATGTCCAAATCCCTTTGGACGAGTAGAAAAGTTGAATAAGATCCTTGCACATAAGAAGTTGGATATATACTCCCTCTATTCAAGCAAACCCCAAGTGTTTGTTTCAATCCAACTGGATCACTTTGGACATAGGAGCTGAACTAAAATCACTTCCGATCTGAAGGGGTTGAATTGGATTGATTGGATTGGAGTAACATCTGAACAATCTGTGCTCCCGGGCGGATCTAATTCCGGGTCAATGGGTGGGGGGTGGGGGGGGGGGGGGGGATTCTGCTTCAACGTGGACTTTTTCTTGAGGAATTGGCAGTGGAGCTGCCTTTAACCAGGGACGAGACTTGCCTGCTTCCCACGTGTGTGCCCATCCGTGCTCCCGCATATGTGGCATGATTTGATTGGAACAAAATAAGGCCCGGCTCCACCCCTTAAAATCAGGGGGGGAGATGATTAGATTAGAAAGGAAAAGGAAAAAAAAGATAACCGTAGGATGAAGTGGGAGCACGGATGGGAGCATGGGGAGGGAGCAGGCAAACCTAAAAATAGCGGAGTATCCGGCGGAGTAAAACCTTAGTGGAATATTTTTACTCCACTAAGTTTGGTCGTTTCTAGCCGACCCCCTAAATTTAGTGGAGTAAAGCTTACTTTTGCTTACGCATTTCGTCGAACACTTGTCATGCAGCCTATAGAACACACAATTCAGTGTGCCATTCAAGTGGATGAGCAACATGCATCTTGTATATGCAATGTACATATAGTAGCACGGTGAAGTGCAAATTAGAAGATTGTGTTTTGTTAATTCTTGTGATGGATGAACAGACATTTCAGTGTGACATTCAAAGGAAGATGTTTCTGAACATCACAAGAACTGGCAGCGGAAGTGACCAAACTGAGCAAGGAATCCCGTGCAAAGGAGGATGACCAGTCATCTGTGCTTCCATCGGTACCTAGCAGATGGGGAGTGGATAGAGCCGGTGTTAGTGTGGGTGCGACGAGTTGCTTTTACTTCTCGTGGCCGCCTGTCACCGGTGCCATGGCCATGGCGGCGAGAAATTGGAATGGATCGGAGGAGGAGATCAGAGTCCTCCACTGGGTGGAGAGAAAAATCTCGCTCCTCGGTCGCTCCCGCGAGCGGCCAGGAGCGCGCCCTAGCCGCCGCCAGCGCCACATCCAGCCGCCCCTTCCCCCCTCGCCGCCGCCGGCAGGCGTCGCCGGGCAAAGCCCGTGCGGCGAGGCGGCGGCGAGGCCCTCTCCTCCTCCCGCTTGGAGTGGCGCGGCGCGGGCCAGCCGCTTCGAAGGAGCTCAGGCGCCTTGGCGTCCGGGGCGGCGCAACGAGGCAGCGCAGGTGGGGTGAGCTCGGCGGGTCTGCGCAGGTGGCGGGGCAGCGCGGCGAGATGGCGGGGCAGCGCGGTTCTCAGAAGCGCGCGTGCGGGAAGGCCGGACAAGCACGGATCTGATGCGCGCGGGCTCGCACGGCGGCGATGCACTAGGTGGTTGAGCATGGGATCGGCGTGGAGGGCGGACAGGGGCTTCCGGCGGCTGCCGTGGGAGGTGAGGTGTGCTGCGGGAGGTGGCGCGTCAAGGGCTTGGGCGGCACGGATCTGCTGCTCGAAGGCCGCGATGGGTGAAGGTGGTCAGATCCGGCCGGATTTGACCACGGCGGCTCGATGGAGGGCTTGCTGATGCATGATGGCGGGGCTCGAGAAGTTGACCCGGGCGAAAGCTTGTCTCCGGCATGTCAGCAGCTGGCGATGGCGGCGCTTTCAAGCGCCGTTTCCCTCTTGTTGGCATCGCCGAGGTACTCTCAGCCCCAATCTTCATAGCTTCGGGGGAAACCCTAGATCCATGGGATCGGACGATGATGGTGCTCCGGCATCGTATCCCCTCTCGGGGGCTTCATTTTTGGAGCTAAGCATCAACAAGCAGAGACAGATGGAGGATGGTGGTGTTGGCGTTGAGGCTTCTATGGCAACGATGATGGGTATGTGTGATGTCGGAGACGCGGCAATGGTTGTGGTAGTCGGCTCTTCTTCGGCGTGTTCATGGGGTTACCTCGGGTTGTTTTGTTGCGGTGAAGTCGGAGCTGCGGCGGCGGGCCCCCTGTGGCGACGATGACAGGCAGCAGGTGGTCTGTTCGGTGGTCTTTCGCGGCGCCAACCTTGCATAGTTCTCCTTCGGAGCTATCTTTCAGAGTCGGAGTTGCGCTGTCCTTGGCGCGGGTGGTGAGTCTGGCACGGGCCTTCTTGTGTATCCACACAACCTCTACGGTGTGGGTTGGGTCGATGTTTGTCTCCGAAGAAGTCGGAGTCGCTTGCTCGAAGTTTAGGGAGGGCGAGGACGCCTGTTGGGGAGAAGTGATGACGATGACACCGGTGTGTGATGTTGACGAGACCCTCTATGTGAGGCGTGTGTGGGGTTTTATGCGAGTGCCGCTCAGCGGTTTGTGACGGTTTTCGCCAGGTTTTCCGTTTATTCACCGGGCAACTCTCTTCTGCTTAATTAATGGATGAGGCAAAGCTTTTGCCTCCGTTTCAAAAAAAAAGAAAAGAAACTGGAATGAGATGGCTATGGAAATCCATAAATACAGTGGCGGGGAGAAATTGGAAGAAGAACTCGTTACGCCCAGGGGAGTGACGGCGGCGTCCGGGGGAGCAACGGTCGGCGGTGGCGGCGTATGGGAGAGAGCGTGCTGCAATTTATACTCCAGCCCGTCTCAGTGGAGTATATTTAGGAAGAAAGTTAGGGCCAGAGTAAAAATTTCACTCCCTTACGGCGGATTGGGGATCGGCCAGGTTCCGTTAGAAGAGTAAAACCGCATTTTTACTCCTCTAACCAGTTATAAGGGATCGGTTAGAAATACCCTACCCTAACCCATCCCCTAAACTTTCATAACTCCCTAGATAAGTTTTCTTTGCGCTGTCGATGGTGCCGCTGCCTATCCCATGAGCCTCCTTCCTCTGTCGACCTAGAGCTTATGGGGCACCACCACCACACTGGCACTGCTCCCCGTCACCTCCCGAGTCTCCTCCCGCGCACCTCATTCGGGGATTTTAGACACCTCATTGCCCTGCGTCGGTCATCACCGCCTCCCGAGCCTAGCCATGGCCTTGAGCGTTGGCCATTCGTCCAATATGACATTCATGGTGAACTCCCACTAGCTACCATACCATGCCCCTCCAACCGGCAACATGCGCAATGTGTTTGATGAAATGGCCAAAAGAAAATTCTAGTGTTGAAAGTGTGCAAATTTATCAAAACATAACTATACCGTTTATACTCTTGAGGTTATACTACTATATAAGAGTGAGGTGGGGACAAGGATCGATGATTGGATGTTAATCCAAAGAATTCAAGAAGCAGAGTAATTTCAGGCAAGGCAATCCCTTAAACATAAGATGTTTTCATTCTATAAAGAAATGAAAAGAAAGAGAGACTACTTTTTTATACTAAAACATGTTTACTTTGGGAAACAGTCTTTTAGTTATAAGTTCCGTTACTAAGCACTGTTAAAATTGGAGCATGAAGCAATTGTAACTTTTTTGCAAGATACATCTACCAAAGAATGTGCACTGTCATTCTGCAATTGAATTCGAGCAGCTGAAACAAATTCACACCACAAACAACCTCACACACATGAGAGTTCTGGGCATATCTACACAACACACCTATCACTATAGTGTTGAAATATATTGCTCGTCTCCCTCCATCAGTTCGGACTTTTGGATGAGTTGGCTAGAGCATGAATTCAATATGGTATCAGAGCTGAGAGGTCTTGAGTTCAAGACTCTACCAACACAGTATTAAATAAAACGATTCTTCGGCCTACATCAATCCCACGTCTAAGGACTAAAATAGCCTAGACGTGAGGGGGAGTGTTGAAATATATTGCCCGCCTTCCTCCATCAGTTCGGACTTTTGGATGAGTTGGCTGGAGCATGAATTCAATGTATAGTACATGACAATGCAAAAGAACCATACTACTCAAATCATCTAGGAGTAAGTTATTTTATCCTCTTGCTGTTCGGAGTTTCTTGGATTTGCGGTGCCTGAATGCCTTTCTCCTTCTTTTTGGTGACACCGGATGCCCGCCTTTGGCGCTCAGAAGTGGATTCTCTTTCAAAGAGGGCTTTTCCCCTAAGAAAGGGATATGGCTGTGCTGGAGTTAGACGACCTCTTGCTGTTGGCATTGCAATACTTGCTCCTGCTCTTCCTTAAGCCATTTAATCTTCTTGTGTTGGATGAAATCTTCAAACTTCCTGTTGAGCTCGTCGATCTCTAGCTTCTCTAGCTCCTCTTGGGCTACTCCGTCGCAGGTTTGCTCCAAGGTGACGATGTTTGCTCCATCTCCGTCCAGCCTAGCTGATTCCGGTGATGACGACGCCGCCGACACCTCTTCTCGTTTGATCCCTTGCTCTGCCGCCAATGCACTCTTGGTGTTGCTATAGCAGTAGTAAAGGTTCCCTGAATAAGAAGCACATGGTCGAGCTTGAACGACACATGGCGGCAATTCAAAAGCTGCGGTGACATCATCAGTCGTGGATGGGGCGGCCATGCTGCAGACGTCTGAGAAGAAGCAGCGGTAGTCGGCGGCGAGGAAGAGGAAGATGGCATTGGAAAGGTTGAGCAATGCCTTGTTGGTTGTGACAAAGTTGCACAGGGCTGATACGTCTCCAACGTATCTATAATTTTTGATTGTTCCATGCTATTATATTACCCCTTTTGGATGTTTATGGGCTTTATTTTACAAATTTATATCATTTTCGGGACTAACCTACTAACCGGAGGCCCAGCCCGTATTGCTGTTTTTTTGCCTATTTCAGTATTTCGAAGAAAAGGAATATCAAACGGAGTCCAAATGGAATGAAACCTTCGGGAGCGTGATTTTTGGAACGAACGTGGTCTAGAGGACTTGGAGTGCAAGTCAAGAAGCAGCCGAGGCCTCCACGAGATAGGAGGGCGCCCCCCATAGGGCGCGCCCCAGTCTCGTGGGCCCCTCGGGCGTCCACCGACATACTTCTTCCTCCTATATAAGCCTACGTACCTAGAAAACATCCAGGGAGCCAACAAAACACAATTTCCACCACCGTAACCTTCTGTATCCGCGAGATCTCATCTTGGAGCCTTCGCCAGCGCTCTGCCGGAGGGGGAATTGACCATGGAGGGCTTGTACATCAACATCCTTGCCCTTCCGATGAGTTGTGAGTAGTTTACCACAGACCTACGGGTCCATAGCTATATGGCTTCTTCTCTCTTTTTGGATCTCAATACAATGTTATCCCCCTCTCTTGTGGAGATCTATTCGATGTAAACTCTTTTTATGGTGTGTTTGTCGAGATCCGATGAATTGTGGGTTTATGATCAAGTTTATCTATGAATAATATTTGAATCTTCTCTGAATTCTTTTATGTATGATTGAGTTATCTTTGCAAGCCTCTTTGAATTATTAGTTTGGTTTGGCCTACTAGATTGATCTTTCTTGCCATGGGAGAAGTGCTTAGCTTTGGGTTCAATCTTGCAGTGTCCTTACCCAGTGACAGAAAGGGTTGCAAGGCATGTATTGTATTTTGCCATCGAGGATAACAAGATGGGGTTTATATCATATTGCTTGAGTTTATCCCTCTACATCATGTCATCTTGCTTAAAGCGTTACTCTGTTTTTATGAACTTAATACTCTAGATGCAGGTAGGAGTCGGTCGATGTGTGGAGTAATAGTAGTAGATGCAGGCAGGAGTCGGTCTACTTGTCACGGACGTGATGCCTATATACATGATCATGCCTAGATAATCTCATAATTATTCGCTTTTCTATCAATTGCTCGACAGTAATTTGTTCACCCACCGTAATACTTATGCTATCTTGAGAGAAGCCACTAGTGAAACCTATGGCCCCTGGGTCTATCTTTTATCATATTTGCTTTCAATCTACTTTTATTTGCATCTTTACTTTTTGCATCTATATTATAAAAATATATTTATCTTATCATACTATCTTTATTAGATCTCACTTTCGCAAGTGGCCGTGTGATGACCCACAAATATAGGGGATCTATCGTAGTCCTTTTGATAAGTAAGAGTGTCGAAGACAACGAGGAGCAGAAGGAAATGATAAGCCGTTTTCAGCAAGGTATTCTCTGCAAGTACTGAAATAAGTGGTAACAGATAGTTTTGTGATAAGATAAATTGTAACGAGCAACAAGTAACAAAAGTAAATAAAGTGCAGCTAGGTGGCCCAATCCTTTTTGTAGCAAAGGACAAGCCTGGACAAACTCTTATAATAGGAAAAGCGCTCCCGAGGACACATGGGAATATCGTCAAGCTAGTTTTCATCACGCTCATATGATTCGCATTCGGTACTTTGATAATTTGATATGTGGGTGGACCGGTGCTTGGGTACTGCCCTTACTTGGACAAGCATCCCACTTATGATTATCCTCTATTGCAAGCATCCGCAACTACAACAAAAGTATTAAGGTAAACCTAACCATAGCATGAAACATATGGATCCAAATCAGCCCCTTACGAAGAAACGCATAAACTAGGGTTTAAGCTTCTGTCACTCTAGCAACCCATCATCTACTTATTACTTCCCAATGCCTTCCTCTAGGCCCAAATAATGGTGAAGTGTTATGTAGTCGATGTTCACATAACACCACTAGAGGTTAGACAACATACATCTTATCAAAATATCGGACGAATACCAAATTCACATGACTACTAATAGCAAGACTTCTCCCTTGTCCTCAGGAACAAACGTAATTACTCACAAAGCATATTCATGTTCATAATCAGAGGGGTAATAATATGCATAAAGGATCTGAACATATGATCTTCCACCAAATAAACCAACTAGCATCAACTAGGAGTAATCAACACTACTAGCAACCTACTAGCACCAATCCCGGACTTGGAGACAAGAATTGGATACAAGAGATGAACTAGGGTTTGGAGATGAGATGATGCTGGTGAAGATGTTGATGGAGATTGCCCTCTCCCAATGAGAGGAGCGTTGGTGATGACGATGGTGATGATTTCCCCCTCCGGGAAGTGTCCCCAGCAGAACAGCTCTGCGGAGCCCTAGATTGGTTCCGCCAAGGTTTCGCCTTGTGGCGTGAGTCTCGTCGAAAGGTTGCCTTCTATTTTTCTCATTGAAAGACTTCATATAGGAGAAGATGGACATCGGAGAGCCACCGGGGCCCACGAGGTAGGGGCGTGGGGGGCGCCCCACCCTCGTGGCGGTGTGGGCCCCCTGGCCTTCATCTTTGGCGATGATTTTTCTTTATTTATTTTAAGGTATTCCGTGGAGTTTCAAGACTTTTGGAGTTGCACAGAATAGGCCTTCAATATTTGCTCCTTTTGCAGCCCAGAATTCCAGCTGCCGGCATTCTCCCTCTTCATGTAAACCTTGTAAAATAAGAGAGAATAGCCATAAGTATTGTGACATAACTTGAAATAACAGCCCATAATGCAATAAATATTGACATAAAAGCATGATGCAAAATGGACGTATCAACTCCCCCAAGCTTAGACCTCGCTTGTCCTCAAGCGAAAAGCCGATAACAATAAATATGTCCTCATGTTTAGAGGTAGAGGCGTCGATAAAAATAAAATACGGACATGAAGGCATCATGATTATTTCTAAAACAGCAACATAAATAGATTTTGTCATATGATTACTCATGTTCAAGTGATGATCTTTTCACAAAGCCAAAATATGAATCAGAAACCTTATTGAGCATCAACAAATTATACCCTTAGTCATTGAAGCAATTGCAATTTATCATAACATCGGAAAGAGTCTATGTTAGAGCTTAAAAGCAAGTCCACATACTCAACTATCACTTAGTCCTTCATAATTGCTAACACTCACGCGATACTTGTGGTTACAGAGTTTTAATCGGACACAGAGAAAGATAGGGGCTTATAGTTTTGCCCCACAACCTTTTACCTCAAGGGTTATGTCAACAATAATAATTCATGCTCCCCCACATCCAATTGGATATATATATCATGTTCTTTCCAACATGCTGAGCTTGCCAAAGGATAAAATAAAAAGGGAAAGGTGAAGATCACCGTGATTCTTGCATAAGGTAGAGGATAATAATAAAAGATAGGCCCTTTGCAGAGGGAAGCAGAGGTTGTCATGCGCGTTTAGGGTTGATGCACAAAATCTTAATGCAAAAGAACGTCACTTTATATTGCCCCTTGTATCTGGACCTTTATTATGCAGTCCGTCGCTTTTATTGTGTCCACAACAAGTTCGTACAAAGCTTATTTCTCTGCACTAATAAGTCATGCATATTTAGAGAGCAATTTTTATTGCTTGCACCGATGACAACTTACTTGGAGGATCTTACTCAATCCATAGGTAGATATGGTGGACTCTCATGGCAAAACTGGTTTAAGGGTGTTTGGAAGCACAAGTAGTATTTCTACTTAGTGCTGAGAATTTGGCTAGCATGAGGGGGAAATGCAAAGCTCAACACGGTAGAGGATCCATGACAACATACTTTATCTCAGATGTAAGAAAACATAACTCATTATGTTGTCTTCCTTGTCCAACCTCAACTCTTTAGCATGTCATATTTTAATGAGTGCTCCCAATCATAAAAGATGTCAATGATAATATATCTATATGTGGAACCTCTCTTTCCTTATTAGTTCCTATTAATTGCAACGATGACCAAAGCTATATTTGCCAACTCCCAACAACTTTTAATCATCATACTCTTTCTATGTGGAGTCATTACTTTCACTAAGATCAATATGAACTCTTTGATTCTTTTTATTCTTTTTCTTCTAATCACCCAAGATCATGGCAAAATAATCAAGCCCTTGACTCAACACTAATCTTTATTATATAGCTCACAGACTCAATTACAAAGAAGTATCATAAAGCAAAACTCAAAACTAGATCATGCCATGACTTTATTCTACTAAATCAAGATACTACTAAAAGGATCGAACTAAGAAAAACGGTAAAGATAGGAGTTGTGATGGTGATACGATACCAGGGAACCTCCCCCAAGCTTGGCAGTTGCCAAGGGGAGTGCCCATACCCATGTGATTATATCCTCAGAGGTGATGGCGGTGGTGATGATGACGGTGGATAATCGCACATCGAGCGTAAAAGTTCCTCCAACTTGCGGATAATGTTCTTGAGCCCGGCAATATGATCCTTCAACAAAATATTCTCCTGTGTAAGATACTTGTTCTGTATGCGGGCTAACTCAATCATCTGGAAGGCTTCAATCTCTGTTGGAGTGAAAAGGTTAGGTAAAGGTTGAGGGATGTCTTCTTCTTTCACCACCGGAGCTTGAACCTCCATAGCCTTCTTGATCCTTTCATCCTTGTTGATCTCTTCTGGTCCTCTCTTTTCAACTCTATCTTCAATAGCCAAGCATCCTTGTCTTCGTTGTTGGAGGAGGGAGAAGTCATGGTGTTCTAAATCTGCAACGGAAATAGCTAGAAACGAAAACAAAGGATAATTGCGTGATACGAGAGTCAAAACCTTCGGGAGTATATATAATGAATTTTTACCGACCAAAATACGTATCGTGCAAGGAAACGGAGTCCGGAGGGCACACGAGGTGCTCACGAGGTAGGGGGGCGCGCCCAGGGGGGTAGGGCGCGCCCTCCACCCTCGTGGTAGCCTCGTGTCCTCCCCGGATTGCTACTTATTTTTCTATTTTTCTAAATATTCCAAAACGGAGAAATATTGCCTTGAAAATTGTTTTGGAGTCGGTTTACTTACCGTACCACATACCTATTCCTTTTCGGAGTCTGGAGCGTTCTGGAAAGTGTCCTTTATGTATTCCTCCGGGGTTACGGTTTCAATAATATTAGTTTCAACATTTATGGGATTACCTGAGATATAGTGTTTGATCCTTTGACCGTTTACCACCTTCGGATTTGTGCCCGCGAAGTTGTTGATTTTTATGGCACCGGAACGATAGACTTCCTCGATAACGTAGGGGCCTTCCCATTTAGAGAGAAGTTTTCCTGCAAAAAATCTTAAAGGAGAGTTGTATAACAATACATAATCACCTACATTAAACTCACGCTTTTGTATCCTTTTGTCATGCCATCTTTTAACTTTTTCTTTAAACAACTTGGCATTTTCATAAGCTTGGGTTCTCCATTCATCAAGTGAGCTAATATCAAATAACCTCTTCTCACCGGCAAGTTTGAAATCATAGTTGAGCTCTTTAATAGCCCAATATGCCTTATGTTCCAGTTCGAGAGGTAAGTGACATGCTTTTCCATAAACCATTTTATACGGAGACATACCCATAGTATTTTTATATGCAGTTCTATAGGCCCACAATGCGTCATTCAGTTTCTTGGACCAATTCTTTCTAGACCTATTGACAGTCTTTTGCAAAAGTAATTTGAGCTCTCTATTGCTCAATTCTACTTGACCACTAGACTGCGGGTGATATGGAGATGCAATTCTATGATTAACGTCATATTTAGCAAGCATCTTACGGAAAGCACCATGAATAAAGTGTGAACCACCATCAGTCATTAAGTATCTAGGGACTCCAAACCTCGGAAAAATAACTTCTTTAAGCATTTTAATAGAAGTGTTATGATCAGCACTACTAGTCAGAACAACTTCTACCCACTTAGTAACGTAATCAACAACAACTAAAATATGTGCGTATCCATTAGAGGCAGGAAAAGGTCCCATATAATCAAAGCCCCAAACATCAAATGGTTCAATAACAAGTGAATAATTCATAGGCATTTCTTGACGTCTACTAATATTACCAATTCTTTGACATTCATCGCAAGACAACACAAACTTACGGGCATCCTTGAAGAGAGTAGGCCAATAAAAACCGGATTGCAAAACCGGATTGCAATCCATCTCCAGCGTGGTGTCCTCCATAAGCTTCGGAGTGACACTTGCGTAGGATCTGTTCCTGTTCATGCTCAGGTACACAACGTCTAATAACACCATCTACTCCTTCTTTATAAAGATGTGGGTCATCCCAAAAGTAATGTCGCAAGTCATAGAAAAACTTTTTCTTTTGTTGGTATGTGAAGCTAGGTGGTATAAATTTAGCAACAATATAATTAGCATAATCAGCATACCATGGAGTGCTACAAGAAGTGCTTATGACATTTAATTGTTCATCAGGAAAGCTATCATCAATAGGTAGTGGGTCATCAAGAACATTCTCTAACCTAGATAAGTTATGCGCAGCGGGTTCTCAGCTCCTTTTCTATCAACAATATGCAAATCAAATTCTTGCAGCAAGAGAACCCATCTAATAAGTCTAGGTTTTGCATCTTTCTTTTCCATAAGATATTTAATAGCAGCATGATCTGTGTGAATAATTACTTTAGAATCAACAATATAGGGTCTGAATTTATCACAAGCAAATACAACTACTAAAAGTTCCTTTTCGATAGTAGCATAATTTCTTTGAGCATTGTCTAGAGTCTTACTAGCATAATGGATAACGTTTAACTTCTTATCAACTCTTTGCCCTAGAACAGCACCTACAGCATAATCACTAGCATCACACATAATTTCAAAAGGTAAATTCCAATCAGGTGGCTGAACAACAGGTGCAGAGACTAATGCTTTCTTAAGTATTTCAAATGCTTCTACACAATCATCATTAAAGACAAATGATACATCTTTTTGTAATAAATTGGTCAGAGGCCGAGAGATTTTTGAGAAGTCCTTAATGAACCTCCTATAGAATCCGGCGTGACCAAGGAAACTTCTTATACCTTTGATGTCCTCGGGACATGGCATCTTTTCAATAGCATCAACGTTGGCTTTATCAACTTCAATACCTCTTTCAGAAACTTTGTGCCCCAAGACAATACCTTCATTAACCATAAAGTGGCATTTTTCCCAATTCAAGACAAGATTAGTTTCTTCACATCTCTGCAAAACTCGAGCAAGATTGCTCAAGCAATCATCAAAAGAGGAACCATAGACGGAAAAGTCATCCATGAAAACCTCACAAATTTTCTCGCAGAAGTCAGAGAATATAGCCACCATGCATCTTTGAAAGGTAGTAGGTGCATTACATAAACCAAAAGGCATACGTCTATAAGCAAAAGTACCAAAAGGGCATGTAAAAGTAGTCTTTGATTGATCTTTAGCCGACACAGGTATTTGAGAAAAACCGGAATAACCATCTAGAAAGCAATAATGTGTATGTTTGCATAATCTTTCTGGCATTTTATCAATAAAAGGTAAGGGGTAATGATCTTTCTTAGTAGCCTTATTTAATTTACGGAAATCAATTACCATCCTATAACCTGTGATAATTCTTTGCGGAATCAATTCATCTTTATCATTAGGGACAACAGTAATACCTCCCTTCTTAGGGACACAATGGACAGGACTTACCCACTGACTATCAGCTACGGGATAAATTATACCTGCCTCCAGAAGCTTGAGTATTTCCTTTCTTACCACTTCTTTCATTTTAGGATTCAAACGTCGTTGAGGATCACAAACTGGTTTGGCATCAGCTTCCAAATTTATTTTATGTTGACATAGAGTGGGACTGATGTCCTTAAGATCATCCAGAGTATACCCAATAGCGGCACGGTGCTTTTTTTAGAGTTTTCAATAATCTTTCTTCTTCATGCTCTGAAAGGTTAGCACTAATAATGACAGGATATATTTTCTTTTCATCAAGATAAGCATATTTAAGATTATCAGGCAACGGTTTAAGCTCAAACACGGGATCACCCTTGGGTGGAGGAGGATCCCCTAGGATTTCAACAGGCAAATTGTGTTGCAGAATAGGTTCCTATTTAAAGAATACTTCATCTATTTCCCTTCTTTCATTCATGAACATATCATTTTCATGGTCTAGCAAATAGTGTTCTAAAGGATCACTAGGAGGTACGACAATAGAAGCAAGACCAATAATTTTATCCTTACTAGGAAATTCTTCCTCATGATGTTGTTTACTAAATTTAGAGAAATTAAACTCATGAACCATATCGTCCAAGCCAATAGTAATAACATTCTTTTCGCAGTCTATCTTAGCATTAACAGTATTCAAGAAGGGTCTACCAAATATAATGGGACAAAAGCTATCTTGTGGAGAACCAAGAACAAGAAAATCAGCGGGGTATTTAGTTTTCCCACACAAGACTTCAACATCTCTAAGAATTCCTATTGGAGATATAGTATCTCTGTTGGCAAGTTTAATTGTAACATCAATTTCCTCTAACTCAGCAGGTGCAATCTCATGCACAATTTCTTTGTATAAGTCAATGGTATAACACTAGCACTAGAACCCATATCACATAAGCCATGATAACAATGATCTCCTATTTTAACAGAAATAACATGCACGCCTACCACAGGTCTATGTTTATCTCTATCACAGGGTTTAGCGATTCTAGCAGTTTCACCAGAAAATTGAATAACATGCCCATCAATATTATCAGACAAGAGATCTTTAACAATAGCAATATTAGGTTCTACTTTGACTTGCTCAGGTGGTGTATAAGTCCTAATATCGCTTTTATGGACAACAGTTGAAGCTTTAGCATGATCCTTCATTCTAACAGGGAAAGGTGGTTTCTCAACATAAGAAGTGGGAACAATAGGATCATTGTAAGTGACAGTATTTTCTTCAACTTTAATAGGTGCAGCTACTTTTACATCTATGGGAGGATGATATTTAAACCACTTCTCCTTGGGGAGATCAACATAAGTAGCAAAAGATTCACAGAAAGAAGCTACCATCTCAGAGTCAAGTCCATATTTAGTGCTAAACTTACGGAAAATATCAGTATCCATAAAAGATTTAACACAATCAAACTTAGGTGTCATACCTGACTCCTTACCTTCGTCGAGGTCCCAATCTTCAGAGTTGTGTTTAATTCTATCCAATAAGTTCCATCTAAATTCAATGGGCTTCATCATAAAAGAGCCAACACAAGAAGTATCGAGCATGGTTCGATTGTTATCAGAAAACCGAGCATAAAAACTTTGCGTAATTACTTCTCTTGCGAGCTCATGATTGGGCATGAATATAACATTGATTTAAGCCTCCCCCAAGCTTGAGCGATGCTTTCTCCTTCGCGAGGCCAAAAATTATATATATAATTGCGATCACGATGAACAAGATGCATAGGGTAATACTTTTGATGAAATTCCAATTTCAATCTTTTATAGTTCCATGATCTCATATCATCACATAGCCTATACCATGTCAATGCGTCTCCCTTCAAAGATAAAGGGAAGGCCTTCTTCTTAACAACATCATCGGGTATACCTGCAAGCTTAAATAGTCCACACACATCATCCACATAGCGTAGATGTTCATCAGGATGCTTTGTTCCATCTCCTGTAAAAGTGTTAGCTAGCAGTTTTTCCATCATACCCGAAGGAATCTAAAAAGGAGTTTCATTTTCAATAGGTTCAGTAGGTTCAGTAGGTTGAGGAGCAACTCTTTGCTCTACTGGACGGGGTGAAGATACCCCGAACAAGCCCGTCAGACAATTACTTCCCATAGTAACAAGTGACAGAAAATTTCAGCACACTAAATAAATTTTTCCTTACCAAATTCCACCTACCAAAGGCGCTTCACTCCCCGGCAATGGCACCAGAAAAGAGTCTTGATGACCCACAAGTATAGGGGATCTATCGTAGTCCTTTCGATAAGTAAGAGTGTCGAACCCAACGAGGAGCAGAAGGAAATGATAAGCGGTTTTCAGCAAGGTATTCTCTGCAAGTACTGAAATAAGTGGTAATAGATAGTTTTGTGATAAGATAAATTGTAACGAGCAACAAGTAACGAAAGTAAATAAAGTGCAGCTAGGTGGCCCAATCCTTTTTGTAGCAAATTACAAGCCTGGACAAACTCTTATAATAGGAAAAGCGCTCCCGAGGACACATGGGAATATCGTCAAGCTAGTTTTCATCACGCTCATATGATTCGCGTTCGGTACTTTGATAATTTGATATGTGGGTGGACCGGTGCTTGGGTAATGCCCTTACTTGGACAAGCATCCCACTTATGATTAACCTCTATTGCAAGCATCCACAACTACAACAAAAGTATTAAGGTAAACCTAACCATAGCATGAAACATATGGATCCAAATCAGCCCCTTACGAAGAAACGCATAAACTAGGGTTTAAGCTTCTGTCACTCTAGCAACCCATCATCTACTTATTACTTTCCAATGCCTTTCTCTAGGCCCAAATAATGGTGAAGTGTTATGTAGTCGACGTTCACATAACACCACTAGAGGTTAGACAACATACATCTTATCAAAATATCGAACGAATACCAAATTCACATGACTACTAATAGCAAGACTTCTCCCTTGTCCTCAGGAACAAATGTAATTACTCACTAAGCATATTCATGTTCATAATCAGAGGGGTAATAATATGCATAAAGGATCTGAACATATGATCTTCCACCAAATAAACCAACTAGCATCAACTACAAGGAGTAATCAACACTACTAGCAACCTACTAGCACCAATCCCGGACTTGGAGACAAGAATTGGATACAAGAGATGAACTAGGGTTTGGAGATGAGATGGTGCTGGTGAAGATGTTGATGGAGATTGCCCTCTCCCGATGAGAGGAGCATTGGTGATGACGATGGTGATGATTTCCCCCTCCGGGGGAAGTGTCCCAGCGAACAGCTCTGCGGAGCCCTAGATTGGTTCCGCCAAGGTTTCGCCTCGTGGCGTGAGTCTCGTCGAAAGGTTGCCTTCTATTTTTTCTCATCGAAAGACTTCATATAGGAGAAGTTGGACGTTGGAGAGCCACCAGGGGGCCCACGAGGTAGGGGCGTGCGGGCGCCCCCCCTCGTGAGCAGGGTGTGGCCCCCCTGGCCTTCATCTTTGGCGACGATTTTCTTTATTTATTTTAAGGTATTCCATGGAGTTTCAGGACTTTTGGAGTTGCGCAGAATAGGCCTTCAATATTTGCTCCTTTTCGGCCGAATTCCGGTATCGGCATTCTCCTCTTCATGTAAACCTTGTAAAATAAGAGAGAATAACCATAAGTATTGTGACATAACGTGAAATAACAGACCATAATGCAATAAATATTGACATAAAAGCATGATGCAAAATGGAAGTATCACCGTGAAGGGATTGACAACCCCTTTATTGCGTTGGTTGCGAGTTCTTTGTTTGTTTGTGTAGGTGCGTGGGACTTTTGAGAAGCCTCCTACTGGATTGATACCTTGGTTCTCGAAAAGTGAGGGAAATACTTACGCTACTATTGCTGCATCACCCTTTCCTCTTCAAGGAAAACCAACGCAAGCTCAAGACGTAGCAAGAAGGATTTCTAGCGCCGTTGCCAGGGAGGTCTTTGCTCAAGTCAAGACATACCAAGTACCCATCACAAACTCATCTCCCTCGCATTTACATTATTTGCCATTTGCCTCTCGTTTTCCTCTCCCCCACTTCACCCTTGCCATTTTATTCGCCCTCTCTTTCCCAATCTCCTCCTCTCTCTTCCGTTTGCCTTTTCCGTTGCCGTGGCCAAATCAAAAAGAACTAAGGGCTCTTTCCTAGGTTCTGGTACCTTGGATAACCCCTCTATCCTCTCTAAGCTCATAAATAATGATGCTATAGAAATACCCACCGGGGTCACCAATGAGAGCTTGAATAATTTTGATGAGGATGACTCTGGAATTTTTCGCTACTTACTTAATGAGTCTTTAAAAGATGCTTGGGATAGGTTATTAAGGATTCAGGCTAGCTATGTGCCACAATATCAAATTGAAGTTTACTTAAAAAGTTTCTATGTTGGCTTGCCCGCTTCTTTCAAACAAGTCTTAGATTCTATTTTTGAAGAAGGTTTTCTTGAAGGGGATGCTATAGATACCTATGAAAAAATGAAAAACATATTTGGGCATCCTATGAATGATAAGGTTGAATCAACTACTCTCTTGTGTTTTATCAAAATGAAATTATTAAAGAGATGAAGTCTAGTTTAGAGGCAAACTTCCGTAACGTGCTTAATCTTACTTCCTCCATTAATGGCCATGTGCTTACCTTAAATAGAAGAATGAATGCCATAGAAAGGAGATCCTCCTCTCCGAGTGCCAAAGATGACACTCGTTAGATCTATCTTCGCTTTTATGCCTAGCTAGGGGCGTTAAACGATAGCGCTAGTTGGGAGGCAACCCAATTTTCTTTATGTTTTTTTGTTTTTGTTCCTGTTTAGTAATAAATCTTGCATCTACCCTCTGTTTAGATGTGTTTCTATCTTTTAATTAGTGTTTGTGCCAAGTAGAACCTATAGGATAACCTATGATGATAGTTAATTTGATTCTGCTGAAAAACAGAAACTTTGCACGCACGAATTTAGTTTTGTTAAATCTCAGAAACGTGCTTTTGCGTTGATTATTTTTGCTGCTGATCAATAGACAAATTTCCCAGGACTTCCTATTTTGGTAGGATTTTTAGAGTTACAAAAGTTTGCGTTAGTTACAGATTGCTACAGACTGTTCTGTTTTTGACAGATTCTGTTTTCGTGTGTTGTTTGCTTATTTCGATGCATCTATGGCTAGTAAAATAGTTTATAAACCATAGATAAGTTGGATTACAGTAGGTTTAACACCAAAATAAATAAATAATGAGTTCATTACATTACCTTATGTGGTGGTTTTGTTTTCTTTCACTAACGGAGCTTATAAGATTTCCTGTTGAGTTTTGTGTTGTGAAGTTTTCAAGTTTTGGGTAAAGCTTTTATGGACTATGGAATAAGGAGTGGCAAGAGCCTAAGCTTGGGGATGCCCATGGCACCCCAAGATATTCAAGGATAGCCAAAAACCTAAGCTTGGGGATGCCCCGGGAAGGCATCCCCTCTTTCGTCTTGTTCATTGGTAACTTTACTTGGAGCTATAATTTTATTCGCCACATGATATGTATTTTGCTTGGAGCGTCGTGTATTATATTAGTCTTTGCTTTTTTAGTTTACCACAATCATCCTTGCTGCACACACCTTTTGGGATAAGCCTATTTGATTAGAACGTGCTAGAATACTCTATGTGCTTCACTTATATCTTTTGATCTTGATAGTTTTTGCTCTAGTGCTTCACTTATATCTTTTAGAGCACGGCGGTGACTTATTTTTGTAGAAATTACTAGTCTATCATGCTTCACTTATATCATTTTGAGAGTATTTTAGAACAGCATGGTATTTGCTATGGTTATAAAATTGGTCCTAGAATGGTAGGCATCCAAGTTGGGTATAATAAAAACTATCATAGGAAGTGAATTGGATGCTATGATCAATTTGATACTTGATAATTGTTTTGAGATAGGGAGGTAGTGATATTAAAGTCATGCTAGTTGGGTGATTATGAATTTAAAGAATGCTTGTGTTGAAGTTAGCAAGTCCGTAGCATGCACGTATGGTTAAAGTTGTGTAACAAATTTGAAACATGAAGTGTACACGGCTTGTGCATCCTTATGAGTGGCGGTCGGGGACGGCGATGGTCTTTTCCTACCAATCTATCCCCTAGGAGCATCTTGGCGTAGTACGTGATTTTGATGACTTCTAAATTTTTGCAATAAGTATATGAGTTCTTTTGACTAATGTTGAGTCCATGGGTTATATGCACTTTTACCTTTCCGCCATTGCTAGCCTCTTGATGCCGTGCATTGCCCTTTATCACCTTGAGAGTTGGTGCAAACTTAGCGGTGCATCAAACCCCGTGATACGATACGCTCTATCACACATAAACCTCCTTATATCTTCCTCAAAACAGCCACCATACCTACCTATTATGGCATTTCCATAGCCATTCCGAGATATATTGCCATGCAACTTTCCACCATTCCGTTTATCATCATCATGACATACTTTACTTTTGTCATATTGCCATTGCATGATCATGTAGTTGACATCGTATTTGTGGCAAAGCCACCATGCATTAATTTTTATACATGTCACTCTTGATTCATTGCACCATCGATATACACCGGAGGCATTCATATAGAGTCATATCTTGTTCTAGTTTCGAGTTGTAATTCATATGTTGTAATCAATAGAAATGTGATGATCATCATTATTAGAGCATTGCCCAAAGAAAAAACAGAAAAAAAAAGAAACGCCAAAAAAAGAAAGGCCCAAAAAAAAGGAAAAAGAAAAAAAAAGAAAAAGGAAAAAAATAAAATAAAAATAAAAAAGGGCAATGTTACTGTCTCTTTTTCCACACTTGTGCTTCAAAGTAACACCTTGTTCTTCATGTAGTGAGTCTCATATATTGTGCTTCAAAGTAGCACCATGTTTTTCATATAGTGAGTCTCATAAGTTGTCTTTTTTATACTAGTGGGAATTTTTCATTATAGAACTTGGCTTGTATATTCCTACGATGGGCTTCCTCAAATTCCCTAGGTCATCGTGAGCAAGCAAGTTGGATGCACACTCACTAGTTTCTTTTTGTTGAGCATTCATTTATAGCTCTAGTGCATCCGTTGCATGGCAATCCCTACTCCTCATGTTGACATCAATTGATGGGCATCTCCATAGCCCGTTGATTATCCTCGTCAATGTGAGACTTTCTCCTTTTTTGTCTTCTCCACACAATCCCCATCATCATATTCTATTCCACCCATAGTGCTATATCCATGGCTCACGCTCATGTATTGCGTGAAGGTTGAAAATGTTTGAGATTATTTAAGTATGAAACAATTGCTTGGCTTGTCATCGGGGGTATAGAAGTTGGGAACATCTTTGTGTGACGAAAATGAAGCATAGCCTAACTATATGATTTTGTAGGGATGAACTTTCTTTTGCCATGTTATTATTAGAAGACATGATTACTTTGATTAGTATGCTTGAAGTGTTACTATTTCTTTTATCAATATGAACTTCTATTTTGAATCATTTGGATCTGAACATTCATGCCACAATAAAGAAAATTACATTAAGAATTATGCTAGGTAGCATTCCACATCAAAAATTCTCTTTTTATCATTTACCTACTCGAGGACGAGCAGGAATTAAGCTTGGGGATGCTTGAGACATCTCCAACGTATCTATAATTTTTGATTGTTCCATACTAGTATATTACCCCATTTGGATGTTTATGGGCTTTATTTTACACATTTGTATCATTTTTGGGACTAACCTACTAACCGGAGGCCGAACCCGTATTGCTGTTTTTTTGCCTATTTTAATATTTCGAAGAAAAGGAATATCAAACGGAGTCCAAACAGAATGAAACCTTCGGGAGCGTGATTTTTGGAACGAACGTGATCCAGAGGACTTGGAGTGCAAGTCAAGAAGCAGGCGAGGCCTCCACGAGATAGGAGGGCGCCCCCCTATAGGGCGCGCCCCTGTCTCGTGGGCCCCTCTGGCATCCACCGACGTACTTCTTCCTCCTATATAAGCCTACGTACCCCGAAAACTTCCAGGGAGCCAACAAGAAATAATTTCCACCACCGTAACCTTCTGTATCCGCGAGATCTCATCTTAGAGCCTTCGCGGCGCTCTGCCGGAGGGGGAATTGACCACGGAGGGCTTGTACATCAACATCCTTGCCCCTCCGATGAGTTGTGAGTAGTTTACCACGGACCTACGGGTCCATAGTTATTAGCTAGATGACTTCTTCTCTCTTTTTGAATCTCAATACAATGTTCTCCCCCTCTCTTGTGGAGATCTATTCGATGTAAACTCTTTTTGCAGTGTGTTTGTCGAGATCCGATGAATTGTGGGTTTATGATCAAGTTTATCTATGAATAATATTTGAATCTTCTCTGAATTCTTTTATGTATGATTGAGTTATCTTTGCAAGTCTCTTCGAATTATCAGTTTGGTTTGGCCTACTAGATTGATCTTTCTTGCCATGGGAGAAGTGCTTAGCTTTGGGTTCAATCTTGCGGTGTCCTTACCCAGTGACAGAAAGGGTTGCAAGGCACGTATTGTATTGTTGCCATCGAGGATAACAAGATGGGGTTTATATCATATTGCTTGAGTTTATCCCTCTACATCATGTCATCTTGCTTAAAGTGTTACTCTGTTCATATGAACTTAATACTCTAGATGCAGGCAGGAGTCGGTCGATGTGTGGAGTAATAGTAGTAGATGCAGGCAGGAGTCAGTCTACTTCTCACGGACGTGATGCCTATATACATGATCATGCCTAGATAATCTCATAATTATTCGCTTTTCTATCAACTAGCGGGGTGACCCGCGCATTTGCGCGGCTAGATTATCTATGTAAACATATTTTGCTATCACATTCTCATTAAATTGGACAAAGAATGCTACCGCTTGAGAACATAATAATTAGTTGAATATTTTTGATGAAAGTTATTTTGTTTATCATTAGAATTTATCTTAAACTAGACCATGATGGCACGCATTGCCGCACCCGTCAATTTTTACAATAGATCAATAGGAATTTCCATAGATACAAAAAAACATAGATGTTAAATTTGCATAAATTAACCCAAAATTGGTAAGATGACAGAGGGAGAAAATTAACTGGTTTGCGGTGTAGTGCGAAAGGAAGACCGAGCACACATTTCCACACCCATCTATCTTCATGGATGGATTCAAGTTTGTTGAAAGTCCTACGTCCATTCATGATTTAGATCAGAGATTGAAAAACAAATGTTTCAAAGAAAGTACGATACACCTCTGCCAATCGAAAGGGTTTAACAACAATTCCACCACATCCCAAGACAAAGTTGTCATAAGTATTAGTTTTCTTAATCAATTGATAAGATATCGTCCGATCGTGGAGGGGAAAACTACTGCATTGGAAGAAATTATAGAAATTACAATGTGCGAGAATTTGAACAAACTATCTTCAACAAAGATGTTTGGATTTTGAACTTTTACTCCCGTTGAGGCGTTGATGTAGAAAGAACAATGAAACTACAAAATTGTAAATTAGATTTCAGGATTGTGGCGTTTACGCAGAAAAAACCAAAAAAACCACGAAGACGCAAAATTGCAAATTAGATTTCTGGATACAGTGGATTGACTCTCAAAAATACGATGTTGATCATTGCACTTTGTAAAGGTGCCAACCGCCAATAATAAGTTCTCAGAAAAACGCACCAATGATGATTTATTTTGTATGTGCGTGTCTCTAGGCTCTAGCTATCTTCTTTTTGCTGCTAGTGAGTTCATGTAAGTTTCATTACTCATTACGTCCTCATCAATTTTGTGTTGGTTGGATATAGTTATATAATCTTTGCATGATGGAAGAGTAATGAAGAAAGAGCGAATTTGTTGTCTGCTAGAAAAAAGAGAAATAAACAAGAAGTCATTATCACCCTAAATATGCAAAGAAAATATCAATGAAGTAGGCACTGAACTGCACATGTTACACTTGTTCCCAACATCAATGAAAAGTAAATACGAAACTGGGACTAAGAGTTTCATCATCTGAAAAATGTAATTTTGCCACTTGGTGGCATCTTTCCTATCTCTAGAAAATAAAACTGCTAATGTGTTCATATACCAATCTAATTGGCACGTTGAATCTATTAGTTTTCCTCCTTGGAACTGCTTACATATCCTAAATTTTTCAACCAGAGGTGCAGTCAGGCCAGCAAATTCTCAAAAATCTGAAAGATGATCGGCAGCTGATGGGAGACACTGTACCATCAGCCAGATGAATGTCACTGCAACTGAACATTGCCTCAAGGTTCCTGCCAATTTTGTTATTGAAAAGTATTTCATTAACCTTCGACATGGTTATGCTTCAAACTGGATACATGTGAAACATTAGCAATGCTTCAGTTCACAACTTCACATGGATATGCTCGGCTGCGAGGATATGTGAACTACAACGACGACGGGTCACAGGTAGCAGGACATGGACTGCCTAGTCTGCATTGCTGCTATGTGTGGCCATCAGGGGGCGATTGAACAGACGGGCGATGGTGGCTGAGGGTAGCTAGCTAGACAGCGAATAATGTCGCCGGCGATCGCTAGAGAGAAGCAGAAGTTGTTATACTGTTTCTCAATTCCTGGGTTAAATTGCATTCTCACTTGTGTGAGTGTTCGGTGGTGCACATCTATATGGACATTTATGGAACTGATGTTTCTCAAAAGGTGCATGTATGTTAAACATATTATAAAGAATTATTTTACATTTTATCATTTGTATCACCTCCCTGTGCAACTTAGAAATGTGTCATTTCTCGGTCGAATGCTTTTTTTGGACATGAATAATTGACGGAATTAATAAGCGTCATGATTCAGCTTTTAATTGAGCAATGTCTTATTAGTGATGCAGCCTGCCACTGATTTTACTTTTGGGATTGACCTTACATCGATTTGTCGCACTTTCATTGTACCACTTTAGTGGTGAATCGTGTGTCTCGCATTCCTTGTGACCTCCAAATGAGGTGTGTGTTAAGTTAAGACATGCACAAACGTGTCTATGTGACTATGTCGTAATGAAATTGTGGTTTGGGTGAGTGTCCTAGTAGTTTATAAAGCAGCATAAGCAATGCATGGTCCTTGCCAATCAAAAAGGAAAAAAAGCATCACGCGATTTATTCTGCCGTCGCCATCTTCGATGTTATCTCTGTTATGTCGCAATTGATCTTCTATTTCATCACTGGCCAACAAAAAATGGATGAACACCAACTACAACTCCTCTTGTCTATTATGTTCATCCCATTAGCTCTCTCCTAGTGGCACCATACTCTAGCCGCAATCTTTCCATGCAGGGTCATAGTTTTAAACAATGGGTTATGCATTTTAACGGCACACCTCTCTAAACGTTATAGCGCCGCTGCTGTATCAACCTATTTAAAACTTCTTGTATTAGGACCAAAGTCTCTTAATGCATGACCCCTCTAAACACTATAGGACCACTATAGTGCCGCTATAGCGCACTATATAAAACGGTGTGTAGGATTGCAACTGTTATTTAAGTATCATGGCGACTGAGTGCGATGCAGCGGGCTTGACCATCGGTGGAGGAGGAGACACGTGTATGCTTCTATGCACCCTTCCTCTTATCCAATCGTACTCTCCAACCTCTTATTCACACTGTCCTGCATAAGCGAAACCATGTCCACTCAAGCCCGCATAAAAAAATTTATGCCCAGTGAGAACACCGAGAAATAGATGAAGTACAATTTCCATGCCACAACCGCACTTTAGGGAGATACATAGAAGAGATAAAAATCTCTGTGCCGCAGCCATTGGTCGATTCGATAGAAGAGAGAGAGAGATGAGGCTTTCTGGCTAAAGTGTGAAAGTTTGGATGGTGGCTTTTAGAGCTTCTGAGCGTGAGAGTGATTAAACATTGATAAGATTGGAAAAGTATTTAAAGTGTTATCCTTGATTAATTACATGTGGGTAGTTGCAAAAGGCCATATGAAAGAAAATGTTCTAAATGTTTTAATGTACTCCCTCCATTTCTAAATATAAAACTTTTTAGATATACCAATATGGACTACACATGGAGCAAAATAAGTGAATCTACACTCCAAATATTTCTATATACATCTGTATATAGTCCGTACTGAAATCTCTGAAAGGGCATATATTTAGAAACGGGGGAGTAAAATTTTGTTGGTTTTCTCTAGCAATGGGCTCTTTCAAAAACTATCTTAAATGTCAGTTAGTCCATTGTACAGTTTTTCTGTTTGAAAAGATAATTACATGGCTCTCTATGCTCCGATTGGTTACTTGTATTATGATCGATCTAAGACAAATACAGTGTTCGAAAGGAGGCTTAGTTGACTTAGATCTGTGTCCTACCTATGTTTAATCAACCTAAGTGATATGGAGCATCGAGAGAATATCTAAGATAAAGGTTTTTGGACAGTTTGATTTTTTACATTTTTTTTGCCTTACATCTCTTTTGTGATTTTCCTTTATATTTTTTCACCCGATCATTTATTTTTTTAATTGTATGGTACATATATTGTTTCCTTTCTTTTCAAAACCACATTATATAAAATAGAATATTGTGTTTATGTTCTTCTCTCCTCAATAACTTTCATTTCAAATATTTAGTCAACTCACTCAACTTCTTGTAAGTTAAGAATAATTGTTTGTCGAGACATGTTGAGATGAAAGCATCTAACACACATATAGAGTACATGCCCGATGAGATGATAGCGTTGGTGTCATGCCTTCAATCCGTAGGCCGTCCTGGCATCTCGGGCATTCTTTCATGCATGCTCTAATGTCGTCGTTTTCTTCTCAGTGGACAACGGCCGTCTGAGCATTATCCACGTCTATGGATGTGATCTTCACGTGCCTTTTATATGATGTACGTGTGGCAGCATCATTGTTTATATTGTTCTGCTTGTAATGGCCTTGCGTTCAAAAGTGTACGCATGTCTTCGCAAAAAAAAGTGTACGCATGTGCAGTGTGCTGTGTGGAGACAATATGGGGCGATAGATATGTATCCGTGTGGTTCTCAGCTTGAACGTGCATATTCTAGATGGAAATCGATCAGCTATATATCATACGTATTCTTGCCGGAGACCAATCAGTTATTTGCCGTGTGTGCTGTTGCTGGAGACCAATCAGGTTTCTTTTTACATCACGGAGACCAATTAGCTTTGTTGTACGAGGCCAATCAGGATTTATTTTTTTGGACATCACCGAGACCAATCAGCTGTCCGTCTCTTGCCGAATTTGGTTAAGTTTGTACGTGTCAATGATGGCCTTATTTTCGTTTGAAAGAAAATATGATTGCCTTTTTTTAACGTGTCAACCATAGTCTTGTTTGTACATGGTTTATGTTGTGCGTAACCTTTTAATCTTTTAATCTCAATCGTTATTATTTAGATTAACGGATCATATTTTTAAAGCTTATGTGGATAAACGTGATGGCTCGTTTTACTTCTGTCTTAATTATATAATAGATAGATAGATAGATAGATTGTACATGGTTTATGTTGTGCATAACCTTTTCATCTTTTAATCTCAATCGTTATTATTTAGATCAACGGATCATATTTTTAAAGCTTATGTGGATAAACGTGATGGCTCGTTTTACTTCTGTCTTAATTATATAATAGATAGATAGATTGCTCGACAATAATTTGTTCACCCACCGTAATACTTATGCTATCTTGAGAGAAGCCACTAGTGAAACCTATGGCCTCCGGGTGTATCTTTTATCATATTTGCTTTCATTCTACTTTTATTTGCATCTTTACTTTTTGCATCTATATTATAAAATATCAAAAATATATTTATCTTATCATACTATCTTTATTAGATCCCACTTTCGCAAGTGGCCGTGAAGAGATTGACAACCCCTTTATTGCGTTGGTTGCGAGTTCTTTGTTTGTTTGTGTAGGTGTGTGGGACTTTTGAGGAGCCTCCTACTGGATTGATACCTTGGTTCTCGAAAACTGAGGGAAATACTTACGCTACTATTGCTGCATCACCCTTTCCTCTTCAAGGAAAACCAACGCAAGCTCAAGACGTAGCAAGGGCCGCGAGGTGAGCACATAAGGCTGCGCCAGAAGGGATAGGGGAAGAAGAAGCCCCGCCCAGGGACGACGAGGAGAACATGGAGAGGAAAGCAACAGTGGCGGCGAGCACGAAGGCGACCTGCGAGACACTGGCACCAGTGCCAGTAGTAGCCATTGCGGTGTGTCGTTGGTTGCTGCATTGCTGGTGATCCATGCTCGCTTATTCTCTTGCTCTGACTCTGAGAGCATGCAGGATCACTCAAAAGGGGAGAGGAAGGTTGTGTGTGTGTGTGTGTGTGTGCGCGTGCGTGTGTGTGTGTGAGGGGAAGCAGATGAGGTGTACCTGAGTTCTTGGCTGATCTGGTTAGGATTTGCAGCTTTGAGCAGCTTCCAATCCTAGTGGGGGGTGATTTCAACATCATCAGAAGGCGTGAGGAGAAGAACAATGATAACTTTGACGGGAGATGGTCGTTGAGGGAGTCCTGGATTAGGGGGTATCCGGACAGCCGAACTCTATAATTTGTCCGGACTATTAGAGCGTGAAGATACAAGACTCAAGACTCCGTCCCGTGTCCGGATGGGACTCTCCTTTGCGTGGAAGACAAGCTTGGCGATCCGGATATTGTATTTCCTTCCTTGTAACCGACTCCGTGTAAACCCTAGCCCTCTCCGGTGTCTATATAAACTAGAGAGGTTGGTCCTTAGAAGGCCGATCATAATTACAATCATAATCATCATAGGCTAGCTTCTAGGGTTTAGCCTCTATGATCTCGTGGTAGATCTACTCTTGTAGTACTCATATCATCAATATCAATCAAGCAGGAAGTAGGGTTTTACCTCCATCGAGAGGGCCCGAACCTGGGTAAACATTGTGTCCCTTGCTTCCTGTTACCATCAGCCTAAGACGCACAGATCGGGACCCCCCTACCCGAGATCCGCCGGTTTTGACACTGACATTGGTGCTTTCATTGAGAGTTCCTCTGTGTCGCCGCTGCGAGGCTTGATGGCGCCTTCAATCATCAACAACACGGTCCAGGGGGAGACTTTTGTCCCTGGACAGATTCTTCGTGTTCGGAGGCTTCGCACTGCGGGCCAATTCGCTTGGCCATCTGGAGCAGATCGACAGCTACGCCCCTGGCCACCAGGTTAGGTTCGAAAACCTGAACTACACGACCGATATCCGCGGAGACTTCATATTCGATGGAATCGGGCCTGTGCCAGGAGAGCCGGACAGTCACGATGAGCACGGCCTAGACCTGTTGTCGGACAGTGCTCGGGATATCACCCCTGCAGTAGCCCCAGACCTAAATCTGGAGCAGACTGCATGGCCCAAGGACGGGTGGATGGACCCCGCCCCGCAGGCCGCACACTCATCGGCGGTAGAGCCGAACACATGCCTCAACTCTAAGGAAACCTGTGACTCCGGACCCCCGGACTCATATCCGGTTGTAGGTTCCAGTCCGTGCGGTCCCGAGCCCGCCAAGCCTGGTTGGGCTCCGGTAATGGAGTTTACCGCTGCGTATTTCTTCCAGCACTCACCCTTTGGCAACATGCTGAACTCATTAAAGTCTATCTCTTTGTCAGGAGGCTCTTGGCCGAACTATGTCCGGCTCGAGTGGGAAGCAGGCGACGAAGGAATTCGCTGCCCACCCACCACCCACTTCATTGCCACGGTTGATGATCTAACCGACGTGCTTGACTTCAACTCCGAAGACATCGACGGTATGGACGATGATGCATGAGAAGTACAGGAACCACCGCTCACAGGGCGGTGGACAACCACCTCCTCATACAACATATATATGGTGGACACTCCGAAGGAAACCAATGGCGATGAGGCAACGGAGGATAACCCCTCAGGGAGAAAAACAAAGCATGGGCGTCGTCGGCGCCGCTCCAAGCCCCGCCACAGCAATACCGGCCCAGGAGACAAAAACAATCCGGATGGTGCCGAAGAGGAATACAACCCTGATCAGCTTGCCTTCGAGCAGGCCGAGCAGGAAGATGAGCAGGTCAGCCCAGACGAACAGGCGACGAACGGATATCCGGAGGAGGACAACTACATGCCCCCCATCCAAAGACGAGATTAGCCTTGGCGACGACGAGTTCGGCGTGCCTGAGGATCCCGTGGAGCAGGAGCGCTTCAAGAGTCGACTTATGGCCACTACGAGGAGCCTGAAAAAGAAGCAGCAGCAACTCCAAGCTGATCAAGACCTGCTCACAGATAGATGGACTGAAGTCCTGGCAGCCGAGGAATATGGACTCGAGCACCACACGGCTGACCGGCCACCCCGTGGCCGGGATAAAATGGCATATCAGCCCGAATACCAGCCCGCACCCCCACGCCAACACACTACGGCCCGGGGCAATAGGCAAGACCTGCAAGATATACTGGAAAACAAAACATGATAGCCAAGATCGATCTACGGATCGCGGGGGCGCGCCCCAGCACGCGACGATGACCGTCGTGACGGATACACCATAAACAAGTCCGGCCGGGCCAAACACAGCCACCCAGACCAATTCGAACTGCGTAGCCACATAGCCCGGCACAGAGGAGCCGCACACCCCCTCTGCTTCACCGATGAAGTGATGGATCATGAATTCCCAGAAGGGTTCAAACCCGTAAACATCGAATCATACGATGGCACAACAGACCCTGCAGTATGGATTGAATATTTCCTTGTCCACATTCACATTTCCCGCGGATACGATCTACACGCCATCAAGTATCTTCCCCTTAAACTCAAAGGACCTGCCCGACACTGGCTAAACAGCCTGCCCGCAAATTCCATTGGCAGTTGGGAAAACCTGGAAGATGCATTCCTCGACAACTTCCAAGGCACATATGTGCGACCACCAGACGCCGATGACTTGAGTCACATTACTCAACAGCCCGGAGAGTCAGCCAAGAAATTCTGGACTCGGTTCCTAACTAAAAAGAACCAAATAGTTGACTGTCCGGACGCCGAAGCCTTGGCGGCCTTTAAGCATAATATCCGTGACGAGTGGCTCGCCCGACACCTCGGCCAGGAGAAACCCAAGTCTGTGGCAGCTCTCACGACACTAATGACCCGCTTTTGCGCGGGCGAGGACAGCTGGTTGGCTCGCAGCAGCACTATGCCACATTCTGGCACTTCGGACGTCCGTGACGATAACGGCAAGCCACGACACAACAGACACAAGCGACAAAACAACGGCGACAACACCGAAGACACGACAGTCAACACTGGATTCAGCGGATCCAAATCCGGTCAGCGGAAGAAGCCGTTCAAAAGAAACAATCAGGGACCGTCCAGTCTGGACCGCATACTGGAACGCTCGTGCCAAATTCATGGCACCCCAGACAAGCCAGCCAACCACACCAATAGAGACTGCTGGGTGTTCAAGCAGGCTGGTAAAATAAACGCCGAAAACAAGGACAAGGGGCTGTACAGCGATGATGACAAGGAGCCCCGGCGTCCGAACACGGGGGGACAGAAGAAATTTTCCCCCAGGTGAAAACGGTCAACATGATCTATGCCACTCACATTCTCAAGCGGGAACGGAAGCGAGCAGTACGAGGCGTCTATGCGATGGAGCCAGTCGCCCCCAAATTCAACCCATGGTTAGCTTGTCCGATCACCTTTGATCGTAGGGATCACCCTACTAGCATCCGTCACGGCGGCGCAGCCGCATTGGTCCTAGACCCAATCATCGATGGATTCCACCTCACGCGAGTCCTTATGGACGGCGGTAGCAGCCTGAACCTACTTTATCAGGACACAGTGCGCAAAATGGGCATCGACCCTTCAAGGATCAAGCCCACCAAAACCACCTTCAAAGGTGTAATTCCTGGAATAGAGGCCCGTTGTACGGGCTCTATAACAATGGAAGTGGTCTTCGGATCTCCGGATAACTTTCGAAGCGAAGAGTTAATCTTCGATATCGTCCCTTTCCGTAGTGGTTACCACACACTGCTCGGACGAACCGCATTCGCTAGATTCAATGCGGTACCACACTATGCATACCTCAAGCTCAAGATGCTAGGATCGCACGGGGTCATAACAGTCAACGGAAATATGGACCGCTCTCTCTATACAGAAGAGCATACTGCAGCCCTCGCGGTGGAAGTACAATGCGGCCTCCTCCGACAAACCACCAATCCGACGACGACAACCTCGAGCACCGTCAAGCGAGTCCGGAGCACCCCGCAACAGGATCACCAGGCATGCCAAGATCGCGACTAGCAGTCCGGCCTCCGCTTAAGCCCCATCAAAGCAACATTCATGCCACACGTACACAATTACGCACTCAAAATACCATGGGCACAAGCGGAGGCGCAGCAGCGACTCAGTCAACAGTGCGGTATCACCGCAACATACCTTCATAACCTTCCATTTTTACCTTTCAGGACAAGGCTTTAGGGCAGCCTCTTCAGAAGAGCCGGATTGTCGGACTTACACAGGAGAGAAAACCAAGGAGGCAACAGGCTTTGCGCACAAAAGGAAATACCCAGGTGGAATCTGTTCACGATCGTTATACCTGTTTTATATACCTACATGCAGCCTGCCCTTGGATAGGACATGTTAAATAGTCCTATTTACTTCTGCTTAAACGCACCCATTGTAAACATACGCTTAAACGTATTATTCATCAATGGGAGATCATATATAGCGTCAGCTTATTATTCTTATTTGAGCATTTTTTCTTACAAATGTTTATTTAATATTGCATCCGTACACCTTGGTACGGTCAATTTGCCAGGGGCTTCTTATGGCGCCTCATAATACGGCAAAACAAGTCCGAACACTTTCAACAGTGCGGCACCCCGAACTTATAGCACTATATGCATCAGCTCCGAATCACGTCTTGGGTCAATAGTTGGGTTTGCCCGGCTCCCTTTTTTTGGTACCTTATGTTCCGTTATATCGGCTAAGGTAGCACAGGGAGAACTACTGCGATTGTGTCCCGGTTCTTCTGGATGAGCACCTCAGTAGAGAAAGCCGAAAACTGACCGGCATGATGCGGCGAGAGCTGGTCGCTGTTCGAGAGGTCTTAAAATCCTTAAAGATTTTTCCGCTTTAGGCGAGGAATCGGCTTCATCCGATTTAGGCGTATATAGCGCCCCAATTCTGCCTTCCGAATTCTAGGGGCTTCGCCAAAATTTAAAATTGTAGACTTCTATGGCTAAGTGAAAGTTATAAAGCCACATAGTCCGATTGCCTTGTTCGCTGCGCCGGATACCTCCTTAAGGGACCAAAAATTTGGATAAAGAGTATCCTGGTTTTTCCAGGAACACCCCGGTACTAGTTACGTGGGGGCGGAAGCCGACGACTGGCCTACTTTCAGAATTTTATAAATAGCCGCACAGAAGGTAATATTTTAAATCAAATAGTGCTACATAGCGCAAGTAACTTCGTCTTTATATTACAACAACGACAGAGGTACATTTACTCAAGGATTGTGTCCTTGGTACATTCATCGGCCATGAGACGAGCGCCCTTCATAATGCCATCGTAATACTTCTCAGGATAGCGATGCGCCTTGCCCTCCGGTGGCCCGTCCTTCACCAGCTTCTCCGCATCTAGCTTGCCCCAATGCACCTTCGCGCGGGCAAAGGCCCAGTGGGCACCCTCAATGCAAACGGATCGCTTGATAACTTCAAGCCGCGGACAGGCATTCACCATCCGCTTGATCAGGCCGAAGTAGCTAGTGGGCAGGGGCTCACCAGGTGATACGTCTCCAACGTATCTATAATTTTTGATTGCTCCATGCTACTTTATCTACTGTTTTGGACTATATTGGGCTTTATTTTCCACTTTTATATTATTTTTGGGACTAACCTATTAACCGGAGGCCCAGCCAAGAATTGCTGTTTTTTTGCCTTTTTCAGTATTTCGAAGAAACAGAATATCAAACGGAGTCCAAACGGAATGAAACCTTCGGGAACGTGATTTTCTCATCAGATAAGACCCAGGAGACTTGGACCATCCGTCAAGAAAGCCACAAAGGCGGTCACGAGGTGGGGCGCGCCCTCCTGGCGCGCCCGCCTCGTGGGCCCCTCGGAGCTCCACCGGCGTACTCCTCCTCCTATATATACCTCGTATCCCGTATGATCAGAGGAGGAGCCAAAAACCTAATTCCACCGCCGCAACCTTCTGTATCCACGAGATTCCATCTTGGGGCCTGTTCCGAAGCTCCGCCGGAGGGGGCATCCACCACGGAGGGCTTCTACATCATCACCATAGCCCCTCCGATGAAGTGTGAGTAGTTTACTTCAGACCTTCGGGTCCATAGCTAGTAGCTAGATGGCTTCTTCTCTCTTTTTGGATCTCAATACAATGTTCTCCCCCTCTCTCGTGGAGATCTATTCAATGTAATCTTCTTTTTGCGGTGTGTTTGTTGAGACCGATGAATTGTGGGTTTATGATCCAACTTATCTATGAATAATATTTGATTCTTCTCTGAATTCTTTTATGTATGATTGAGTTATCTTTGCAAGTCTCTTCGAATTATCCGTTTGGTTTGGCCAACTAGATTGGTAGTTCTTACAATGGGAGAAGTGCATGGCTTTGGGTTCAATCTTGCGGTGTCCTTACTCGATGTGTAAAGAGTTGCAAGGCACGTATTGTATTGTTGCCATCGAGGATAACAAGATGGGGTATTTATCATATTGCATGAATTTATTCCTCTACATCATGTCATCTTGCTTAAGGCATTACTCTATTTTAACTTAATACTCTAGATGCATCTTTGGATAGCGGTCGATGAGTGGAGTAATAGTAGTAGATGCAGAATTGTTTCGATCTACTTGTCTCGGACGTGATGCCTATATACATGATCATACCTAGATAACCTCATAACTATGCTCAATTCTATCAATTGCTCAACAGTAATTTGTTCACCCACCGTAGAATACTTATGCTCTTGAGAGAAGCCACTAGTGAAACCTATGTCCCCCGGGTCTATTCTCATCATATCAATCTCCATCACTTTATTTACTTGCTTTGCCTTTTACTTTTTACTTTGCATCTTTATACCAAAAATACCAAAAATATTATCTCTATCAGATCTCACTCTCGTAAGTGACCGTGAAGGGATTGACAACCCCTAAGCGTTGGTTGCGAGTTGCTATCATTTTGTGCAGGTACGAGGGACTAGCGCGTGACCTCCTACTGGATTGATACCCTGGTTCTCAAAAACTGAGGGAAATACTTACGCTACTGTGCTGCATCACCCCCTCCTCTTCGGGGAAAACCAACGCAAGCTCGAGACGTAGCAAGAAGGATTTCTGGCGCCGTTGCCGGGGAGGCTTACGCAAGAATCAACATACCAAGTACCCATCACAATCCCTATCTCTCGCATTACATTATTTGCCATTTGCCTCTCGTTTTCCTCTCCCCCACTTCACCCTTGCCGTTTTATTCGCCCTCTCTTTCCCTTTGCCTTCCTATTTGCTTGTGTGTTGGATTACTTGTTGCCATGGCGCAAGATAATACCAAATTGTGTGATTTCTCGAATACCAATAATAATGATTTCCTTAGTACTCCTATTGCTCCTCTTAATAATGACGAGTCTTGTGAAATCAATACCGCTTTGCTGAATCTTGTTGAAAGATCAATTCGCCGGCCTTCCTAGTGAAGATGCCGCTACTCATCTAAACAATTTTGTTGATTTGTGTGATATGCAAAAGAAAAAAGATATGGATAACAATATTGTCAAGGTGAAGTTATTTCCGTTTTCACTTAGAGATCGTGCTAAAGTTTGGTTTTCATCTTTGCCTAAAAATAGTATTGATTCTTGGAACAAGTGCAAAGATGCTTTTATCTCTAAGTATTTTCCTCCCGCTAAGATTATCATGAATTTTAAACAACTTGATCATGAGCATGTTGCCCAATCTTGGGAAAGAATGAAATTAATGCTTCGCAATTGCCCTACTCATGGTTTGAATTTATGGATGATCATACAAAATTTTTGTGCCGAATTGAATTTTGCTTCTAGAAATCTTTTAGATTCGGCCGCGGGAGGCACTTTTATGGAAATTATGTTAGGGGATGCTACCAAATTGCTTGATAATATTATGGTTAATAATTCTCAATGGCACACCGATCTTCTAGTAAAAAAGTGCATGCTATATAAGAAATCAATGTTTTGAGTGAAAAGATGGATGAAATTATGAAGTTGTTTGCTCCTAAAAATACTCCTCTTGATCCTAATGATATGCCTTTATCTACTTTGCTTGAGAATAATAATGAATCTATGGATGTGAATTTTGTTGGTAGGAATAGTTTTGGTAACAACGCTTATAGAGGGAATTTTAATCCTAGGCCTTTTCCTAGCAATCCTTCTAACAATTTTGGAAATTCCTACAACAACTCTTATGGAAATTTCAACAAGATGCCCTCTGATTTTGAGAGTAGTGTTAAAGAGTTTATGAATTCACAAAAGGATTTTAATGCTTTGCTTGAAGAGAAATTGCTTAAAGTTGATGATTTGGCTAGGAACATTGATAGAATTTCTCTTGAAATTGATTCTTTAAAGCTTAGATCTATTCCTCCTAAGCATGATATCAATGAGTCTCTCAAAGCTATGAGAATTTCCATTGACGAGTGCAAAGAAAGAACCGCTAGGATGCGTGCTTCCAAAGATGCCTTTATTAAAGCGTGTTCTTCTAATCCCTATGAAAATCAAGATGAAGATCTAAAAGTTATTGATGTGTCCCCCATTAAATCTTTGTTTTGCAATATGAATCTTGATGAATCTGAATATGATCTTCCCTTACCTAGAAGGCGTTCTAAGAATTCTGAGTTTCTAGATCTTGATGATGAAATTGATGAAAGTAGGATTGAAATAAATAGAAACCGTGATGTTGCTAAACCTACTATTTTGGATCTCAAGGAATTTAATTATGAAAATTGCTCTTTGATTGATTGTATTTCCTTGTTGCAATCCGTGTTAAATTCTCCTCATGCTTATAGTCAAAATAAGGCCTTTACCGAACACATTGTTGATGCCCTGATGCACTCCTATGAAGAAAAGCTTGAGTTGAAAGTTTCCATCCCTAGAAAACTCCATGATGAGTGGGAACCTACCATTAAAATTAAAATTAAAGATTATGAGTTTCATTCTTTGTGTGATTTGGGTGCTAGTGTCTCTACTATCCCCAAACCGTTGTGTGATTTGCTAGATTTCCGTGACTTTGATGATTGCTCTCTAAACTTGCATCTTGCGGATTCCACTATTAAAAAACCTATGGGAAGAATTAATGATGTTCTTATTGTTGCAAATAGGAATTATGTGCCCGTAGATTTTATTGTTCTAGATATAGATTGCAATCCTTCATGTCCTATTATTCTCGGTAGACCTTTCCTTAGAACGATTGGTGCAATTATTGATATGAAGGAAGGGAATATTAGATTCCAATTTCCCTTAAAGAAGGGCATGGAACACTTTCCTAGAAATAAAATAAAATTACAATATGAATCTATCATGAGAGCCACTTATGGATTGCCTACCAAAGATGGCAATACCTAGATCTATCCTTGCTTTTATGCCTAGCTAGGGGCGTTAAACGATAGCGCTTGTTGGGAGGCAACCCAATTTTATTTTGTGTTTTTTGTTCTTGGTTCTGTTTAGTAATAAATAATCCATCTACCTTCTGTTTGGATGTGGTTTTATGTTTTAATTAGTGTTTGTGCCAAGTAAGACCTATAGGATAACCTACGATGATAGTTGATTTGATTCTGCTGAAAAACAGAAACCTTAGCGCTCACGAGATTAGCTGCCATTTTTTACTGGAGAGTGATTTTGCATTGATTCTTTTTTCTGCTGATCAATAAACAAATTTTCCAGGACTTCATATTTTGGTAGAATTTTTTAGAGTTCCATAAGTTTGCGTTAGTTACAGATTACTACAGACTGTTCTGTTTTTGACAGATTCTGTTTTTCGTGTGTTGTTTGCTTATTTTGATGAATCTATGGCTAGTAAAATAGTTTATTATCCATAGAGAAGTTGGAATACAGTAGGTTTAACACCAATATAAATATAGAATGCGTTCATTACAGTACCTTGAAGTAGTCTTTTGTTTTCTTTCTCTAACGGAGCTCACGAGATTTCTGTTGAGTTTTGTGTTGTGAAGTTTTCAAGTTTTGGGTGAATTCTTTTGATGGATTATGGAACAAGGAGTGGCAAGAGCCTAAGCTTGGGGATGCCCATGGCACCCCAAGATAATCAAGGACACCAAAAGTCAAAGCTTGGGGATGCCCGGAAGGCATCCCTCTTTAAATCCACTTCCATCAGTAATTTACTTGGAGCTATATTTTTATTCACCAACATGATATGTGTTTTGCTTGGAGCGTCTTGTATTATTTGTGTCTTTGCTTGTTAGTCTACCACAATCATCCTTGCTGTACACACCTTTTGAGAGAGACATGCATGATTTGGAATTTGTTAGAATACTCTATGCGCTTCACTTATATCTTTTGAGCTTGATAGTTTTGCTCATAGTGCTTCACTTATATCTTTTTGAGCGTGATAATTTTTGCTCTAGTGCTTCACTTAGATCTTTTAGAGCACGGTGGTGGATTTGTTTTAAAGAAACTTGATCTCTCATACTTCACTTAGATTATTTTGAGAGTCATTAATAGCATGGTAATTTGCTTAATGTTAATATACTTGGTGTTCAAAATATGTGAAACTTTCTTTTGAGTGAATTGAATACTAAGATAAATTTAATGCTTAATAACTGTTTTAAGATATGGAGGTAATAATATCAAAGTCGTGCTAGTTGAGTAGTTGTGAATTTGAGAAATACTTGTGTTGAAGTTTGTAAGTCCCGTAGCATGCACGTATGGGTAAAGTTGTGTAACAAATTTGAAGCAGGAAGTGTACCGGCTTGTGCATCCTTATGAGTGGCGGTCGGGGACGGCGATGGTCTTTTCCTACCAATCTATCCCCTAGGGGCATGCGTAGTAGTACTTTGCTTGAGGGCTAATAAACTTTTGCAATAAGTATATGAGTTCTTTATGACTAATGTGAGTCCATGGATTATCGCACTTTTACCTTTCGCATTTGCTAGCCTCTTGATGCCGTGCATTGCCCTTTCTCACATTGAGAGTTGGTGCAAACTTAGCGATACATCAAACCCGTGATATGATACACTCTTTCACATAAACCTCCTTATATCTTCCTCAAAACAGCCACCATACCTACCTATTATGGCATTTCCATAGCCATTCCGAGATATATTGCCATGCAACTTTCCACCGTTCCGTTCATCATGACATACTTTACTTTTGTCATATTGCCATTGCATGATCATGTAGTTGACATCGTATTTGTGGCAAAGCCACCTCGCATTATTTTTCATACATGTCACTCTTGATTCATTGCACCATCCCGGTACACCGCCGGAGGCATTCATATAGAGTCATATCTTGTTCTAGTTTCGAGTTGTAATATCAAGTTGTTGTAATGAAAGTGTGATGATCATCATTATTAGAGCATTGCCCCAGTGAGGAAAAGGATGATGGAGACTATGATTCCCCCACAAGTCGGGATGAGACTCCAGACAAAAAAAAAGAGGCCAAAGAAGCCCAAATAAAAAAAAGAGGCCATAAAAAAAAGAAAAGGCCCAAATAAAAAAAAATATAAAAATAAAAATAAAAATAAAATAAAAAATGAGAGAAAAAGAGAGAAGGGGCAATGTTACTATCCTTTTACCACACTTGTGCTTCAAAGTAGCACCTTGTTCTTCATGTAGTGAGTCTCATATATTTGTGCTTCAAAGTAGAACCTTGTTATTCATGTAGTGAGTCTCATATATTTGTGCTTCAAAGTAGCACCACGTTTTTCATATAGTGAGTCGCATAAATTATCTTGTTCATACTAGTGGGAATTTTTCATTATAGAACTTGGCTTGTATATTCCAATGATGGGCTTCCTCAAAATGCCCTAGGTCTTCATGAGCAAGCGAGTTGGATGCACACCCACTAGTTTTATTTTATTGAGCATTCATAGCTCTAGTGCATCCGTTGCATGGCAATCCCTACTCCTCATGTTGACATCAATTGATGGGCATCTCCATAGCCCATTGATTATCCTCGTCAATATGACACTTTCTCCTTTTTTATCTTCTCCACACAATCCCATCATCATATTCTATTCCACCTATAGTGCTATATCCATGGCTTGCGCTCATATATTGCGTGAGGGTTGAAAAAGCTAAAGCGCGTTGAAAAGTATGAAACAATTGCTTGGCTTGTCATCGGGGGTATAGAAGTTGGGAACATCTTTGTGTGACGAAAATGAAGCATAGCCTAACTATATGATTTTGTACGGATGAACTTTCTTTGGCCATGTTATTTTGAGATGACATAATTGCTTGATTAGTATGCTTGAAGTATTATTATTTTTATGTCAATATGAACTTTTATCTTGAATCTTTTCGGATCTGAATATTCATACCATGATTAAGAAGATTTACATTGGGATTATGCCAAAGTATCCTCCGCATCAAAAATTCTTCTTTTATCATTTACCTACTCGAGGGCGAGTAGGAATTAAGCTTAGGGATGCGATCGTCTCCAACGTATCTATAATTTTTGATTGCTCCATGCTACTTTATCTACTTTTTTGGACTATATTGGGCTTTATTTTCCACTTTTATATTATTTTTGGGACTAACCTATTAACCGGAGGCCCAGCCCAGAATTGCTGTTTTTTTTTCCCTTTTCAGTATTTCGAAGAAACAAAATATCAAACGGAGTCCAAACGGAATGAAACCTTCGGGAACCTGATTTTCTCATCAGATAAGACCCGGGAGACTTGTACCCTCCGCCAAGAAAGCCACGAGGCGGTCATGAGGGTGGAGGGCGCGCCCTCCCCCCTGGGCACGCCCCCTGCCTCGTGGGCCCCTCGGAGCTCCACCGACGTACTCCTTCCTCCTATATATACTTACGTATCCCCGTATGATCAGAGGAGGAGCCAAAAACCTAATTCCACCGCCACAACCTTCTGTATCCACGAGATCCCATCTTGGGGCCTGTTCCGGAGCTCCGCCAGAGAGGGCATCCACCACGGAGGGCTTCTACATCATCACCATAGCCCCTCCGATGAAGTGTGAGTAGTTTACTTCAGACCTTCGGGTCCATAGCTAGTAGCTAGATGGCTTCTTCTCTCTTTTTGGATCTCAATACAATGTTCTCCCCCTCTCTCGTGGAGATCTATTCGATGTAATCTTCTTTTTGCGGTGTGTTTGTTGAGACCGATGAATTGTGGGTTTATGATCCAACTTATCTATGAATAATATTTGATTCTTCTCTGAATTCTTTTATGTATGATTGAGTTATCTTTGCAAGTCTCTTTGAATTATCCGTTTGGTTTGGCCAACTAGATTGGTAGTTCTTGCAATGGGAGAAGTGCATGGCTTTGGGTTCAATCTTGCGGTGTCCTTACTCACTGACAGAAAGAGTTGCAAGGCACGCATTGTATTGTTGCCATCGAGGATAACAAGATGGGGTATTTATCATATTGCATGAATTTATTCCTCTACATCATGTCATCTTGCTTAAGGCGTTACTCTGTTTTTGACTTAATACTCTAGATGCATCTTTGGATAGCGATCGATGAGTGGAGTAATAGTAGTAGATGCGAATCGTTTGATCTACTTGTCTCGGACGTGATGCATATATACATGATCATACCTAGATAACCTCATAACTATGCTCAATTCTATCAATTGCTCAACAGTAATTTGTTCACCCACCGTAGAATACTTATGCTCTTGAGAGAAGCCACTAGTGAAACCTATGGCCCCCGGGTCTATTCTCATCATATCAATCTCCATCACTTTATTTACTTGCTTTGCCTTTTACTTTTTACTTTGCATCTTTATACCAAAAATACCAAAAATATTATCTCTGTCAGATCTCACTCTCGTAAGTGACCGTGAAGGGATTGACAACCCCTAAGCGTTGGTTGCGAGTTGCTATCGTTTTGTGCATGTACGAGGGACTAGCGCGTGACCTCCTACTGGATTGATACCTTGGTTCTCAAAAACTGAGGGAAATACTTACGCTACTATGCTGCATCACCCCCTCCTCTTCGGGGAAAACCAACGTAAGCTCGAGACGTAGCACCAGGCCACATCCGGACTATGAAATCTTTCATAGCCACTTTGGCCACCCTGTGGAGTTCGACCAACTGCTTCAGTTGGTCACTCAGAGGCATTGTATGTTCGGCCCCAGCATACTAGGACCAGAACAACTTCTCTGTTGAGCTTCCCTCCTTGGCACGGTAGAACTCCGCGGCATCTGATACGCTGCGTGGCAGATCTGCGAACGCCCCTGGAGAGCTCCGAATTCGAGTAAGTAAAAGAAACGCCTCCTCCACATGCTTGCTTTGCATAAAGAATGTCTTACCCGCCGCTATCTTCTTGGCCGCCTGGATTTCCTGCTGTGCCTTTTCGGCTTCGGCCTTGGCATCTTTCATACTCGCAAGGGCCTTCGCAATCTCGGCCTCTTTCATCTTAAGATCATGCTCCACGGACTCGAACTTCTTGCCGGGCTCCTGGAGATGTTGCTGTACCTCGCCCACTCTAGCATCTTGCTTTTCGCGCTCCTTGCGTTCCAAGGCCGCCTTGTCTTCGGCCTCGGACAGCGCTTTCTTCAGAGACGCCACTTCGGTGGTGGCCCCTGTTACAAAATCACGACGCTTCGTCGTTAGAATAACCAATTTTATCTATCCTTCATTATATGAGAGCGGGGAATCACTCACCTTTGTTCTCTTCGAGCTGCCTCTTCGTGAGGTCGAGCTCTCCCTGCGCTTGCTCCAGGTCCCATTTTAGTCCGGCGACCTCGGCTGTGCGGATAGCAGCGGCAAGCAGCACAACCTGCTTATTCACATGTACACTTATTATTAGACTCTTGCGGATTATAATTGACCCTCCGTTTGGTTTTTCTTTCCGAACACCAAACAGAGGATCAGGGGCTACTACCTATCAGGTGGTAATTTCACACATCTTTATTACTGACCTCAAAGCCTGTCAGGAGGCTGGTGCAAGCTTCAGTTAGTCCGCTCTTGGCAGACAAAACCTTCTGAATCACCGCACTCATAAGAGTACGGTGCTCTTCATCCATGGAAGCGCCGCGAAGCGCTTCCATCAGACAATCCGACGCCTCGGGCGTAGTGGAAGCCCTCGGCACAGATGGCTCGCCCTCCCTAACGAGGGGTTGCCCGCTTGAGTTCGGAACCACTGGAGGTTCCAGAACAGTATTCGGTTGAGAGCCCGGCTTACTGCGGCTCTCATCAACACGATCCGCGGGGATCTTGAACCCCGCGTGTCCGATGTCTGGAATTCCGCCTTGGGGCACCTCCAGAGTCACCTACCCCCGCTCTGGGAGCCTTTGGGACAACACCTCCGTGCCATCCGCAGGTTGAGGAGTAGTGGCCGTCGGGGGCGAGTTCATCGCTGAATCGCTCAAAGACCCATCCGAAGACGACACCTCGGGATGGACCCTGGCCGGACTGTATACAATTTCGGCGTTATAACAAGACTTGAAGCAAAATCACAATAGAGTGCGGATACTTACGATCGTGCTAGGGGCTTCCCCCTGGGCAACCACCCCTCCTCGCTATCGGCGACGGTGTTGGAGTTGTCCGGAAGGGACGCCTTTCCCTTCTTGGACGTCCCAGCCTTCCCCTTCGGGGCGGCTTTCCTCTTTTTCTCCCTCCCAGTGCGGGGAGGCAGAGTTTCTTCTTGTTTCCCCCCGCCTCTGCGGGAGGAATTTGCCTCATCGTCGTCGGACGACGAGGGTATGACGGCCTTGCGTCGGGAGCCTGTCCTGGCCCCCTGGCCCGCCTTCTCTGCCCCCCATCCTCTTCGGATGGGGCGGCCTCTTCTTCTTCTTCCTCCCCTTCGAGGGAGGAGTGTGCCTCGTCATCTTTAGACGAGGCTTCCGGCACGACCTTACGCCGGAGACCCTTCCTGGTCCCCGGGGCCTTCTTCTCGGCCTTCTTATCCGGTGCCTTGTAGGGTGCCGGGACTAGCATCTCTGTCAGGAGAGCATCAGCTGGGCCTTCTGGCAGCGGAGCCGGACAGTCAATCCACTCCGCTGTCTCTACATAATCCTGATCAAATATGCACAATTACTTAAGACTCCGCCACGAATATATTGGGAAGAACTGAATCCGGTGGTAGTCGGAAAACTCACCGGACGAGGAGGCCGCGCGGCATGAAGTCCACGGTCCTCGGATATGGGAGGAGGTACTTTAGAGGCCTTGAACATCGCCTTCCATGCGTCTTTATGCGTCATGCCGTAGAGCCTCCGAAGCGTCTGGTGTTCGGCCGGGACGAACTCCCACATATTAAATACCCGCCTTTGGCACGGAAGAATCCGGCGAACGAGCATGACCTGGATCACGTTGACAAGCTTGATGTTCTTGTCCTTCATACTCTTGATGCAGTTTTGGAGTCCGGTCAGCTCTGTAGGTTCGCCCCAGGCCAGGCCCTTTCTTTCCCAGGAGGTGAGCCGCATGGGGGTTCCGGATCGGAATTCGGGGTCGCCGCCCAGTTGGCGCCGCGCGGCTCGGTGATGTAGAACCACCCCGACTGCCATCCTTTCACGGTCTCCGCAAAGGAGCCGTCAAGCCAGGTGACGTTAGGCATCTTGCCCACCATGGCCCCTCCGCACTCTGCCTGCTGGCCGCTCACGATCTTCAGCTTCACACAAAAGATTTGTAGCCACAAGCCAAAGTGAGGCTTGATGCGGAGGAAGGCCTCGCATACGACGATAAACGCCGAGATGTTGAGGACGAAGTTTGGGGCTAGATCATGGAAATCTAGCCCGTAGTAGAACATGAGCCCACAGACGAAGGGATGAAGTGGAAACCCCAGTCCACGGACGAAGTGGGCGAGAAACACGACCCTCTCGTGGGGTCCCGGGGTTGGAATGACCTGCCCGTCGTCCGGTAGCTGGTGCGCTATGTCTGTGGCCAAGTATCCGTCCGCCCAAAGATTCGCGATATGCTTCTCCTTCACAGTGGAAGCCACCCACTTGCCTCCTGCTCTAGACATATTTAGCTGTGCGGAGAAGACTTGGACTAGGGCGCTGGAGCTCGAGGAGGTAAGGATGAGCAAAGGAGGAGGAAGGCGTGGGTAAAAATGGGGATCCTTTATCCCTTTATAAAGGCGACGAAAGCGGTGCACCTCCTCACTTGCCCATTGAGAATCGCTTACTTCCCAAGTGCCACGATTGATGGCGTGGTGGGATTACCCATACCCGTATTGATTAGAATCCCGTGATAAGGGGACACGATCTCTGCTTTGACAAGACGTGTCAAGGAAACCGCCTCGCAATATGTGATGTGGCTGGTTGTGGGAAAACGGTTCGAATAATGACCCGACCGAAATGACATATCACGTCGTCTAAAAAGTTGTCAGCTGAAATATCATTCTCTCTACGGTGGTATGTGAAGATCATTTTGCAGATCCGGACACGGTTGACGTGTTCGATGATTACTTTGGAGTATTCGGAGAAGGAACCCGCCTTGCAATGCCGAAGACAAGATTGCGCGCCGGACTCATCGTCATTGAAGCCTGGTTCAAGGGCTACAGAGGGAGTCCTGGATTAGGGGGTATCCGGACAGCCGGACTCTATACTTTGTCCGGACTATTGGAGCGTGAAGATACAAGACTCAAGACTCCGTCCCGTGTCCGGATGGGACTCTTCTTTGCGTGGAAGACAAGCTTGGCGATCCGGATATTGTATTTCCTTCCTTGTAACCGACTCTGTGTAAACCCTAGCCCTCTCCGGTGTCTATATAAACCAGAAAGATTGGTCCTTAGAAGGCCGATCACAATTACAATCATAATCATCATAGGCTAGCTTCTAGGGTTTAGCCTCTACGATCTCGTGGTAGATCTACTCTTGTACTACTCATATCATAAATATCAATCAAGCAGGAAGCAGGGTTTTACCTCCATCGAGAGGGCCCGAACCTGGGTAAACATTGTGACCCTTGCTTCCTGTTACCATGAGCCTAAGACGCACAGATCGGGACCCCCTACCCGAGATCCACCGATTTTGACACCGACAATCGTTCATGTTTAATACTATCATTGAAAGCTTGCATCTGAGAGAGATAGAGCTTTCGGGGAGAAAGTTCACCTGGGCTAATGCGTTGCCAAATCCGACGTTTGAAAAGTTGGATTGAGTACTGGCTAGCGTCGAATGGGAACAGAAGTTTCCCTTCGTAACAGTTCAGGCACTTTCCCGTGGTATTTCTGACCACACGCCTTTATTTCTGGACTCTGGTGAGGCCACCCACTTGGGAAACAAGAACTCGTTTTCGTTCGAGCTTGCTTGATTTGAACGAGATGGCTTCTTTGATCTCGTAGCTAGAGAATGGGCTAAGGATGCAGGAGGTAGGACTCTGCTTGAGCGTTGGCAGAATAAGATCAGGAACTTGAGAAGTTTCCTACGTGGGTGGGCTAAGCATCTTAGTGGGACTTATAAGGTCGAAAAGGAACGACTCCATGCCCTTATTCAGTCCCTGGATGTAAAAGCAGAAACCATGGTTCTGCCAGCCTCGGAGCTTCATGCCAAGCTTGACGCGGGGATGAGATTGAAGGAGCTTCTTCGTGAAGAGGAATTAAAGTGGGCACTGCGGGCCAAGGTCCGACGAGTAGTCTAGGAGGACGCGAACACTCAGTTCTTTCACATGATCGCTAATGGCAAACACAGAAAGAAGAGGATCTTTCAGCTTGAACAAGATGAAGGAACGATTTTAGGACAGGAGAACCTCAAATTATACATTACCGAGTATTACAAGCAGTTGTTTGGGCCTCCAGAGGATAATTGTGTTTCTCTGGATGAGTCTTGGATTGAGGATGTTCCTCAGCTTACTGCTGTTGAGAATGATATTCTGGCTGCTCCTTTTTCTGAGAAAGAGGTGTTTGAGGCCATATCGCAGATGAAAAACAATAAGGCTCCCAGCCCAGATGGATTTCCGGCAGGGTTCTATAAGAAGTGCTAGTATATTATTAAAGGGGATTTATTGCCGTTGTTCCATGATTTATTCTCTGGACACCTAGAGCTTTTTCAACTGAATTTTGGAACGATAACCTTGCTTCCTAAGAAAACAGACGCTGTGAGAATTGAGCAATTCAGGCCCATCTGTCTTCTTAATGTTAGTTTCATAATTTTTACCAAGGTTGGGATTTATTGCGCATTCTGTGGTGTAGCATACCCAAACTGCTTTCATGCCGGACAGGAACATCCTAGAAGGGGTTGTGGTCCTTCATGAAACGCTCCACGAAATTCACACGAAAAAACTAGATGGAGTTGTTTTCAAGGTGGATTTCGAGAAAGCGTACGATAAAGTCAAATGACCTTTTCTTCAACAGGCCTTACGCATGAAGGGTTTTGATGAAGCCTGGCGACGCCAGGTACAATCTTTGACGCAAAAAGGGAGTGTTGGAATTAAAGTGAATGATGACATAGGTCATTATTTCCAGACACACAAGGGCGTGAGACAAGGCGATCCAATGTCTCATATTCTGTTCAACATTGTGGTTGACATGTTGGCAATTCTGATAGGTAGGGCAAAGGAGGCCGGTCAGGTGGGTGGCTTGGTGCCTCATCTAGTTGATGGAGTTGTGTCCATCCTGCAGTATGCTGATGATACGATCATCTTATGGGGCACCACCATCACACCACACTGGCACAACTCCCCGTCACCTCCCGAGTCTCCTCCCGCGCACATCATTCGGGGATTTCGGACACCTCATCGCCCTGCGTCGGTCATCACCGCCTCCCAAGCCTAGCCATGGAGTTGAGCGTTGGCCATTCGTCCAGTATGACATTCGTGGTGAACTCCCGCTAGCTACCATACCATGCCCCTCCAACCGGCAACATGCGCAATGTGTTTGACGAAATGGCCAAAAGAAAATTCTAGTGTTGAAAGTGTGCAAATTTATCAAAACATAACTATATACAGTTTATACTCTTGAGGTTATACTACTATATAAGAGTGAGGTGAGGACAAGGATCGATGATTGGATGTTAATCCAAAGAATTCAAGAAGCAAAGTAATTTCAGGCAAGGCAATCCCTTAAACAGAAGATGTCTTCATTCCAGAAAGAAATGAAAAGAAAGAGATGCTACTTTTTTATGCTAAAACATGTTTACTTTGGGAAATAGTCTTTTAGTTATAAGTTCTATTACTAAGCACTGTTAAAATTGGAGCATGAAGCAATTGCAACTTTTTTTGCAAGATACATATACCAAAGAATGTGCACTGTGATTCTGCAATTGAATTCGAGCAGCTGAAACAAATTCACACCACAAACAACCTCACACACATGAGAGGTTCTGGGCATATCTACACAGCACACCTATCACTATAGTGTTGAAATATATTGCCCGCCTCCCTCCATCAGTTCAGACTTTTGGATGAGTTGTCTAGAGCATGAATTCAATATGGTATCAGAGCCGAGAGGTCTTGAGTTCAAGACTCTGCCAACACAGCATTAAATAAAATGATTCTTCGGCCTACATTAATCCCACGTCTAAGGACCAAAATAGCCTAGACATGAGGGGGTGTGTTGAAATATATTGCCCGCCTCCCTCCATCAGTTCGGACTTTTGGATGAGTTGGCTGGAGCATGAATTCAATATATAGTATAGGACAATGCAAAAGAACCATACTACTCAAATCATCTAGGAGTAAGTTATTTTATCCTCTGGCTGTTAGGAGTTTCTTGGATTTGCGGTGCCTGAATGCCTTTCTCCTTCTTTTTGGCGACGTCGGATGCCCGCCTTTGGCGCTCAGAAGTGGATTCTCCTTCAAAGAGGGCTTTTCCCCTAAGAAAGGGACATGGTTGTGCTGGAGTTAGACGACCTCTTGCTGTTGGCATTGCAATACTTGCTCCTCCTCTTCCTTAAGCCATTTAATCTTCCTGTGTTCGATGAAATCTTCAAACTTCCTGTTGAGCTCGTCGATCTCTAGCTTCTCTAGCTCCTCCTGGGCTACTCCATTGTAGGTTTGCTCCAAGGTGACGATGTTCGCTTCGTCTCCGTCCAGCCTAGCTAATTCCGGTGATGATGATGCCGCCGACACCTCTTCTCGTTTGATCCCTTGCTCTGCTGCTAATGCACTCTTGGTGTTGCTATAGCAGTAGTAAAGGTTCCCTGAATAAGAAGCACATGGTCGAGCTTGAATGGCACATGGCGGCAATTCAGAAGCTGCGGCGACATCATCAGTTGTGGATGGGGCGGCCATGCCGCAGACGCCGGAGAAGAGGCAGCGGTAGTTGGTGGTAAGGAAGAGGAAGATGGCATTGGAAAGGACGAACAGCGCCTTGTTGGTTGTGACAAAGCTGCACAGGGCCGCGAGGCGAGCAGATAAGGCTGCGCCGGCAGGGAGAGGGGAAGAAGAAGCCCCGCCCAGGGACGACGAGGAGAACATGGAGAGGAAAGCAACGGCGGCGGCGAGCACGAAGGCGACCTGCGAGACACTGGCACCAGTGCCAGTAGTAGCCATTGCGGCGTGTCGTTGGTTGCTGCATTGCTGGTGATCCATGCTTGCTTATTCTCTTGCTCTGACTCTGAGAGCATGGAGTATCACTCACAAGGAGAGAGGAAGGTTGTGTGTGTGTGTGTGTGTGTGTGTGTGTGTGTGTGTGTGAGGGGAATCAGATCAGGTGTACCTGAGTTCTTGGCTGATATGGTTAGGATTTGCGGCTCTAAGCAGCTTCCAATCCTGGTGGGGGGGGGGGTGATACGTCTCCAACGTATCTATATTTTATGAAGCATTCTTGCTATTTTATTATCTGTTTTGAATGATTACGGGCTTTATTATACACTTTTATATTACTTTTAGGACTAACCTATTAACCGGAGGCCCAGCCCATATTGCTGTTTTCTTGCCTATTTCAGTATTTCGAAGAAAAGGAATATCAAACGGAGTCCAAACGGAATGAAACCTTCAGAAAAATTATTTTTGGAACAGAAGCAATCCCGGGAACTTGGAGTGCAAGCCAGGGAAGCGTCGAGGAGGCCACGAGATAGGGGGCACACCCTCCACTCTCGTGGGCCCCTCGAGGCTCCCCCGACCGACTTCTTTCGCCTATATATTCCCATATACCCTAAAACCATCGAATATCAAGATAGACCGGAGTTCCGCCGCTGCAAGCCTCCGTAAGCCACCAAAAACCTCTCAGGAGCCCGTTCCGGCACCCTGCCGGAGGGGGAATCCATCACCGGTGGCCATCTTCATCATCCCGGCACTATCCATGATGAGGAGGGAGTAGTTCACCCTCGGGGCTGAGGGTATGTACCAGTAGCTATGCGTTTGATCTCTCTCTCTCTCTCTCTCTCTCTCTCTCTCTCTCGTGTTCTCTGTATGGCACGATCTTGATGTATCGCGAGCTTTGCTATTATAGTTGGATCTTATGATGTTTCTCCCCCTCTACTCTCTTGTGATGAATTGAGTTTTCCCTTTGAAGTAATCTTGTCGGATTGAGTCTTTACGGATTTGAGAACACTTGATGTATGTCTTGCCGTGTTTATCTATGGTGACAATGGGATATCACGTGCCACTTGATGTATGTTTTGGTGATCAACTTGCGGGTTCCAAACGGAATCCAAATGGAATGAAACCTTCGAAAAAGTTATTTTTGGAACAGAAGCAATCCTGGGAACTTGGAGTGCAAGCCAGGGAAGCGTCGAGGAGGCCATGAGATAGGGGGGCATGCCCACCCCCTTGGGCGCGCCCTCCACTCTCGTGGGCCCCTCGAGGCTCCCTCGACCAACTTCTTTCGCCTATATATTCCCATATACCCTAAAACCATCTAATATCAAGATAGATCGGGTGTTCCGCCGCCGCAAGCCTCTGTAAGCCACCAAAAACCTCTCAGGAGCCCGTTCCGGCACCCTGCAGGAGGGGGAATCCATCACCGGTGGCCATCTTCATCATCCCGGCGCTATCCATGACGAGGAGGGAGTAGTTCACCCTCGGGGCTGAGGGTATGTACCAGTAGCGATGTGTTTCATCTCTCTCTCTCTCTCTCTCTCGTGTTCTCTCTATGGCACGATCTTGATGTATCGCGAGCTTTGCTATTATAGTTGGATCTTATGATGTTTCTCCCCCTCTACTCTCTTGTGATGAATTGAGTTTTCCCTTTGAAGTTATCTTGTCGGATTGAGTCTTTAAGGATTTGAGAACACTTGATATATGTCTTGCCGTGTTTATGTGTGGTGACAATGGGATATCACGTGCCACTTGATGTATGTTTTGGTGATCAACTTGCGGGTTTCGCCCATGAACCTATGCATAGGGGTTGGCACACGTTTTCGTCTTGACTCTGCGGTAGAAACTTTGGGGCACTCTTTGAAGTACTTTTGTGTTGGTTGAATAGATGAATCTGAGATTGTGTGATGCATATCGTATAATAATGCCCACGGATACTTGAGGTGACAATGGAGTATCTAGGTGACATTAGGGTTTTGGTTGATTTGTGTCTTAAGGTGTTATTCAGGTACAAACTGTTGAATAGATCGATTCGAAAGAATAACTTTGAGGTGGTTTCGTACCCTACCATAATCTCTTCGTTTGTTCTGCGCTATTAGTGGCTTTGGAGCGACTCTTTGTTGCATGTTGAGGGTTTGTTATATGATCTATCTATGTTATCATTGTTGAGAGAACTTGCACTAGTGAAAGTATGAACCTTAGGCCTTGTTTCCTACCATTGCAATACCGTTTGTGCTCACTTTTATCATTAGTTACCTTGCTGTTTTTATAATTTCAGATTACAAAAACCTTTATCTACCATCTATATTGCACTTGTATCACCATCTCTTCACCGAACTAGTGCACCTATACAATTTGCCATTGTATTGGGTGTGTTGGGGACACAAGAGACTCTTTGTTATTTGGTTGCAGGGTTGTTTGAGAGAGACCATCTTCATCCTACGCCTCCCACGGATTGATAAACCTTAGGTCATCCACTTGAGGGAAATTTCCTACTGTCCTACAAACCTCTGCACTTGGAGGCCCAACAACGTCTACAAGAAGAAGGTTGTGTAGTAGACATCAAGCTCTTTTCTGGCGCCGTTGCCGGGGAGGTGAGTGCTTGAAGGTATATCTTTAGATCTTGCAATCGAATCTTTTTGTTTCTTGTTTTATCACTAGTCTAGTTTATAAAAGAAAATTACAAAAAAAATGGATTTTAGTTTGTCTCATACGCTTCATCTTTTTATTATCTTTCCCGAGTATGATGAAAAGAAAAAATGTGCTCAAGTGCTAGAAGAAGAATTACATAGAATGCTTGGCATGAAATATGTGAATGATGAGCATGATTGCAATGTCGTTAGTATGAATTCCTTGAATATCCATGATGCTAATGATATGCAAAGCCACAAGCTTGGGGATGCTATGTTTGATGAAGATGATATTCTTTGTCCCCTAAGTTTTGATGAGCAAATTTATTATGATGAAAGCATGCCTCCTAATTATGATGATTATATTGATGAAAGTGGGTTTGGAAGAGTGTCAACTTTAGGAAGTAGTGATCCCACTATTTTGGAGGATGTTGAATTTTATTGTGATGAATACGAAAGTGGATTTGGAAGAGTGTCAACTTTATTTAGTGATTCCACTATCTTGGGAGAGGTTTCAATCGATTATGATGAGAACGAAGTTGCTACTTATGATTATTATTGTGATGAAACTTATGCTATAAAAATTAGCGATGATTATATTTATAAAACTTGTCATGATTATGATTACCCTTTTTCTGAACATTACTCTTTTAATGTGGAAACAATTTATAGTATTCAAGTCTTTTATGATACTCCCACTATTCCGAATGAGAAGAATTTTGCTTATGTGGAGAGTAGTAAATTTTCTATGCTTGTAGTTCATGAAAAGAATGCTTTAGGTGCTGGTTATATTGTTGAATTTTATTATGAGGGAGGAATATATGCTTGTAGGAATTGCAATAATATCAAGTTTCCTCTCTATGTGTTGAAAATCTTGAAGCTATGCTTGTTTTACCTTCTTATGCTAGTTGATTATTGTTCCCATAAGTTGTTTGCTCACAAAATCCCTATGCATAGGAAGTGGGTTAGACTTAAATGTGCTAGTCATATGCTTCATGATGCTCCCGTTATGTTTCAATTCTTATCTTTTATGTGAGCATCATTGCCATCATCATGCCTAGCTTGAAAGGCATTAAAGAAAAGTGCTTGTTGGGAGACAACCCAATATTTACCCTTACTGTTTTAGTGTGTCCACATGATTATGCTACTTTAGTAATCATGTTTTATAGCTTTTGTTGCAATAAAGTGCCAAGTAAGACCTTTAGGATAGGTTACGGTGATAGTTGTGTTGATCCTGCGGAAAATCAGAAACTTTTGCACCCAGTAAATTAGTTTTTACAATTCACATAAACGTGCTTATGATCTGATTCTTTTTGAACTGGATTGGTACACAAATTGCTTCGGACTTCGTAATTTGTTAGGATGTTTGGAGTTCCATAAGTATACGTTTGATACAGATTACTACAGACTGTTCTGTTTTTGACAGATTCTGTTTTCTACGTGTTGTTTGCTTATTTTGATGAATATATGAGTAGTATCGAAGGGTATGAACCATAGATAAGTTGGAGTACAGTAGATATTACACCAATATGAATTTAGAATGAATTAATTACAGTACCTTATGTGGTGGTTTTGTTTTCTTATACTAACGGAGCTTACGAGTTTTCTGTTGAGTTTTGTGTTGTGGAGTTTTCAAGTTTCGGGTAAAGATTGATGGACTATGGAATAAGGAGTGGCAAGAGCCTAAGCTTGGGGATGCCCAAGGCACCCCAAGGTAATATTCAAGGACAACCAAGAGCCTAAGCTTGGGGGTGCCCCGGATGGCATCCCCGCTTTCGTCTTCGTTCATCGGTAACTTTACTTGGAGCTATATTTTTATTCACCACATGATATGTGATTTACTTGGAGTGTCATTTTCTTTTGTTAGTATTTGCTTGCTGTTATTTATAATAATATTTTTCATCTTTATTTTCAATAAAAATGTCAAGGATAGCCTTTACCTTGCTTATTTTGCTAGTATACATGTTGCTGTTCGAAAACAAAAAGTTTACCGCTGTTGCAAAAATTCCCTAGAAAAGTCAGAGAATGGTATAATGTTGAAACTTTTTGCATACTGAGCTCTGATAAATCTTCTAAAGCGTAGTATTTTTCTCATAACTAGCAAAGTGGCCCGCTCGATGCGCGGGCTAGAATTTTAAAAAGTTTAATAATTAGTTTTTACAAAGAAAAACAGGAAGGAAATGTTATGAATTTTTACAATATAAGACTTCTGCGAACATAATATTGTGTAAAGTATGTTTTTATTTATATATAAATATGCTTGTCATTCGTTTTTCATTTCCCCTCCCATTTGTCATGCCATACTTGGTTTGTTTTGTGAAAAAAATATTTGTATGAGCATTTTGGCATGTTTATCATCTTGTAGGAAGAAAACAACTTTCCTGAATGTTTTACGACCTGCAAAGCATAAATAATGAATCAAAATGCATGTTTTCTTAGTTTCTGGCAACCTTTGGCATGAAACTTACTTCATATGTGAAAGTCCATGTTGATATTTAATAGAAGCAATAATGGTATTTCATGTCTTGGATGGGAACTCATGCATGTTACAGGCATCAAGTAGTAAAAGAAGAAACAAAGATTAACAACATTTTTCTATCATATCATGTAAATGACAACAGGGCAAAAAAATTGAAATGTATGTAGTACTGCATACATATTTAAATCTTTCTTAAACTCATCATCATTTGTATTAGAGAGGAAAATGAACATGACCGACACATGATTTGAGATTTTGTAAAGGGTAACCTGCTAGGAAAATTAAAATGATGGAATAATATACATATTTCAGTACTAAATACTTTCATAGTTTATATCTGAGAGGAAAAATGAACATTACATAAGAGTTTAACTCGTTTATATTTGGTCTAAAATTCAAATCAATATCAGGTAAGACGCAAAATACGCCACCTTTGGTCTCACGAGTTTCTAACCTTATTAAATGAACATGACCTCTACTAACATATATTTGTTGATATACCATCACTGTAGTCCAACCACATACAAGAAATAAGGATGTCTGAAAGCAAGCCTCTTTTTTTAATAACTACATATGTTCACTTTGTCTTAAAGCTTATATCCATCGTGCCTCCAACATGAAAGCTTGTCTTGTCAACTGGTCGGTGCTTTCAATGTCTATGAAATTTCATGAGGTCTTGTTTCTTTATGAATACAATATGAAACTTCGTAATGTATCAACACTTCTAAATTGCAAGGCCACAAAATATTGGTTCGTATCATATATATCACCCTATTTCCTTGGAAAGATTGCTCATCTGTATTGAACAACACAAAGGATATAAATCATTTTGATTTAGCAAAGGTTTTAGACCCAAAAAAGGATGCTCCTCGATTTCTACTAAATGACAGCGAGCACAACTGAAAGTGATTTTGCCAATTCATAACTTGTCAAGTGCGCCCTCTCCGACCACAATTTCTTAAGCTACAAAGGAAATTGTGTATTTAACTACATCTCAAGTATATGGTTCGTCCTAAAAACAATCTTGTTTCTCCAACCATTCTACTTAAAACTGAAGATCAACATATAAGTTCCATTCGAGTAAATGACATTCAAATACTCATGAAATTTAATCAATTTATCGCATCCACCTTTGAGATTAAAAATGATTACATTAGCAATATTAGTGCTCTGATGCATGCTACTAATTAATGGTACTATGAGTATATATCTCATAATTATGTCATTAGTGAACACAAAATATTACTGCCATATTTTTGTACATTATACGATCAATATGTCAAATAGTAATAATTTGACCGCCTGTTTGATAATTAGTATTTATATGATAACTGTGGGCATAGGGTGTGAGCGGAAGATCCTGCGCTAACACGTGTGGAGCGCCTCACAGGGAGTCATCTCTTTGTGCAACAGTGACAAATTTTTTTTGTTTCTCTACTATCTTTTTAACTTTTTAATCCAGAAATTGTTGTACTCACTAATAGTAGACAATTCTTTTATATCCTTCATGAGGTCAATTATATGATTAGTTCTTTACTGGTAGTATGGTTTTTATTCGGAGATTCTAACTTTTGTTGTAATATCTTCACTATTAATCCTAGAACAACACATCAATTCGTTGTTGCATCCAAAAATATACATGTATGGCAGATCTGCACTGTTTGTTGCTTTCATCATACATCATGATGGATAACCAAATAGTTTATCCATCCTTGGAAGCACTCCGTGATACTCACCAAACATAGGTGCAGGCGTGTACATGATCAGGAAGGAACCATACATATATATGAGTTTGGAACATTGGATTCGTGGCTGGCACTCCCATAAACTTGCCTACTCGAACAACAATGTATCTTATTTATGGCATATTAAAAGAACTCTTGCTTTGAACATTTAAACCATTTTATTTTCTTTATCAAGATAAACTGAAACCTATTCTATTCATACAAGATTTTTTTTCAACCTATTCATATCTTTATTCTAGAGAACTGCGATGTGGTATTTTTTAGATATTTTCATTCAAATGCAAAATTAGAATGATACGCCGAAGTACATATGTGTTCATTCCATGCATATATGATTATATTAAATATCGTATGTTCTCTCCATCCATGTACATTACTATTAGGCCTTTAGTTCAACCATTAACTTACTGGGAAAGTACGCAAATGGAGGTTCTCCCTAGGGAAATAAAATAAAATCAAAAGATAGCTCATATTGAAATAACCACAACACACTGTGTATGTAATTTTGCTAAAATTAAATGCAAAAAATCTGCATTCTACAACAACTTCTACTATCAGTCATATGCATGTACGCCTAATGCATCAGAGTCTAATTCTTGGCCTTTTGTCATTGCCTGATAGGATATGTTGTAAGATTTTGTATGTCAGGCTATCCTTTTTTTTTGTGAAAACAGGCTATCCATATTACGGAACAAAAAAAGTATAAGCACATAATCTTTTAATTGCATATTGATGGATACACGCATATCAGTTTCCATGTTGCAATGCATTGCAAAGAAATAGATGGATCTGCCAAAAGAAAGAGGTCCTGTTATGTAACGTACCATTACCTGGCTCTAGGCTCTAGGCTGTCTTGGCTCTTGGATCCAATGAATCTTGCATGGATCTATGCATGGTTAATACATGCGGCAAGATTGACGTGGATATGCATGCACGTGGAGGAGAACCGACTGGCCGGAGGTGCGTCCAGTATGGAGGAGCTGGTCACGGTCCTACCCATGGTTTTCTCGGCAGCTTGCAACATAATTGTCGATCATGCGTGGAGGCAGCACGTGAAGCAAATCCCTATCAATCTCCTTGCTACTGTGATTAGCCAAATAAAATTTGATCCATCTGGTGCCTATCTCCTTCTCCTTGCTTGTCGCTTGTACGGTTGCATGCAAGAGGCGAGTCTGGAACCTGATTGTGCCAACGTCCATGCACAGCGAGGAGGGCAGGTCGACCGGCAAAGGCACTGAGATGAAGGCGATCCTGTCTACGTCAGCGGCGGCCGCGTGTGTGAGGAATTCTCAATCTGATTTGGCTGGGACGGCGGCGGCCGCGTTTGTGAGGAGTTATGGCGGCGGCTGCGTGCGTGAGTTTAGTCAGCACCTAACCCTATGTTTTTTTTTTTGAGCGTGGAGTTGACCATTAAAACTAACGTAGGGCATAGGTGGGTAATTAATACCAACTTTAGCGTCAAAAGATTAATTCAGAGATCCATCGGTTGTGATTGGCTAATTAACTTAATTAATGGTTGGATGTTTCTGATTATTGTGGTAATTTCTAGTAAATTTATCTTTTTCTCGCGAGTCCGTAAAGTACTTTTTATATGTAATAGATTTTTGGAGTTAGGGAAGTATGATGAATCTTGCATTCTTTACAGACTATACTGTTATGACAGATTGCTGTTATGGTTGCATTGTTTGCATATGTTTGCTTGTTTAATGATTCTATTTGAGGATAGGAGTGTTAAATATGAAGAGGCATTTAGTATGCAATGTTGAATAATAATTTTAGTGATTTGTTACAGTAGAAAATGATAAGGTTTTGCATTGGTTTATACTAACCTATCTCACGAGTTCTTGTTGAGTTTGTTGTGGATGAAGCTTTTGATAAAAAGAGAAAGCATGATATGAGAGGAATTAAGGAGACAAAAAAGTTCAAGCTTGGGGATGCCCAAGGCACCCCAAGATAATATTTCAAGAAGTCTCAAGCATCTAAGCTTGGGGATGCCCCGGTAGGCATCCCACCTTTCTTCTTCAACAATTATCGGTTAGTATCGGTTGAGCCTAAGTTTTTGCTTCTTCACATGAGTTGTGCTATCCTTGCAATGTCATTTTATTTTGTTTTGCTTGCTGTTTGAATACAATACCAAGATCTGAAATTCTTTAATGGGAGAGAATCTTCACATAGTTACACAATTTAGCTACTCATTGATCTTCACTTATATCTTTTTGGAGTAGTTTGTCATTTACTCGTGTGCTTCACTTATATCCTATGAGTAAATTGTTGAATGAGTTGATTGTCATAAATCTGTAATTATATATGTCTCATTTGCTTATCCTATGGGGAGTAATGACTTCACATCTAAGAAGTAGAGGTTGAAGGTTAGCAAGCATTGTATTGGTCATTTGAACAGTTCATGAAAAATATATTTAAAGGAAGAGAGATTTCACATATAAATATATTATCCTAGACATCTTTTATAATTGTGAGCACTCATTAAGTACGACATGCTAAAGAGTTGATGTTGGACAAGGAAGACAACGTAATGGGTTATGTTTTCTCACATCTCAGTTAAAGTATATTGTCATGATTTATTCAAACATGTTGAGCTTGCCTTTCCCCCTCATGCTAGCCAAAATTCCTTGCACCAAGTAGAGATACTACTTGTGCTTCCAATTATCCTTAAACCCAGTTTTTGCCATGAGTGTCCACCATACCTACCTATATGCGGTATTTACCTGCCGTTCCAAGTAAATTTGCATGTGCCAAACTCTAAACCTTCAAATAATAATCTATTTTGTATGCCCGAATCGCTCATGTAGCGACTAGGCTGTCAGTATCTTCCATGCTATGTGGGTTATTCTCAAGATGAGTGGACTCCGCTCATCATGCACGAGAAAAATGGCTGGTAACCGGGATGCCCAGTCCCATGATCAAAAGATCAAAATCAAATCAAAAATAATTGCAAACAAAACTCCCCCAGGTTTGATGTTAGTTGGAGGCACCTGTTGTTTCGGGCAAGCCATGGATTGATGATTGTTGGTGGAGGGGGAGTAAAAACTTTTACCATTCTGTTTGGGAACCGCCTATAATGTATGTAGCATGGAAGATATTGTGAACTCTTGGTTGTTATGTTGACAATGAGATCATACCTCTCAAAATTATTTATCTCTATTTCAAAATTGAGCTCTGGCACCTCTGCAAATCCCTGCTTCCCTCTGCGAAGGGCCTATCTTTTACTTTTATGCAAGAGTCAAGGTGATTTTCACCTTTCCCTTTTTCATTTTATCCTTTGGCAAGCACCTCTTGGAAAGATCCTGATATATATATCCAATTGGATGTAAGTTAGCATGAACTATTATGGCTGACATCACCCAAAGGTGAATATGTTGGGAGGCAACACTATAAGCCCCTATCTTTCTTAGAGTCCGATTGAAACTCCATAATCATTAGTATTGCGTGAGTGCTAAGCAATTGTAGAAGACTATATGATAGTTGAGTATGTGGAGTTTGCTAAATCAAAGCTCTAACATAGACCCTTCATGAAAATAAGACGAATTGCAATTGTTTGATGACTGAGAATATAGTTTGCTAGTTTTCAAGAAATTTTATGGTCTATGCTTTAACATGTGAATTACTTGTAACTTGTTCGTGAGAAGTTTCATGAGATGAACTACTGTTATGACTTATAATCATGCTAGAAAAGGTGATTGAAGTTATCATTGATCAAACTTGTGCACCTTCTAGCATTCACACTTCATAAATTCTTTCTTTTATCATTTACCTACTCGAGGACGAGCATGAATTAAGCATGGGGATGCTGATACGTCTCCAACGTATCTATAATTTATGAAGCATTCATGCTATTCTATTATCTGATTTGGATGATTACGGGCTTTATTATACACTTTTAAATTACTTTTGGGACTAACCTATTAACCACAGGCCCAACCCATATTGCTGTTTTCTTGCCTATTTCAGTGTTTCGAAGAAAAGGAATATCAAACGGAATCCAAACGGAATGAAACCATCGAAAAAGTTATTTTTGGAACAGAAGCAATCCTGGGAACTTGGAGTGCAAGCCAGGGAAGCGTCATGGAGGCCACGAGATAGGGGGGCGTGCCCACCCCCCTGGGCGCGCCCTCCACTCTCGCGGTCCCCTCGAGGCTCCCCCGACCGACTTCTTTCGCCTATATATTCCCATATACCCTAAAACCATCAAATATCAAGATAGATCGGGAGTTCCGCCGCTGCAAGCCTCTATAAGCCACCAAAAACCTCTCAGGAGCCCTTTCCGGCACCCTGTCGGAGGGGGAATCCATCACCGGTGGCCATCTTCATCATCCTGGCGCTATCCATGACGAGGAGGGAGTAGTTCACCCTCGGGGCTGAGGGTATGTACCAGTAGCTATGTGTTTGATCTCTCTCTCTCATGTTCTCTCTATGCACGATCTTGATGTATCGCGAGCTTTGCTATTATAGTTGGATCTTATGATGTTTCTCCCCCTCTACTCTCTTGTGATGAATTGAGTTTTCCCTTTGAAGTTATCTTGTCGGATTGAGTCTTTAAGGATTTGAGAACACTTGATGTATGTCTTGCCGTGTTTATCTGTGGTGACAATGGGATATCACGTGCCACTTGATGTATGTTTTGGTGATCAACTTGCGGGTTCCGCCCATGAACCTATGCATAGGGGTTGACACACGTTTTCGTCTTGACTCTCCGATAGAAACTTTGGGGCACTCTTTGAAGTACTTTTGTGTTGGTTGAATAGATGAATCTCAGATTGTGTGATGCATATCGTATAATCATGCCCACAGATACTTGAGGTGACAATGGAGTATCTAGGTGACATTAGGGTTTTGGTTGATTTGTGTCTTAAGGTGTTATTCTAGTACGAACTCTTGAATAGATTGATTCGAAAGAATAACTTTGAGGTGGTTTCATACCCTACCATAATCTCTTCGTTTGTTCTCCGCCATTAGTGGCTTTGGAGTGACTCTTTGTTGCATGTTGAGGGATTGTTATATGATCTATCTATGTTATTATTGTTGAGAGAACTTGCACTAGTGAAAGTATGAACCTTAGGCCTTGTTTCTTACCATTGCAATACCGTTTGTGCTCACTTTTATCATTAGTTACCTTGCCGTTTTTATAATTTCAGATTACAAAAACCTTATCTACCATCCATATTGCATTTGTATCACCATCTCTTTGCCAAACTAGTGCACCTATACAATTTGCCATTGTATTGGGTGTGTTGGGGACACAAGAGACTCTTTGTTATTTGGTTGCAGGGTTGTTTGAGAGAGACCATCTTAATCCTACACCTCCCACGGATTGATAAACCTTAGGTCATCCACTTGAGGGAAATTTGCTACTGTCCTATAAACCTCTGCACTTGGAGGCCCAACAACTTCTACAAGCAGAAGGTTGTGTAGTAGACATCAGGGGGTGATTTCAACATCATTAGAAGGCGTGAGGAGAAGAACAATGATAACTTTAACGGGAGATGGTCGTTCATGTTTAATACTATCATTGAAAGCTTGGATCTGAGAGAGATAGAGCTTTCGGGGAGAAAGTTCACCTGGGCTAACGCGTTGCCAAATCCGACTGTTGAAAAGTTGGGTTGAGTACTGGCTAGCGTCGAATGGGAACAGAAGTTTCCCTTCGTAATAGTTCAGGCACTTTCCTGTGGTATTTCTGACCACACGCCTTTATTTCTAGACTCTGGTGAGGCCACCCACTTGGGAAACAAGAACTCGGTTTCGTTCGATCTTGCTTGGTTTGAACGAGATGGCTTCTTTGATCTCGTAGCCAGAGAATGGGCTAAGGATGCAGGAGGTAGGACTGCGCTTGAGAGTTGGCAGAATAAGATCAGGAACTTGAGAAGTTTCCTACATGGGTGGGCTAAGCATCTTAGTGGGACTTATAAGGTCGAAAAGGAACGGCTCCTTGCCCTTATTCAGTCCCTGGATGTAAAAGCAGAAACCACAGTTCTGCCAGCCTCAGAGCTTCATGCCAAGCTTGACGCGGGATGAGATTGAAGGAGCTTCTTCGTGAAGAGGAATTAAAGTGGGCGCTGCGGGCCAAGGTCCGGCGAGTAGTCCAGGGGGACGCGAACACTCAATGCTTTCACATGATCACTAATGGCAAACACAGAAAGAAGAGGATCTTTCAGCTTGAACAAGATGAAGGAACGATTTTAGGACAGGAAAACCTAAAATTATACATTACCGAGTATTACAAGCAGTTGTTTGGGCCTCCAGAGGATAACTATGTTTCTCTGGATGAGTCTAGGATTGAGGATGTTCCTCAACTTACTGCTGCTGAGAATGATATTCTGGTTGCTCCTTTTTCTGAGAAAGAGGTGTTTGAGGCCATATCGCAGATGAAAAACAATAAGGCTCCCAGCCCGGATGGATTTCCGGCAGAGTTCTATAAGAAGTGCTGGTATATTATTAAAGGGGATTTGTTGCCGTTGTTCCATGATTTATTCTCTGGACACCTTCAGCTTTTTCAACTGAATTTTGGAATGATAACCTTGCTTCCTAAGAAAACAGAGGCTGTGAGAATTGAGCAATTCAGGCCCATCTGTCTTCTTAATGTTAGTTTCAAAAATTTTACCAAGGCCGGGACTAATAGGCTCACGCAGATTGCGCATTCTGTGGTGCAGCATACCCAAACTGCTTTCATGCCGGATAGGAACATCCTAGAAGGGGTTGTGGTCCTTTATGAAACGCTCCACGAGATTCACACGGAAAACTAGATGGAGTTGTTTTCAAGGTGGATTTCGAGAAAGCGTACGATAAAGTCAAATGGCCTTTCCTTCAACAGGCCTTACGCATGAAGGGTTTTGATGAAGCATGGCGACGCCAGGTACAATCTTTCACGCAAAAAGGGAGTGTTGGAATTAAAGTGAATGATGACGTAGGTCATTATTTCCAGACACACAAGGGCCTGAGACAAGGTGATCCGATGTCTAGTATTCTGTTCAACATTGTGGTTGATATGTTGGCAATTCTGATAGGTAGGGCAAAGGAGGCCGGTCAGGTGGGTGGCTTGGTGCCTCATCTAGTTGATGGAGGTGTGTCCATCTTGCAGTACGCTGATGATACGATCATCTTTACGGAGCACGACTTGGCAAAAGCGAGAAATATGAAGCTGGTGTTATGCTTATTTGAACAATTGACCGGATTGAAGATTAACTTTCATAAAAGCGAGTTGTTCTGTTTTGGTAGAGCCAATGAGGAACAAGAGGCTTATAGGCAATTGTTTGGATGCGAATTGGGGACATTACTTTCTCGTACTTAGGTATACCCATTCACCATCGTAAGCTGACAAACAGAGAATGGAAGTGTATCGAGGATCGGTTTGAGAAGAAGCTGAGTTGCTGGAAGGGCAAACTCATGTCATATGGAGGCCGATTGATTCTTATTAATTCGGTGCTCACGAGTATGCCCATGTTTCTCTTATCTTTTTTCGAAGTCCCAGTTGGTGTTAGGAAAAGGCTGGACTTCTATCGATCCCGATTCTTCTGACAGAGTGATGAACTAAAGAGAAAATACTGACTTGCCAAATGGGATATCATCTGTCGACCAAAGGACCAAGGGGCCTTGGTATTGAGAATCTTCAATTCAAGAACAGATGTCTTCTCAGTAAGTGGATGTATAAGTTATCAGTTGAGACTGAGGCCACGTGGGCGCAGATTCTCCGTAGTAAGTATCTGCAGTCCAAGACTTTGTCCCAGGTGACAGTGAGACCGACTGACTCGCCTTTTTGGAAGGGGCTTATGAGAGTCAAAGCAACCTTCTTCAGTAGGACAAAGTTTATTGTCGGTAACGGCACCACCATTCGCTTCTGGGAGGATACTTGGCTTGGTGAAACGCTGCTGACGCTTCAGTATCCGTCCCTGTATAGTATTGTTCAACGACGTGATGCTTTTATTGCAACAATTTTGCAGTCCATTCCCCTTAATATTCAGTTTAGGAGGACGCTTGTATGCAACCGGTGGGAAGCGTGGCTCCATTTGGTGAGTAGACTGATGGAGGTTCAGCTATCTCATCAATCCGATCAGTTGTGCTGGAAACTTACTAGGTCTGGAGAGTTCACAGTTAAATCGATGTATATCGATGTCATCAACTCTAGTGCCATTCCTAGTTCCAAACATGTTTGGAAAGTCAAAGTTTCTTTGAAAATTAAAGTGTTTATGTGGTTTGTACATAAACAAGTCATTCTAACAAAGGATAACTTGGTAAATCGCAACTGGACATGATCTACTAGATGCAGTTTCTGTGATCGGATGAAACTATCAAGCACTTATTCTTTGATTGCCCGTTGGCCAAAGTGTTGTTGCACACGCTGCACATTGCCTTTAACATTACTCCTCCAAATTCTGTCAGTACGTTATTTGGAACGTGGCTTGTTGGGTTAGAGTCCGGAACAGCTAGACACATTCGCGTAGGAGTATGTGCTTTGTTGTGGGCAATTTGGAAATGCAGAAATGATTAACAGAACAACAAATATTCATTTTTTGCAGGTTATTTTTCGAGCCACTGTGTTGATCCGTATATGGTTGTTACTCACTCCGACGGAGGCCAGGGAGCGTTTGGTTACTGGATCTATCCGCTGGGAGATGGTAGCACGGGATATCTTCAACCAGTTTGGACGGCGGTCATGTAATAGGATAGGCGATTAATTTACTATCTTTGTTTTGCTAGCCGGTTGTGGCCTCTTGGATTTTGTTTTGACGTTGTGGCTCTCTGTGAGCTTGCCGTTACTTTGATTTCAGACGGTAAGACCTTGTTGGACCTCTTTATTTATCTATAAAGGTGGCCGTATGCATCGTTCTGATGCAGAGGCCGGGAGTCCCCTTTTCGAGAAAAAAAACTAGTTCCCACCGTAGTGGATGGGAGGACCATTATTCGTACAAGTCGTGAAGCAATGATACTCCTGCTACATGTTTGTTAGCTGGTTTCCTTGCTGGGACTGGGACACAAAAAAACACAAAAACAGAGCAGTTTCAGATGCTTGTAGGCGTATTTTCCTTGCGATTGTTTAAGCAGGGATGCCACCTAGCTAATTAGAGCCTTGTCATCTCCTTAGAGTATACCCACCAGGAAGTGTCATGGAACATGCTCATGCTTAGCTAGGTAGCTCATGACCCCTACCAAGATATACTCTACTTAATTACTATACTGCTGCTGACCATACATCCAGTAGACGCACACAATTGACAGTGACACTCTGAAACTGGATCAACTCTTTCATTCTCGTTAACGTAACACTTTTCAACGCAGAACTTGCAGGCCACTCAGGGTCTGAATTTCACTGCGGACAGTGATGTTCCTTGAGCCTTCCCAGTGGGCGATGACGTGGCAGGTGCAGGGCCAGGAAAGTGCAAGGAACATCCCAATCAGCAGCAGAGGGGGTAAAATTTCGTGTATTGACCCTTTTCTGATATCTATTCGAGATCTGACCCCAGTCTGATAAAATTTCGAGATCTGACCCTTTTGCTACCGCCAAGGTCCATGGCGGTAGGGTCTAACAGCCTACCGCCAAGGTCCCTTGCGGTAGGGTTGCATGCCCTACCGCAAATTTCTCTTAAGTGTTGAACACAGTACGTGCTCGTGCCTACCGCCAAGCACCTTGGCGGTAGGGTTGTACAGGCTACCGCCATTATGTTTGGCGGTAGGGATATTTCCTACCGCCAGGTTACACCCTTCCGCCATGGACCCTGGCGGTAGTAAAAGGATCAGATCTCGAAATTTTTTTAAACTAGGGTCAGATCTCGAATAGGTTTCAGAAAAGGGTCAAAACACGAAATTTTGCCGCAGAGGGTGCAAATGCCAGTGTAGTAGATCAGATTGCTGGGGACAAAACCAAACGAAGGGCTACCTGATCAAAATCACGCAACCGCTAGCTAGCGGGAACAGCGCATGTGCTGTCAGGCATTATTACCTTAATGAATCCCTTCAGGTCGCCCAACAACTCACTAAAAGGCATTGCACTTTCTGAGTTCTGATGGTTTCAGATTGGTGTTGGATCTTGGCAGCCAGATCCGCGTGGTGGGGAGGATGCTGTCTAGAATCAATCTGGGTGTGTGCAGGGGAGGGAGGGCAGCCCGGCAACCGTCGACTCGTGTCTTGTCCCTACCCATCCACGTGTATGTCAGGCAAATCGACCGCAATAGAGGCCCCACACCTAGACAGCTCTTGCTGAATGCTATGGTGAAGGAAAGGTCACTGCGGATTTGCCATCGTTCATCTGCCACCTGATTTGGAAGGACGCAACTCTCTTTAGGGAGAGTTAGCAACTTAGGGCTCCTTTGATTCAAAGGATTTACATAGGAATTTTGGAGGATCATAATCCTTAGGATTTTTTTCTATGTTGGTTGTTTGATTCAAAGGATTGAATCCTACAAGAATTTTTCCTAAGGATTTCTTAGTACTATTTTCAATAGGATTTCTAGCATCCACTCAAACCTCTTTGAAGGAATCCTTTGTTTTTTCTATGATGCAATCAAACAACCCAAAATCCTATAGGATGGAGATGAGCATGACATTCCAATCCTATGTTTTTCCTATTCCCGTGTTTTCATAATCCTGTGAATCAAAGAGGCCCTTAGCATAGGTTGGTTGGCATCACAACTATAAACGGTTCAGACCTCGCCTGACATACACGCCCCCCCCCCCCCCCCCCCCCCCACCCCCACCCCCACACACACAAAGACACTGGACTGAATTCAAGGATGCATAAACCAGCTCTGTGAAGTTTGATTTCGTTTAAAGGGTTCCAGATGCAAGAGAAGAATAAATATCTACAAGGAAGTTTTTTGTTTTGTTTTGCGAGCTGAAGCACACAAAAAATGCCACAAAATTCGATCGGTTGACGAAGGACAAAGATCTATTGGCTGACCGGCATGATAAAAGTACGGACATGTGTTTTCGATGCCGTGTTTTTTTTAGAAAAGGAGGATGACCACCGGCATCAGCGTCTGGGCGATGCATACATTCACTTTATTAATTATTATCACAATACCTAAATCAATACAACAGTAAGACTAAAGCCGCCGTCTAAGCAACAAACTGTCACTACACCTATTCAGTTGATGAAAGGGGTGCAGATAGCCTGGGCTTAATACCAAACAGACATCACAGCCAAGCCTAACATCTAAGACACGAGACCCCAACCTAGCCACTTGCGGGTGCAGGGCACACACCGTCGGTGTGCTCTCGAGGCCGCCGCCACCAACCGCCACCGCTCCATCTTGAATCTGTCTTGATGCATCAACCTTGCTCGGTCCAGCTATCGTCGACACCACCACGGCGCCTAGCGGCACCTCCACCTTGCGCATAAACAATTGAACACGCCATGTCGCCATCGATACACCTCGGCGCCATGCTGCCAAGTATCACCAGCCGACACAGCTTGAAGTCCTTGGAGGATCTGCCGTGCATAGCACTGCCGACCGAGCATGAACAAGCGTAGCACTGTCGGTCAGAATGACTTGACATCTCCACGAAGCTCCGTGCAAGACGGCCGCTCCACCTCCTGCCTCTGACTTCCCGCGCTGCTCCACAAACGATGCTCCCAAGAGAGAAACGTCACCGCAGTGCCGCCATCGTCCGATCTGGAACACCAGTTCCTAGGGTTTTCCCCGAAGCAGCACGAGTGGGTCAACAGTAGTTACACGACGATGCCTTCATCAAGGTAATGGCGTAGAACGCCGCCATCGCCTGCCGTCGGCTCGGTTTTCACCGGCAACCATGTCTCCCCAACTCGCAGCCAGGACTAGATGATGGATCTCGAGATCCGGTCACCAAGCTTCTGGCCGGCCACCGCCAACGAAGAAGATGACCACCACCACTAGCTACACCGACCAGAACAGATCTGTCATGGGTGCCACCAAGCAGTCCACCAGGCCCTCGACGCCGCCGCCGATCTAAAGCCAGATGACATGCCGCTGAAAACCGCATCGCGCCGCCGCCCGATCCAGGCCAGCTGCAGCAGCAGCCGCCCATGGCCCGAGACAGGGCCGACCGCCGCCGCCGTCGAAGCCAACGCCGTCGCTTCTAGATCGGCCGCACCTCCACGCATGTTGGGGTCCCGCCACCCCTGAGATGCGGGAGGGAGGAAGAGCCCTCGCCACCGCCGTCGGCCTCCGGGCGCAAGCAAGCGGCGTCCTCCGGCGGCGGTAGGAGGAGGGGAGGATGATAGGCTAGGCCCCGGCGACGGCTAGGGTTGGGGAGCCCGAGTCCCACTCTGGCGGCGTCGGGAAAAGGGGAGGAGGATGGGCTAGGCCCCGGCGGCGGCTAGGGTTGGGGAGCCCGAGTCCCACTCATTGATTTTCAACTCATCGGGGAACCCGGCGGCGGCTAGGGTTTTCGATGCCGTGTGTTTCTCCGAGTATCGCATAACCAAATTATGTTGCTTGTTTGGTACTGCACTGTTGGTAATGATATCATATTATGCTCATTCAACTTTAGTTTCTTTCTTCTTTCTCCCCTTGATGACCAGGTAGAGATGATAAAAGATGCATCAAGACGCTCGTATGAATTCTGGTACCTTTAGACCAAAAAAACGGGCACTCCTCAACTAAAACTTTTTCATCTATAGCTGAAGCAAATTTCACAAATGTCAAACCTTAGGGTAAGCAAGACAGAAATATATGGTCACAAAAATGGAAGGTGTGTCCCCCGTGCCGCTCCCGCGAGCGGCCCGAGCGGAACCCTAGATCGCCGCCGTCGCTCCCCTTCCTCACCTTCCTTCTCCCTCGCCGCCGCCAGGTGACGCCGCCGGGCAAAGCCCGCGCGTGCGTCGGCGGCGGCGGGCTCTCTCTCGCGAGGCTCTCGGCGATCAGGGGCGGCCGACCATCGCGGCGGCTTCGGCTCGGCGACAGTCGAACGCCCGGCGGATCTGGCGGGGCTCCCGCTGGTGGCGCTTCTGGCGCTGGCGGCGGCGTGGCCTATGCGGGGAGGCGAGCGCGCGGGCTCCTCCTCATCCCGATCTGATGGCGCCACGATGGCGCCGGCGCTCGGGCGTGCGACGGGGTACGCGAGGGTGGTCGGCGCGCGTCTTCCTCCCGATCTGATGGCTCCACGGCGGAGCCAGTGCTCGGGCGGTTGGCTTCGGCAAGCGGTGGCGGGCGCTGGGATCTCGGCGGCGCTCCGGCGTGTGCAGGCGGCGGCGGTCCTGTCTTGTGATGGCGGCTCCGTCTCTGACCCGGACGGCGCAGGGGATGGCGGCGGCCCAACGTGGTCGGCGATCTGGATGCGGTGGTGCCGGCGGCTCGCTGATATGCCGGTACTCCAGGGTCTGCCTGGTGGTGCTGGTGGTGATGGCGGCCCGGGCACGAGAGTTGGATCCCTTCGAACTGATCTGGGTGAAAACTTGCCTTCGGCTCCCGCTAAGGCCGGCGGCGGCAGCGCTATCTGCGTCGTCCCCTTCTTGAAGGCATCGCCGTGGAGAAGTTCAAGGCCACTCTCTGCTACCTCCGGGGGAAACCCCAGATCGGATGATCGGATGACGGCGGCGCTCTGGTGTCGTTCCTCCCTTGGGGCGTCATTATTGGAGGTACACACGTGATCGAGGGACCAGAGGACGGATTCTTTGGTGGAGCGGTGCTTCATCCTACACACTGATGGCGATGGATCTTGACGGCGTGGCGCGGTGCAGATTCGGAGTTTGCTGTGGGAGGATGGACTCGCGCAGGAGGACGACGCTGTCGGGCGTCGTGGTGGCGTCGATGGCAGAGAGACCTAGCACGATACATGCAACAGTACAGCTCTGAAGATGGTTGGTGGCAGGTGGCTGCGGCGGCCTCATACCCGGCAGGCGTCCTGGTTGAGGAGAACGCCGGACTGGTAGGTGCCCCATACCTGGCAGGCGTCCTAGTTGGGACCTCAGGTTTTAGATGTTTAGGTTTGGCTGCGATGTCTGTTTGGTATTAGATCCAGACTATCTGCGCCCCTTCATCAATTGGATAGGTGTAGCGATAGTTGTTGCTTAGACTGTGGCTTTAGTCTTGTTGTTGTATGGCTTTATAAGGTCTTATGAGAATAATTAATAAAGTGGTCGTATGCATCGCCCAGATGCAGAGGCCGGGGTTATCCTCCTTTTCTAAAAAATAAAAATAAAATGGAAGGTACAAAGGCTTACCTGCGCAATGCTTACGTCGGAACAATAGCAAACAGGGGTAACAAGACACAATACAAATTATAGCTATATATAGGAATAAAATTCCAACTCTCATCAATAATTCACACCACAAACAACCTCACACACGTAGAGGTTCTGGGTATATATATCTACACAGCACACCTATCAGAACAACACAGAAGAAAGAACCGTACTGCTCATCTCAACCTAGTAAATCATCTAATTCCTTCATTTAATCCTATTGCTCTCAAAGTTGGACGACCTGTTGTTGGCATCGCAATGCTTGCTCCTCCTCCTTGTGCCATTTAATCCTTTTACTTTGGATGAAATCCTCAAACTTCCGGTTGAGCTCATCGATCTCTAGCTCCTCTAGCTCATCCTCAGCTACTCCGCCGCAGGTTTGCTCCGTCTCCAAGGCGACGGTGTTGGCATCGTCTTCCTCGAGCCCAGCTGACTCGAACCACGACGACACCTCTTGTTTAATCCCTTGCTCTCCCGAACAACTCGCCGATTCACCTTTGGTGTTGCTACTGTAGCAAAGACTCCATTGATAAGAAGCACATGCTTGAGCTTGAACGGCACATGGCGGCAGTTCAGAAGCCGTGACGACATCATTGGCACTCGTGGATGGGGTGGCCATGCTGGAGGCGCCGGGGAAAAGCAGCGGCAATCGGCTGCGAGGAAGAGGAAGATGGCATTGGAGAGGACGAACAACGCCTTCTTGGTGGTGACAAAGCCGCACAAGGCCGCAAGGCGAGCTGATAGGGCGGCACCGGAAGGGAGAGAGGAAGAAGAAGGCCTGATAGCGGCGGCGCCCCCGAAGGATGACGAGGAGAACAAGGAGAGGAAAGCAGCAGCGGCGAGCACGAAGGCGACCTGCGACGAGACACTGGCACTCGCACTGCTGCGCGTGCTAGTGGCCTTTTCGGCGTCTCTTTGGTTGCCGCATTGTAATTGGTGGTGCTGGTGTAGATGCATCATGTGATCCATGCTCGCTTCTTTCCTTGCTCTGAGAGCATGCAGGATCACTCAGTCAGAAGGGAAGACGTACGAAGGCTGTGTGTGTATACGTGTTTGTGAGGGGGCAGATGCTCCGGGGAATCAGGTGTACGTATGGTATTTATACCAGCTCACATCGTAGTGGATCGGACGACTATTATCGGTACAAGTGGTGAAGCAATGATACTCCTACATACAGTACATGTTTGTTGGGTGGTTTCCTTGGTGGGACTGGGACACAAAAACAGAGCAGTTTCAGATGCTTGTAGGCGTACTTTCCTTGCGATTTGTTTAAGCAGGGATGCCACCTAGCTAATTAGAGCCTTGTCATCACCTCCTTAGAGTAAGTATACCAGGAAGTGTCATGGAACACGCTCATGCTTAGCTAGGTAGCTCATGCATGACCCCTACCAAGATATACTCTACTTAATAATTACTAGTGCTGCTGACCATACATCCAGTAGACGCACCGGAGTTCACAGTTGACAGCGACAATCTGAAACTCGATCAACTCTTTATTTTTGTTAACATGACAGTCACTCTTTTCTTTTCAGTTCAACGCAGAACTTAGAGCAATTCTAGTAGACCCTGCAAAATCCCGACCCGCAAAACGCGTTTGCAGTTTGACGTAAAACTCATTTGCGGGTCGAGAACGAGCACGGCAGATCAGAAACCGTAGATGAAACTGCAAATTTAAAAAAAAAACAGATTCGCGGGAGAAATTGACTATAGTAGTTGATCATCACATACTACATATATTAGTTCATCACATGATCAAACACTACAAACATTAGTTCATACTACATACTACATTAGTACTAGTACTAGAGGTGGTGAGGATCTCACGGCGGCGAGCTCGCGGCCATGGACGACGCCGTGGAGGAGCTCAATCCTCCTCGCCGGAGCTGCCGAGGTCGATGTACTTCTCCTTCTACTCCTCACGGGTGAGCCGCCACTCGTCGTCCTTCTCCTTGGCGGCGAGGTTGGCCGCGACCGCCTGCTTGAAGACGAGGTCTTCGAGCTCCTCGTGGTGGTGCCGTCGCTCCGCCTCCTCGCGCAAGCTCCGCTCGGCAATGGCGGCCGCGACCGCGTTGGCGTCGACGACGAAGTCCTCCGGCCCGATGACTCCGCGGTTGCCGAGCTCCTCGGGCTCCACCTTCACAGTGACCTCCTCCGGCTCCTCCGACCACTCCCTCTTCACGGGGAGAAGGCCCGTGCCGGAAGAGGAGGAGCTCCCGGCGTATGAAGCAGATCTCGCCGCCGAGGACGAGCCCGTGGCCAAGGACACCGTACGGCCATGCCGACGGTCGTACTCGTCGGTCTCCCGGACTCGGAAGCTCGGCGGCGGCGAGAGGCCACGGTTGGTCCACTTCATCGCCCCGCGCTTCCTCGCGCCGTCCGACCGGACGCGCCGCTTGCGCTCGGGGTCGCTGCCGCCGCCGGATCTGCTCCCGGAGCCGCGTCCGGAGCTCCACATGCGGCCCCACATGGTGGATGGAGGCGGAAGGGACTCGCTGACGGTGAGAAATGTGCGGTGGGGAGTGAGGGATTGCGCGAGGAGGCAGCGGCGGGGGATAGGGTTTCGACCCGCAAACGCGTGGCAAACCCGTAGAAATAGTGGTCCGGCGTGCGGTTTGCGGGCCGCGGCATAATTTTTTGCGGGCCGAGCGAGTATACGGGCTCTGTTCTGGCCAGAAAATCAGGCCGAGCCCGTATACATACTGGAATTATGCGGGTCGGGGCCTTTTGCGGGGTCTGCAAGAGTTGATCTTATACACGCCACGCAGACGCAAGGTCTGTACAAACAATTGCAAAGATGCGGCCATTTGAGAATTTCACTAACTGACAGTGATGTTCCTTGAGCCTTCCTAGTCAGCGATGACGTGGCAGGTGCAGGGCCATGAAAGTGGGATCTGGCTTGCCTGCTCCCTCTCCGTGCTCCCATCCGTACTCCCACTTCATCCTACGGTTGTCTTTTTTCCTTTTTCCTTTATAATCTAATCATCTCCCCCCTGATTTTAAGGGGGTGGGGCCGGACCGTATTTTGTTCCAATCAAATCATGCCACGTATGCGGGAGCATGAATGGGCACACACGCGAGGAGCAAGCAAGTCTCGTCCATGAAAGTGCAGGGAACATTCCAATCAACGGCAGCAGCGCAGAGGGAGCAAATACCAATGTAGTAGTAGATCAGATTGCTGGCGGACAAAACCAAACGAAGGGCTGCCTGATCAAAATCGTGCAACCGCTAGCTAGCGGGAACAGCGCATGTGCTGGCAGGCATTACCGCCTTAATTAATCTCTTCGGGTCGCCCAACAACTCACCAAAAATGCATTGCACTTTCTGAATTCTGATGGTTTCAGCTTGTGTCGGATCTCGGCAGCGAGATCCGCGCGGCGCGGCGCGACGCATGGTGGTGGTGGTGGCGGTGGTAGATCGGCCGCGCGTGTAGGAGGGGGGACAAGCAGCAGTATCTGAACAAGTTTTTGTTACTAGTGTATGTTTCTAGCCTAATAATTGTGGTTGTGGGCATATATGTATGTATGTATGTATGTAGCCATGTAGGAGGATGCTGTCTGGAATCTGGGAGTGTGCAGTGCAGGGGAGGGAAGGGAAGGGAAGGAGGGCAGCCCGACAACCGGCGACTCGTGTCTTGTCCCTACCCATACGTGTAGGGATTGGCAAGTTAATCAATCATTTAATCAATTACTCAGGTGATTTATCAGTTAATCGGCTATTCGGTGACCTTACAAGCAGGGATTAGTCGGCAAGTTAACTGGTTAATCGGACGAATTCTTGAACAGAGCGGTCTACTCACCAGATGCAAGAGAAGAATAAACGTCTACAAGCAAGTTTTTTGTCTTGTTTTGCGAGCTGAAGAACACAAGAATGCCACAAAACTTGATAGGATGACCAAGGACAAAGTTTGATTGGCGGACCGACATGATAAAAGTACATGCATGTGTTTTCGCACCCAAATTATCTTGCTTGTTTGGTACTGCACTGTTGGTAGCAACGATATCATAATATTGTGCTCACTCGACTTGCCATAGTTTCTTTCTTTGTTGTCAATCTAGACAGTTGGTACGAATTCTGGTACCTTCAGACCAAAAAAATGGGCATTCCTCAACTAAAACTTTTTCATCTATGGCTGAAGCAAATTTCACAAATGTCAAGCCTGGTGTAAACAAGTCAGAAATATGGTCACGAAAATGGAAAGAACAAAGGCTTACCAGCGCAATGCTTACGTCGGCACAATCGCAAACAGGAGTAACAAGGCGCAATACAAATTATAGCTATATAGGAGAAAAATTACAACTCTCATAAATATAAATAAGAACAAGAACAGTCTCTCTTTCTTTATTGAAAACAAAGTCAGAGGTGCAATCGCAACTTTACAGCGAGTTTACAGGCACAAGTCTCTCGAGCACATAAGGGCGACAGCTTATGGACAACAGTTCTATTGAGGTAAGTGTTTAGTGTCCAACACAGCAACAGGAATCCAGACATCCTAAGACAGATACATCGCTCATCAAACATGGCTCAAATTATGCACATCGAAATCTTCCCAAGAGTACACGAATGCCTAATTACATACAGTAAAATTTTGCAAAACTAAAACTTTAGAGTGGGGACTGCCCTCAAACATCAGAATGGATTACCACGTTGGCGTGGCGGAGAACTTCTGCTACCGACAGATCCTTCGGAGAGATCAGAACACGCCGAAAAGCGTGGCAGCGGCGAATAACAAAAACAGTACTCCTCCCAGCAGGCCAACCTGGCGAGAAAGGCACTTTCTGGTAAGTCGTACGAACCAGAGCCAAGCTCTCACAGTAATGCAAAAAACATGAGCCGGAGGTTACTAGCGATGCGCTCTTAGTTATCTTACCAGCTTCTCGGATAGGTAGTTGGCTAGGAATGCTCCCCCGATGATCGCAAGCAAAGTTGCAACCAAGTGTCCAGCTATGGCCCCACTAGCAACGCCCAAAGGAGACTGCAAAAAAAAGGAGCCCGGTTTACACTTACGCAAGAGCTAAACCAAATCAACAAGCAAGTGATGTTACTGCGTATTCAACAGACCTGTGCGGCACCCAAAGCAATTGTAGCCAGCATAGAGCGATCCCCCCACTCCTGCATGTACACAAAGTTTGGCAGGCGATAAACCACTTGTTCATGAATTGACAAGATTTGAGCATACAACCTTCTACGGCAGTGATTGTTTGACAGATAGTACTATTTCTGAACATGAGAGGCAACTTACCGCAAAGAAAACAAGACTGAAGGATTTCCAGAGAATCGCAAGAGGACTGGTGATTTTCAGTGAAGCCTACAAAGTAAAACAACCTCCAGTAAACAAAAGATGGAAGGCAGGATGGAACTTTCATTAACTTCAATTTTCTTTTTTGCCTGAAACACAACATAAGGAAATCCAAAATGCGCCATGTTCTAAGAATACAAATCTTTGCTTGGACAATGCACAGTTGCAAAAGCTTCTCAAAAACTTGAAGTAAAGCAAAAGATTATGCTATATCCCTTTGGAAATAGGTGATGCTTTAGAAAATGTGTAGCCAAAGTCAGACCTCCCTAAATTTGTCTTGCAATGCATAACAAAATATTAATATTGGAAACGTGAAAAGAGTACCATAAGATTTGTCACGAAAAATATTTTCACAATACTACAATGCTGCAATGTTTCACTAACTTATTCATATGCAAAATAACGGTCAAAGTTGGATATTGGAGAGCAAGCTAATGTCTGAAACGTCAGAATCAAAAATTCTCGACAGAATCAAAATATCTGGAAAGCACAACCTTTTCCTTAACAAGCTCCTCAGCTTCGGCCAGTTCGCCAGATTCAGAGTTTTCTTGAACATCCCCATTTACTTTATCTGGAAGTGCCCATGCATCTTTAATTGATTTAAAACCAAAAAATGCAAGGAGCGCAACCGCTGCATATTCTCCTATGGGTAACGCTGCAGAAAAAAAAATGTTTGCACATATGTCTTAGTATATGTGGTATAAACTATCTTGCAGAAAGTAACATACGAAGTGTTGAAAACTTAATTTAAAGCACAAACCAATTGACTTAGTTAAGGTCTATAGCGTTACTAACTTGTTTGAAATTGTGCTGGTACAGACTGAAAGATCCGTCCAATTACGACACTCACAATAGTCATCAGGGAAAGAGCAGCCATTGACCCAAGTAAAACCTGCTCATAAAATGCACACAACGGTATCGCTAATTTACCATTGAAATAGTTAGCTAAGGAACTACATATTTGTCTACAAACAACAAAACTGAAGGCAATGGTATCATCATCAGGACGCAAATAGTTCTCTGCTACAAAAACTCATAAAATGTATCACTATCATTAATATCTTGATCTCTAGCTACAAAAACAGTCTTTCTGCTCTTGGATGGATCCAACATGCTTATGTCTATAAGGGGTTGTTCTCTGCTCAACTTTCCACAGAGCACTGACCCTTAGACTCCTCAACAGAAAATCCAGTTAAAGGTCATATCTGTCTTTTACATACACAAAATGGCATAAATATTAAATACACTATTCTCTCAATCAAGATGAGACTGACAGGAAAGGAAAAACTAGGTAATAGCAGAATTGGAATAACTAGGCAATGAAGTGAGGCAGATATAAAATGTCAAGGTCCACAACATACCAATGCCTTTTGATACTGCATCGCGAGTAGTGCAGCAATGAAAAATGTCTGCAATGAAGAAAAGGATAAGCCTGGTCAAATTTGTTGGTTTACTTGAATGTATTAAAAATACCAAATAAGCATCAAACTAAAACATAGGATGTTAGCTGAAGAGAAATCCAAATGCAGACACCATTTTAGAAGAACATATAGCTACAACTGGTGGTCTAAATTACATCACAATAATTCACTGTCAATGCAATATAACCCCAATCTTACAGAACCGGCAACCACATTCTCTAATTCTCAAAATAGCATAAGCCACAATCAGAATTGTAGATGAAGCTGCATGCTGCTTTGTGCTATGTTTCATTCAATACATTACACGCCAATCGCTCACCATGTATCACTCCATAGAGGGGTTGGCAACATCAAAATAAGGTCAACTCTGAACTTTAATGATGGAGCATGAGAATTAAAACCTCTAAAAGGGGTTGACAACAAGAGTGTAGGTGAAAGCTAGACTTCTGAGTGAAACAAAACTTCAGCTTGTTTAGTGACATCAGTAACTCCAATTGTGTCGTGAAGATCTTCCTTACACCACAAGGTTACTAAAGTACAACATTGTCTTTTAAGAAAAGGTGAAAAACTCTTACTAAAGGAGGATAACTAAGGAACATGCCAAAGTGTACACAAAAGGAATAAGAAGAGAAAAAGGAGAACTGAAATGGTTTATATACCTTATCCCCGATCTCAGATACAAAAATCAGTGTAAATGCTGCCGTGAAACCTGACTTTGCTAGTGCAGCTACAACTGCAGATGGCTGTCCTTTAAAGAAAACGACAAAAGCAGATGCCAGGGCGCACAGAAGTAGCACGGCAGCAATAGCTTGCATGTAACGAGATCCTGAAACTGGTTTTTCTCTGCCATGCATTGTCAATGATATAAGCTCAATGCTATCTGTACGAAGACAGGACAAAAGCTGGATGAAAAAGAGTGAGGGGCGAGGACTCACGGTTCATTTGAACTTTTGGAACCAGAACTATCCAACTGTTCCCTACGGCCACCAGCTTCATCTCCTTCGTAGCTCCCAGCTCCAAGGTCTATGTTAGATGTTTGCACTCTGACATCATACCTTATTGGCTTCAACCATGACAACAACCTACATCTTACTGTTAAAATGAAAACATGTAACTAGAGATATATTTGCCTCACGAAAACTGAACAAGAGACCTAATGTAATGAAAAAGTCTTTATTCTGGCAGATTGCAATAAAGGAGATTTTAGGTGGTGTTACGCAAGTCTCATTTGCCATAAAAATAGAGAATGCAAGTGCATGCCATTTAGAAGTTGGTGTGCATATGGGGTAAGCACGCCCATCCGCTTTACATAGACGCGCGATACGGCATGATACAGATACAATGCCTCCCAAGAACATGGGTAGGATGGTAGATGAGTAAAATCTCCAAAGATGTAGAGTGACCATGAGAGAGCAAAAACTGAGATTATCCTGAAGAAAATTATACATTCCTGGCCTCCTTGGTGTTGCTATGACTGAACTGAACTTAGATATTTTCTAGCGCATTCCGCCGTGTACACTAAGGATAATGACGACGAACAATGTGACATATTTTGCTTCGGCATTTCATCGAGCATGTTGAGGGCGGCAGCAGTAGCAACCAGTCATGTACATTCCACATGGTGTTGAGTTGGAATTAATGAGCTATCGGTAGGTACAGGGTAAGCTAGGATCGACCTCGAGCAACTAAAATAGAGCTACGAATGGATCAGATTTGGATATGGTTAGTCGCAGCAGAGCAAAACTCAAGCAAGCTAGTGATCCTTTCTTACCAAGGCAAGACGAGACAACCGGAGCCCCCACGGCAGTAGTCCAAGGACGGCGAGCGAACTCCGGGCCGCCGCGTGCTTCCGTCGACGGAGGCCCGGCGGCGCAGGCGAGGCGAGCGTGGCTCCTCCGGCGGGCGGCGCGCTGCGAGACGCACGGGGGAGCGGCCGGCGCCGGGAGGAGGAGCGCGTGGCGGCGAGGCGCCGCGAGGCCTGAGTGGCCGCACGCTCCGGATGCCATGCCTTCGTCTGTTCTTCGGGATAGGGTGGTCAGTCAGCTGTCCGTATCGCCTGAGGCGCAGTCTGTCAGTGTGCAGAGAAGTGAGACTCAGAGCGCGTGGTCCCCGTAACAGAAAAGTGAAGGAGATGGTAGAAGAGAGGGCACCTGCGTCTCGGTCAGCGCCGGCCTGACCACGCGCGGTGGTGCGGGCGCCGGCCGGATCCGGCCGGGCGCCGGCGGTGGGGGCACGAGGAGCTGAGATGAACCGAGAGAGGCCAGCTGGCCAAGCCTACCTCCGCCGAGCCACTCGCTGGGGTCGTCGCGCTACACGCTAGTGCACTGTGGAAGCCTCCCGCTTAGCGGATCTGGAAGCTCTGCTCCACGAGACGACCATGACCACCATTGTCAGCTGACTGGGGCCACAGGTGAGCGATGGTTGGAACTGTAAGTTTTTGACGGTTATAGGGTCTAAGATGTAAAACACCCAACAGTGTTGACACATGTATCAATGTATTCCCTCCGTCCGAAAATATTTGTCATTGAAATAGATGTATCTAGATGTATTTTAGTTCTAGATACATTCATTTTCATCCATTTTGATGACAAGTATTTCTGGACGGAGGGAGTATCATCATACTCATGTATGTTCTTTTTCAGATACACAAGATTGCATATATCATTCAGTTGATAAGGAGAGGGTTAAGGAATTTACAAGGTGCAACTCCTAAGACCACAAATACAAGTCAGCGCAACTGTAAGTGCACAAGCAGAACAAGACGAGGGAACGCTTAGCCCTACATGCACAATGAGAGATAAGAGCCCTTTCCGCAAAGTAGGGGGGGGGCATGGTTGCAAGGCGTCGCCTACTGTCCTGGAATGGCAAGTTGGGTCGAGGAAGATTGGCAGTGGTGCGACACCAAGAAAGGATCTTGTGCCACACCAATCAAAAGAAACATCAACCAACAAGGATGTGTTGCATGTCCTCAGCCTCCTGGTCACAGAGGACTCACCAATTGGCATGAGGAAGCCCCCTCGTGTGAGGCAGTATGTCGTCCAACACCTATTTTTCTGAAGGGGTGAGCCGGATGAAAACCTTGATGCACATAGGTGCTCGGGCATTCCATCTGAGCCGCCAATGGGGAGGGTGGGGGTCTGAATGGAGCCAAGGAGAAGCGTGGCATAACCAGGCATGGACGAATACTTCTTGGTGAAGGTCCAACTCCATCGAAGCTCGCCTGGGGTGGTCGAGGGGGTGGTATAACATTGCAAGCGTCGAAGCTCGATGTACTGAAGCATAGCGATGGGACTAAGCACGACCCTGAACCAAGAAGGGAAGATGTAAACCATGTGGACCATGCGTGCCTTCCGATAGTGGCGTGGAACAAGGGCATAGACTAGTGGAGTCAACTTCGAGATGGACTCCCCATCGATCCAGTGATCCATGTAAGAGCTGCCATCTTCTAGAGCCTAAGAAATGGAGGTGCGGGGTATTGCCTGGATCTCGGGGGTCACATGGGAGGTGCGAAACATGGTTTGGATCTCACTTTCAAAGGGGAGGTGTAGAATGTGTCATGGATCTCGAGGTCGCAGGGTAGGTGCAGATGCCTCGAAGGATGGACCGGGTTCATCTTTTGGACATAAAGCTAGCGATCTAGCAGGATGAGCGCTGGAGATATCAGGTCCCGAGCCATCAAGCAGGGTTGGGCGGCAACAACTGCTAGTTGATGAGACATTGGACCTCGTGTGCGTTCTTGCGACCAACCTAGAGGAAGCCGTGAATGACATGGTTCACCTGCTTTAGGATCGTCTTGTTTAAGGCGATGGGATGAGGTAGTGGACCGGGATGGCACTAAGGACATGTCGAGCAAGAGAGTGCATGTCGCCACAAGAGAGCACTAAAGCCCACAAGGTGGAGAGCTTCTTCTCGAGCTTGTGAACAAGCGGCTGGAGAGCGGAAGTAGGCACTCTCTGGATAGAGAGCAAAAGGCCAAGGTATTGCAACGGAAATGTGCAAATGGAGCATAACCTCTCCTTGAAGATGACAGTGAGATGTTCGTCGAAACACTCAGCAAGCATAGCGGAGCACTAGTTGTCGGACCATTGAGATATCATGGCTATTGGGGTGAAAGATAACCGCGTCATCGGCATAAAGGGACATGCTAGTTGTCGCATGATGGGTAGTGAGCCTTGAAGAAAATGGGAATCAGTCGCACACTGGGGCATGGAATTGAGGACGTTGATGTACAGCATGAGCGATAGAGGGGGTGTCAAAGACCCCGAGTATCAGTTCTTGAGCAAATTTGCCAATGGAGGAGTAAATAGCTTAAAATACCACAGTTTATCTCATGGTTTCCAAAAGCTACCACTTGTTTTGACAAAACACTACCACCCTGAAGGTAATACGATGCAAAGAACTACCACTTTTTGTTAGAGACTGGTTAGGCTCAAAGTAAGCACAATTATGACAGTTGTGGCCCACACATCAGGGCTGATGCAGCAAAAATTCAATTCTGTTAGATTGAACCATTAAGTTGGGCGTTATGACAGAGATGCCCTACATGTCAGTGTAGGGGAACGTAGTAATTTCAAAAAAATTCCTACGCACATGCAAGATCATGGTGATGATATAGCAACGAGGGGAGAGTGTTGTCTCACGCACTCGTGAGACCGAAGCGAAAGCGTTGACGCAAACATAGAGGAAGTAGTCGACGTCCTCCCGGTCCGACCGATCCAAGCACCGTTACTCGGCACCTCCGAAGTTCTTGACACACGTCTGCTCGATGGCGCATCCTCGATCTCCAATCCAAGAGAGGCTCGAGGGGAGTTCCGTCGACCGACGGCGTGGTGACTATCTTGATGTTCTCTGTCGCGGGCTTTGCCTAAGCACCGCTACAATATGACCGAGGTGTAATATAGTGGAGGGGGCACCGCACACTGCTAAGGAACGATCAATGATCAACTTGTGTGCTCTAGGGTGCCCCTACCCCGTATATAAAGGAGGAGGGAGGAGGTGGCGGCCCAAGGGGGCGCGCCATAGGGGGGAAACCTACTCCAAGTAGGTTTCCTCTCTTTCCTTATCTTATTTGGAGGGAAGGAAGGAGTACTAGTATTAGGAAGTAGTACTAGTAGTAGGAAAGGAAGAGGGGAAGGAGAAAGGAAGGGGGCGGCCCCCTCCCCAGTCGGATTGGGCTTGGGGCGCCCCCCCTGCTCCTTCTCCCTTCTCCTACATGGGCCCAATAAGGCCCATATACCTCCCGGGGTTCCAGAACCTCCGGAGCTCCAAAATCTTCGGAACCTTTCCGGTGTCCAAATATATCCGTCCAATATATCAATCTTTATGTCTCGACCATTTCGAGACTCCTCGTCATGTCCGTGATCACATCCGGACTCAACAAACTTCGTACATCAAAATACATAAACTCATAATATAAGCATCATCGAAACCTTAAGCGTGCGGACCCTACGGTTCGAGAACGATGTAGACATGACCGAGACATGTCTCGGTCAATAACCAATAGCGGGACACGGATGCCCATATTGGTTCCTACATATTCTAAGAAGATCTTTATCGGTCAAACCGCATAACAAGATATCGTTGTTCCTTTGTCATCGGTATGTTACTTGTCCGAGATTTGATCGTCGGTATCCAATACCTAGTTCAATCTCGTTACCGACAAGTCTCTTTACTCGTTCTGTAATACTTCATCTCATAACTAACTCATTAGTTGTATGCTTGCAAGGCTTATGTGATGAGCATTACCGAGAGGGCCCAGAGATACCTCTCCGATAATCGGAGTGACAAAACCTAATCTCGAATTATGTTAACTCAACATGTACCTTTGGAGACACCTGTAGTACTCCTTTATAATCACCCAGTTACGTTGTGACATTTGGTAGTACCCAAAGTGTTCCTCCGGTAAACGGGAGTTACACAATTCTCATAGTTACAGTTACATGTATAAGTCATGAAGGAAGCAATAGCAGAATACTAAACGATCAAGTGCTAAGCTAACGGGATGGGTCATGTCAATCACATCATTCTCCTAATGATGTGATCCCATTAATCAAATGACAACACATGTCTATGGTTAGGAAACATAACCATCTTTGACTAATGAGCTAGTCAAGTAGAGGCATACTAGTGACTATATGTTTGTCTATGTATTCACACATGTATCATGTTTCGGTTAATACAATTCTAGCATGAATAATAAACATTTATCATGATATGAGGAAATAAATAATAACTTTATTATTGCCTCTAGGGCATATTTCCTTTAGTCTCCCACTTGCACTAGAGTCAATAATCTAGATTACACAGTAATGATTCTAACACCCATGGAGTCTTGGTGCTGATCATGTTTTGCTCGTGAGAGAGGCTTAGTCAACGGTTCCGCAACATTCAGATCCGTATGTATCTTGCAAATCTCTATGTCTCCCACTTGGACTTGGTCCCGAATGGAATTGAAGCGTCTCTTGATGTGCTTGGTCCTCTTGTGAAATCTGGATTCCTTTGCCAAGGCAATTGCACCGATATTGTCACAGAAGATCTTCATTGGTCCCGATGCACTAGGTATGACACCTAGATCGGAAATGAACTCCTTCATCAGACTCCTTCATTCACCGCTTGAAGCATCTATGTACTCCGCTTCACATGTAGATCCCGCTTCGACGCTTTGTTTTGAATCGCACCAACTTACAGCTCCACCGTTTAATATAAACACGATCCGGTCTGCGATTTAGAATCGTCCGGATCGGTGTCAAAGCTTGCATCGACGTAACCATTTACGACTAGCTCTTTGTCACCTCCATATCGAGAAACATATCCTTAGTCCTTTTCGGTATTTCAGATGTTCTTGACCGCTGTCCGATGATCCACTCCTGGATTACTTTGATACCTACCTACCAAGCTTATTGCTAAGCATACGTCAGGTCTTGTACACAGCATTGCATACATGATAGAGCCTATGGCTGAAGCATAGGGAACATCTTTCATTTTCTCTCTATCTTTTGCTGTGGTCGGGCATTGAGTTTGACTCAACTTCACACCTTGTAGCACAGACAAGAATCCTTTCTTTGCCTGATCCATTTTGAACTTTTTCAAAATTTTGTCAAGGTATGTGCTTTGTGAAAGTCCTATTAAGCGTCTTGATTTATATCTATAGATCTTGATGCCCAATATGTAAGCAGCTTCACCGAGGTCTTTCATTGAAAAACTTTTATTCAAGTATCCCTTTATGCTATCCAGAAATTCTATATCATTTCCAATTAATAATATGTCATCAACATATAAAACTAGAAATGATACAGAGCTCCCACTCACTTTCTTGTAAATACAGGCTTCTCCAAAAGTCTCAGATAAAACCATATGCTTTGATCACCTTGTCAAAGCGTTTATTCCAACTCCAAGATGCTTGCACCAGTCCATAAATGGAACGCTGGAGCTTGCACACTTTGTTAGCACTTTTGGATCAACAAAACCTTCAGCTGCATCATATACAACTCTTCTTCTAGAAATCCATTCAAGAATGCAGTCTTGACATCCATTTGCCAAATTTCATAATCATGAAATGCAGCAATAGCCAACATGATTCGGACAGACTTAAGCATCGCTCTGGTGAGAAAGTCTCATCGTAGTCAACCCCTTGAACTTGTCGAAAACCTTTTGCAACAAGTCAAGCTTTGTAGACGATAACATTACCATCAGCGTCGGTCTTCTTCTTAAAGATCCATTTATTCTCAATGGCTTGCCGATCATCGGCAAGTCAACCAAAGTCCATACTTTGTTTTCATACATGGATCCTATCTCGATTTCATGGCCTCTAGCCATTTTGCGGAATCTGGGCTCATCATCGCTTCCTCATAGTTCGTAGGTTCATCATGGTCAAGTAACATGACTTCGAATAGGATTTCCGTACCACTCAGTGCGGATCTTACTCGTAGACCCACGAGGTTCAAGAGAAACTTGATCCGAAGTTTCATGATCAATATCATTAGCTTCCTCACTAATTGGTGTAGTCGTCACAGGAACCGGTTCTTGTGATGAACTACTTTCTAATAAGGGAGTAGATACAGTTATCTCATCAAGTTCTACTTTCCTCCCACTCACTTCTTTCGAGAGAAACTCCTTCTCTAGAAAGGATCCGAATTTAGCAACGAAAATCTTGCCCTCAGATTTGTGATAGAAGGTGTACCCAATAGTCTCCTTTGGGTATCCTATGAAGACACATTTCTCGATTTGGGTTCGAGCTTATCGGTTGAAGTTTCTTCACATAAGCATCGCAGCCCCAAACTTTGAGAAACGACAACTTTGGTTTCTTGCCAAACCACAGTTCATAAGGCGTCGTCTCAACGGATTTTGATGGTGCCCTATTTAACGTGAATGCGGCCGTCTCTAAAGCATAACCCCAAAACGATAGCGGTAAATCGGTAAGAGACATCATAGATCGCACCATATCAAGTAAAGTACGATTATGACGTTCGGACACACCATTTCGTTGTGGTGTTCCGGGTGGCGTGAGTTGCGAAACTATTCCACATTGTTTCAAATGTAAACCAAAATCGTAACTCAAATATTCTCCTCCACGATCAGATGGTAGAAACTTTATTTTCTTGTTTCGATGATTTTCTACTTCACTCTGAAATTCCTTGAACTTTTCAAATGTTTCAAACTTGTGCTTCATCAAGTAGATATACCCATATCTGCTCAAATCATCTGTGAAGGTGAGAAAATAACGATATCCGCCACGAGCCTCAACATTCATCGGGCCACATACATCTGTATGTATGATTTCCAACAAATCTGTTGCTCTCTCCATAGATCCGGAGAACAGTGTTTTGGTCATCTTGCCCATGAGGCACGGTTCATAAGTACCAAGTGATTCATAATCAAGTGATTCCGAAGTCCATCAAGATGGAGTTTCTTCATGCGTTTTACATCGATATGACCTAAACGGCAAGTGCCACAAATATGTTGCACTATCATTATCAACTCTGCATCTTTTGGCTTCAACATTATGAATATGTGTATCACTACTATCGAGATTCAATAAAATAGACCACTCTTCAAGGGTGCATGACCATAAAAGATATTACTCATATAAATAGAACAACCATTATTCTCGATTTAAATGAATAACCGTCTCGCATCAAACAAGATCCAGATATAATGTTCATGCTCAACGTAGGCACCAAATAACAATTATTCAGGTCTAAAACTAATCCCGATGGTAGATGTAGAGGTAGCGTGCCGACCGCGATCACATCGACTTTGGAACCATTTCCCACGCACATCGTCACCTCGTCCTTAGCTAATCTTCGCTAATCCGTAGTCCTGCTTTGAGTTGCAAATGTTAGCAAGAACCAATATCAAATACCAGTGCTCTGCGAGCATTAGTAAGGTACACATCAATAACATGTATATCACATATACCTTTGTTCACTTTGCCATCCTTCTTATCCGCCAAATACTTGGGGCAGTTCCGCTTCGAGTGTCGATCGCTTGCGGTAGAGAAGCACTCGATTTGTGCTTAGGTCCGACTTGGGTTTCTTCTCTTGAGCAGCAACTTGTTTGCTGTTCTTTTGAAGTTCCCTTCTTCTTCCCTTTGCCCTTTTCTTGAAACCGGTGGTCTTGTTGACCATCAACACTTGATGCTCATTTTTGATTTCTACCTCCGTGGCTTTCAAAGATCGCGAAGAGCTCGGGAATAGTCTTGTTCATCCCTTGCATATTATAGTTCATCACAAAGCTCTTGTAGCTTGGTGGCGTGATTGGAGAATTCATCAATGACGCTATCATCCGAAGATTAACTCCCAGTTGAATCAAGTGATTATTATACCCGGACATTTTGAGTATATGCTCACCGATGTAATCGTTCTCCTCCATCTTGCAGCTGTAGAACTTATTGGAGACTTCATATCTCTCAATCCGGGCATTTGCTTGAAATATTAACTTCAACTCTGGAACATCTCATATGCTCCATGACGTTCAAAACGTCGTTGAAGACCGGTTCTAAGCCGTAAAGCATGGCACATGAACTATAGAGTAGTCATCGACTTTGCTCGCCAGACGTTCTTAACGTCGTCGGTTACATCAAGCAGTTCGGCACCCAGCGGTGCTTCGGGGCGTAACTCTTACGTGCAGCAATGAGGATAATCCTCGAGTTACGGACCCGATCCGTAATTGCTACCATCATCTTTCAACTTTGCTTTCTCAAGGAACGCATTAAAATTCAATGGAACAACAAGACGAGCCATCTATCTACAAACAAACATAGACAAGCAAAATACTATCGGTACTAAGTTCATGATAAATTTAAGTTCAATTAATCATATTACTAAAGAACTCCCACTTAGACAGACATCTCTAGTCATCTAAGTGATTACGTGATCCAAATCAACTAAACCATGTCCGATCATCACGTGAGATGGAGTAGTTTCAATGGTGAACATCTCTATGTTGATCATATCTACTATATGATTCACGCCGACCTTCGGTCTCGTGTTCCGAGGCCATATCTGTATATGCTAGGCTCGTCAAGTATAACTGAGTATTCCACGTGTGCAACTGTTTTGCATCCGTTGTATTTGAACGTAGAGCCTATCACACCCGATCATCACGTGGTGTCTCAAAGACGAAGAACTTTCGCAGCGGTGCATACTCGGGAGAACGCTTCTTGATAATTAGTGAGAGATCATCTTAAAATGCTACCGTCAATAAAAGCAAGATAAGATGCATAAAGGATAAACATCACATGCAATCAATATAAGTGATATGATATGGCCATCATCATCTTGTGCTTGTGATCTCCATCTTGAAGCACCGTCGTGATCACCATCGCCACCGGCGCGACACCTTGATCTCCATCGTAGCATCGTTGTCGTTATGCCATCTATTGCTTCTACGACTATCGCTACCGCTTAGTGATAAAGTAAAGCAATTACAGTATGCGTCTGCATTTCATACAATAAAGCGACAACCATATGGCTCCTCGCCGATTGCCGATAACCGGTTACCAAACATGATCATCTCATACAATAAAATATAGCATCACGTCTTGGCCATATCACATCACAACATGCCCTGCAAAAACAAGTTAGACGTCCTCTACTTTGTTGTTGCAAATTTTACATGGCTGCTACGGGCTTAAGCAAGAACCAATCTCACTTACGCATCAAAACCACAACGATAGTTTGTCAAATAGACTCGTTTTAACCTTCACAAGGACCGGCGTAGCACACTCGGTTCAACTAAAGTTGGAGAAACCGACACCGCTAGTCACCGTGTGCAAAGCACGGCGGTAAAACCAGTCTCGCGTAAGCGTACGCGTAATGTCGGTCCGGGCCGCTTCATCCAACAATACCGCTGAACCAAAGTATGACATGCTGGTAGGCAGTATGACTTATATCGTCCACAATTCACTTGTGTTCTACTCGTGCTTATAACATCAAACCATAAAAACCTGGCTCTGATACCACTCTAGGGGAACGTAGTAATTTCAAAAAATTTCCTACGCACATGCAAGATCATGGTGATGATATAGCAACGAGGGGAGAGTGTTGTCTACGTACCCTCGTAGACCGAAGCGGAAGCATTGACGCAGCATAGAGGAAGTAGTCGTCGTCCTCCCATCCGACCGACCCAAGCACCGCATTACTCGGCACCTCCGAGTTCTTGACACACGACAGCTCGATGACGCACCTCGATCTCCAATCCAAGAGAGGCTCCGAGGGGAGTTCCACAAGACGACGGCGTGGTGACTATCTTGATGTTCTCTGTCGCAGGCTTTGCCTAAGCACCGCTACAATATGACCGAGGTGTAATATAGTGGAGGGGGCACGCACACGGCTAAGGGCGATCAATGATCAAGTTGTGTGCTCTAGGGTGCTACCCCCGTATATAAAGGAGGGAGGGAGGAGGTGGTCGGCCCAAGGGGGGGCGCGCCATAGGGAGGGGGAAACCTACTCCAAGTAGGTTTCCCTCTCTTTTCCTTATCTTATTTGGAGGGAAGGAAGGAGTACTACTATTAGGAAGTAGTACTAGTAGTAGGAAAGGAAGAGGGGAAGGAGAAAGGAAGGGGGGGCCCCCTCCCCAGTCGGATTGGGCTTGGGCGCGCCTCCCTTGATCCTTCTCCCTTCCTCCTACATGGGCCCAATAAGGCCCATATACCTCCCGGGGGGTTCCGGTAACCTCCCGGAGCTCCAAACTCTTCCGGAACCTTTCCGGTGTCCAAATATATCCGTCCAATATATCAATCTTTATGTCTCGACCATTTTGAGACTCCTCGTCATGTCCGTGATCACATCCGGGACTCCGAACAAACTTCGGTACATCAAAATACATAAACTCATAATATAACTGTCATCGAAACCTTAAGCGTGCGGACCCTACGGTTCGAGAACGATGTAGACATGACCGAGACATGTCTCTGGTCAATAACCAATAGCGGGACCTGGATGCCCATATTGGTTCCTACATATTCTAAGAAGATCTTTATCGGTCAAACCGCATAACAGCATACGTTGTTCCCTTTGTCATCGGTATGTTACTTGTCCGAGATTTGATCGTTGGTATCAAATACCTAGTTCAATCTCGTTACCGACAAGTCTCTTTACTCGTTCTGTAATACTTCATCTCATAACTAACTCATTAGTTATATGCTTGCAAGGCTTATGTGATGAGCATTACCGAGAGGGCCCAGAGATACCTCTCCGATAATCGGAGTGACAAAACCTAATCTCGAATTATGTTAACTCAACATGTACCTTTGGAGACACCTGTAGTACTCCTTTATAATCACCCAGTTACATTGTGACGTTTGGTAGTACCCAAAGTGTTCCTCCGGTAAACGGGAGTTACACAATTCTCATAGTTACAGGAACATGTATAAGTCATGAAGGAAGCAATAGCAGAATACTAAACGATCAAGTGCTAAGCTAACGGGATGGGTCATGTCAATCACATCATTCTCCTAATGATGTGATCCCATTAATCAAATGACAACACATGTCTATGGTTAGGAAACATAACCATCTTTGACTAATGAGCTAGTCAAGTAGAGGCATACTAGTGACTATATGTTTGTCTATGTATTCACACATGTATCATGTTTCCGGTTAATACAATTCTAGCATGAATAATAAACATTTATCATGATATGAGGAAATAAATAATAACTTTATTATTGCCTCTAGGGCATATTTCCTTCAGTCAGTTTCTATAAAAAAAATCCTAACCCTTTTTTTTTCTAAATCCCTCTTTTCTGTCTCTCTCCTAGCACCTCCACGTGTAGGATCTGCCGCAGGCCCATGTAGGGCGTAGATCGGGCATGCTGTGCACCACCTGCGCCCCGATGGTAAACCGTCTGCTCCGTCTCGACCTTGGGGGGAGAGAGTGCGGGCACGAGGCCGCGGCAGCAAACCCAAATATGTCTCGTGTTCTTGGTGACGTGGGCTGAGGAGACCATGACGACCAGACCCATCCCTTAGGGGGGCAAGGGGCGACCGCCGTGAGCCACCAAAACCAAGGGGCCCCAACCTGGGCATGTTCTCCTTAGTCCAACCATTCTTCTAAAGCTGAAGTAGAAGTACCAGCACATAGGCGCAAGAGACGCGCGGCTGCTAAAAGAAGGCCCGACAGTTGTGCATATACATACAAAGATCGCTCTATTCTGGTGAGTGCAATGAACTTCTTATTCCCACAAAACCCTGAGATCCACCACAACTCATCACGACGACCTCTCTCGCATCAACAAATTACGTGGTGACCCCATCTTTCCTTCCTTAGAGCATCTCCAACAGCCGCGCTAAACTAGCGCCGCGCCGCAAAATAGGCGTTTTTAGCTACAATAACGCGTCGAGAGCGCCCAATGGCGCATAAAAAGCAGCCTTGCAGCGCTAAAGGAGGTTGGTATGCGGCAAAAACTTACCATGGCGTATTTGGCGCCAAGATCAAATACATGCAGCACACTCGGCCTTCGCGCCGCTCTTCCTCTCGCGCTTCCACCCCGACCGGCAGCGCCGCCGCCGCCAGCGCACCCGGCGGACGTCTCGAGCTTCCCGGCCTATCCTCAGGCGCCAAGGCTTCGCCCATCCTCCTAGTACTGGCCTGGCGCCAGCGCCTCCGTCGTCGAGGAACAGCGCCCGGCGCTTCGAAGGCCTGAAGGCGCTTCGCCGCCGCGCGCCGAGGAACATGATCATCGAGAATGAGCGTGGCCAAGATTTAGACTACTCACGAGATGAGCTCTTGGGACATCCGTGCGACTGCGGCGGAGGGCTGAAAGGGTAGCCCGTTTTGTTGCCTCCTATCATGCCATTCGGCGTCCCGCAACGCACAATGAACTTCAGAAAGATCTAATTGAAGAGTGGTGGGCATGGCATGGACGGCAAAGAGCTTGAACTTCATGAACTATTTGTTGTGTTGTAACAATTTATTTGAACTATTTGTTGTTGTACTCAACGATAAACTATTTGTTTGTGTTGTAATGATTTATTTTAATTATTTGTTATTGATTTTTATTTTGTTTGTTTGATCATTTTTGCTCATTTTCTTGCAAATGTATATGTGGTTTGTCTTGTGTGCATGCATTGCATTATATGCTATTCTTTGGAGCGCCTTGTGTGCTGCATTATATATAGCGCTTATTCTTTGGAGCCAGCCAATGACGGAATGTAAAAACAGCAAGTAGCCTTGCCGCTTAACGGTTTTTTTTCATGGCGCTATAGCGCAGCTGTTGGAGATGCTCTTATCCCCCTCGTCCACCCATCTATTCCTCGTACCCTCAGCTCGGCTCAAGCACACCATGGCACCGGCCCTCCACCACTCGGATCAACGATGACAACCAACATGGTCCACGACTCTCCCTCCTAGGCGTGGCGACACGGTCTCGACCACAGGGGCGACAAGAGCACCGTGATGCCATGAGCTCTGGCGGCACACTCGTTGGCTTAGGAGAAGACGACAACCATTGGCCTGGGTGTTGGCCTGGAGAAGAGCACCGTGATTGAAAGAAGAGATACCTTCCTCCCGTGCGTTGGCCTGGTGTAGTTTTCCAAAAGCAGCAGGGCCACATGTCATAACGGTTCAGTCTAATGAAGAACTCTAATCTGAATTTGATGGTTTTATGTTTCATCCACGTCCATTTAATTACACATCACTTACTGAATCCCAATATGCACAAAACGTGCTACCTCCAGCAAGCCATTTAATTGAACACCACTTAATTAGATCACACATGACATAATTTTCCTTCCTTGTACTCATTCTCTCCTTCTCACGTCATCATCCTCATGCCCCTCTTATTGATTCCCAAGCCGACTTATTGAGTTTATCAATAACAGGTAATTTAAGACATATAAATTGATGGTTCTGGTTCTAAGGATCGGAGGTGAGGTGGTACTATATTTTTGGGTGATGCGGTGATCCGTTTGGCCCTTGGAACCAAGAAACATATATAGTGACTTGGTCTGAACCGTGGACTGTGTGTGGTCTTGCGATTTTATTACCAGGGACAGGAAAGACACTGCCGGATCATGGACTGTCGGACTACCCTCTGTTGCACACACCCTAATTCCAGACATCCTCTTCCTACACCCCAACGATCATTAGATCGAGAACCATCGACCATAGACAAGATAAGCTCGATCTTTCGAGATACTGATGCCTGCACTTAAAAAAAAGAAGAGAAGTACTGATGCGTGTCTCGCGCGGCGATCTAACACCACACCACCACGCGTCGCCTGCGAAGATCAAGCACGGCCTGAACCCTCGAAAAGTATAATGCCTTGTAGCGAGTCGTTGGGCGACCTAGGGATTAATCTAGTAATACTCCCGAGGGATGTACTTCTACAGGATCCGGATCGCGACGATGCACATGCGCTGGTTCCGGCCAGTGGCTACATGCATGATTCTGATCAGGACAGTATTATCAGACGGCCGTTTGTCCGGATCAATCTACTAGTACTATTTGCTCTTCTTCTGCTGCTGCCGCTGCTGCCGGTTGGTCTAACTGAATGTTCCCTGCACTTTCCTGGCCCTGCCACTGCCCCGTCATCACTCCACTCGCTCGGAACTCTGAAGAATGACATCACTGTCGCCGACGAAACTCTGACGGGGCCTGCATTTGCGTACAGATCCTGCCGTCCTGCGTGGCATGCAATTTCTGCGTTGAGCTGAAACAAGTAACTTGTGGTAACGACGGAAGAGTTGATCGAGTCTCAGAATGTCGCTGTCAGCCGTGAACTCCACTGCATCTACTGGACCTATGGTCAGCAGCAATGTTAACTAATTAGTTACTTTTACTTCGTATAGGTGGCATGAGCAAGTTCCATGACACTTCCTGGTATACACTAAGTAGATGACAAGGCTCTAATTAGCTAGGTGGCATCCCTGCTTAAACAATCGCAAGGAAAGTACGCCTACAAGCATCTGAACCAGCAAGCAAACCAGCCAACAAACATGTACTGTATCACTCATTGCTTCACGACTTGTACGATAATAGTCCCCAGCACGATAGTGAAAACTACTCCCTCTGTAAATTAATATAAGAGCGTTTAGATCACTAATAGTGATCTAAACGCTCTTATATTAATTTACAGAGGGAGTAGTATAAATACCGTACATACACCTGATTCCCTTCAGGAGCATCAGCACCCTCACACTCACAGCCTTCCTCTTCCCTTCTGATCAGAGCAACTGAGCTAGTAAAGAAGCGAGCATATGGATCGCATGATGCATCTAGACCAGCACCAGCAATGCGGCGACCAACGAGACGCCGCAATGGCTACTACCGGCACGCGCAGCAGCGCCGCTGTCGGTGTCTCGCAGGTCGCCTTCGTGCTCGCCGCCGTTGCTTTCTTCTCCCTCTTCTCGTCGTCATCCTTCGTGGAAGCCGCTATCTGTGCTTTTTCTTCCTCTCTCCCTTTCGGTGCCGCCCTATCAGCCCGCCTTGCGGCCTTGTGCGGCTTTGTCACCACCAAGAAGGCGCTCTTCGTCCTCTCCAACGCCATCTTCCTCTTCCTCGCCGCCGACTGCCGCTGCTTCTTCCCCCGCGTCTCCAGCATGGCCACCACATCCATGAGTGACGACGATGTCGTCACGGCTTCTGAATTGCCACCATGTGCCGTTCAAGCTCGACCATGTGCTTCTTATTCAGGGAACCTTCACTACTGCTATAGCAACACCAAGAGTGCATCGGCGGCAGAGCAAGGGATCAAACGAGAAGAGGTGCCGGCGGTGCCATCGCCACCGGAATCAGCTAGGGTGGACGGAGACGAAGCGAACATCGTCACCTTGGAGACGGAGCAAACCTGCGGTGGAGCAGCTGAGGAGGAGCTAGAGAAGCTAGAGATGGACGAGCTCAACAGGAAGTTCGAGGATTTCATCCAAAGCAGGAGGATTACATGGCTCAAGGAGGAGGAGGAGCAAGTAGTCTAAGTTTTACGCTGAGATGAGACGAGCAGTAAGGTTCTCTCTTTTTGTACTGTCATGTTCTGAACTATAGGTTTCCTGTGTAGTGTAGATAGATATACCCAGAACCTCTAGTGCAGTGTGAGGCTTTTTGTGGTGTGAATGGTGTCAGCGGTTTGACTTCTATTGTAAAATCGTGTGCACATTTCGGAGCTGTATCACGCACATTTTTGCAATTGATATCTGTCTAACTGAAAAGACTGAAGGTTTACTGTGTGTAAGTGCAAAACCTTAGATTTGGAAATTGAATATTTAGTATTTGTAAGTGCAAAAACTTCACATTTGCTGCATGAAAGTGCAAGAACTGAATTAGTATGCTCTGTGTATGTGCAATAAATGAATATATGTGCAATGTTTATTCAGCAAGACGAACCTTTACTTTGTTTAACTAGATAAACTGAAAGTATGCTCTGTTTTAGTGTAGAAACAGATTTTTTTGCTTTCTTTAAGTGCAGAAACTGAACGTTTGCTCTATTTATTTTGCATTGTAGGTCTGGATGACCGAGTGTGTTCACTATTGAGTTTCATCATGGTGGATTTTTCTGTGATTTGGGAGGTAACAGAACATATATCGATGAAGTGGCGGACCCAGGAGCTTACCTTTGGGTGTTCATTTTTTTGCACTAACAACAATTTTTTTCTCCATATGAGCCTGGTGTTATTCTCCAGATTTTGGTTTGTTATTTTTAATACTAATGAACGCAATCAGATCAGGACAGTGACATGTAATATATCTCTCTAACAAAAGTGCTACACCTTTTTTTTTAAGAAAAGCTTGTTAGGCTTTTATTGATTAGCTAAAATGTTCATATGAATTACAATTGGGACATGCCAAGTGCCCAACCACAGATGCCTCCGCACAGGGAGAGAAACACCAAACCTAGCAAGCCTATGAGCCACATAGTTCGACTCTCTAGATTCAAAAGAAAAATTACAAGTAGTAAATAAAGAAGAAGTTTGTAAAATACCTTTGATGGTAGTGTCATAGTCTCCTCCAACTTTGATGAATATGATGTACCACTTGCTTACAATCCGAGGAGATTTGGAGATGGTCCATCCCTAGATCCTGAGCCAAGGACATCCTCTCCCTGCATGCAATCGCCTCAAGCGTCTTAGGGTCCGTCATACCCTGAATAACCAATAAGGAAGAGCCCAGAAAAGCTCCTTCACGGTCTCGGCATACAGCAGCTGCCGTGCCTACATTTCATTCTGATGAAACTCCAGCGTCCACGTTAATTTTCACCAAACCCTCCGCTGATGGCTGCCAGATGAAATGATGCCGAGGTTGCCGTGGCCCTGTTCTCATCTGTGGCTCCGATGATGAAGTAAGCTGGTCTAGCTCCGCTATGAAGTTGAGAACAAATCTATGTGTATCGGTTTCCATATATTCCTTCATGTATTAGTGGCTGGTTGCTCATCGTGGGCTGCTGCCTAGTGGGCTATTGGCATGCTGGCCACAGGTGGGCTGCTGTCTGTATGGGGAGCGTTTGGTTCTGGGGCAAATGCTAGCTTAGCCTGGCCTAGTAAGGAAGCAAACGATTTGGTTCAACGACAAGCTCGCCTCGTTACCAACTGAGCGAGCGAGCCAATTTGGCTCGCCTCCATCGGCAATAGACCGAAAAAAATCCTTCCTGACGTGATTTCCCCGACACAAAGTGCTTTTGTACCAGGCAGGTTAATAACTGATAATGTGTTGGTCGCTTATGAATGCTTTCATTCCATTAAAAAGCGAACACATGGCTCAAATGGTGACTGTGCTGTTAAGTTGGACATGCTAAAAGCATACGACAGAGTAGAATGGGAGTGTGTCTCCTCCGTAAGCTACCGAATCAGATTTAATGACACGGAAACAGAGGAGTTAATTTTTACCAGCTAGAGGCCTTCGACAGGGCGATCCTTTGTCCCCATACCTCTTCTTGATATGTTCTGAAGGCCTATCAAGTATGGTAGCTAATGAGGAAGAAATTCGTGGAATTGAAGAATGCAAACACGTTGAAAAGGATTCTCGACATGTACTGTGTTAGTTCAGGGCAGCGTGTAAGTACCCCAAAATCCAGTATATTTTTTAGTCCTAATACCAGAGTAAATGACAGGGAGAGTGTTTGTGGAATGCTGGACATATTAACTGAAGCTCTGCCAGATAAGTATCTGGATTTACCAACTATGGTTGGGGTTGATCATAGTGACTGTTTTCAACACCTAGTTGACAGAGTGTGCCAGAAACTGAAGGGATGGAAAGAAAAGACTTCATAAATGCAAGGTAAAGAGATTCTCCTGAAATATGTGGTGCAGGCAATTCCATCCTATGCTATGTCTGTGTTTAAGTTACCGAAAGGGACATGTAAATCAATCACTGATGAAATATCGGGTTTCTGGTGGGGCGATAGAGAGGAGAAAAGGAAAATGCATTGGTTTGCATGGTGGAAAATGTGTGTCCCAAAGAAGAAGGGAGGCATGGGGTTTAGAGACCTTCACAGTTTTAACCTTGCTATGTTAGCAAAACAGTGTTGGCGACCTCTCCAAAATCCTGACTCTTTGTGTGCACGTGTTCTGAGTGCAAAATATTATCCTAATGGCGATATCCTCAAAGCTGGTCCAAAGAAAGGCTCATCTTTTACTTGGCAAAGTATTGTTGCTGGGATACAAACTTTCAAAAGGGGTTGGATCTGGCGAGTGGTCACTGTTGGAACTAATCTTGTCATTAGTATTAAGCATTTAAGATTAGGGCCATATTTAATTTGTTGCATTGTGTAATAGCCACGTAGAGATGCATTAGTCAGCCAAGTACAAAGAAAATTGCATGCTCGGCAACATGGCATAGTGGCCGGATCAGCAGCACAGAGATAGAGCGAGTGCACGCGAGCAGATCGGCAAGCCAGGATATGAGTGGCCGGAGTCATGTACGTGTGTACTAGGTGACCAAGTGATCAGTGCATGTGAAGAGATGTGGCCTGCATGCACATGTATTAGTGTGGTCAAGTGTTTGTTAGTGGCAGACTACATGCATGGAGGTAAACGGCCGAGCTGTGTGGCCGTTGCGCGAAGTTCGGCTACTAGTGCTGAACGTGCATGCATGAAGGTAGGTAGTGTGGAGTCAAAAACGGATCAAGCCATTTGTGTGTGGCTTGGCCGGCGTGTGTGCATGTGGTGGTTAGTGGGTGCGTGATAGTCATGTGAGTCCGGCTATTAAAGCCCATGTATTTGCATCATTGTGTGAGATGAGTTGTGAAGAAGATAATGAGAAAAGGCACTATGTGCGTGTGCCAAAGTGTGTGTATCTTCTTCTTCCTTGCGTCCATGTGTGTGTTTGTTCCTTCTTTCCTGGGGCAAGGCCAACATTTGGTATTCAGAGCCATGGCCGGAGAAGGGCCGCGCACTCCATCATGCTCGCCGGGTCGCCGGAGGGGCTCAACCTCGCCCATACGGCGCTGGCGGTATTCTATCTTGGCGTGGCTGCCGCGAGGCCTTTGTGTGTGGAGGTCCGATTCTCCGTCGAGGTCAAGCTGCGTCACGATCAAAGGAGGACATGCTGCCCGGTAAGTTGCGCCACCGGCGGCAAGGAGTTCGCCATCCATGCGGGAGTCGTCGACAAGGTGTGTCAACGGCGACCATGATGTGGTGAAGGCATTGGAGGTGTGCCTCTCATTGATGCCAACGGCTACGGTGGCAATCGGCGTGACAAGATGGCATCGGTGGTCGTCTACGTGTTGCGCCGACGACATCAACGACCATGGGCTTCAAGAGAGGAATAAATCATAACAAGATTAGGGAGGTGATTGTTGGAACTAATCTTGTCATTAGTATTAAGCATTTAAGATTAGGGCCATATTTAATTTGTTGCATTGTGTAATAGCCACGTAGAGATGCATTAGTCAGCCAAGTACAAAGAAAATTGCATGCTCGGCAACATGGCATAGTGGCCGGATCAGCAGCACAGAGATAGAGCGAGTGCACGCGAGCAGATCGGCAAGCCAGGATATGAGTGGCCGGAGTCATGTACGTGTGTACTAGGTGACCAAGTGATCAGTGCATGTGAAGAGATGTGGCCTGCATGCACATGTATTAGTGTGGTCAAGTGTTTGTTAGTGGCAGACTACATGCATGGAGGTAAACGGCCGAGCTGTGTGGCCGTTGCGCGAAGTTCGGCTACTAGTGCTGAACGTGCATGCATGAAGGTAGGTAGTGTGGAGTCAAAAACGGATCAAGCCATTTGTGTGTGGCTTGGCCGGCGTGTGTGCATGTGGTGGTTAGTGGGTGCGTGATAGTCATGTGAGTCCGGCTATTAAAGCCCATGTATTTGCATCATTGTGTGAGATGAGTTGTGAAGAAGATAATGAGAAAAGGCACTATGTGCGTGTGCCAAAGTGTGTGTATCTTCTTCTTCCTTGCGTCCATGTGTGTGTTTGTTCCTTCTTTCCTGGGGCAAGGCCAACAGTCACTGGTTCCCAGATTAACATTTTGGAGGACCCTTGGATCCCTTCTAGTGAAACGAGGAAGTTGATTACCCCTAGGGGAGGAATTATGTTAAAAAAGGTGGAAGATATAATCGACCCCCACACGGGACAGTGGGATGAGGCACTATTGCATAGTGTGTTCTCACCAGTGGATGTGCACAGAATACTTCAAATCCCCCTCCATGTTGAAACTATGGAAGATTTTGTGGCGTGGCATTATACGAGATTTGTAACTTTCTCGGTTCGTTCGGCATACCGTGTGGAGTTCGATCATCAGTTCCGACGTCATTACGCAAGCTTGAATAGCCCAGGGAGTGCTCAGTTGAATGCAGTTTGGAAAGAATTATGGCAACTTCGCCTTCCAGGGAAGATCAAACATTTTGGCTGGAAAGTACTAAAGGGGGTATTACCATGGTGTTCTCGCAGGCAGACATGTACCCTTGATCCCGCAATGCCCACTGTGCAAACTTGGTCTAGAGGATATCCAGCACTGTCTATTTACGTGTATCCATGCATCTGAAGTGTGGACTGCTCTAGGACTATTAGAGGTGATTGAACAAGCCACTCGGCAAGACCGACCCGGCTCTATCACCCTAGATATATTGATTCGGCTGCGCACAGTGCCACATACCATACCAACAACCAAATTTATTTTGGTGGCCATGTGGTTCATTTGGTGGCAAAGAAGGCAACGTACAAGAGGGGAGACATTACAGACACCGGATCAAACAACTATTTCTATTCAAGTACTTGCCACAAATTTTGTTCGTGCTCATTCACCAAACCAGCCTATACGTAGGATTGATCATGTATGGAAGAAGCCAAGTGCGGGAGTTGTAAAAATCAATGTCGATGCATCATTTCATGAGGATAACTTCACAGGAGATTGCGGAGCTGTTGCACGAGATGACCACGGCAAATTTCTGGGGGCAGCAACTCATGTCCTACCACATGTGTCTAGTGCAGGTCCAGCTGAATTATTTGCTATTCGATGTGGTCTATACCTAGCAGCGAAACTGGGTTGTATGAAGCTTATCACTGAGTCTGGTAGTTTGACTGCGCTGGAGGCCATATCTGATCCTAATGCCTACATGGGAGTGGACGTCCCAATCATAGCAGAATGCTCCCTCATGTCAATGGATTATGCTTCTATCAGTTTTGATTATTGTACTAGAGAGGCAAACTTGATAGCGGATGGTTTAGCAAAGCACTGTTTCAGCATTAGTAAATCAGAAGAGTGGGAGACCATCGTCCCTGACTTTGTTCTCCACCATTATGTAAACGGTCTTGCTGTTATTTGAGGAATAAAGTTATTACGCTAAAAAAAGGCTAGCCTTGCCTCGTGAGTCAAACTGGCGAGGGATCCAAATGCTTCCTAGTCTCTATATCAATTTTTTGCAGAAATATTTCGGTGTACATGACCTCTGCTGGATGCGCCCCTGTATCAATAGCGCGTTCACTATATTGTTCCGGTGGGAGATGTTCTTTGAATCAAGGCCATAATATATTTACATTATGCCATATATGTACTCTAATGTACAAGTATTGCATAAATATTGTGTGTACTTAACGGGAGGGGGGCGGGGGCAAGTGCCCCCCTTCGCTAATGTACAAGTATTGAATAAATGTTGGCATAAAACATAAGAAGCAAGAACACAAGGCACCAAGCACACTCGCAATAGGAACGTGTTGCTCCCGAGCCTTTTATTGTTGGTTCCCATGCCGGATCGAGCACGCTTGCGGTGGAGACATGCACATCGAAAACACAGAGTACGAACACATAGGCGAGAGAGGTATTTGCGACGCGTAAATCTTGCATCTAATTTTTGCCCCTTCCTTTTATTCTTTGGTGCACGATGACTTAGCAATCCCCACCCGATTCCTACGCCTACCGTGATCCTCTAACGATCGTGCCATCCCACGACTCTGGATCACGACATGCTTTCCACAATAAAGGGCTCTAGTAATTGTTAGGATGCTTTTATATTTAATTTAATATCAACGGGCTTTAAAAGGCCAAGAGGTGGAAGGAGAATTCAGCCACAATGGTCCAGTAGGGGTGGCACACCCTTTTCCCACTTGGGAGTCCGAATTGGAGTAGGGGGGCGACTCCTCCTCCCCCTCTAGGCCGGCGCAAGGGAGGAGACCCTCCTATCCCCTCCAACCTATATATACTTGAGGTATTGGCACCTTTTGAACACACATGTTTTGGAGCATCCTCTAGTTCTCTAGTTCTAATTCTAGTTGATCAATTAGAGCTAGACCTAGATCCTCGAATCCTCATAATTAGAAGTCCAATGTTCTAATATCCTTTCTCTAATTATCCGGCAACGATTAGCTCTGGACGGCGAAGCGCTACCGGATTGTGAAGACTGTACGCTTGCAACTCATAGAGAAGCCGTGTTTTCGATCTTCCGTTCGAGGAACTGTTCATGGGTGGTTTGCAGGATCGTTCATCTACGGTTCGAGGGACTCCAAGTACAATCTACACTGACTCGTCTTCTTCTGCCGCAACTCGGAGTCGGTAACGATCGAATCCAAACCGTTAATGCATCTTCATATTATTCTTGGGTGATCATAAGACGATTTTCTTGTTTTCTAGTACGTTTCCCAATAATCCCCTCCCCTAGTCTAACAACTAGTCGTTCATAGTTGCCATGGTGGGGTATTTACCGACAAAATCATTTATATTTTTGTTAGTTCTATTGGTGTTCGTGTTACTGTTAGGGTGGTGATTATTATTGCTAGTTAGAACATAGGTTTTTATTTTGTTATTTTGATGTACACATACATATGACTATGCGAGGAACTTCAGTCTTTGCGTCGATTTTGTTGGGTTTTTCATTGGAGGTGGTAAAAATCATTCATATGTCAATGCCAAATTTACATGGTATGATTATGTTGAGGGGAGCGTTGGAAGAATTCGGGTATGAAGTTTAGGGAAGATATGATGTATTGGATGTCTAGGAAGTGATTATGATGTGAGTGATTTAGACCATTATCTCAAAGAGCATGTTGATGCGAATATTAGATCAAAGACAGAGACGAAGAGCATGTTGATGTGAATATTAGATCAAAGATAGAGCCTTTACAAGATTTTGATGAAGAGGAACTAATGCTACCAGATTCTGATGATGAAGCAACTAGAAGGTATATCTTCTTCAAAGGGTTAAGGAAAGAAGATTTTCATGATCCACAATTTAGCACGAGTCAAGTTTTCCCGTCCCAGAGTTGTTTAGGCAAGCGGTTATAGATATTCATGTTTTGTATCCATTTGATGGTACGTTTTGGATTAGTAAAAGGAAAATGTTTGGGGCCGAAGCGCCGGCCGAAGCTTCAGCCCGACGCATCCACGCGTGCTTCCTTCCAATGATTCAGCTAGCGACACATAGGATGGGGGCCCTGCCCACATGTGTCTTCTCCTTCCTTTTTCACTTCTTCCAGTCGCTTCTCTCTCTCTCTGTGTGTGTGTGTGTGTGTCCCTCTCCTTGCTGCCATGGTCAATCGTCGCCGCCTAGAGGCCTCCCAGGGCGCGACCGCCATGGGAATCAGCTGATCCAACCGCCCTCGACCAGATCCGCGCGGATCCGCACGCATCAGAGCTCTGCCTACCTCGCCGGACCCGGCCATGCCGGAGCTGCAACCAGCCATGCCCGGACTACACCCCGCGGAGCAAATTTGCTGGAACGGGCGGACGTTGAGGTTATAATCATGGTGATTTTTTGCTACAACCGACGAGCCTCGATGCTACAACCTCTCGGCGCAAATTTGCTGGAACCGGCGGATGTTGAGGTTACAACCATGGTGATTTTGTGCGACAACCGACGAGCCTCGGTGCTACATAATAACCCACAAGTATATGGGATCGCAACAGTTTTCGAGGGTAGAGTATTCACCAAAATTTATTGATTCGACACAAGGGGAGCCAAAGAATATTCACGAGTATTAGCAGTCGAGTTATCAATTCAACGACACCTGAAAGACTTAATATCTACAACAAAGTATTTAATGGCAAATTAGTATGAAAGTAACGGTAACGGTGACAAAAGTAACAATAGCAGACAGTAGCAACGAAAGTAATCTAGCAAAGATCAATGTGTAAAAAGCTCGTAGGCATTGGATCAATAATGATAATTGTGTTGGATAATATTCATCATGTAGCAGTCATAACCTAAGGTGACACAGAACTAGCTCCAATTCATAAATATCGTAAAACGCTATGAATCCTTCTCTCCGATTTTATTCTCCGCGAATAGGTACTTATAGAGTTGGAATTAGGGTCGGAGATGGTCTAGGGGCCCCACAAGCCTGGGAGGCGCACCCTGGGGGTAGGCGCGCCCCCAGGGCTTGTGGCCTCTGGGTGGCCCTCCCTCTGGTAACTTCTTGCGCCACTTTTTATATATTCCACAAAAATTCTCCGTAAATTTCCATATCAATCCGAGAACTTTGATTTCTGCACAAAAATAACACCATGTCAATTCTGCTGAAAACAACGCCAGTCCGGGTTAATTCCATCGAAATCATGCAAATTAGAGTCCAAAATAAGGACAAACGAGTTTGGAAAATTAGATACGATGGAGAAGTATCACTACAACCTGTACCGGTTTTTGCTACAAAAAGACAGGGCGACACGGCGAGACGACAGACGACAATTTTTTGCCACCAATGTTGTTGGTTTTTCTACTACAGGTAACGAATTTTACGGAGGACGACACAGCCGCCAGCATGGCATGCTGCAACCAGGCAAGGGGAGCTGCAACGGCGGTCCGGTGGAGCTACAAGGCGACCCCCTGCGGCTGGGATGTTGCAATCGACTATTTGGCGAGCTGGAACCGCGGTGTGGTGGAGCTACAAGGGGCGACCTCTTGATTTTTGGGATGACGCAACCGTGGACCGGCGGAGCGAGATTGATGCTGAAATCAGTCTGGCGAAGCGCCGGCGACGCTGCTTCCCGGAGTTGCGGCGGTCACCACCCGACAGTGCTGGAACTGCCCATCAAGGAAGCTGGAAACGCCCGACGAGGAAGCTGCGACCACTCGACAGCGACGGGAGCGCGGGCGACTCAGGGACAAACGTGGAGTCATGGCTGGTCGGCGATTGCTGGGGGAGGAAGCAAGAGGGCTGGGGGAACTATCGCGGGGAAGGGGACGCGCGTGGGGATGGGGGAGGGGGCGGGGTGAGGATGGATTCGTGTTGTCTGGGATGCGCGCATCTTGCGGCTGGGGCCGACCGTTCGAAAATTCCAGCCGGCGCAGAGTACTGCCCTTAGTAAAAACGTCATGGACAGGACACGGATCATGGGCTGTCGGATTGCCTTCCCTTGCACACATTTAGATTCCAGCATACGGAGTATATGCCCACGATTAAACTTGTTCTTCTCAGATACTGCCTGTCTCGGGAGCGCAATCGCATCCGCGGCCGATCTAGCACCACCAAGCTTCGCGTAGAGGCTGCCAAGATCAAACACAAACTGAGCCCTCCAAAAGTGCAACGGTTTCTAGCGAGTCGTTGGGCGACCAGAGGGATTAAGGTAGCAATAATACTGACTCATGAGGGATTCGGATGGTGATGATGCGGCAGCACATGCGCTGGTTCCCCCGAGCGGCTGCATGATTTTGATCAGACAACCGTTCGATTGCCCCCAGCAATCTACTTTACTATCGTACTCCCTCCGTAAACCAGTTACTCCTTCTGTAAACTAATATAAAAACGTTTAGAATACTATAGTTTATGGAGGGAGTACGTACTAGCTAGGTATTTGCTCAGCTGCAGCTGCTGATTGGTGTAACCGAATGTTCCCTGCATTTTCCTGACCCTGCCTGCCCCGTCATAGCTCACTGGGAAGGCTCAACCGCTAAAGGTAGTAGAGTAGATCGCAGGAACATCACTGTCCATTGTGCAAATGTACAAGACCTGCGTGGGTGGCTTGCAAGTTCTGCGTTGAACTGAACTCTGAAAAGTGTAAACACAGGAGTTACTGATTGAGTTTCAGAATGTCGCTGTCAATTATGAAATTAAGTGCATCTACTAGACGTGTGGTCAGCAGTTCAGCACTAGTATTAGTTACTCATTACTTTACTTCGTATAGGGAGGCATCAGCTACGTGCCTGGGTAAGAGCATCTCCAGCCATGCCCCCAACAGGCCCCCAGACGAATTTTTAGCACCGGTGGCCGAAAATCGGCCCAGTCGCGTCCCCAGGATCTCGTTTAGCGCCGGTTTGGGCGAAATCCAGAGCCGGCGATCCCGCCCCGAACCCAAGCGGCCGGGTGTCGCCTTGGCGCGCCGGCACAAGCGAAAAGCAACGTGGGGCCGCTCTGTCGGCGACTGGAAGCCCTTTTCCCGCCGTTTCCTCCCGCTCCCCCCCTCTCTTCTCCATTCCTCCTGCCAAACCCCCGCCTCCTCCCTGCCCTTCCGCCCGCCATGCCGCCGAAGAAGTACGTGATGCCGCGCGCCGTGACGGATCCCACCGCCGCCGCCGCCCAGCCGAAGCAAAGGAAGCCGAGGGCTTCGTTGTCCGAGCCCCCCGGCATGAGCAACGCCGAGTGGAAGGCGGATGTGGAGCGCCGGGAGGCCGTCACCGCCGACAGGCGCAACAGGGCCAAGAAGGCCAGGGAAAAAGCGGCGCACGCTGCGGGTGCGGCGGCGGAGCATGAGGCCGAACAGGCGGAGGAGGCGCGCGCAACGATGATGAATCCACCCGGTGGGCACCCGTACGCGGCCTGGAGCCAGCAAAGTGTCGGCTCTCCGGCCGGGTTCTCGTCGTCGCCGCACCCATGGAGCATGCCGTCGCCGGGCTATGCCAGTGGGGACGCCCATGGTGGCTTCAACCCCAACATCACCTTCCCCCATGGGAGCCCTGTCCAGCACACGCCCTCGCCCGCGTTCGCCGGCGTGCAGTACCCGCCGTACACGTACTCGCCGCCGGACTACGCAGCCTCACCGACGCCACCTCTTCGCCGCGGCCTTTACTCACAAGCCTCATCCTCGTCGCATCTCGGCGACGCCGACACGACGGAGGCCGACATGGAGGACATCATCATCGCAACCGGCTCGGCTGCCGCCGCCGCTTCCCCCAGGTTCACTACGCAGGACGGCTCGATTGACCTCGCCGACATGGATGACGAGCTCGACTACGGCGAGGAAGAGCCGGAGGAGGAGGAAGAAGAGGAGGAGGAGCCGGCGCCGACGAGGAAAGGCAAGAAGAAGAAGAAGAAGAAGAAGGCCAAGTCCGGCGAGCCACGCATCAAATGGGCGTCCAAGGAAGAGGAGTGCCTCGCCGAAGCGTGGAAGTTCGTCTGCCTCGACCCGGTCACCAGCACGAATCAGAGCATCGAGACGTATTGGGACCGCATCAAGGCCGAGTTCGACGAGCGGAAGCTCGTCGACCCCTACTTAAAAGGCATGCACATGAAGCGGGGGTCGAAGACGATGGCGAACCATTGGGGGCTCATCCAAACGGCGTGCAACGAATGACATGGGATCGTTGAGGAGGTCGCGGCTCGCCCGAAGAGCGACACCAGCGTCGAGGATCAGGTATCGCACGCCGTCCTTATTGTTGCCTTTCGACGGGCGCACGCTCTTTCGCCGCGCGGGCGCTCTTTTGCCTTGTGCGCGCCCTGGCGCGTTCTGGCGCCGACTGATGTACTTTCTTCGGCACAGCTGCTACGCATGTTCGCCATGTTCCGCGACGACAACAGCGACGCAGACTTCAAGTACCTCCACGTCTTCAAGCGGATCGACAAGTGCGAGAAATGGGCGGCCGTCCGACGCATCATCGCCAAGGCCAAAGTCCGACGAGCGACCGGACGGCAACAAAGGTGCCAAGAAGGCGAAATACGCCGATTCGGCTGCCGCGCGCGTGCAAGAGTCCATCGAATACTGCCTCGCCGACGCCAAGACCAGTGCCGCCGAGCGAGAAGATTCAACTGATGCAAAGTGGGTTGTTTTGATGACAAACCGCGCCGTCAAACTCGACTTGCTCCACACCAACGCCGCCGCGAAACTCGAAGCTCAAGACGCCAAGAAGAGGAACAACGACCTCGCCTTCTTGATGGGCGGCGCTGACATGCTCCAGAGCGGCGACGAGAAGCTCAAGGCGTGGTTCTTGGCCGAGTGCGGCCTCATCCTGAACCAGATACCGGCGATGCCGACGTTGCCGCCCGGCCCGGCGGCTGATGACGATGCCTCTGCGACGCCTAGTCCCACCGACGATGCCTCCGCCGTGCCCAGCAGCACAGAAGCCGCGCCGAACAGCCCGGAAGCTGCGCCAACTCCTCCCAGCCCGCGTACACCGCCGCCGGAGGTTGAGCTCGACGTTTGATGTACTCCTTCCGCGTCCTTCCTTTTTTGTACGCTGAACTACTGCGTGTCCTTTTATTTTGATCGCCGAACTGTGGCACCGAATCGCCGAATTATTGCGATGATCGCCGGTTTGTTGTTTCTTTGAGCGGGAATGATGGATTTCGAATATGGGGCGCCTTGGGGGGCGGCACCTGGGGCGTGGCTGGGGAGAAACGAACCCCAGGGGCAGATCTAGCGCCGGCTCGCCCCTAGGTCGCTCTTTTTCAGCGCCCTGGGAGGCCGAACGGCTGGAGATGCTCTAAGCATGAGCAAGTTCCATGTGACTTCCTGGCATACTCTATGGACATGGGGTTTTAGGCTTTGATTAGGTGGGGACGCTGCTAAAACAACTGCAAGGAAAGTACACCCGCAAGACATCTGAAACTGCACTCTGTTTGTGTTTGTATTTGGATCCCAGCAAGGAAACCAGCCAACAAACATGTATCATTGCTTCACGACTCGACTTGTATGAAGGGTCCAGCTGTATAAATACCGTAAGTACACCTGACTAGCATCACTACCAGAGCAACGGCCCCTCTGAACTAGTCTACTCTCTCTCACACACACAATGTCTAGTGGCAATGTCTCGCAGGTCGCCTTCCTGCTCGCCGCCGTTGCTTTCATCTCCTTGTTCTCCTCGTCCTCCTTGGGCGCCGTCGCTTCTTCATCCCTCACTTCCGGTGCCGCCCTATCTGCCCGCCTTGCGGCTTTGTCACGACCAAGAAGGCGCTCTTCGTCCTCTTCAATGCCATCTTCCTCTTGCTCGCCGCCGATTGCCGCTGCTTCTTCCCCGGCGCCTCCAGCATGGTGGACTCATCCATGAGTGAGAGTGACAAGGTCGTCGCGGTTTCTGAATTGCCGCCATGTGGTTCTTATCCAGGGAGCCTATGCTGCTGCTGCAGTAGCAACACCAAAGGTGCACCGGCGAGTTGTTCGGGAGAGCAAGGGCAGCGAGAAGAAGTGCCGGTGTTGCCGCCACCGGAATCGGCTGGGCTCGAGGGAGACAAAGCGACCTTGGAGACAGTGGTCATCGTCGAGGAGATAACCTGCCGTGGAGTAGATGAGGAGGAGCTGGAGAAGCTAGACATCGACGAGCTGAACCAGAAGTTTGAGGACTTCATCAAAAGCAGAAGAATCAAATGGCTTAAGTCCAGTGATGTACAACTTCATAATGTTGCACTGACAACATTACAGCTATATATAATCTTTAGCCAATGTGTTGCAATCTACAACCGCGGAGATTAAGCTTACATGAAGTAGGAGTTATCAAACTTCAGAGGATCTTTTGTCCAATAGTCGAATCCCGAGCTATCCGGAGGAGCTTTTCTCCTAAAACTGTACAATGCAGATCAAGGGTTTAACTTATGATTGAGGAACAATGATCTGAATACGACAATAAGGCGTTGTGGCATTACCCGAGTATGTCCACCCAAGAGTGCTTCTATGTCCTTGTTGGTTAAGTCCATTCAGTAGATGAAATCCCTAAGGTGTGAAGCACCTGGTCAGATGATAACATATGCACTGAATTATTATTTACTTCTCAGAACTGAACTTTCATTAGCTGAAAACAGGAAAAAAATGTGCATGAACTGAAAAAGCATTATCTCACGTTCCAGCTCAAGCCAAATGTTCTTCTCTACGCTCCTTTTCTCCATCATGCGATAGGCTGTACTGCTGCAATCTATCTCCTCTCCAGAATTTTCAAATCTGCTAGGAACAAGTTCTAAACAAAATATTCAGAGAAAAAGACAGTTAGACAGGAACATAGCACCGTCCTGTCTAGTTTCTACAGACTCTATTTTTAACAAACAAGCTGAGTAAATTATAAAATTGCTATCTTTGCACGGAAAACTACATCTACTTCATGAAACAAAAAGGGACCGTTACAATTATGTTGTACATACTACTACACAGCAGCGAACAAATTCGACAGAGCAATTCATCCGACCCCAACACAGCCCTAGCACCCCCTCCATCTATTAGTTCCAGGAAACCTGAAAAGTAAAAGAAAAAAAATATCTGGGGCATTTGACTCAACATGGAAAAGAAATACTCATACGGAAAAGAAAACAACAAAAATGAGTAAACACAAGTCCTATTACGGTCCATCTATCTCACCTCAAAAAGTGAAAAGGAAAGTGAATTATCATCTGGACAACAAATTTAGTTTATAGCACAAAATTACATCATTATCATTTGTTTGGAAAAAGAAATAGCAAGATCCAGTTTTAGATTTTTATCAATTGTTACTAATTTCATTAAAAAGAAAGCAGTAGTCGCCATTTCTAGCCGCAACTAACTGGATCATGAGTCCTGACAATGTGAATGGATGACTAATAGTGGATGATTAACAAAGAAGCATTATATAAGAGAATAGTGTCCAGGGATACATAAGCTGAACGATAGATTCATACTCATTCACCACATGTAACGTAACTAAACATAACCGGATCACCTATCGATTCCATACCATCCTTCTTGCCTAAAAAAATTATTTCCTAGGTCAGGGTACATACAGTAACTTGAATAACAGATCGAAAGCTAACCACAATTTGTAGCAGTATAGACCATGTGTTGCTGTGTACATAGTACTTGTGCGAACAGACATGATTCGAGAAATAAAAGAGAACATAGTTAATTATTCCATCAAATTACAACTTCTTTCTTTTGATTACTTTGGAGAAACGGATCTACCAGCATCTAGTTAATTAGTATGTTGTTGATTGTTCCTTCCTAAGTAAGAACTGAATCTGTATTTTTTCTAGCATGGGGTCTTCTAGCTCTTCGTGTGATCTTACGATCTCTTTAGGGAGAGTGGTGTTGATCTTCTTCTTGTCGAACATGCATGTCATCGCATTTTTGGTTGTGGATCAAGTTAACTGTGTGCTAATCTGTCGGCAAAACAAACCATGCATTTAGTAAACTCACTTTGTTCTTATTACGAGATTATATTCAAGCTCATTATTCAGACAGGTCGATGCTGAATTGCTGATAACAATATGCATGTACACGCGTGTCAGCTGCTAGCTTGTATAATTAATTCAGCAGACATTCGTGCATGAGCAGATTTATATGAGCGAGCATAAGTTCATAACTTACAGTTTTGTAGTGAATCTATGAAACATTATGTGACTATGAACACCTCACTTTTTAGTAGAAGCTAGCGCTTGTTACTGTAAATCTGGTGCAGTTGACTCCAAGTCTCCAACAGATAAGATCTTATTAACTAAACTTGTTCAATCATTCACATGATATATGCATGGCATGCATAAAAAATGCACAAAACAAAATTAGTTTCCAAGGTATAATATGATATATGCATGGCAGGTATGTTCGTCAACAATTAGTCCCTTCTTTGCATGAATAAGTACGTATATAGTATAACTGAATTAAGTAGATGCACACTGGTTAACTGAATTATCTAATTAAATACATGTTCAATTATCAATGATGTAGCTTGAGGGATCTCAGTGAGGAGTACCAGAACGCCATGTCAGGCTGCACCTATCAGGTGTAGCTCTTCCGGGACATACAGCTTCATCAACATCTGGCGGCTACGATGAGCTCCTCGTTTTACTTCGTCACTGGACCGTCTGGTTTACAGTTACCTGTCATGTTTACTGTTTAGTTGTTGTTGAGCTGGCGGGTAAAAGTACACCTATAACTAAGCCGGGTTGTTGCTGTAGTTGACCATTGAGAATTCCCCATTCTAGCCTAATGGCATGAACCTATATACGAACACTGCTCCTCCTACAGATCATATACTCCAGATCCAGCAATTGCCATGATTCCCCCTTACAATTCGTGAGATCCACAGTTGTAAATCGCGTAGGACCTGACACGCCACCAGCAAGGAGGAAAGGGCAAGAGGATCAAAAGGGGACCAGGGCGCATACCTTGTAGGTGGTGACGACGGGGTTTTCCAAGGCATCCACCACCGCCGGGTCGTCCCATAACACGCCACCCTTCCCCATCTCCTCTTTCGCTGTTCTCATACTTCCTCATCCGATGCCTTCCCACGAACAAGAGGACGAAAAACGAAAGGCGCCTCCGCTCCAGCAATACCCGCCTCCGCCACAAGCCGAGCTAGAGGTGTGCACGCATGAAAGAAGAAATCAGGTGGTTCAGGAGCTCACCAAAATCCGGGCAAAATCTACAGGATGGACCGGGAAAAAGAAAGAACAGATGGATTCGATCTCACCCTCTCTTGTCCCTTGCGTCGGCGGCGTCCAAGGAATCAGGACGACGGTGACGGCACCGTGGACTGTTCCGCAGTGCGAGAGGAGTTTACCCTGCCGCGCTGCCCTCCTCTAGCCACCTCAAACACTGCGACGCCGCGCCGCCCAATCAACCCGCCTCTCCTCCTCGCCACCACCCCGCTCTCCTATCCGCAACGTGCAGGACAGCAATGTAGATTTTCCAGAGAAAGAGGCGGCGGAGGATCAGCATGGGACGGCCTTCCCGCCAGCGCGCATCTCATCCGAAGTGTCTCACGGCGAACCCCACTCAAGGCGATGTGGATTTTGTAGAGAAAGGGGCGGCGGCTGTCGAAAAGCAGGGGAGAAGAACATGGTCGCGTGGGCAGAGAGAGAGGTCGGTGTGGGTTTGAAGCCTTCGTGGGGAAGGAAAATAAAGAAGAAAAGGGGAGAAACCGGGGGAGGTGATATCTGCGGGAGATTTGTTCCAGCGCCCAATCGGCAACACGAGAGGAAACACTGTACATCCGTTGGCTTCTATTGAATCTGACGTGGCATGCTCGAGATAGCGCCCTTGATGCGCAGCTGAATGTGTTTAATGTGCTGGCTCCGGCCAGTGGCTGCATGCATGATTCCGATCAGGATCAGACGGCCATTTGTCCCCAGCAATCTATTAGTTGTACTATTTGCTCTGCGCTGCTGTCGATTATTGGTCTAACTGAATGTTCCTTGCACTTTCCTGCCCCGTCATCACTGAACATCACTGTCAATCGAGTAATTGTACATACTAAAAAGGCTTTCGGACGCTATATATATAAAGCAACAAACAACCAGTAAGCATTTTCTGTAATTTTTAATTCACAGGTTGATCACTGGGGAAAAAATGTTGTTGCACTAAAGCGTTCCGCATACCAAGTTGTTGTATCATCATGCAGTTGCATTGTCTAGAAAAAGAGTGCAATTGCCTTCTTATTTTCGTTTGCCAAACATAGTTTAGACTTGGACGCTCACAAACACGTTCATGCACTCACCGTTAGGAACGCACACCCTTTCCTTACGTGGATATTTGAGAGAGTGCGCCAACATGTTTTTAAATTAACAAAGTCTAAACCCTTAGTGAAGTATTTTTATTCTACTAAGTTTTGGCCGGACCTAGCCGATCCTCTATATAACGGAGTATTTTTTATTTGCATTTCATTTTCGGCGATCAAAATAAATTTTATTGGTTCTTTATTTCATTGAATGACATTTTGATACATTGGAGTGCATAACTCACCAATTCTTCGCTACTAGAATGAAACCAAAGAAAAGAACCACAATTAGACACTTTGAAAGATATATGCAACTTTCGTAATTGCTCCCACTAGTTGGATTAATATTTTCTCTATGTCTTCATTGCTAATTCTCCCTATTGGCTTCTCGAGGTTGCACACTTCTTTCTTCTTCGATTCCGACAAATTCGGTGTTGCTTCGCATCTTGTCTCATCTCTAGTCTCTATTCTAGTAACGAGTGCACGAACTTCTATCAAATTTTGTGCTTTCAATAGATCGATGTAATCTTCTTCCTGATAGAAACTCGCATCCATCCTGCACACAAATTTGAGCAAACAATGAGCTAGAAATTTCGCCGAATCGGTGAACAACCGAATAAAAAAAAGCACATGCCCCATCTTTTTCGGAGTCGTTGAGCTGCTGGGCTAGTGCCGAGCCCGGGCGACGGTCGGACATGTATTTGCCAGCGAACCACTGATGAGTGAGATCCGAGCGTCTAGAGGCGGAGTCAATACCTGCATGCTGTTGGGGAACGTAGCAGAAATTCAAAAATTTTCCTACGTGTCACCAAGATCTATCTATGGAGAGACCAGCAACGAGTAGAAAGAGAGTGCATCTACATACCCTTGTAGATCGCTGAGCGGAAGCGTTCAAGTGAACGGGGTTGATGGAGTCGTGCTGCCGTGATTCAAATCACCGATGATCAAGGTGCGAACGGACGGCACCTCGCGCTCAACACACATACAGCCCGGTGGCGTCTCCCCGCCTTGATCCAGCAAGGAGAGAGGGAGAGGTTGAGGAAGACTCCTCCAGCAGCAAAGACAACGGCGTGGTGGTGATGGAGGAGCGTGGCATCCCAGCAGGCTTCGCCAAGCACCAAGGGTGAGGAGGAGTAATTGGGAGAGGGAGGGCTGCGCGAGAACATGGTACGGCTGCCTCCCACCCCCACATATATATAGGGGCAGGGAGGGAGGCCGGCCCCTCGGATCCAATCTCGAGGAGGGGCGGCGGCTGGGAGGTTGCCTTGCCCCCAAGGCAAGGGAGGCCCCTTTAGGGTTTCCCCAGCCCTAGGCGCCTTGGGCCTTGGTGGGGCGCCCAGCCCACCTAGGGGCTGGTCCCTCCCACACTTGGCCCACGCAGCCTTCTGGGCAGGTGGCCCCACTTGGTGGACCCGGGACCCTCCGGTGGTCCCAGACGCTATCGATAAACCCCAAACTTTTCCGGTGACCAAAACAGACTTCCCATATATAAATCTTTACCTCGGACCATTCCGAACTCCTCGTGACGTCCGGGATCTCATCCGAACTCGAACAACATTCGTAACCACATACAAGCTTCCTTTATAACCCTAGCGTCATCGAACCTTAGTGTGTAGACCCTACGGGTTCGGAGACATGTAGACATGACCGAGACGTTCTCGGTCAATAACCAACAGCGGATCTGGATACCCATGTTGGCTCCCACATGTTCCACGATGATCTCATCGGATGAACCACGATGTCAAGGACTCAGTCGATCCCGTATACAATTCCCTTTGTCTAGCGGTATTTTACTTGCCCGAGATTCGATCGTCGGTATACCGATACCTTGTTCAATCTCGTTACCGGCAAGTCTCTTTACTCGTTCCGCAACACATCATCCCGTGATCAACCCCTTAATCACATTGTGCACATTATGATGATGTCCTACCGAGTGGGCCCAGAGACACCTCTCCGTTTGCACGGAGTGACAAATCCCAGTCTCGATCCGTGTCAACCCAACAGACACTTTCGGAGATACCTGTAGTGCACCTTTATAGTCACCCAGTTACGTTGTGACGTTTGATACACCCAAAGCACTCCTACGGTATCCGGGAGTTACACGATCTCATGGTCTAAGGAAGAGATACTTGACATTGGAAAAGCTCTAGCAAACGAACTACACGATCTTTGTGCTATGCTTAGGATTGGGTCTTGTCCATCACATCATTCTCCTAATGATGTGATCCCGTTATCAACGACATCCAATGTCCATAGCAGAAACCATGACTATCTGTTGATCACAACGAGCTAGTCAACTAGAGGCTCACTAGGGACATATTGTGGTCTATGTATTCACACGTGTATTACGATTTCCGGATAATACAGCTTATAGCATGAATAAAAGACAATTATCATGAACAAGGAAATATAATAATAATACTTTTATTATTGCCTCTAGGCATATTTCCAACAGTCTCCCACTTGCACTAGAGTCAATAATCTAGTTCACATCACCATGTGATTAACACTCACAGTCACATCGCCATGTGACTAACACCCAAGAGTTTACTAGAGTCAGTAGTCTAGTTCACATCACTATGTGATTAACACTCAATGAGTTTTAGGTTTGATCATGTTGCTTGTGAGAGAGGTTTTAGTCAACGGTGCGAACCTTTCAGATCCGTGTGTGCTTTACAAATCTCTATGTCATCTCCTAGATGTAGCTACCACGCCTATTTGGAGCTATTCCAAAAGACTGTTCTACTTGGAGCTATTCTAAAAGTTGCTCCATTATACGTATCCGTATCTCTACTCGAGCTATCCGGATAGGTGTAAAGCTTGCATCGACGTAACCATTTACGTTAAATCTTTTACCACCTCCATAATCGAGAAAATTCCTTAGTACACTAGTTACTAAGGATAACTTTGATCACTGTCCCGTGATCCATTCTTGGATCACTCTTGTACCCCTTGTGACTCATGGCAAGGCACACTTCAGGTTCGGTACACAAGATAGCATACTGTAGAGCCTACGTCTTAATCATAGGGGACGACCTTCGTCCTTTCTCTCTATTCTGCCGTGGTCGAGCTTTTAAGTCTTAACTTCATACCTTACAACTCAGGCAAGAACTCCTTCTTTGACTGATCCATCTCGAACACCTTCAAGATCATGTCAAGGCATGTGCTCATTTGAAAGTACTATTAAGCATTTTGATCTATCTTATAGATCTTGATGCTTATTATTCAAGTAGCCTAATTCAGGTTTTCCATTGAAAAACACCTTTCAAATAACCCTATATGCTTTCAGAAATTCTACATCATTTCGATCAACAATATGTCAACAACATATACTCATCAGAAATTCTATAGTGCTCCCACTCACTTCTTTGGAAATACAAGTTTCTTATAAACTTTGTATAAACCTAAAATCTTTGATCATCTTATCAAAGTGCACATTCCAACTCCGAGATGCTTACTCCGGTCCATGGAAGGATCATTGGAGCTAGCATACCTTTTAGCATCCTTAGGATCGACAAAACTTTTCCGATTGTATCACATACAACCTTTCCTTACGAAGGTGGTAGGGAAACTCGTTTTGTCATCCATCTGCCAGATATAAATGCAGCTAATGCTAACATGAACCGACGGACTTAAGCATCGCTATGAATGAGAAAATCTCATTGTAGTCAACTCCTTGAACTTGTGAAGAACTCTTCGCCACAAGTCGAGCTTCATGGATGGTGACATTACCGTCCACGTCCGTCTTCTTCTTAAAGATCCATTTATCTCAATGGCTTGCTGATCATCGGGCAAGTCCACCAAAGTTCATGCTTTGTTATGATACATGGATCCTATCTCGGATTTCACGGTTTATAACCATTTGTCGGAATTTGGGCCCACCATTGCTTCTTCATAGCTCGTAGGTTCATCGTTGCCTAGCAACATGTCCTTCAAGACAAGATTACTGTACCACTCTAAAGTAGTACGCATCCTTGTCACCCTACGAGGTGCGGTAGTGACTTGATCCGAAGTTTCATGATCACTATCATAAGCTTCTACTTCAATTGGTGTAGGTGCCACAGGAACAACTTCCTGTGCCCTGCTACACACTAGTTGTAGTGACGGTTCAATAACCATATCAAGTGTCCACCATCCTCCCACTCAACTTTTCGAGACAAACTTTTCCTCGAGAAAGGACCCGATTCAAGAAACAATCCCTATTGCTTTCGGATCTGAATTAGGAGGTATTCCCAACTGTTTTGGGTGTCCTATGAAGATGCATTTTATCCGCTTTGGGTTCGAGCTTATCAACCTGAAACTTTTTCATATAAGCGTTGCAGCCCCAAACCTTTAAGAAATGACAGCTTAGGTTTCTCTAAACCATAGTTCATACGGTGTCATCTCAACGGAATTACGTGGTGCCCTATTTAAAGTGAATGTGGTTGTCTCTAATGCCTAACCCATAAACAATAGTGGTAATTCGATAAGAGACATTATGGTACGCACCATATCCAATAGGGTGCAACTATGATGTTCGGACACACCATCAAACTATGGTGTTCAGCGGTATTAATTGTGAAAACAATTTCCACAATGTCTTAATTGCGTGCCAAAGCTCGTAACTCAGATACTCATCTCTATGATCATATCATAGACATTTCATCCTCTTGTCACGATGATCTTCAACTTCACTCTGAAATTACTTGAACCATTCAATAATTCAGACTTGTGTTTCATCAAGTAAATATACTCTACATCTAGTCGAATCATCTGTGAAGTAATAACATAACGATATTCATCAGATGCCTCAAAGACTCATTGGACTGCGCACATCAAATGTGTTACTTCCAACAAGTTGCTATCTTGTTCCATTTTACTGAAAAACGAGGCTTTTTAGTCATCTTGCCCATGTGGTATGATTTGCATATCTCAAGTGATTCAAAATCAAGTGAGTCCAAACGATCCATCTGCATAGAGTTTCTTCATGCGTATACACCAATAGACATGGTTCGCATGTCTCAAACTTTTCAAAAATGAGTGAGTCCAAACATCCATCAACATGGAGCTTCTTCATGCGTTTTACACCAATATGACTTACATGGCAGTGCCACAAGTAAGTGGTACTATCATTACTATCTTATATCTTTTGGCATGAAATGTGTATCACTACGATCGAGATTCAGTAAACCATTCCTTTAGGTGCAAGACCGTTGAAGGTATTATTCAAATAAATAGAGTAACCATTATTCTCCTTAAATGAATAATCAGATTGCAATAGACATAATCCAATCATGTCTATGCTCAACGCATAAACACCAAATCTCGATGGTAGAGGGAGCGTGCGATGCTTGATCACATCAACCTTGGAAACACTTCCAACACATATCGTCGACTCTCCTTTAGCTAGTCTCCGCTTATTCCGTAGCTTTTATTTCGAGTTACTAACACTTAGCAACCGAACCGTATCTAATACCTGGTGCTACTAGGAGTACTAGTAAAGTACACATTAACATAATGTATATCCAATATACTTCTATCGACCTTGCCAGCCTTCTCATCTACCAAGTATCTAGGGTGGTTCCGCTTGATGCCGTTCCTCTTATTACGAAGCACTTAGTCTCGGTTTGGGTTCAACCTTGGGTTTCTTCACTAGAGCAGCAGCTGATTTGCCGCTTCATGAAGTATCCTTCTTGCCCTTGCCCTTCTTGAAACTAGTGGTTTCACCAACCATCAACAATTGATGCTCCTTCTTGATTTCTACTTTCGCGGTGTCAAACATCGCGAATACCTCAAGGATCATCATATCTATCCCTGATATGTTATAGTTCATCACGAAGCTCTAGCAGCTTGGTGGCAATGACTTTGGAGAAACATCACTATCTCCTCTGGAAGATCGACTCCCACTCGATTTAAGTGATTGTTGCACTCGAGACAATATGAGCACAAGCTCAACGATTGAGCTTTTCTCCCTTAGTTTGCAGGCTAAGAAAATCGTCGGAGGTCTCATACCTCTTGGCGTGGGCACGAGCCTGAAATCTCAATTTCAGCCCTCAAACATCTCATATGTTCCGTGACGTTCAAAACGTCTTTGGTGCCTCAACTCTAAACCATTTAACCGAACTATCACGTAGTTATCAAAACGTGTATGTCCGATGTTCGCAACATCCACAAACGACGTTTGGGGTTCAAAGACATCGAGGTGCATTAAGGACATAAGCTTTCTCTGTCCGCATAATCGCCATGTCAACTTTCAACTATATTTTCTCTAGGAACATATCTAAACAGTGGAACTAAAGCGCGAGCTTACGACATAATTTGCAAAGATCTTTTGACTATGTTCAGGATAATTAAGTTCATCTTATGAACTCCCACTCAGATAGACATCCTCTCGGTCATCTAAGTGATTACATGATCCAAGTCAACTAGCCCGTGTCCGATCATCACGTGAGACGGACTAGTCATCATCGGTGAACATCTTCATGTTGATCGTATCTTCCATACGACTCATGCTCGACCTTTCGGTCTCCGTGTTCCGAGGCCATGTCCGTACATGCTAGGCTCGTCAAGTTAACCCTAAGTGTTTTATTTGTGTAAAACTGTCTTACACCCGTTGTATGTGAACGTAAGAATCCATCACACCCGATCATCACGTGGTGCTTAGAAGCGACGAACTGTAGCAACGGTGCAGTCGGGGAGAACACTTCTTGAAATTTTGTAAGGATCATCTTATTTACTACCGTCGTCCTAAGTAAACAAGATGCATAAACATGATAAACATCACATGCAATCAAATAGTGACATGATATGGCCAATATCATTTTGCTCCTTTGATCTCCATCTTCGGGCTCCATGATCATCATCGTCACCGCATGACACCATGATCTCCATCATCATGATCTCCATCATCGTGTCTCCATGAAGTCGTCTCGCCAACTTATTACTTCTACTACTATGGCTACCGGTTAGCAATAAAGTAAAGTAATTACATGGCGTTGTTCAATGACACGCAGGTCATACAATAAATAAAGACAACTCCTATGGCTCCTGCCGGTTGTCATACTCATCGACATGCAAGTCGTGAATCCTATTACAAGAACATGATCAATCTCATACATCACATATCATTCATCACATTCATCTTGGCCATATCACATCACATAGCATACCCTGCAAAAACAAGTTAGACGTCCTCTAATTGTTGTTTGCATGTTTTACGTGGCTGCTATGGGTTTCTAGCAAGAACGTTTCTTACCTACGCAAAAAACCACAACGTGATATGCCAATTGCTATTTACCCTTCATAAGGACCCTTTTCATCGAATCCGTTCCGACTAAAGTGGGAGAGACTGGCACCCGCTAGCCACCTTATGCACGAAGTGCATGTCAATCGGTGGAACCTGTCTCACGTAAGAGTACGTGTAAGGTCGGTCCGGGCCGCTTCATCCCACAATACCGTCGAAACAAGATTGGACTAGTAACGGTAAGCATATTGAACAACATCAACGCCCACAACTACTTTGTGTTCTACTCGTGCAAAGAATCTACGCAATAGACCTAGCTCATGATGCCACTGTTGGGGAACGTAGCAGAAATTCAAAAATTTTCCTACGTGTCACCAAGATCTATCTATGGAGAGACCAGCAACGAGTAGAAAGAGAGTGCATCTACATACCCTTGTAGATCGCTGAGCGGAAGCGTTCAAGTGAACGGGGTTGATGGAGTCGTACTCGTCGTGATTCAAATCACCGATGATCCGATGCGAACGGACGGCACCTCGCGCTCAACACACATACAGCCCGGTGACGTCTCCCCCGCCTTGATCCAGCAAGGAGAGAGGGAGAGGTTGAGGAAGACTCCCTCCAGCAGCAGCACAACGGCGTGGTGGTGATGGAGGAGCGTGGCAATCCCGCAGGGCTTCGCCAAGCACCAAGGGTGAGGAGGAGTAATTGGGAGAGGGGGAGGGCTGCGCCAGAACATGGGTACGGCTGCCCTCCCACCCCCCACATATATATAGGGGCAAGGGAGGGGGAGGCCGGCCCCCTCAGATCCAATCTGAGGAGGGGGCGGCAGAAGGTTGCCTTGCCCCCCAAGGCAAGGGAGGCGCCCCCCCTTTAGGGTTTCCCCCAGCCCTAGGCGCCTTGGGCCTTGGTGGGGGGCGCCCCAGCCCACCTAGGGGCTGGTCCCCTCCCACACTTGGCCCACGCAGCCTTCTGGGGCAGGTGGCCCCACTTGGTGGACCCGGGACCCTCCGGTGGTCCCGGTACGTTACCGATAAACCCCGAAACTTTTCCGGTGACCAAAACAGGACTTCCCATATATAAATCTTTACCTCCGGACCATTCCGGAACTCCTCGTGACGTCCGGGATCTCATCCGGAACTCCGAACAACATTCGGTAACCACATACAAGCTTCCTTTATAACCCTAGCGTCATCGAACCTTAAGTGTGTAGACCCTACGGGTTCGGGAGACATGTAGACATGACCGAGACGTTCTCCGGTCAATAACCAACAGCGGGATCTGGATACCCATGTTGGCTCCCACATGTTCCACGATGATCTCATCGGATGAACCACGATGTCAAGGACTCAGTCGATCCCGTATACAATTCCCTTTGTCTAGCGGTATTTTACTTGCCCGAGATTCGATCGTCGGTATACCGATACCTTGTTCAATCTCGTTACCGGCAAGTCTCTTTACTCGTTCCGCAACACATCATCCCGTGATCAACCCCTTAATCACATTGTGCACATTATGATGATGTCCTACCGAGTGGGCCCAGAGACACCTCTCCGTTTGCACGGAGTGACAAATCCCAGTCTCGATCCGTGTCAACCCAACAGACACTTTCGGAGATACCTGTAGTGCACCTTTATAGTCACCCAGTTACGTTGTGACGTTTGATACACCCAAAGCACTCCTACGGTATCCGGGAGTTACACGATCTCATGGTCTAAGGAAGAGATACTTGACATTGGAAAAGCTCTAGCAAACGAACTACACGATCTTTGTGCTATGCTTAGGATTGGGTCTTGTCCATCACATCATTCTCCTAATGATGTGATCCCGTTATCAACGACATCCAATGTCCATAGCCAGGAAACCATGACTATCTGTTGATCACAACGAGCTAGTCAACTAGAGGCTCACTAGGGACATATTGTGGTCTATGTATTCACACGTGTATTACGATTTCCGGATAATACAGTTATAGCATGAATAAAAGACAATTATCATGAACAAGGAAATATAATAATAATACTTTTATTATTGCCTCTAGGGCATATTTCCAACACATGCGGCGTGGAGGCATTGTCTGGGTTGTGCGGTCCGGTACTCGGCCAATTCATGACAAAGGCGTAGTCGCCGGCGGCCGGATGCGTCAAATCCGGCAACGGCAGCGGTAGCTGCAGATCTATTGATTCTACGATGGGGACGGGGCGAGAGAGGCACAAATCCAGGTGGTCAAGGACCTCGGTGGAGCCTACGGAGCTTCCGCGGTTGCAGGTGGTGGCCGGCGAGGGGTGGGAAGGATGGCGGCGGCGTAGATGCGGCGCGGGAGTGGGATGGGTAAGGTAGCGGAGAGGAGAAGATTTTTCCTCCAAGCGATAGCGGCCGAGCAAATATAGGGGCGGCATGAGCGGCTGATGATAATTTTTCCTTGACTAATGGCTATTGGGATGGGCTAGGTGCCGATTAGTGGAGTAAAACCGATTTTCTTTTACTTCTCTAACCGGTTATAAGGGATCAGTTAGAGTAGCCGTGAGTGCACTTGCCTCTTTTTTTCTTTCTTCGAAAGCAATGCAAATGCCTATATAAAATACTTAGACGATTTACTCAAGGTGATGTCGTTTATACCAAGACAAGGCATCGGTGGAATCAAACCATGCTAGCAAGAAGGCAGAACGTAGACACTACATTATTAGCAATTCTTGTCTCCATCCTGATGAGATCGATGAGCTGAGTTCTCGGCCGGCATGGTGGAGAAACACGTGGTTGTGATATGCGTCGCGGTGAGCGCCCTGGCTCTCGTAGCAGCCGTGCTGGGGATCATCGGAGAGGCCACCAAATCCAGGTCCTTTGTCAGGTACGACGGGGTGAACTGCGTCTACCGCAGGACGCCGGCGTTCGACTGCGGGATCGCGGCGGCCGCGTCGCTGCTCACCGGCCAGGCCATCCTCACGGCGGCCACCGGCTGCTGGGACGGATGCCGGAGGCGCTCGTCGTCCGACCATCGGCGCGTCGGTGGCTACTTCGCTTCGATACTCTCATGGTACGGCATGTTGTACTGTTCAACGAAGGAAGATTTCAAAATTTTCAATGGCATTATTTGTTCGGTAGTATTGTACTGAATAAGGTCATGGCGTGCTGCATGCAGGTTTCTGGCGATCCTGTCGACGTGCGCCTTCCTCGCCGGAGCTCTCAGGAACGATAGCGCGGAGCGGCGACCAAAGGAGGGCGTCGCCTCTTACTACCAGTGCACCGTCCTCGTGGCCGGAGTCTTCGCCGGAGCCTCGTTCTTCTCGCTCGCCGCGGCTGCCGTCGGGATTGCCTCCTACGTCGCCACTGAAGGAGCGGCGAGCTCTGTGGTGTCACCGTCGGCGGAGCTCCGGGTAGTGTTGGGGCAGCCGCAGCAGCTATAACTTCCTTAACGGTATCCCAGTACGTTGAGTGTGAACATTTTATGTAGCTCGATCACGAAACAAATTGATCTTTAAGCCAAAAATGCCTCGCACAATTTTAGCTCGATGTAATACCACTACTAGGAAAACCTTACCAGTAGGACTGGTTTTTTTGCTACCAGTAGCGCTGGCAGACGCACTACTGCTATGGCGCTATAGCTATTTTTTAGCAGCAGCACTTGTTTGTCCCAGCACTGCTGATAACTGAAGATAGCGGTAGCGCTCTTTAGTACAACGCTACTGATACTTATCTGCAGCGCGTACGGCTAGTAAGCGCTAATGTTATTTGGGAGCTGCTGCCTCCCGGTAAACTTTACCCTCGCGCCACTGCTAAATTTTGTAGTTTCTTTTCTGCTTTTTGGCTCTGTACATATTTAAATAGATACATCTTTTATACAACAATAACAGTCATATTCATTGAAAAGCAAGTGACGCATCAGTGAGCAAAAGTTATTAGAAGTCTCGACATGTCTCAAGTATCTCATCATCATTAATCATGGTCGAACGCATGTCTCGAAATAGCGTTACAAGTTATTAGAAATTCCGAATACATGCAACTACATGGTCACATACCCATGTTTCATCCTCTATGTAGACTATCACTAGTAGATAAATCACCATTAATCCCGGTTGGTAAGGGTCGTTTGTCCCGGTTCCTGAACCGGGACTAAAAGGTCGTTACTAATGCCCTGGCCCTTTAGTCCCGGTTCAATCCAGAACCGGGACAGATGGGCCTCCACGTGGCCGGTGCGCCGAGCCCACGCAGGAGGGCCTTTGGTCCTGGCTGGTGGCACCAACCGGGACCAATAGGCATCCACGCGTCAGCATTTCAGGGGTTGTGGGTTTTTTTTTGGAAAGGGGGGGGGTTGGGGGTTTTGGGGGGTTAATTTAGGTGTTTCATATAGTATGTTAGCTAGCTAATTAATAGGGAGAAGTGTCCTCTCTTATCTTCGTGCTTGGTAGACGCTACGTACTATACATAGAGAGGCCGTCGACACGCTAGCTAGTAAGAAAATGAAGGAAACCATTAAGTACAGAAGTTCGTCATGCATACCGAGAGAAGTGATCGATCGACCTCTCCTTCTCCGAGAGATTGGTCGAACAACAAGTTTTCGTATTATCTATCCGACGCCACTAGTAGAAAACCACCAATCAGTCCCGGTTCGTAAGGGCCTTTAGTCCCGGTTCGGGAACCGGGACTAATGGGTCGTTACTAATACCTCAACCCATTAGTCCCGGTTCGAGACCGAACCGGGACCAATGAGCCTCCACGTGGCCCTGTGCGCCGAGCCCGGTCGAGGCCTTTGGTCCCGGTTGGTGGCTCCAACCGGGACCAAAAGGCGCCCACGTGTCTGCATTCCGATGGCCTGGTTTTTGTTTTTTTTTGAAAGGAGGGGGTTGGGGGTTTTGGGGGTTAATTTAGGTGTTTCGTTAGCTAGCTAATTAATAGAGAGAAGTGTCCTCTCTTAATTATGTCCGTTCTTGCTCGACGCCACGTAGTAAATATACATAAGTGATCGAGAGAACCATTCAGATGAAGTTCGTCATGCATACCGAGAGAAGTGATCGATCGACCTCTCCTTCTACGAGAGATTGGTCGAACAACAAGTTTTACTGGCTACATACATGTACAATCTATATAAGATCTCTTAATTACAAACCACTAGGATTTGAATTCAAGTTCCACATGGTATTCTCCGGCTTTCTTGATGGCGTGATCAAGAAATAATCCCGCCAATTCCTCTTGAATTGCTTTCATGCGTCCGGTGGTAGGAGTTCATCCGCATCTGCCAAGTCTAATTAATTTAAAGAAGGGGGTTAATTAATACATATATATGAATGAAACTCAACAGAAATGATGGTGTAATAAAATGAAATTGCGAATATTATTGCTTACGCACTTCATATTGTCTTCTAGAGTAGCCCCGCTTGTTTTTCAATGTCGCGTTGTGGATGAACTCGCACACGTAGTATCCACAGTAAATCATTCCTTCCTCCTGCCACAAGCACTTTACGAGAAATAGAGGTCAATCAAACTGATAATGAAGCATTATATAAATGGCATTGATGAAAGTATAGCTATAGAATCAACGGAGATGCGCGCCAAGAGTACTTACTGGTATGTATATCGCAGCTCCTTGGCAGTCCCGAGCTTGTGCGGTGAACTGTTTCCAAACCCTGCAAGACAAAGAAAATATTTGTTATTACTTGAGATATCAAGAAATGAATAAAAGTTGCCGATATGGTGCGATAATGATCGATTGAACTTACTTGCTGAGCATGTCAGTCATGTCCGCATAGGTGCTGGGATCTTTCCGTCTGGAGTCTAAGACGGTTACTAGTCCACGCTCAAGCTTAATCTCCAGAAGAATATAGTGGTACCTACACGCAAGCATAACTCATCAATTACATTAACCTCGCTCGAGTAATAAGGAAAACCGAATATGCACACGACAGTAACACTCACGGGCCGTGGTAAGGAAAGAGTATGGTATCTTTGTTTTGATTTTTGATCAATGATTGTAGCAAGTTGTCCTCGGCCTCTTCGGCGCGCTTTTTAACCAGAAAAACATCTATGATATTTGTGTTAATGAACCCAATATCATAGATTTCATTTTTTTGCACTCGACGATCTTCAATCTGCATAATATATTGAGGATAATTAATTATAAATACATGCAATGAAAGAGCCGAGCTATATATACAGACTAATGACGAAATAGTACTTACAGCAGTAGCAAAGACCATTAATTTATCGAGGGCCTTTTGATTGAAGAACTCGAAGAACTCCTCAAATGGAATAGACAACAGATCATTTGAAACGAGGTCGTGCTCCTCTTTAATATTCAGATACAAAGTGTTCATCCCCTCAGACTCTCTGCAGGTTTTCATGTACCAACTGTGGAATCTTCGCATCATTGTTGTCAGAGACTTTTCATCTTTGACGAGAGGCTTCCCGTACTCGTATCTAAATAAGTCCACCTCCATGAAATCAGGAAGTGCATCGTCAGGCAGGTAATCTCCAAGATTGCCATAACCGGCCACCGTGCCCGGAGGATTAGACACATTCAGCGAGGGGCACGATTGCTGTGCTTGTTCGCCGAGCTGGGCAATTTTTTTCCCTTGCCCGTTGTTCTTTTGACCTTTTATCCTCGACAGTAGTTCCCACCGCTTGGCTTGGAGATATGTCTGTTCAAGAATGCGCTCATAGTTGGTTCTCGGCGGAGACTTTGGTGGTTTCCTCGGGGCATCGAGTGCGCTTTGCTTTCACGGATCGACCTTCTCCTCCGGAGGTGGATGTATCTTTGCTTTAACCCTTCAAAGAACTCCTTCACTTGGCTCGCACGATCGTATCGTTTTCCTCCTTGCTCCTCTCATACGGTAACTTCTCTACAGGCTTTAGAGGTGGACCGTATCTGATTGCCTCTCTCTTCTTGTGCTGCTAGACGCCGGAGAGGCGGAGCGGCTGCGGCGTCTGTCTTCCTTCGTGCTTGCTTACGAGGCGGAGGAGAAGGACTACGACGCGTCGGAGCAGCCGGGCGGGCGGGTCTCTTCCGCCCTTCGGGCGAGGCGGAGAAGGAGGAGGCGGAGTGCCGCCACGCGCCGGAGAAGGGGCGGAGTGCCGCCGCGCGTGCCACGATCTTCACTCACGGGAGGAGGAGGCGGTGGAGGAGGCGGAGTGCCCGACTCGCCGGATGAGGAGGAGGAGGCGGAGGCGCCCAGTTGAAGGTCGATGAGCTCCTTCCGCCATAGGCATGGAGTCTTGAGCAGAACCCAGCCTAGTCTCCCCTTCACGGTAGGGTGCTCAAGCCGAGGTCCTCAAATCCTCCGTTATTTCATCAACCATCACCTTAGCAAATCATTCCGAATCGGTGGCGGTGATAAGTTGTGCGGGTCCACTAGGATAAACTTGGCCAACAGCCGCCTTGACCTTCAAATTCATGCATCGCGCCATAATGTGGCAATTTTGAGACTCCGTGATACCATCCACGGATAGCTGGCGAGAGCCGTCAAGACATGCTCCGCTGAAGCAGCTCGGTGGAAGCAACGCTGCTTCTGGCTGAGATGGCGGGTAACCGGGAAGCTTTGCATGTCGTTTGTTGCGATCTGCTGCTTCTCGGTCCTCTTCTCGATCCTCTAGCCCCATTACCCTTCCAAGCAGCGCTGCATTTGGTCATGCTCCACTTTCTTCCTCCTCTCGTGGGTTTTGTAACCCCTGCGTCCGGAAAACCAACCTTCCACGGAAGCGAGCCTGGCGTGCCTCGTGTCCGCCCAAGGTGCTCGGGATTCCCAAGGGCCATTGTGAGCTCGTCCTTCTCCTGTTTGGAAGGAACGTCCCTCGCTGCAAGCAGCAACAATATATTGTCGAAGTTTCTTGACTGGTGTTTGCGTTGCTCGTTCGTCCATCGACATCGCCTACATCACATAGGTCCAAGGTTCCGCCAGCCCTCAAGAACCAAGTCCGCAACGGTCTGCCAGCAGATCGCCTCTCGGTTCGATCCCTTTTCAAGCAGATCATGCTCAGCCTTGGACCACTTAGGCGGGCTTTGAGGTAGCCACGACCCGTGCGATGGTGAAGCGTCTTCTTCGCAGCATTTTTCTTGTTTGTCTCCGACATCTTCTTACTCTTTTCCGATGTCATGTGGGCCACAAATGCGGGCGATGATCTTTGATCTTCTCATATTTGCCGATGAATTCTGGTGTCTCTTTTTCTTGACAAACTGGTTCAGCTCTTTCCTCCACCTCCTCATTAGGCCAGCCATCTTCTTAAGAGCACAAGACTTGATTAATTGCTCTTTAAGCGGCTTCTCCGGATCCTCCTCTGGCGGTAGGGTGAAATTTGCCTTCAGCTCATTCCAAAGATCTTCTTTTCGCATATCATTGACATAAGACACCTCAGCGTCTTCATCCTTAGCAGCTTATACCATTGCTGGATCTTGATCGGGATCTGTCCCTAACAAGAACCCCGTGACCGAGCGAAAATGCCTTCTTTGTCCGGTTGGGTTCAATCGGTTCGCCGTCGGCGCGATTTCTATGATCTCAAACTTTTCATCCGAGCTCAACTTTTCTTGGGCCTCGTCTCCGTGCAAGTTGTGCTCGATCCGGAGGGCTAGAAATTATAAGGAAGAAAGACGCGAGTACTTAATATGTGTACATATACCAAAACAATGGATGCATCAATTAACTTGTCAAGACGGGCTTAACTAATATATATATACCTGGCGGACTCGGTTCGGTGACTCGGCTCTCGCACGGTCTCCTTCGTCTTGTACCTCCATTGTGTCACCGGAGCCATCATGAACATAGTCCTCCTCTTGTACCGGCATTAATGCAGGGTCGGCCATCATAATCATAGCCCTCTTCTTCATCCATCGACCAACGGTGTCGATGAGAAATGACGCAACATCATCACTTCCATTTGCGATTATTTCCCCAACATCGCTTCTGCTTTCTTCGTCTCGGGAGTGCTCCATAGTTTCGCAAATATTGACAACATGTCAATTATTATTCAACATCGTTTTCTCTCTAGGGTTTGGGTGTCCTCGAGAGTTTTGGTTGAGCGAGAGGGCCGAGGGGCTGCTGCAGTTGTATCTAGAGGGGTTAATTATATCGACAACGACGCGACATACATATACATATCGGGAGGGGTATCGGTACCACCCCTCGTGTTTAAGTTTCTTCTTTCTCCTTTCCTTTCTTTCTTCTTCTCCTCTTCTTTTCTTCTTCTCCCTCGAGAAAGGAAAATAATTAAGGAAAAGGAAGAAAAGGAAGAAGGAAGAAGGAAGAAGAAGAAGAAGAAGAAAAAAAAAAAAAAAAGGAGAAGAAGAAAGGAATAGAGAGAAGAAGAAAAAATAGAATTTTTTCTTCTATTTTTCTTCTTCTCCTCTATTCCTTTCTTCTTCTCCTCTTCTTTTTCTTCTTTTTCCTCTTCTTATTTATTTCTCCTCTTCTTCCTCTCCTCTTTTCTCCTTTCTTCCTCTTCTTATTTTCCTTCCTCTCATTCTTTTCTTCTTCTTCTTCCTTCTTCCTTCTTCCTCTTTTCTTCCTTTTCCTTATTTTACTTTCTCCTCTACACTAACCTAAAATGCACTAACCTAAAATCGATCGATATCTACTAACAACCTAAATATAAAATTAATACATATATGAAAAACATATATAAACAAAAAAATGCTATATGAACATTATATTCATACATACATATATAGCCACATCCATTCATCACATATATATATAGCTACCACATACATATATACATTATACATATGAAAAAATGCAATGAACAAAAAAATACACTTATGAAAAAATACTATGAATATGTACACATATATATACATACAAACACATATACACACTTCTTCTCCTCTTTTTTTTCTTCTTTTTCTTCTTCTTCTTCTTCCTTCTTCCTTCTTCCTCTTTTCTTCCTTTTCCTTATTTTACTTTCTCCTCTACACTAACCTAAAATGCACTAACCTAAAATCGATCGATATCTACTAACAACCTAAATATAAAATTAATACATATATGAAAAAACATATATAAAAAAAATGCTATGAACATTATATTCATACATACATATATAGCCACATCGACCATTCATCACATATATATATATATAGCTACCACATACATATATACATTATACATATGAAAAAAAATGCAATGAACAAAAAAATGCAGGGCAGGGCAGGGGGGGGGGGCGGCTGCAGCAGCAGGCAGGGCGGCGGCGCACCTGCCACAGCAGATGTGGGCGGCGCGGTGGCCAGACAGGCGGCGGCGGCGCGGCTGGGCGGCAGGGTGGCTGTATGCCTGTGGACGCGCAGGGCGCTGGACGGGAGGGGCGCGGAGCAGGCTATGCTCAAAGGGGCGGCGGCGACGGCAAGGCGAGAAGTTCGACGGCGGGCGGGCGGCGGCGGCGACGGCAAGGTGGAGTAGGGGCGTCGGGCGGCGACAGCGACGAGGAGGAGCAGGGGGCGTCGGGGGAGAAGTGGGCGATTTGGCCGGAAACTGCCAAGTGCTGCTTATATAGCACATCCTTTAGTCCCGGTTGGTGGCACCAACCGGGACTAATGCCCCCTTTAGTCCCGGTTGGTGCCACCAACCGGGACCAAAGGCCTCTTTTTCGGCAGCCCAAAGGGCGGGAAGCTGCGGCCTTTGGTCCCGGTTGGTGGCTACAACCGGGACTAAAGCCCCCCCTTTAGTCCCGGTTGGTGCCACCAACCGGGACCAAAGGCCCCTGCGCTGCCCGCGTCGGGGCCAAAGTTTAGTCCCACCTCGCTAGTTGAGAGGGGAGCGCAGTGGTTTATAAGCCCCACTGCCGCTCCCCTCTTGAACTCCTTTGAACTGCAGGCTTACGGGCCTATTTGCTCCTTCGTTGCCTGTTGGACCTTCTGGGCCTTCTGCGGGCCTGAATCCTGGCCCGAAATAGGGATACCAGTCGTATTCAGGCCGTGGCGGCCCAGTAGGTGGCATTTTTTTTCTTGCTTTATTTAATTTATTTTGTTTCTACTTACAACAAAATACTTATTGTTGTTTTTTTGTTTTGTTTTCTGCATTATTTATTTTCTTTTGTTTTTTGCTCTATTTTTTAAATCTTTTTGCTTCTAGTTTTAGGAAAATTATAAACTTTCTGTTAGTGCCATTACTAATTTTCAAATTTGAAAACACTTTTTTTTGTTTTCTTTCTTGCTTTATTTAATTTATTTTGTTTCTACTTACAACAAAATACTTATTGTTATTTTTTGTTTTGTTTTCTGCATTATTTATTTTCTTTTGTTTTTGCTCTATTTTTTAAATCTTTTTGCTTCTAGTTTTAGGAAAATTATAAACTTTCTGTTAGTGCCATTACTAATTTTCAAATTTGAAAACACTTTTTTTTGTTTTCTTTCTTGCTTTATTTAATTTATTTTGTTTCTACTTACAACAAAATACTTATTGTTGCTATTTTTAATTATTACGAGGGCGAACCATAAGACATTTCAAATGAACTCTGAAAAAGTTGAAAGTTGGCATGGTATATCATAAATTGACCCACACATAGCATGTGCATGTACAAAACGAAAAATAGTATCATACTCATCGGTTACAATATAATGGTATCATAAGCGAACAATAGTTGCGGAGAAAGTCTTCACTTTTTCTTCGCTTGTGTCATTTGCTTATTGCGCCGTAACCATGGATAATCTTCATCGTTTATCGGGATGTGGGGTCAGCCTTGACTTTAAAGGAGGAATTTCATGAAACTTTTCATAATCTTGAGACATGTCATCTTGTCCTCCACTCCCACGATGTCCCTTTTTCCCGAAAGAACTATGTGGCGCTTTGGCTCATCGTATGATGTATTTGCTTCCTTATCTTTTCTCTTTCTCGGTCTCATTGGACATGTCCTTCACATAGATAACCTGTGCCACATCATTGGCTAGGACGAGCGGTTCGTCGGTGTACCCAAGATTTTTCAGATCCTTGTTGTCATTCCGCATGTGGGTCTACTGCACCTCGCCTCTGACAGATTGACCCATTTGCACTTAAACAAAGGGACCTTAAAATCATGTCCGTAGTCAAGTTCCCATATGTCCACTATGTAACCATAATATGTGTCCTTTCCCTCTCGGTTGTTGCATCAAAGCGGACACCGCTGTTTTGGTTGGTGCTCTTTTGATCTTGGTCAATCGTGTAAAATGTATTCCCATTTATCTCAGTATCCTTTCCAAATCAATACGGTCAAAGATGGTCCCTGGATAACAAGTACAGCTCCTCACAAACAGTCTTGTCACCTCGATCGTGCTTCCAACCAACTGCTGAAAGTCTGATGTGTTCACATGTAATCCGATCGTCGACCGCTCCGGGTGTTTGAAGCGCAGATTGTTCTTGTGTTCATCGACATACGGGTCACCAAGGTAGAGTTACGTAGAAGCGTGTAGTGGGCTTGAGACCAAGAATATCCGTCCTGCATATTATTGAGTCCTTTCCAAGCGTGCCTTTTCGGTCAGTCTCCCCTCATACCGCGATTTAGGGAGACCTATCTTCTTAAGGCAGGAATGAAGTCAACACAAAACCCGATGACATCCTCTGTTTGATGGCCCATGGAGATGCTTCCTTCGGCCTAGCGATTACGGACATATTTCTTTAGGACTCCATGAACCTCTCAAAGGGGTACATATTGTGTAGAAATCGGGTCCCAGAATGACAATCTCGTCAACTAGATGAACAAGAACGTGCGTCATGATATTGAAGAAGGATGGTGGGAACACCAGCTCAAGCCCGACAAGACATTGCACCACATCACTCCTTAGCCTTGGTATGGTTTCGGATCGATCACCTTCGAGATATTGCATTGAGGAATGCACATAGCTTCACAATGGCTAATCGGACGTTTTCGGTAGAAGCCCCTCAATGCAACCGAAGCGATTGCGTCATAATCACGTGGCGATCATGAGACTTTAGGTTCGAAACTTTTTCTCTGCCATATTTATTATTCCTTTTATATTCGACGAGAAGCCGGTCGGGACCTTCATACTAAGCAGGCATTCAAAGAAGATTTCCTTCTCTTCTTTGGTAAGAGCATAGTGGCGGGACCTTCATCTTGCTTTGGAGGCATGCCGTCTTTTTCGTGCAAACGTTGCAGGTCCTCTCGTGCCTCATTGTATCTTTTGTCTTCCCATACACGCCCAAGAAGCCTAGCAGGTTCACGCAAAGGTTCTTCGTCACGTGCATCACGTCGATCAAGAGCGGACCTCTAGGTCTTTCCAAGAGGGTAGGTCCCAAAATATAGATTTCTTCTTCCACATGGGTGCGTGTCCCTCGGCGTCACTCGGAACAGCTAGTCCGCGGGACCCTTTCCAAAGATTACGTGTAAATCATTGACCATAGCAAGTACGTGATCACCGCACGCATGGCGGGCTTCTTCGGTGATCTGCCTCGCCTTTGAAATGCTTGCCTTTCTTTCGACATTGATGGTTGGTCGGAAGAAATCGACGATGGCCCATGTACACATTCTTCCCGCAGCTTGCGGTATATACTATCGATGTCAAGTAAACAGTGCGTGCATGCGTGGTATCCCTTGTTTGTCCGTCACGAAGGTTCTTGAGAGCGGGCCAATCGTTGATGGTCACGAACAGCAACGCCTTTAGGTTAAATTCCTCCTGTTTGTGCTCATCCCACGTCGCACACCGTTTCCATTCCACAGCTGTAAAAGTTCTTCAACTAATGGCCTTAGGTACACATCAATGTCATTGCCGGGTTGCTTAGGGCCTTGGATGAGAACGGCATCATAATGAACTTCCGCTTCATGCACATCCAAGGAGGAAGGTTATACATACATAGAGTCACGGGCCAGTGCTGTGATTGCTGCTCTGCTCCCGAAAGGATTAATGCCATCCGCGCTTAAAGCAAACCATACGTTCCTTGGCTCACTTGCAAACTCATCCCAGTATTTCTCTCGATTTTTCTCCATGCGACCCGTCCGGGTGCTCTCAACTTCCGTCTTTCTTACGGTCCTCACTGTGCCATCGCATCAACTTGGCATGCTCTCCGTTTCGAACAGACGTTTCAACCGTGGTATTATAGGAGCATACCACATCACCTTCGCAGAACCCTCTTCTGGGGGCTCGCCGTCAACATCACCAGGTCATCTCGTCGATCTTATACCGTAATGCACCGCATACCGGGCATGCGTTCAGATCCTTATACGCACCATGCGTAGAGGATGCAGATCATTAGGGCATGCATGTATCTTCGCACCTCCAATCCTAGAGGGCATCGACCTTCTTTGCTGCGTATGTCTTGTCGGGCAATTCGTTATCCTTTGGAAGCTTCTTCTTCAATATTTTAAGTAGCTTCTCAAATCCTTTATCGAGCACTGACATTCTCGCCCTTCCATCGCAGCAATTCGAGACGGTACCTAGCTTTGTGTTGCCATCTTCGCAATTGGGGTACAACCCTTTTTGTGGTCCTCTAGCATGCGATCAAACTTCATCTTCTCTTTTGACTTTCGCATTGCGTCCTTGCATCGACAATGACCCGGCGGAGATCATCATCATCGGGCACATCATCTGGTTCCTCTTGATCTTCAGCAGCTTCTCCGTTGCAGCATCATCGTGCACATCGTCTGGTTCCTCTTGATCTTCGGAGCATCACCGTATTCGGGGGCACATAGTTGTCATCGTACTCTTCTTCTTCGCCGTCTTCCATCATAACCCCTATTTCTCCGTGCCTCGTCCAAACATTATAGTGTGGCATGAAACCCTTGTAAAGCGGTGGGTGTGCAGGATTTTCGGTCGAGTAAGACTTCAGTATTCCACATATAGGGCATGGACAACACATAAAACCATTCTCGCTTGTTTGCCTCAGCCACTTCGAGAAAATTATGCACGCCCTTAATGTACTCGGAGGTGTGTCTTGAACCGTACATCCATTGCGGTTCATCTGTGTGCATTATATATAATTAAGTGTGTCAAAAATCATTAGAGAGATCATGAATAGATAATTAATTAAGTGACCAAATTAATAGAAGTTCATCATCACATTAAAACCAAAGTACATACATAGTTCTCATCTAACAACATAAATCTCTGCGAGCATCTAAATTAATTAAACCATACACTGAAACTATGTAAAACATTTCAATGCGAAACAAATGCGATCATAATCGCAACCAATGTAACAACTGATCCAACGACATAATGATACCAAGCCTCGGTATGAATGGCATATTTTCTAATCTTTCTAATCTTCAAGCGCATTGCATCCATCTTGATCTTGTGATCATCGGCGACATCCGCAACATGCAACTCCAATATCATCTTCTCCTCCTCAATTTTTCTAATTTTTCCTTCAACAAATTGTTTTCTTCTTCAACTAAATTTAACCTCTCGACAATAGGGTCGGTTGGAATTTCGGTTCAACAACCTCCTAGATGAATAAAATCTATGTCACGTTGGTCGGCATAATTGTCATAAACAATAAATGAACCAATAGTTATGAAAAGATAATATATACCACATCCGAATCATAGGCGGGGACGAGGGCCGACGGGCGGATACCAAAACCATCGCACTATATAAGATGCAATAATAAAAGTAAGAAAATTATACAAGTATATATCTATCTAAACATACAAATAAGAATATTTTTCCTTTCGGAAAGAAGATAAGAACAAGAGGCTCACCACGGTGGTGCCGCCGATGAGATCGGTGCGGGTGATCGGCGACGTTGAAGACGGGATGGGGCGTGACGGACCGCTAAACCTAGACAAATATGGAGGAAAATGGAGCTTGGCGGTCGAGCTTGGAGAGGAGAAACCTTAAGTAGTGTGGCTCGGGCATTCCATCGAACACCTTGTGTGCATATGAGGTGAGCTAGAGCACCACCAAGCCCTCTCCCCTCGGCGGAAAAAAGCAGAGAGTGTGCTCTGCTCTTGCGCTGGGGTATATATAGGCACCACCATTGGTCCCGGTTGGTCGTCTGAACCGGGACTAAGGGTTTTTTGGTCCCGGTTCGTGCCACGAACCGGACGAATGGTTGTTGGCCAGAGGCGGGGATCATTGGTCCCGGTTCATCCTACCAACCGGGACCAAAAGGTCAGAACGAACCGGGACCAATGGCCCACGTGGCCCGGCCGGCCCCGGGCTCACGAACCGGTCCGATGCCCCCATTGGTCCCGGTTCTGGACTGAACCGGGACTAATGGGCTGGACCGGCCTGGACCATTGCCCCCTTTTCTACTAGTGCGCTACTGGCTACATACATATACAATATGTAAGATCTCTTACAATCCCCTAGCAATTGAAATCAACTTCCACATGGTATTCTCCGGCTTTATTTTTGACGTGGTCAAGAAAGAATCCCGCCAATTCCTCTTGAATTGCTTTCATGCGATCTTGTGGTAGGAGTTCATTCCGCATCTACCACGTCTAATTTGAAGAAGGGGGTTAATACATATATATGAATGAAACTCAACAGAAATGATGGTGTAATAAAATGAAATTGTGAATATTATTGCTTACACACTTCATATTGTCTTTTAGAGTAGCCCCGCTTATTTTTTAAAGTCGCGTTGTACATGAACTCGCACACGTAGTATCCACAGTAATTATTCCCTTGTTCCTGCCACAAGCACTTTACGAGAAATAGAGGTCAATCAAACTGATAATGAAGCATGATAAATGGCATTGATGAAAGTATAGCTATAGAATCAACGGGAGATGCGCGCAACTAGCTAGCCAGTAGTACTTACTTTCGGGGATGTATATCGCAGCTCCTTCGGCAGTCCCGGAGCTTCTGCGGTGAACTGTTTCCAAACCCTGCAAGACAAAAAAAATAATTATTATTACTTGAGATATCAGGTAATGAATAAAAAGTTGCCGATATGGTGCGATAATGATCGATTGAACTTACTTGTTGAGCATTTTAGTCATGTCCGCATAGGTTTCGGGATCTTTTCGTCTTGAGTCTAAGACGGTTACTAGTCCCCGCTCAAGCTTAATGTCCAGAAGAACATAGTGGAAGCTGCGCACGCATGCATAACTCATCAATTACATTACTATAACCTCGCTCGAGTAATAAGGAAACCGAATATGCATCTGACAAAGAATAATCGACTCGAAGTTGTAAGGAAAGAGTATGGTATCTTTGTTTTGATTTTTGATCAACGATTGTAGCAAGTTGGCCTCGGCCTCTTCGGCGTGCTTTTTAACCTGAAGTTCATCTATGATATTTGTGTTAATGAACACAATATCATACATTTCTTGTTTTCTGCACTCGACGATCTTCAATCTGCATAATATAGTGAGGATAATTAATTATAAATACATGCAATGAAAGAGCCGAGCTATATATAGAAACTTAATGACAGAAATAGTACTTACAGACAGTAGCAAAAGACCGTTAATTTATCGAGGGCCTTTTGATTGAAGAACTCGACGAACTCCTCAAATGGAACAGGCAACAGATCAGTTCCAATGAGGTCGTGCTCCTCTTTAATTCTCAGATACAAAGTATTCGCCCCCCCCCCCCCAAGACTCTCTGCAGGTTTTCATGTACCAATTATGGAATCTTCGCATCATCATTGTTAGAGATTTTTCATCTTTGACAAGAGGCTTCCCGTACTCGTATCTGTGTTCGACCACCTCCATGAAATCAGTAAGTTGATCGTCAGGCAGGTAATCTGCAAGATTGCTATAACCGGCCACCGTCCCAGGAGCATTAGCGACGATGTTGCTGCTAGACACATTGAGCGGGGGGCACGATTGATTTGCTTGTTCGCCGAGCTGGGTAATTTTTTTGTAGCTACTCGTTCTTTTGACCTTTGATGTCTCACAGTCCTTCCCGACCGCTCTGCTTCGAGATATGCCTGTTCAGTAATGCGCTCATAGTTGGTTCTCGGCAGAGACTTTGGTGGTTTCCTCAGGGCATCGATAGTGCGCTTTGCTTTCACCGGATTTACCTTCTCCTCTGGAGGTGGATGTCTCTTTGCTTTCAACCCTTCAAAGAAGTCGTCCACTTCGGCCCGCACGATCTTCGCGTTTTCCTCCTCGGTCCTCTCGTATGGTAACTTCTCTAGAGGCTTGAGAGAAGGATCGTATCTGTATTGCCTCCCGCCTCTAGCTGTACTGCTAGACGCCGGAGCAGACAAAGCGGCTACAACGTCTGTCTTCTTTCGTTCTTGTTTACGAGGCGGAGGAGAAGGACTACAACGCGCCGGAGCAGCCGGGGCGGCGGCGGATCTCTTCCGCCCTTGCTGGCGAGACGGAGAAGGAGGAGGTTGCTGGCTGCTCGGGCGCGCCGGCGCAGGCGGAGAAGAAGGAGGAGTGCCGCCACACACCGGAGAAGGAGGCCGAGTGCCCTGATCGTCACTTGCCGGAGAAGGAAGCGATGGAGGAGGCGGAGTGCCCTGACTCGCCGGAGGAGGAGGAGGAGGCGTCCAGTTCGGAAGCTTGATGAACTCTTTCCGCCATAGGCATGGAGTCTTCAGAGCATAACCCAGCCGAGTCTCCCCTTCACCGGTAGGGTGGTCAAGCTGGAGGTCCTCAAATCCCTCCATTATTTCGTCCGCCGTCACCCTAGCATATCCTTCTGGAATCGGACGACAGTGAAAAGTTGTGCCGGGTTCAGAAGGTCAAACTTGGCCGACAGCTCCCTTGACTTTTAAGTTCTGTCATTGCGCCATAAGGTGGCAATTTTGAGACTCCATGATAAAATCCACGGGGTAGCTAGCATGAGCCGTCAAGACATGCTCCGGCTGAAGCAGCTCGGTGGAAGCCACGCTGCTTCTCCGCTGAGATGGCGGGGTAGCTTCGGGGGAAGCTTCGGCAGGTCGTTTGCTGCGATCTGCTTCTCGTTCCTCTAGCCCTTGTACCCTTTCATGCAGCGCCTGCAGTTGCCTATGCTCCACTTTCTTCCTCCTCTCCTAGGTTTTGTAACCCCCTGCCTCCGGAAAAACAACCTTCCACGGAATGGAGCCTGGTGTGCCTCATCTCCGTCCAGGGTGCTTAGGATTCCCTAGGGCCATTGTGAGCTCGTCGTTCTCCCTATCTGGAACGAACGTCCCTTGCTGCGCTGCATTGATATAGTGCCGAAGCATCTTGACCGGTATTTTCAGTTGCTCGTCCATCCAACGACACTTCCCTGATACAGGGTCCAAGGTTCCGCCAGCCCCGAAGAACCAAGTCCAGCAACGGTCTGGCCAGTTTATTGTCTCTGGTTCGATCCCTTTATCAAGCAGATCATTCTCAGCCTTGGCCCACTTAGGCCGGGCTTTGAGGTAGCCACCTGACCCCGTGTGATGGTGAAACTTCTTTTTCGCAGCATTTTGCTTGTTTGTTGCCGACATCTTCTTACTCTTTTCTGATGTCTTGTGGGCCACAAATGCGGGCCAGTGATCTCTGATCTTCTCATATTTGCCGATGACTTCTGGTGTCTCTTCTTTGTCGACAAACTTGTTCAGCTCTTTCCTCCACCTCCTGAATAGGCCTGCCATCTTCTTAAGGGCAAAAGACTTGATTAATTGCTCTGTAACTGGCTTCTCCGGATCCTCCTCTGGCGGTAGGGTGAAATTTGCCTTCAGCTCAGTCCAAAGATCATCTTTCTGCATATCATTGACATAAGACACCTCAGGGTCTTCGTTCTTAGGCTTATACCATTGGTGGATGCTGATCGGGATCTTGTCCCTAACAAGAACCCCGCACTGAGCAGCAAATGCGTTCTTTGTTCGGATGGGTTCAATCGGTTCGCCGTCGTGCGTGATTGCTGTGATCTCAAACCTTTCATCCGAGCTCAACTTTTTCTTCGAGCCTCGTCTCCTTACCGAAGTTGTGCTCAATCCGGAGGGCTAGAAAAAAGAAGAAAGACGAGAGTTAATTAATATGTGTACATATACCAAAACAATGAATGCATCAATTAGCTAGTCAACACAGGCTTAACTAATATATATACTGGCCAGACTCGGTTCGGTCACCGGAGCCGTCATCACGGTCTCCTTCTTGCACCGTCATTGGGTCACCGGAGCCGTCCTCACGGTCTCCTTCTTGCACCGGCATTGGGTCAAAGGAGCCATCATAATCATAGCCTGCTTCTTCACCCTGTCCTTCCAGACCATCGGTGTCGTTCAGAAATGAGAAGACGGCATCACTTCCTTGTGTGATTATGTCCCCCAACACCGCTTCTGTTGCTTCGTCTCGAGGGGTGTCCATAGTTTCTACAAATATTTACAACATGACAATTATGATTCAAACATGACAGATGGATATATTAGTGGCAAATGTAGAACTAGCTAGCTAATCACAGTAAGGAATCATATTAATTAGTGGCCTCGACGCTGCTTCTCTAGGGTTTGGGGTAGCCTCGACAACGCTTCAAGGGGGTAATATCGACAACGACGAGATACATACACGGGAAAATAATGTTATCGGGGAGGGGGTATATCGATCCCCCCCCCCACGTGTTGAAGTTATCGAGAGGGGGTATATCGACCCCCCCCCACGTGTTGAAGTTATCGGGAGGGGTTTATATCGACAACGATGACATACGTACATGGGAAAATAATATTATCGGGGAGGGGGTATATCGACCCCCCCCCCACGTGTTGAAGTTATCGAGAGGGGGTATATCGACGCCCCCCCCCCACATGTTGAAGTTATCGGGAGGGGTTTATATCGACAATGACAACACTTTATGAAAATGCGGTGGTGGCCGAGCCGGGCGGTTTTCTTTTCCTTCTTCATTTTTTCCTTCGTTTTTTCTTATATGTTTGTTTTCGTTTTCACTCTACATTTTCCTAATCATATAAATTAACTACACATATAAATAATCTATATATATGAACATATTTTTATGAATAAATATAATTACACATCTGAAATTTTCCTAATCTTAATACTAAACTAAAATAATCTATATATATGAACATATACATAAATTGACAAAAAAAATACATTTATGAAAAAAATACTATGAACATGTACACACATATATACACATACAAACACATATACATGAAAAATACAAAAATGCTATGAAAATGCAGGCGAGGCGTGGCGGCTGCGTGAGGCAGAGGGTGGTGGCGGGCTTGGCGGCCACAGAGATGGGGCGCAGGGCGCGGGACGGAGGGGCGGGAGCAGGCTATGCTCACACGGCGGCGGCGGCGACGGCGACGAAGGCGAGCAACTGTCGGCGTCGGTGGCGGCGGCGACGGCGAAGGTGAGCAGCCTGACGGCGTCGGTGGCGGCGGCAATAGCAAGGTGGAGCAGGGGCGTCGGGCGGCGACGGCGACGAGGAGGAGCAGGGGGATTTGGTCGAAAATGCTAAGTGCTGCTTATATAGACAAGCCTTTAGTCCCGGTTGGTGGCACCAACCGGGACTATCCTGCTAGTCCCGGTTGGTGCCACCAACCGGGACCAAAGGCCTCTTTTCAAAGAGCCTAAAGGCGGGAAAGCGGCCTTTGGTCGGTTAGTGGCACCAACCAGACTAAAAGTAACATTGGTCCGATTGATGCCACGAACCGGGACCAATGCAGCCCTTTAGTCCCGGTTGGTGCCACCAACCGGGACCAGTGGCCTTGCACAACGGGATGGTGGTGGGAGTTTAGTCCCACCTCGCTAGATGGAGATGCCCGACACCTGTTTATAAGCCCTGTTGCCTCTTCCCTCTCGAACTCCTCTGAACTGCAGGCCTATGGGCCTAAACTGACACTGATATGCCTGTGGGCCTGCTGGGCCTCCTGCGGGCCTGAATCCTGGCCCATCGTAGGGTTTCTAGTCGTATTCAGGCCGTGGGGGGCCCAGTAGGAGGCACTTTTTTTGTTTTTTTTTGTTTTCTTTACTTATTGTTGCTATTTTTATTTTTATTTTTCCAGTTTTTTTGTTTTGTTTTCTGCATTATTTATTTTCTTTTATTTTTTTCTTTATTTTTTAATTCTTTTTTACTTTTAGTTTTAGAAAAATTATAAACTTTCTGTTAGTGCCATTAGTTTTCAAATTTGAAAACACTTTTTTGTTTTTTGTTTTCTTTCTTGCTTTATTTATTTTATTTTATTTCTACTTACAACAAAATACTTATTGTTGCTATTTTATGTTTTTTCCAGCTTTTTTGTTTTGTTTTCTGCATCATTTATTTTCTTTTGTTTTTTGCTTTATTTTTAAATTCTTTTTGCTTTTAGGTCAGCAAAATTATAAACTTTCTGTTAGTGCCATTAGTTTTATAAAAATTATAAACTTTCTGTTAGTGCCAATAGTTTTCAAATTTGAATAGTTAAAATTTGAATTCTTTGAAATTGGTGTGAATCACAAGTTTGTGATTAACTTTACTAAAAAAATGAACATAGATGCGCCTATAGAGAAAATTCAACCTAAATTCATAATAAATTTCTATGAATTTTAGAGAAATTCACTATGAATTTAGGTCAACTTCCCTGTATAGGGGCATCTATTTTCACTTTGAGAGGAGCTCAACAAGGCAAAGAGGGACGGGCTTATAAACCGGTGTGAGCGCCCTTCGGTTGGCGAGGTGGGACTAAACTCTGAGCGCAACGAGGACCAACCCTTTAGTCCCGGTTTGTGGCACAAACCGGGACTAATGGTCATGGGCCAGGGGCGAGGCGCATTGGTCCCGATTCGTGCGTGAAACCGGGACCAAAAGGTCCAGACGAACCGGGACCAATGGCCCACGTGGCTGCCCTCTTGAGAGTGTTCTTGGTGAGAACATAGTTAACAAGGAGCGAACCGGGATTAATGGTATTACGAGGGCCAAACCATAAGACATTAAAGCATTTCAAATGAACTCTGAAAAAGTTGAAAGTTGGCATGGTATCATAATTTCACCCACATAGCATGTGCATGTACAAAATAGACAATGGTATCATACTAAATGCATTACAAAGTTGGCATGGTATCATCATAATAGTTGCGGGAGAAAGTCTTCACTTTTTCTTCGCTTGTGTCATTTGCTTATTGCGCCGTAACCATGGATAATCTTCATCGTTTATCAGGATGCTTGGGTCAGCCTTGACTTTGAAGGGAGGAATTTCATGAAACTTTTCATAATCTTCAGACATGTCTGTCTTGCCCTCCACTCCCACGATGTCCCTTTTTCCTGAAAGAACTATGTGGCGCTTTGGCTCATCGTATGATGTATTCGCTTCCTTATCTTTTCTTTTTCTCGGTCTGGTAGACATGTCCTTCACATAGATAACCTGTGCCACATCATTGGCTAGGACGAACGGTTCGTCAGTGTACCCAAGATTTTTCAGATCCATTGTTGTCATTCCGTCATTGTGGGTCTACTCGCACTCGCCTCCTCTGACAGATTGGCCCATTTGCACTTAAACAAAGGGACCTTAAAATCATGTCCGTAGTCAAGTTCCCATACGTCCACTATGTAACCATAATATGTGTCCTTTCCCCTCTCGGTTGTTGCATCAAAGCGGACACCGCTGTTTTGGTTGGTGCTCTTTTGATCTTGGTCAATCGTGTAAAATATATTCCCATTTATCTCGTATCCTTTGTAAATCAATACAGTCAAAGATGGTCCCCTGGACAACAAGTACAGCTCATCACAAACAGTGTTGTCACATCTGAGACGTGTTTCCAACCAACTGCTGAAAGTCTTGATGTGTTCACATGTAATCCAGTCGTCGCACTGCTCCGGGTGTTTGGAGCGTAGACTGTTCTTGTGTTCATCGACATACGGGGTCACCAAGGTAGAGTCCTCAGAGCTGTGTAGTGTGCTTGAGACCAAGAATATCTGTCCTGCATATTATTGAGTCCCTTCCAAGCGTGCCTTTTCGGTCAGTCTCCCCTCATACCGCGATTTAAGGAGACCTATCTTCTTAAGGCCAGGAATGAAGTCAACACAAAACCCGATGACATCCTCTCGTTTGATGGCCCATGGAGATGCTTCCTTCGGCCTAGCGTTACTGGACATATTCCTTTAGGACTCCCATGAACCTCTCAAAGGGGAACATATTGTGTAGAAATACGGGCCCCAGAATGACAATCTCGTCAACTAGCTGAACTAGGATGTGCGTCATGATATTGAAAAAGGATGGTGGGAACACCAGCTCGAAACTGACAATACATTGCGCCACATCACTCCGTAGCCTTGGTACGATTTCTGGATCGGTCACCTTCTGAGAGATTGCATTGAGGAATGCACATAGCTTCACAATGGCTAATCGGACGTTTTCCGGTAGAAGCCCCCTCAATGCAACCGGAAGCAGTTGCGTCATAATCACGTGGAAGTCATGAGACTTTAGGTTCTGGAACTTTTTCTCTCGCATATTTATTATTCCCTTTATATTCGACGAGAAGCGGTCGGGACCTTCATCTTGAAAGGCATTCAAAGAAGATTTCTTTCTCTTCTTTCGTAAGAGCGTAGCTGGCAGGACCTTCATACTGCTTCGGAGGCATGCCGTCTTTTTCGTGCAAACGTTGCAGGTCCTCCCGTGCCTCAGGTGTATCTTTTGTCTTTCCATACACGCCCAAGAAGCCTAGCAGGTTCACGCAAAGGTTCTTCGTCACGTGCATCACGTCGATTGAAGAGCGGACCTCTAGGTCTTTCCAGTAGGGTAGGTCCCAAAATATAGATTTCTTCTTCCACATGGGTGTGTGTCCCTCAGCGATATTCGGAACAACTAGTGCGCCGGGACACTTTCCAAAGATTACGTGCAAATCATTGACCATAGCAAGTACGTGATCACCGGTACGCATGGCGGGATTCTTTCGGTGATCTGCCTCGCCTTTGAAATGCTTGCCTTTCTATCGACATTGATGGTTGGTCAGAAGAAATCGACGATGGCCCGGGTACACATTCTTCCTGCAGCTTCCCAGGTATATACTATCGGTGTCAAGTAAACAGTGCGTGCATGCGTGGTATCCATTATTTGTCTGTCCTGAAAGGTTACTGTGAGCGGGCCAATCGTTGATGGTCACGAACAGCAACGCCTTTAGGTCAAATTCCTCCTGTTTGTGCTCATCCCACGTACGTACACCATTTCCATTCCATAGCTGTAAAAGTTCTTCAACTAATGGCCTTAGGTACACATCAATGTCGTTGCCGGGTTGCTTAGGGCCTTGGATGAGAACTGGCATCATAATGAACTTCCGCTTCATGCACATCCAAGGAGGAAGGTTATACATACATAGAGTCACGGGCCAGGTGCTGTGATTGCTGCTCTGCTCCCCGAAAGGATTAATGCCATCCGCGCTTAAAGCAAACCATACATTCCTTGGGTCACTTGCAAACTCATCCCAGTACTTTCTCTCGATTTTTCTCCACTGCGACCCATCATCGGGAGGTCTCAACTTCCTGTCTTTCTTACGGTCCTCACTGTGCCATCGCATCAACTTGGCATGCTCTCCGTTTCTGAATAGACGTTTCAACCGTGGTATAATAGGAGCGTACCACATCACCTTCGCAGGAACCCTCTTCCTGAGGGGCTCGCCGTCAACATCACCAGGGTCATCTCATCTGATCTTATGCTGTAATGCACCGAATACCGGGCATGCGTTCAGATCCTTGTACGCACCGCGTAGAGGATCACGATCATTAGGGCATGCATGTATCTTCGCACCTCCAATCCTAGAGGGCATCGACCTTCTTTGCTGCGTATGTCTTTGTCGGGCAATTCGTTATCCTTTGGAAGCTTCTTCTTCAATATTTCAGTAGCTTCTCAAATCCTTTGTGAGGCACAACATTCTCTGCCTTCCATCGCAGCAATTCGAAGACGGTACCAAGCTTTGTGTTGCCATCTTCGCAATTGGGGTACAACTTTTTTTGTGATCCTCTAACATGCGATCGAACTTCAGCTTCTCCTTTTCACTTTCTCATTGCGTCCTTGCATCGACAATGACCCGGCGGAGATCATCATCATCGGGCACATCGTCTGGTTCCTCTTGATCTTCAGCAGCTTCGCCCGTTGCAGCATCATCGTGCACATCGTTTGGTTCCTCTTGATGTTCAGTAGCATCACCGTATTCAGGTGGCACATAGTTGTCATCGTACTCTTCTTCTTCGTTGTCTTCCACCATAACCCCTATTTCTCCGTGCCTCGTCCAAACATTATAGTGTGGCATGAAACCCTTGTAAAGGAGGTGGGTGTGAAGGATTTGCCGGTCAGAGTAAGACTTCGTATTCCCACATATAGGGCATGGACAACACATAAAATCATTCTGCTTGTTTGCCTCAGCCACTTCGAGAAAATCATGCACGCCCTTAATGTACTCGGAGGTGTGTCTGTCACCGTACATCCATTGCCGGTTCATCTGCATGCATTGTATGTAATTAATTGTGTCAAAAACCATTACAAAACATCATGAATGGATAATTAAGTGACCAAATTAATAGAAGTTCATCATCACATTAAAACCAAAGTACATACATAGTTCTCATCTAACAACATAAAGCTCTGCAGAGCATCTAAATTAATTAAACCATACATTGAAACTATGTAAAACATTTCAATGCGAAAACAAATGCGATCATAATCGCAACCAAGGTAACAACTGATCCAACGGCATAATGATACCAAGCCTCAGTATGAATGGCATATTTTCTAATCTTTCTAATCTTCAAGCGCATTGCATCCATCTTGATCTTGTGATCATCGACGACATTCGCAACATGCAACGCCAATATCATCTTCTCCTCCTCAATTTTTTTTTCCTTCAAGAAATTGTTTTCTTCTTCAACTAAATTTAACCTCTCGACAATAGGGTCGGTTGGAATTTACGGTTCAACAACCTCCTAGATAAATAAAATATATGTCACGTTGGTCGGCATAATTGTCATAAACAATAAATGAACCAATAGTTATGAAAATATAATATATATATACCACATCCGAATCATAGACAGGACGAGGGCCAACGGGGGCGGATACCAAAACCATCGCACTATATAAGATGCAATAATAAAAGTAAGAAAATAATACAAATATCTATCTAAACATACAAGTAAGAATATTTTTCCTTTCACAAAGAAGATAAGAACAAGAGGCTCACCACGGTGGTGCCGGCGATGAGATCGGCGCGAGTGATCGACGGCGGTGAAGACGGGGACCGGGTGTGACGGACCGCTAAACCTAGACAAATATTGAGGAAAATGGAGCTTGGAGAGGAGAAAGCTTAAGTAGTGTGACTCGGGCATTCCATCGAACACCTTGTGCGCATAGGAGGTGAGCTAGAGCACCACCAAGCCCTCTCCCCCTCGGCGACCAGAAAAAACAGAGCAGTGTGCTCTGCTCTTACGCGAGGGGGTATATATAGGCACATCATTGGTCCCGGTTGGTGGCATGAACCGGGACTAAAGGGCAGCCTTTGGTCCCGGTTCAAGCCACCAACCGGGACCAATGGTGGTGGGCCAGGAGCGAGGCCCATTGGTCCCGCTTCGTCCAACCAACCGGGACCAAAAGGTCCAGACGAACCGGGACCAATGGCCCACGTGGCCCGGCCGGCCCCCGGGGCTCACGAACCGGGTCCAATGCCCCCATGGGTCCCGGTTCTGGACTGAACCGGGACTAATGGGCTGACCCGGCCTGGACCTTTGCCCCCTTTTCTACTAGTGTATGATATGACCGCATAGAAGAGAAGAGCGATCACGATGAGCAAAAGTGGGATTATGTAGTACTTTTTGCGGCGCTGATTCTGAATCCTCTGTTGCGCTATGAATCTCAAGTAACTAGCTTCAGCTTCCATTCTGCTATCAAACCCTTTCTGGCTTCCGCCCTGAAAGCGGTACACTTGGGCCTGACACTCTGGCCACTCATCGTACACACCCGAAACATGCCCTACATACACGGCATACCACTTCCTCGCCATCGTTGATCTATATACCTGTCAGAGATGCACATATACCATCAAGCGAATTCAACGATAATATGCAGCATAAGATACGTCGGCCTGTGGGGAGAAACAGTTATGAAATAGAAGCAACGCATAGTAAACATAGTTAACAAATTTCATCGTACCGAAACTAATTAACTAGAGCACGACACCATTTACATCTAATAGTTTTGTCGTACTGAGACATTCGAAGTTTCGTCGTACAGAAAGTAACAAGTAACTAAACAGACACATTGTCTTCAAGCAGTGCACTCTTCCCATCTGTCCATGTCCGGGAGGGTGCATCCAAGCTTAGTGAAAGGCGTCATGCCCTGACGCTGTAGGGCTATGCGGGTTCGGACGTCAGCTCGCGATATTGGGCCGCCGTAGAACATCCCAAAGTCTTTCATGATGATGGACGCAATTTCCTGTTGGATCCGGTAAAAATCATTTCGAAGTTGATTATTCGGCACGGCTCCAATGGCTTCGGCCCATCTCTGTATATGGGTATCGGATGAAGATTTCATGCAAAGTGATTACACATCCCTTCTGTACTCCATCATTAGATGTATGACGTAGAATCTATCATTCTCACTTCTTGCCGGTTGCTGGATGCAACAGAAGTCAGTCTTATGGCCGAAACACAGCCCGGCCATATTGCAGCGAGAGCTACAGAAAAAACGACAAAACAATGTTTCCAAAAATGATGAACAGTGTGTGCACTGTTCACTATTAAATATGCACGGGTTTCTACTTTTTGTAGCTCTGACCATAATGTATTTCATCGTCAAACTTTAAACACATGTAAAACACATCCATATAAACTTGTATGATTTTTTTAATAATTTTCTAAAACTTCAAAACGTAATTTTTATTTTTTCAAAAAAGAAAAGCTCCATGAAGCTCATCCACCAAAATGCCCTACGTACCAAAATAAGTATAAGACATTTTAGCCAAAAAATTCTTATATTTTCATACATATATAGGTAATACTAAATAATCATGATACATATTAATAGGAAATAGGAAAATTTATTATCATATATGTTGTGTATGATTTTTCTTCATTTTATTTACTAGTAAACATGGAAGCTTAATTAAGCGCCTAATAAATTTAGGCCTCAATATGTTACATGGTCAGCCATCTGTAAAATATTCTGTTATATTGTTTGCCAAAGCTTTGAGAGCTGAGACACCTTTGTTTCTTCTCTTGCTAGTCCATCCACCAACTTTTGCTATTAAGTTCTAGTCCAACTACCTTGATTGTTTTATATTACCATCATTTTGATTGGAATAATATTTGACAGTGGTTTATTATGTTGTGTTGTGGTCGATCTTGTTCAAAAACTTGTCTTAGATTATTAGAACAAAATCATGTTATTTAGCTTGAAACTAGATTGAGATCGTTATAAGATGAGCACGAGCCACTCTGTATAGCTCGACTATGAGCTTCACTCAGTTAAAGCTCACTCATATTTTGGTACAAATTGAGCTGAGTCCAGGACAACTCGCTTGAACTCGATTCATCTGCAAACCTAGTTCAATTAGTCGTACAATTTTATAGCATTATAAAACAACACAAAACTTACAATTAGAAAGAAGAAAAGAGCTGGGCTACAGTCTTACAGGCTACAGCCCAGGGGAGGGTGAGGCCCATGAGTAGCACCAGGACGACGGCGAACGAATCAATCCCTGCGCCACTCATCCTCTACAGCCGCCGCAGGCTCCCAGTCCGAACACGATCAATTGCCAAGCCCTGAGACGCGATGTCTTCCGCCGCTGGAGAGTCGTCGGCGAAGGCAAAGCCACGGCGACGGCATCACCTCTACCTTGTCTTCGACGACTGGTGCCGTGGATACAGCATCCGGAGGTAAGCCTGTCGCCGACCTCTGGCCGTCATGATCAGCAGCCGGCCGTCTCAGGCCAAGAAGATGAAGCCCCGCTCCGGCCCGTGCGGCGCTTGCCTCCGCATTTGGTCCGCATGGTGGCGCCGCGTTCTGCCCCCAAGTACTTCGTCTCGGCCTTCGGCTCCCGGATCCTGGCGATGCATCCGCCCGGAGATTCCATGGACCTTGGCGACGGCTCGTCGGAGAGCTACGTCCCCATGTTCGGCGTCCGGTCGCGGGGGATCACCTTCGGCCCTTGGAAGCAGCAACGCGAGCGCGCGTGGATGAATCATGCCCCCATCTACCTCCCCGTCAGCAAGAAGCTGTTCACCCTGAGCATGGCGTCCTTCGAGATGCTCTCCTTGGATTATACCATCTACCCCCCGGCTTCATATTGCAGCATGGATCGCAGCCTCCGCTGGTCGCGGGAACAGCTCCGCAGGCAGCCGTTCAAGGTCGATGACGTCGCCTCCTACACCTTGCACCCTGACAAGCGCACCTTCCTCGTCAGCACTCACCACCAAGGCGGATGCCGCTGCGGCGGCCACCTTCGCCTTCGACACGAATGCGCTATCGTGGAAACTACTCGGCCATTGGGCGCTGCCCTTCGCCGGCCGCGGCCACTTCGTCCCACACCTCAAGGCCTTTGTCGGGCTCTCCAAAGAGCTGGACACCCTGGGCCAACTCTACTCCTGCGATGTGCCTAGCTTTGATCATGCCGGTGACGGGCAGTGCCCTGCCCCTGTGTCGAGGGTCTGCCGGGAGAAGCTGTTCAGCGGGAACCCAACCGAGAGGCATGTAAGCGCTACCCTCGTCGACATGGGATGCGATGGTGAATTCTGCCTCGTAGAGTGCGTCTCCGTTGCTGCTGATCAGGCCCTCATTGAGGAGGGAGATGTGCGCCTACCTGGTCGCTGTTTCTATCGTGTGGCCACGTTCTTTCTCACGTATGAAATGAATGGAGGCCTGATGACTCGCAAGAGCCGACAGGTGCAATATACTACGAAGTGCCTGAAGCAACCTCCAAGTCGTTCCTCGCTGAAGATCCTGTTGCATTTTGGTTGTAAAAGGCTAAATTCATCTCATGATTATCAGTTCCTACCTATGTTCTGTTTCCCACCCAGTTATTATGACTCATGTCATGGAGCGCCCGTCTATTTGGATTTCTTTTCAATATAGAAATACATGAATCATAAATGAAATGCTAGTTCTTGAGTTAATAGTCCCTAGCAAGTGTGCAAATTCATCGCTTTGTGTATTCTGATGCACCACCTAGTTGAACTTGCTATTTTAGTGATTTATAAATGCCAGTGCAAATGTGTTAATCAAAAAGTTCAATTTCTACTTTTTATTGCACCTTTTTCTCTGAACCATTTTGATCATTGTTAGGTCTTCAAGTATCAACTAGCAAGGGAAAAATGTTCAAGCCTCAAGCATTGTTGGATTCTGACCATGACAATACCTTTTACTCTGTAGAAGTAGGTAACCACATGACATGTACTGCAAATTTGTTATCACTGGCTGAATGTCGGCTTATGACGGAATTGCGACAAATATTGCCTTACGATAATCTGGTAGTGATAGTAGGACACTGGTGAAGCTGAATTGGGGAACTCAACAAATTTAAATGTCGCGTGACAAAATGGAAGCAGTATAAAATAAGAAAGCTCGGAGATGGAATGTCAGGATTGTAAAGCTTGAACTTGCAGGAAGACAAGGGATTGGATTAGCCATATCCTATATATTAATTTAAATAGTTGTACTGATAAGCATGACGGTCCACAGTAATTGCACATCCGCTGGTAAATCACAGCGCAACCATTTTGAGGAGATCATCAAAGTTCAGTTCAACTAGCATCAGGTAAACACCACAGTAACCGAATGATATAACTGGCAGGTCAAGTATTTCTGAATAATCAGAGAAGCTACTTCCAGGATAACCTAATTCTGCTCTCAGACTAAGCAAGACAAGGTATGTACACACACAGTAAGGTCTTGTTTAGCTTCAGAAATACTACTCGCAAAACATTAACTGAATTTAGGATTCTGCTGTCCACAGAAAACCATTTATAAAATTTAGGATTCTTGTGTCAACGGCCATGGTTTATCAGCACGAAACGGCCGTTGCGCCGCTAGGGGGATCACCGAGTGGCTCAAAAAGGTCAGTCCAATCAGCCTGCTTCATCTCGATTTCCTGCATCCAAGAGCAAAGATTGATCACGACACGGTCAAAAGAGTAATGGTACTGCTTTGCTACGGTAACACAAGTGACTCTTGCACGGTGGCTTTGGAAAAGAAAGATTACCTGGCAGACTTCATTCCCAATCTGGAACTGCTCCTTCATGAGTCATGACCTCCAGCGTGGTTGCCGAAACGTGCACGGTCGAGTTTCTGCATGGGTATGCCGGGGTAATGATGGGCATGACATGCGTCCGATCTTCACGATTGTAGCGTGCATCCCACACGGGAAAACCAAACTCCCAATCTTCATGAATGGAGCAGAGCATCACCGGGTTCGGCCAGTACCACTCGCCGAAGATGCTAAAGAACATCGTGACCAGCGTGCTCGGCGCAGCATTAGGGTAGGCCTGGCAGATACGCGCAACCATCACAGCGCAATCGACCTCTCTGAGATAACCAGGGGCCTAGCAAAGCACACAATTAGCTCAGCGTAACAGCTCAAGCAGACGTCACCAACACGGTGATTAAACCTGACTTACATTAGAGCAAACACCTCTTCTCTTCGCCCAGTACTTCACACACCTTAAAGTTGTTTGGAAGTTCTACAGTCAAGTATGTGTATATCATTATGGTGCCATCTTTGAAGAAGAAATAAAGGGTAAAAAATGGAGTGCAAAACAAGAGCCAACCTCAGTATTTGGAACAAGATCAAGAATTTGGTCTGCTACTCTGCACTCGCTAAGACTGAGGAGATTTACTTCATCAACGCCAGAAAGCACTGAATTTTGAGAGATATCCAGATCCTGCAGCAGTACATTAAGAGCAAAATTTATCGCTTGAGATATTCGATGTAAAACAGGGCAGGGGGCAGGAAGTGGGCTTCAAGATAAATAATTTTCTTTCATTATTTAAGACAGGATGGCACAAGCAACTAAGACTGAGGGCCACAGGGGAGGTGCTGCATTGATGGCTGTAAATACCCCAAGACTGTGTTAAAGAAGAATTGTCAGTTAGATATGTCTATCCAAATATGATGGAAGATAAGGAATGAAAATTCTGTTATACGCATCTCCCTAGCACAAAACATCAGAAGGTATCCATAAAAAGCCAATGGCCACAACTAAATGTGATGATTCTGCCAAAAAAACGTGAAACTCGTAAACCATGATGAATGGAAGATTCAAGTGTTTCACTACTGAATGTTATATGTCAAGAAAGTTAGATTACCATCCAAGATACTATCAATGCTGCAATAACTGACATACACCCAAAAAAAAATAGGCATGCAATTGGGAAATTCTACAGCCTAGGAGAAGAAATACAGAATTTTTTGGCGCACAAAACAAAAGGCCAGCTTCAATATTTGGAACAAAGGCATATGACAGAACTTCCCTATCACTTCTTCCAATTAGAAACAAAGTCAGAACACCAGGACAGTGATAACTGATAAGCACCCCCATCTAATATTCCCTCTCCCCAAAATATAAGGCTTGCTCGACTTCTTTCGGTCTTCATCACACAACTTTGATTACGATTTTTATTTATTGTATGTCTACAAAATTACTATAAAGACATATGAAATAAAACTGGTTTCCAAGACAAGTACGACAACACCATTTATGCATGTTCAATCCATGCACTTTGGTATATATTGATCATCAAAGTTGTGCATCAAAGACTGTGAAATCAAGCGCATTTACATTTTGGGAAGAAGGAAGCACATCACATCATGCAATGGATGGCCAGATGCAACTACGCTACGTACCTAACTAAGCTACAACATTAGCAGTCTAGCTCATAACATGGATTTCTGTTATTACTATAAAATAAATACACATATAACAGACAGTAATGCATAGCTATGTTTAGATTAAGATAGTAGGCGCTAGAACAAAATTTGCTTACATATTTTCTTACTAAAATATGCTTAATGGAGAAAAGTTAAAACATCACATATACCATGACACACAAAAATAAGAGCTTAAGGTATCTGTAGGAAAGCAAACCAGTGCATGTAAACTTATTACAAACTTACCGATGGCACTACTGCAAGAGAAACATTGGCATAAAGGAGGTTAATTGATATTCCGTGGAGCTTAAATTTCATAGCAGGGAAATGTGCATGAGGGAGAGGTTGCAGTTCAGACACTTCTTCCATTTGTGCCAGTATGCCACATAGTATAGTAAAGAAATCCTGCTGAAGTAAGAGCAGTATGTCAGGAAATAAAAATGATATATCGTAAGTATAAACAACACTTATTGCACATGATGGAAAAAAAAAGATACCTCACGGTTCACATACTTTGGTCCAACACATAAAGTATCTATGTCAGCCCCAGGTTCATCAACCTATCAATGCAGGAATACCAAATTATGCACATGTGAATAATTTCATTAGTAGGGCAAACATCAACTTGCCCAAGTATAGCAAAGAAGATAACACTCAATTCTATGCAACAACGTAGACAAAAAAGATTAGCTGATGCATTTGAGCTCATATGGTTTAGAAGTGGTCATACAAAGTTACTAACTCACTGGCAAGCAATCTCAAATAAGTATCAGCAAAAAAGGGTTACTTACTAACTCAAAGCCTGTTCTTTAACACAGATAAACAAACATATGCTGTGATAGGTAAAATACCCTTTAAAACAGGACTGACTCCAGAGTCTATGCTGTTCACCAATCAACATGGTGCTCTATATCTCTGACTCTGAGAACTGAAAACAGAGTATACCCAAAAAGTAGAACACCCAATTCTAAGCAGCGACATAGACGGAAAACAGGAACAGTTCAGCTAGATGCAGTTGAGCCAGTTGGCATACAATTGTTAAGAACCAAATTAAGGGTGTGTGGCATTTCCATATCCTGGTGTCCTTATCTCTGAAGAACACTAATACTCTGTTTGGTAATATTAAGTTACTACCCGGAAGCCTCTTTTAGTGCAGCTAAACAGATATATGCTCAAATACGTTGCCTATTCTTTAGAACAGCGCTGATTCCAAAATAACCAAAGCAAAGCATGTGCATTACCCCTAGATGGTATGACCCAAAGGTGAAAAGCACGGCGTTTGCGTTGACTTGGCCTCTCTGACTAGCCAACTCCTTGACCCACTCTTTCACAATCTGCATTTCAAACATGGATATTGTTCAGCAGACGCTAATTTACCAAAGGTAACGCCAACTCGCATATGGCAAGAGGAAACGGCTACCTTGTCAAGCTTCCCCAGCGCCTCTTCTTGCCGAGCGGCCTCCTCCTTGCTCTTGCACAGACCCAGCTCGACCAAAAGCTGCAATTTTGACCAACAAGCAAGGCAAGGCGATACTTGTAAGTAACAGAATCGTAGCCTCGGAGCGGCGAACCTGTAGCAATAATCGAATCAGAGCGGCAGATCGGTCCGAACCTGCTCCATTCCTGCGTGCTGTGGAGGTCAGCCTCCAGCGGCCCGTCGAAGGACCTCGCGGGCGTCACCCCCAGCTTCCTCTTGGGGAAGCTCGTTGGGGCAGAGCTCCTCATCGGGCCTCACGGGAACCGCGGAGCCCTGAGGTGATCCTCCGCCATCGGAGGCCTAGGGTTGGCGGTCCGGCGATGCAGCAGGTGGGGATTGAGGAGGGGAGGAGGGGGTTAAGGTTTTTTTTTAGCACAGACCATCTCAACCACAGGTTGATTCGCGGAAGGGGTTAAGGTGATTCAGCGCGAGAATTCCCTGGTTTTTGGCAACCCGGCCACCAAACCGGACACACTATCATCTGTGTGTGGATTCGTCCGGCTTTCGAACACATGCGTGAACACATTCAATTCTGTCCTAAGGGCATCTCCAACGATGACCCGCAAATTTTCTCTTGCGTCTGTCTATGGACAAGGGATCAATCCACGGTCGTGGATGCCGGAGGCCGTTGCAATCGTAGCCGCATACATTCAAACTCTTTTTCAACAAACCGGATGAAATTCATGCAAACATGATCGAATTTCATATAACGGATTTCATTACGTTTACATCAACTAAGTGACACTCATCCGGCTCGGGAGGTATGATTAACACCTAATCTAAATGATATGTTTCCCGTGTCCAGCCATGAGCCCCGAGAACTGGAACTTTGCCTTCTTCAGTTCCACCTCAGCGCTCTCCAGCTCCGCCTCCGGAGACCCGGAAGTGAAGTTGTCCGCCTTCACGCTGCCGTCAAGTGACTAATCCGCCGACGATGCTTAGCCCACCAAACTTGGCGTCGACGGGAGGGGAGGAGCGATGGCCTTCTTGGAACCCGAGCGGCGGTGACCTACCGTGCACTACTCTTCCTTGCTGCCGGCGGCGCCCGTAGACGTGCCAGGTTCGTGGTCGTGGTGGTGGGTCGGGGCCTCGGCGGAGCCGGCGATGTCGTCCTCGACGTCGATCTCGCCGAACACCGCCTCGCGGAAGAAAAAAAGAAAACACGTTTTTTTTTCATTTCCTAGCAACACGGTCATGCCTCTCGCGGAAGGAAAAAAAGAAAACACATTTTTTTCCCGTTTCTGAGAGGCACAATCATGCTGCTCGCGAAATTCGTGTTTCTCGCGGAAGCAAAAAAACACATTTTTTTGCGCAAATATTTTTTCAATTTTTTTGTCCAAAAGCTAAGAAAACCCGGTAAAAAGCGAAAAGCCGAAAAACACAAAAACCAATCTAAAAAGCCAAAAACGCGTGTGAAGAAATAAAAAAATCGGGAAGGAGCATCCAAAGCGTGGGACATTAAGACGGCTGAGAGCCCACCTCAAGTGACCCTTGGAGAGGCTTCCGAAGAAGCGCTCGTCAATTAGTTGCCCCTAGCTTTCCGGACGAAATACTAATCAAATGTTGGCTCGGCCTTGAGGTTTCTACCTCGGGCTTTTGTAAGCCCAACCAGAAATCTGGCCTGGCCTAAGTGATGCCCAGGTTTACTCACAAGAACGGCCTTGTTATCCCAAGAGGTAGAAACAAAGTAGGAGATCCAAGCACAGGAAGACGACTTCAATCAAGAATTCACAAAGGGGACTATGTAGTATATGGTGCCCAATCTTGCAGCTTAGCACATCAGCACATATCCTCCAATATCCTAACGTACAGGAACATTTCTAGCACTAAAAACATAATGAGACTTGAGCAATGCTAGAGAAAATTCAGTTAAAAAAGTTACAAAGAAATGGCTATGCAGAACCAATGGTCCTCCCAAAATGTCAACTTCACACCACCATTTTGCACCTTGTCGAGCTTACAAAAAAGCAGTAAAAACATCCACCCCTCCATGATCAAGGCAGGAGGCATCTTACCTCCCAAACCAATGGTCTTCCAGAGAATTTATTACTCGCCTTACTAAAGCATGACAAATCAGAATATTCGTGTTGGGAGTTGGGGCACAGCTTTTGAAATGCAACAAAAGGTAGCATAGTTTACAAATACACACATAATAGGAAAAGCAGATTACTAAAGTGATCTGCCTATGTTGTGTACACATCATCATTATTAATCACCAGTCTCTCTCTTTTTACTTATTACAGTTTCAGAATAACACGCTGCCCAAATGGATGGCAGAATACGAATGTGATAGTGGCCCAAAACGCCATGACGAATGAAACAGCAGTGACCATGTAGATGATCGGATCAGAATCACCAGGCGCATTTCCTCCTATGCCATTCCGTGCAACGGGATATGAACTGGCAGTGCATGACCTAAGGTTGCCGTTCCCTCTGTAACTGTCCACATCAAATGTGCTGAGCTGACCGGTGGCTGGTAGACATCCAGATAAGTTGTTGTACGCCACAGAGAACACCTCCAATGATGACAACCGAGCTAACTGCCATGGTATGGTTCCATCCAGCTTGTTTCTTGAAAGGTCTAAGCTTTCGATTTCACTCATGTTACCGAAGGTTGTAGGAATCGCTCCAGTCAAGAAATTATTTGACAAATTGAGAGACTTGATATGGCTCAAATTCCCCATCTCCTTCGGAATGTCACCTGACAGCATGTTAGCAGAGAAGTCAATGCCAGACATCAACATGAAAAAGTTACTTCCGTATGTGTATGAGTTCCCTTTAGTCATGAAGGTGAAGCCTTGGGGTTCATAATCACTGCTGTACATGCCCACGGCATAATCTCCTGTAGAGTAAGTTATCCCAATTGAGGGCCAACCGTACTCGTAATCATCAGGGTCTTCAAGTGCAATGCCACCAATACATGGTGGTATGGAACCCGAAAGTAAGTTGTGGGAAATGTCAATTATACTCAAGCGTTGGAGACGACACAGATTTGAAGAGATCTGTCCCACAAACTTGTTCCTGCTTAACAAAAGTACACTGATTTGAGAAAGATATTGTGCCCACTCAAGGTTGCCTGTGAACTGATTATGGCTGAGATCCAGAGCTGTAATGTACGAGCTGAAGAAAAATGCACTCGGGAAGCCTGACAGTGAATTCCCAGATACACTCAGAAACTCGAGAGGTAATACAGTGCTGCAATTTGGAATATGTCCCGTAAAGTAGTTTTCTGACAGATCTAATATCCGAAGCTTTGTTAATGTGCAAATTCCTGGATGAATGGCACCAGTTAAACCATTACAAGAAAGGCTCAAAGCTTCCAGTGAAGGAAGAAACCATAATGAAGTGTTCAGTTCTCCTGACATCTTGTTACCATGTAAATCCATGAGGGCTATATCACCAGAAAGGTTTCTAGGGAGAGTTCCTTCAAATTTGTTGTTGTCGAGGTATATTGCCCACAGGTGACCAGAGAAGCTACTAACCCCATCAAGTATCTTACCCCCGAGACTATTGTTTGAGAGCTTCAATACATTCAGTGCGTAAAAATCAGTGAACAAGCAGGATGGTACTTCTCCTGTAAATCTGTTATTTGATAGGTCCATAAGTTGTATGCTGCTGTTGCAGAGCGATGGTGGTATTGTTCCAGATATAATATTGTGGGAAACATCAAGAATTATAAGATTAGGAAACATCAAACCGATGTTGGCTGGCAGCTGTCCTTCAACTAGGTTCAGAGATATGTTAACTTGTTTAAGGTAAGTTTGGTGTTGCCATACCCGATCTAGCGATCCAACTAGTGAGTTGTTTGCAAGATTCAGGTAAACCAGTGTGGCTTCATTTGTGAACAACCAGTCAGGCATGTTTCCCAGCAAATTATTGTTGGACAAATCGAGAAAACGTAGATGATGCTGTGTGCGGAGGAAATTTGGCTCAGTAATGATGCTCTTATCAAGGTTACACCAAGAGAGCCTTAGTGTATTCAATTGAAATTTTGGTACCCAACCATGCAATTTCACTTGAACGACCAAATCAGTATTCCGGGACAGATCTATCTGTTTGAGCTTCACACAGTTTCTTAACCAGAAAAAATCAAATTTACCGCTTAGCTTGTTTTTGGATAACCTGATAGTTTGAAGCAATGAGGAACACTTTGAAGATGAGTTTATGGGTACATATCTTTCCAAGAGGTTTCTTGAAAGATCCAAGTACTCCAGGCATGGAAGTGCAAACACTGATGCTGGGATGCTACCACTCAATTTATTGGATCTCAGACGCAATTCTCGCAGGTTCCAAGATGAGTTTATAGGTATATATCCTTGCAAGAGGTTGTCTGAAAGATCCAAGTACTCAAGGCTTGGAAGTGCAAATAAGGATGCTGGGATGCTACCACTAAATTTATTGGATCTCAAACGCAATTCTTGCAGGTTCCAAGATGAGTTTATAGGTATATTTCCTTGCAAGAGGTTGTCTGAAAGATCCAAGTACTCAAGGCTTGGAAGTGCAAATAAGGATGTTGGGATGCTACCACTCAATTTATTGGATCTCAAACGCAATCCTCGCAGGTTCCAAGATGAGTTTATAGGTATATGCCCTTGCAAGTGGTTGTCTGAAAGATCCAAGTAAACAAGGCGTGGAAGTGCAAATAAGGATGTTGGGAGGCTACCACTCAATTCATTGGATCCCAAATGCAATTCACGCAGGTTATGGAGATTTCTGAGACCTGAGATGAATACATGACTTATAGCAAGTAAAAAGTAATTGTACCACCTGAAAGAGAATGTTAAATTTATTTGTTTCAGTACCTGTACTATGAAGAGTCCCACCCATGACGTTTCCATTGAGATTTATGACTTCTAGAGAAACCAGCTTACCAACAGATCCGGGGATGCCCCCTAGTAAACTGTTGAAACTGAGGTCAAGATACTTGAGCTTACTCAATCCTTGGAGACCTGATGAATCATTTGCTTCAGAATGATAATTCGTAATCAAAATTATTGGAAGAATAAAAGTGGAGTTTCATGGATGCAACAGGAGTTACATACCCTCAAAATTATGTAAACAAGCGAACAGTCCTGAGATATTTAGTACCTGAAGCTCTGGAAATAAAGAAAAGATCGTCAAGCTAAGGTGCCAGATGCATTCACCTTCCATTTCTTCCATATGGCCCATATCTTGGTCGACTGGGGAAAGGTCGAGATGCGATATTAGCCCTGTGCTATTGTCACATGTGATCCCTTTCCACGAACAGCAGTCATCACCGACTCCCCAAGAACTGTGCATCTGATTCTCATAGTCATGCCCAAAGATTATGAGGCCAGAGCTAATATCAATGAGGGACGCTCTCTGCTCCAAGAAGCAGCCCGAACAACTCAGAAACATGGAGTTCAGAGTGCAGAGGACCAGCAATAGACATCTCCATGACAAGTAGTAGTCCATTTGGAAGAAAAATGTTTTTACATTATCATGTGAATTCTACGCTGTAGGTTTGGGAGCAGGATGCGTGCCTCTATTTCTTCTTCTCCTTGCTTGTTGCGGTATATATTTATGTTTAGCCATCCCTAGGCTATAAAGTAGCTTAGTAAACACAGTTTAGTCCATGGTCAAGGAGAAATGCTTGATCAGCAAACCAACTTTACTATTGGCACTATTGACTTGTTGACGAACATTTTGTTCAAATCCTCTTTGGAGAATGACCACAACATGCACTGATGGCCAAACATGGACTATGACTTCACGGCTAAGCACTAATCTTGAAGATAGATAATATATTGATCTTGGGTCCAAGCACCTTGTGGACTTGACTAGCGAAGCTCCTGCACTTGATATGGAGGCCAAGAAGGGCAGAAATACACATGATTTTGGAGTTGCCCTTTTTCAGTTTGAGCAGCTTATAAGTTTCAGCACATATAATAATTGAGTGCCTGGGTTTGAACAGATTTAAACAAAGAACCATATTATGTTTTGATTTTAATGTAATTTAATGTATCTTCCTCCCTTTTGGTGTGAATCGAGCAAAGGGTTTCCTTCATCATGACATGCTCTTCCATGTTGGGTTTATTTAGGGTCTGGTTCTTGGATTTTCTTTTATCATAAGTAATGCTCTCAGCTCTGCATGGTCTAATCCAGTTGGTTCATTTCATTGCTTGATCTCTTCATTGCTGTAGAAATATTAATTTGCAGGCAATATTTCCTCACTACTGAAGAAGACGATTTCAAGGAAAGGGTTTTACCTTATCTCATGAGTTCTGGGATGTAATTTGAGAACTTGCTGCCTGCTTATTTGTTCTGCTCCTTGTGGTGTTTATAACTGAATATCCCCAAGATTATAAACAAAGTTTAGTCCATGGTCACGGAACGTATGCTTGGGTTTGACAACAAGTTTAGCTAATGGCATTGTTAGCTTATTGAGCAGCATTTTGTTCATTCAAGTCTCTGCAAAAAGACATCGCACTACTGATCAAGACCGAACTTGGACCACAACTTCACCATTAAGCACTAATCTTGGGCATATATAATATTATCTTCCATACACTTTGTGGACTTGACTGCCAAAGCTCTTGCACTCGATATGGAGGCCTAAGGCCAGAAATTTTGGTGATTTTGGAGTTAACCATAAAGCAGCATACCTGCCTTAGTTCTGGGTGCAGAACCAACCACTAGCCGATGCTACAGACTTCAGATTGCATTTCAGTGTAGGGACAACAAAGCTTTCAAGACAAGCATACGGTTTGCTAAACGGTTACAGTTGCCGATGCTACAGAAATCAGATTGCATTTCAACGTAGGCCCTTAGGTCATCCAGAATATGATGGCAATGCCGAATTGCCAATAAAAATTAGGGGGTAAAATAAATCACAGATTCAGACTCGGTAGGAAATATAGTACTAGTAGAAGTACTGAAGAACACTACTTATGCTTGCACATGTTTTCTGAAAGGAATGCGTGAATTCAGATCAGAGTTAACCTTAAGCAGCGTCGCAAGCTATTCACTTATATATTCTGCCCCGCTCCGCCCATTGCCCTTGCCCTGAGTCTCAGTGGGTGCGTGGCAGCCGGCGCCTCCCCGGCTCGGCCGAACATCCAGTCCCCCACGGCGCCGTTGCCAAGTGTGGCATCCATCTCCCTCGCCCTCTCCGGTCGACGGCGATGCTCACCTCCTTCCTCTCCTTCGAACTAGTCATCCACTCAGCGGTGGTGCGGTCAAGATGGAGGATGATTCCGGCCGGCGTGGCCTGGCGTGAGGAATGGAAGACGAGTAGGAGGCCTCTGTTCGTCCGGTTTTTTTCTTTTTTGAGCGGACTCTCTCTCCGTCCGTCCGTCCGAAGGCCCATTTCCGTGGCTTGGCCTTGTGCGTGAAAATTAATTGATTTAAATCGGCCCACTAGCCAGGCGCATTCACGCGGGCCCGATTTACAAAGGCCGACCAACGCCCATGCCCGGCGACGCTACGACAACCACCCGACACCCAACGGAGACTACGAATGGCGACTGCCAACCGGCGAAAGCACCGTCCGATGTTGGGGAAAGCTGCAGCCGACAACGCCGAAAGTCATGACTGGAGACGACAGAAGCTGCAACCGGCTTACGTCGCTAGTACGAGCAGGGCGAGCCACCGATGCTGTGAGGCCGGGCGATGACGAACTAGCGGTGCAGCAAGGGCCGCACCGGGGGGCGCTGCGTGCGGCGAACAATGCTCCGGCGTGGGAGGCGGCTTCGTGAGGGATCCGACGAGTGAGGTCATCGGCGAGACGGGTGTTGCGACGTCATTCTACCTCGACGGCGACCGGCAGAGCACGGTGGAGCAGAGCCGATGATTGGAGAAGCAGGGCTAAGACGAAGAGCTCGAGTGCTGCCTCGCCGCAGAGTTTCTCTCTACGTTCACCCACCCATCGCTCTTCTCTCTGCCATGTCTATCTTCTTCACTGATCGCTCTTCTATCTCTGGTGGCCTCTGGCCTACCCACAAATTCACCTCTTAAGGGCATCTTCAGCCGCGCCCCCAAGAAAGCCTCCCCGGGCGATTTTCTCGCGCCGGCGCCGAAAAAACGGCCCAGTCGCGCCCCCAGGACGCCGAAAATCGCCGGCTTGGGCCGAAAACAGCGCCGGCGGACCCAGCTTGAACCCGGCGCGCTGGGGGGCGCCCGGGGGCGCCGGGGCGAGTTGTTTTGGCGCGAAGAAGCCGCGGGCCAGCCGCGTCGGCGACCAGCGCCTCGAATTCCCTAACGGCCTCGGGTTCGCTGGAATCAACAGCAAGGCTGCCGCCGGTCAGCCTTGCCATTGATTCTTTACGGCGGCGCGTCACGGGCGGCGCCGACGCCTCCTCCGCCGACGCGCAGACACACGGCGCGGCCCGGCTATAAAGCCGGCGGCCTCCCTCCGCTTCTGTGCACCAGCCCCGCCCCCCCCGCCGCCGTCCAGCCCTCCCTCTCCCGCCTCTCCCGCGACCGTCGCCGACGCCATGGCGAACGCTTCCCGGGGGCGAGGCGGCGGCAACAACCGGCCGCCATTCGCCGCCTCGAGTCACAGCTTGTTCGGCGAACATCCCGGCGCCGCCGGACATGCGCGCCGGGCCGTCGGGATGGAGGCTCAGCGCCGGGGGGGGTGCCCATTCCCCCTTTGCCCGACGCCGCGGCGAAGCCGGAGTACTTCGCCGATGAGGTTGACGTCGTCCGCGCGTCCCTCACCGACGCCGAACGCTCCCTCCCCCAGTACGCCGCCGACAACCACGCCGCCTGGGCGGCGTACTTCGAGCGCCGACAGCAGCAGCGCCTCGCGTCCACCAGCGGCGCACCTGTGGTCGCCGGGCGGCAGAACAGCGCGGCGCCACCTCGATGGGCGCGTCGGCCGACACTCGGCGTGTTTCACGCACTCTCGGCGGCAACGACCACCGTTAGCATACCCCGGCGGCGCACGCGCGCGCGGGCATGGGCGCCAAAGCGGTTCAGTCATCCTCCTCCTCTTCCTCCTCCCGATCCTCCTCACACGCCGGAAGAACTCCGCCCTGCTCGCCGTCAAAGGCGAGCCTGCGTCGGAGTCGCCGCTCGGTCGGCGCAATCGCAGCGCCGCATCGTCATCCACGAGGCGGCCGGCGCCGTCCTCGGTTCCTCCGCGCCGTCAAGCGAAGACGGAGCCGGAATGGCGCCGGTGAAAGACGGAGCGGGCTGGTGCCGGTGAAGACGGAGCGAACTGGCGCTGGCGACGACGGAGCTTCGTCGGCAACGACGCGGCCTCGAATGGCGCGCCAGACTCCATTGCGATGGAGAAGGCACGCCGGAGAAAGCGAAAGCGCCAGTAGCGCCGAACTGCGCGCGCCGCGGAGCGACGACAAGCGCCGCGACAAAAGCGAGTCGTCGTCTGTCTGCGGCGATGGCAGCGACGACGACGCCGCCGCCGATCCACCATGGCGACGTCGGGTCCAGCCGGGGCGTTCGCGTCAAGGAGGAGAAGGCCGACGACGACGATGGCAGCGACGGCGCCGACGACTTCAGCACATTTCTTTTTTAGATTAGCTTAGCTTTTTAGTAATGTAATGAAAAATGGGCGAATTTGGCCGAAATTCGCCGTGTTCGGACGTAATTTAACTGTTCTTCGTCATATCTTCGCCGAACGGGCCCTCCCTATTTTTTTTTGCACTCGCCTGTTAGCGGCCAGGGAATTCGACAATTTGGCGACGACTCTCGCCAGGGCCTTTTTTTTCGCCGGCTCACCCCCAGGCGGAGCTTTTAGACGCCCCCGGGGGGCCAACGGCTGGAGATGCCCTAAGATGTGCAGACTCCACCTTCGTCCACACCCATATCCCGACAACATGACGCCGATGGGCTATTGATGCAACTCCATGCCAAGTAATCCTGGCGACAACAGTAAGGAAGCTTGATTTGGCGATACAAGCATGCCTAGAGGCTAGCTAACTTACAAGCACACAGCTGATCGATTTTTCGCTTGATTGATTCGCTCGCAAGCTTGAGGTGATTTTTTCTTTGCTTTTCTAAATTTCAGCTACTTGATTTTTTTTATCTTGCACAACATTCGATTTCATAGCAACAGTGGGGGCAATGTGGGCAGCGAAAACGACGAGCGTTGACCCTGGCGAGGTCGAGACAGGACCGTTGTAGACGGGGATGACACTGTGAGCGATAGCGAGTTGCAGTGTCCCGGGCATCTTAATTAACTGTGCGCCATACATGATGAGAGCGCCCAGGAGATGATCAACGTGATGGACATGGTTCTTCGCTTATTTTGCCGTCATTTTTTTTCCATTTGCCTCATATATTAAATAGGAGGAAAAGAGTTTTACAAGCACCCATATAAGCGGCATGCCGATTACTCATGCGACATAATAATCCCTACTTCCTCCGTCCTTAAAAGAGTGTACTTCCAACTTTCTTAAAAAGTCAAACTTTTTTATATTTGACTGTATCTATACAATAATAGATCATCATTTATGCCATCAAATTAGTAGCATTAGATTTATGATAAAATATATTTTCGTCATAACACGGGGGTTTCTCTCGTTCCAGATCGTCCAATAGGCGAATATGGCGAGGGAGGCCATCGCACGTCTATTGTGGTTTTGCATGTCGATTTGCTTATCCCACCACTCAAAAACGTATACCAAGAGGTGGCCATGGACAAAGCCCGCAACCTTGCTACGGAGCAGGACCACACCGCCGAAGTCTCATCGGCCTGCCCTGCACCTAGTCCTCCTCCTCCATCACGGACAACAACTTCTCCGACTCCGACGGCCCCCGTACGACGAGCCCTATGTTGTCTTTGCCATGTACGTACTACCAGCGCTGTCGAGATGACAAGGGGAAGAGGAAGGCACCACGCCGGTGAATCTGTCATGTCATGTCATTAAGAGCATCTCTAGCCACGCCCCCCCCCCGGCGATTTTTTCGCGTCGGCGACCAAAAATCGTCCAGTCGTGCCCCCAGGCGCTCATTTTTTGCCGGTTTGGGCCGAAATTGGCGCCAACGGACCCAGGCCGAACCCGGCACGCTGGGGCGCCTGGGGCGCCGGGGAACGCGATTTTGGCACGAACGAGGATGGGCCCGCCGAGTCAACGAGACGCCGCTTTGTCGTCCTCATCGCCTCGGTTCCCGCGGGAATCAATGCCAAGGCTGGCCAATGCTGCCGCGCCGAACATCCTCCATTGATGCCTCACGGGCGGCACAGTGAAGGCAGCACCGACGCGCGTCCCGCCCGCTCCCGCCCCATGTATGCCCGGCATGCCGCCTCTCGCCGCCCACCTCCCCGCCGGTGAACGCCACACAGATCTCACATCCCCCCTTGCATCCGCCGCACAAAGCAACACTCCCCCCCTTCCCGCCGACGAGCAAATGGCCGTGAGGTTTCCAAGCGGCGGCGGCAAATGGCTTCGGCCGCCGCCATCTTCAAGAGCCGGAGGCGCGCCTCCTCTACGAGGCCGAGTATCCGACGCCCCCAGACATGCGTGTGCCGGGGGCGTGGAGGCCGAGCGCCGGCGGTGTCCCAGTGCCACCGATGCGCGAAGGGGCGGCGCGGCGGGCCGAGATCGCCTGCATCCACTCGTCTCTGACGGAGGAGCAGCGCAACGAGCCGAGGTATGCCGCCGACAGTGAAATGTTGTGGACGATGTACTACGAGCGCCGTCGCCAAGAGCAGATCGCCTTCGCCATCGACATCATCCCCTGCGGCCACCTCAACGCCGACGAGGCGGCGCGAATGGTGGGGCGTGCCAGGCCGCACCCTCGAGGCCGTCCTCGACCACATCGAGACCGGCAACGTGCCGCGCCTCGAGTACCCGCTGCGGCCGTCCTTCTCTCGCCGTCGTGGGAGCTCCTGGGCGTCGCGGTGAATGGAGCCGGGGACGTCCTCATCGTCGGGCTCCGGCTCGCCGGCGCTCCGCCCCGTCAAGCCAGAGCCGGAGGAGATGCCGCTCCGGCGCCGCACCCGCAGCGGCGCTCTCCTCATCAACGAGGGTGCCCGGCCCTCCCCGCGCTCCCTCCGACTGGTCCGGTCGAAGCCCGAGTCGGGCCTGCTCCCCGTGAAGCCGGAGCACGCCGACATGGTGGCCCCCGACGACGAGGCTGCCCTAAAATGGGTGAAGGAGGACTACGTCCGCCAGCAGGTGCGTCGCCAGCACCGGGCATACGAGGAGCTTCAGGCCCGGCGATGCAGGCGCGAGGAGGGCGGCATCATCGTCCTCGACAGCGAAGAGGACGAGGACGGGCCGCCCAGCGCCCCACAGCGCGTCGGCGACCCTGGCCAAGGGTGCAGCAGGGACGGTGGCGGTTACGGCGGGGCGCGCGACGACGGCGGCTGCACCTGTTTCTACAGGCGGTGGACGCGGCGCAGTGGCTAGGCGTAGCTCGGCGTACTAGTAGGCGACTACACCCGTTTCTACAGGCTTCTCGGCATGTAGATGGTGGGGGGTGGACGCGGTGCAGTGGCTTGGCGTAGTAGTAGCCGTAGTTTGCATGTTTTATCTTTTTCTGTACAAAGTTGCCCCCACGCGCCAAGCTAGCGCAGGTTCGCCTCCAGACAACTCTTTTTTGGCGTTCTGGGGGGCGAACGGCTGGAGATGCTCTATATTCGTGTATATATACTAGCAAAAGAGCCCGTGCGTTGCAACGGGAGAAAAAAAATATTAATGTGTTGGTTTGCTATAGAGGAAACACCAGTTGCCATGAACCAGAGATAACACCAAGGAAAAAAATTTACGTTATTCAGGCTTGTTTGTATAATGCATGTGACATAGTTAAAACTAAGATAGACTCATGGACATACATGAAGTAGAGTAATGGAAGCGGCTGTTTGTCATTACAGTAACAATGCCAAAGAGAAACATGCAAAAAGTAATCACAAGAATTCTAGATGAGGATTGGCGTGCACTGAGGTTTCATTTCTTTTCGCGAGTTCGGTTCCGATTGCTTTCCGAACGTGCGTGGGAAGCGGCCAAATTAACAGAAGTAAGGCGAGAGTCGGGCATGTTTTTTTGGCTGCAAACGGGGTATGTGGGCCTGATTTACTGGGCCGAAGCTCACGGGCGGGCATCGTTTGATGCACACAACGTGGTTCCACGAATTAGTACCACCTCGCTTATACGTTTAAATTCAAACTGAAAGCGTAAATTCACAGGAAGAAAGCGTATTGTGACGGGGTTTGTTTGTTTGTATGTTTATCGACGTGGGTAAACATACTGGCTGCAACAGAATGAAAGACTAACCTATTGATGAGCACAACAGTACATACCATCCCATCCTGATGTTGCCATCTCTCACACTTGATGATTACATCTTGTTATTTCTAACATGTACACCATCGAGCAATTGCTTTATTAGAAATATATTTACACAATATGATCAGAGCAACATCAAGGAGTCCAATGCTGGTGCACAGATTCTCCTCAAATTCCACATCCAACCCTTGTAGAGAAGGACGACATATTTGCTTAGGTGATTTTTGATTGAGCTCCTACAGAAAAATTCAAAGAAATCATGAGGAGCATGGAGCAAAGCATACTGATCAGAGTAAATCATGAGAGGAGAAGCCTCTCAACCTACTACAGGGAATCGAGTTAACATAAACTGGTGTAAGAATTAAACCGTAATGTAGATCAACAACCCAGCAGTTGATAAAATAAGCCTGACACAACCCATTAATACAATATATAATCACAGGACGTAGATAGAGATTGTGCAGATATCATGATCTACGAACCGTATCTACAAATATTGATTGAAAAGTCACAAAGAAAACCTCCTGACATCACAAAACAAATGTTTCATCAACATAAACTCTAGTGAATGTCAATTGGATTATATGAGTAAGATAGGGACACTAAAAAAAGGAAAAAGATAATTTAATATTATATATTCTATTTTCTTACTTCACATCACAGGGAATGCAAGTCAAAGATATTGCGATACATCTTACCCTTCTATAATGCAAGGCACAATCCCGAGCAAAATATACAGAACGAATTGCTCTTGTGGTCCAAGTATTGCAAAAATAGTTATATATAGATTATTCAGCAGTGAGGATAAACATGTCATGTACTACCGAAATCCCTGGAGCTTAGTCTGCATGTCTATTCGTCTTGTCCGTAAATCGGTGGTGGCCAAGATGTGCTGGCAGCTCACCTGCCTCTCCCCGTTTACAAATAAAATCAATGCAGCTCAAAGCAAAAAAAAAGAACATAGATATATCTACTTGTAACTCCAGAGTGTTAGTAGAGTCAAGGAGAGAAAACCCAGCCAATGTTACAGCAGATCGATGTGCAGACTTTGTTAGGGACAGTCCCAGTTGTAAAACATAGATATATCTACCTGATGTAATTGCTTGTAACTCCAGAGTGTCAGTAGAGTCGAGGAGAGAAAACCCAGCCAATGTTACAGCAGATCGATGTGCAGACTTTGTTAGGGACGGTCCCAGTTGTAAATCAATCTGGAAGAGATGGAGAGGCGCCGGGAAGCAGAGGGATTTGATGCATCAAAGCAGCCACGGCATTGCATACAGAGGTCAGGGCTTCCCTGCCGCCGGTTCCCCGTCCACCACGACCAACACCACCACAGCAGCCAGGCCTCCGAGCTGCGCTACACCCCGGTGCATCATCACAGCAGCCCGCTGTCCGCCGCGGCGTTCGCGTCGACCAGGGGCGGCGGTGCGGCCGATCATGACCGGCGGCTACAGGGAATTTGACCAAACTGGTGGTCCTGGACTCGGGGCAAGGGAGGGAAGGCCGCTGGGGAGATGGAGTCTCGAGGGAGAGGGAGGCGCCCCCGTGGTGGTCGTCGGCGAGAGGGGCTGCCGGGGTGGCGACGCAAAGGGCGACGTCGGCAGCGCTGGAGGGAGTCGCGGTCGGCAGGAGGTGTCGTCGCGCTGGAGCCTGCAGGTCGAGATGGAGCCTCGAGGGAGAGGGAGGCGCACCCGTGGTAGTCGCCGACGAGAGGGGCTGCCGGTGTGGCGGCGCAAAGGGCGACGAACTCGTCCGGATTTGGCGGCTGCGGAGCGAGGACGGGCGCCGTGGAGTGGCGGGATATGGGGTCGCGGCGGCGGCGGCGGCCGCGGAGGAAACCCTCGCGTTCTCGAGGTAGAAATTCCAACCACGGGTGAGTCTGGGCTGCTTATGAACATGATGAAAACGCCAGGCCCGGCCAAAGAACGAAACGTTTTTCTCTGTGACCGCTTCAAATAGTACTGCGGCTTAATTATGTAAAAACACAGGAATTTATTTATAAAAGTTACGTGACGGTGAACCCGGAGACCCAATCCGTGCTTTATTATTAGGGAGAGATATATATATATCCAACGCCGGTGAAAAACCTTGCATAGGGAAGCAGCTGTCTTGCGAGGAAGCATCCAACGCAGCATCACGTGCACCAATTCAAAGCGAATTTGAACTTTCTTCCTCCCCGCCTCCAAAGATAACATTTTTTTTTTCCATTCATTCCCGTCAGCCAACCACTCCCGACCCAAGCAGACGAACTTGCGCGCCACTTCACCGCATCACTTTTTACTTACTTAATTCCTCCGTCCCGACGAGAAGAGCAGAACGTGCGCACGCACCTCACGATGGACACCGCAGTCACCACCGCCCAAGGCACCGGCGCCGACGCCGGCGGCCGCGTCCTCCTCCTGCCGTTCCCAGGCATGCAGGGGCACGCCAACCCGATGCTCCAGCTCGGCCGCCGCCTCGCCTACCACGGCCTCTCCCCCACCCTCGTCCTCACCCGCCACGTCCTCTCCACCACCCCCACCTCCAGCCAATGCCCGTTCCCCGTGGCCGCCATCTCCGACGGCTTCGACGCCGGCGGCATCGCCTCGTGCGCGGACACCGCCGAGTACCTGCGCCGCATGGAGGCCGCCGGGTCCGACACGCTCGCATCGCTCCTCCTCGCCGACGGCGAGGAGCCCGTCCGGGTGCTCGTGTACGACTCGCACCTGCCGTGGGCGCGGCGCGTGGCACGGGAGGCCGGCGTGGCCGCGGCCGCGTTCTTCACGCAGATGTGCGCCGTGGACGTGGTGTACGGCGAGGTCTCCGCGGGGCGGGCCGCGCTGCCGCTCGCGGACGGGAGCGCGCTCCGGGGGAGGCTCTCCGTGGAGCTCGGGCCGGACGACGTGCCGCCGTTCGTCGCCGCGCCGGCGTGGTACCCGGCGTTCACAGACTCGGCGGTGTCGCAGTTCGACGGGCTGGACGAGGCCGACCACGTGCTCGTCAACTCCTTCCGCGACCTCGAGCCATTGGTGAGCACCAGCGACCACCACCTGTTTGTCGTTTTGACCAGCTGAAAAATCATGCCGCGGGAACAGATATACTGACATTTTCTGTGTTTCAAACCAAATGCTAATGCATTGCTTTATCTAGACATTCCATTGAGTGCACGAATTCAGATTGCTGTTTTTCTGGTTGAGCAGGAGGCAGATTACATGGAATCGAAATGGGGCGCAAAGACAGTCGGCCCGACATTGCCGTCGTTCTACCTTGACGATGATCGTCTGGCATTGAACAAGACCTACGGTTTCAACCTCGTCTCGAGCACTTCTACATGCATGGCATGGCTCGACAAGCAGGCTTCTTGCTCTGTGCTCCTTGCATCCTACGGCACGGTCGCCAACCTCGACACCACACAACTAGAAGAGCTAGCCCATGGATTGTGCAACTCCGGACAGCCTTTTCTTTGGGTGTTGAGGTCCAGTGAGGCGGATAAGTTGCCCTGGGAACTCCATGACGAATGCAACATGAAAGGCCTAATTGTCTCTTTTTGCCCTCAGCTGGAGGTATTGGCTCACGGAGCAACAGGTATGAAATGAACTAAATTTCGATAAATGGAATTTGACAAAGAATAAAAGCTAAGCATGCAAACCATTGTGGTGATGATGCAGGTTGTTTCTTGACGCATTGTGGATGGAACTCGACAACTGAAGCAATTGCCACCGGTGTACCCATGATCACAATGCCGCAATGGGCGGACCAACCGACCGCCGCAAAGTATGTGGAGAGCGCGTGGGGAATTGGCCTGCGTGCACGCCGAGGCGAGAAAGGCTTGGTGAGACGAGAAGAGGTGGAGAGGTGCATCAAGGAAGTGATGGGTGGGAAGGAGTATATGAGGAATGCTTCTAAGTGGATGCAGAAGGCCAAAGAGGCTATGCAGGAAGGAGGGAGCTCTGACAAAAACATTGCAGATTTTGCAGCCAAATATTTATGAAATCAAGGCCATTTTTTATGAGAGATTGTTCCTACTACACTGAACTTCGACTCTCTATTGTTGTAAAATCCGAGGGGTTGCTAAAAACTAGTTATAGAAGGTATGGAATGAGTGATAATGATGTGAGATCCCGAGTTGTGAAGCTTGAATTTTGTGGTGTTCTCCTGTGTCGCTAACAGAGTATACTAGATAATACCCCGCGCGTTGCTGCGGTAACATATGCTCATTTCTAAGATCCTTACATGTATCATCGGTTGTAAAACTATTTGATTATGGTTGAAAGTCCATAAGATTGCGACACACAAACAACCTTGTGTCAAATACAACACTCATGAATAATATGAAGATAGATAAGCTTTTCAAACATTAAAAAATATTTTTCCAATGAAATAAAAAGAATTTGTGGATCACAAAGTTGGGCTTAAAAACGTGTTTAATCTGAACAACACAAATCACATGGTAACACATAGTAAGGTGATATAAATACCATAATTTGTGAGCTGTTATACATAACAGTACTGTATGGCACACAAAATTAGAGTCAACAGTGAATTTGTAATACGTATGTAGGAGGAGGCATTCCGTATAAGGCAGTTGAAATCTTGAAGGGACTATTTTTGCCTTCAGATGGTATTTTTATACCATGTTTTTTCTTTTTTGCGGAGGTAATTCTTTCATCATGTTAAGATGTCGAACGGAGTGGACCTGATCAATTCTTCAATAATCTGATTTTTCATACTAAAAATGTCGCTGTTTTCATCAAATAATAGGAAGGGGTATATAATTACGAACATGAAAATAGTACTTATTTCATCATGTGAATACAATACCAATAGGAAGCACGATCATTAATATGTGCTGGCTTGACCTCTAACTGAATTTTGATGAAAAAATATAGTGTAAATTTAAATCACATGTGAACATATAGTCAAATAAACTAAGAAAGGGAGATCTTGTCAATGAGTGCAATACATGAAAAATAGTGATGCTACTTCCAATAATGGATCACATTGCTCGTCTTTCTCTCAGTATTTGCAAAGGTTACATCAATTGGAAAATAAAATCAAAATTCTAAGTTTGGCACTAAGGGATGTGCATCATACCAGGTAATTGAAGGCTGCAGTGAATTGAGTGTATTGTGATTGGATATCCACGTGTATGGAGAGTACCAGTTGTCTGTGCATTAGAATAAAACGAAGGTGTCACTAACTGCACATCAGCTTGGTCGCCTCTGGAGGAAGGCAAAGTTGTCACTAACTGCAGGAGGGAGATGAAGTTGTCAACGATCTAATAAAATATTAGAAAAAGGTGCATAGTAAATGAAAGAATTTAACCTTGCATCAGATAATAATAACAACAAAACACTAAAGAACTAAGCCCAAAATACTACCAGTAGTTTGGATCAAAATAAGTTACAGAAGCCCTATCTTAACGGTTGGAAAAGAACGTTGTGACTTCCTGCGGCTTTGATATGACTGTAAAAACTAAAGATGGATAAAAGTACAGTTATCATAAAGAAATAGTTAGTTTTTGCAAAACAATAATATATAGAAATACTTAGTGTTACAGATATTCATGAATCAAGCAAAACTAGACCAGCGCAAGGATCATTGCACAATCTCTGAAACCGATTTGGTAAAGCCGATGGATGCTTGAGAGTGTCCGCCCATAGATGAGTCTTCTTGAGGGCAAGCCTGCCTCTGCATACAAATGAACAACAACCACAGAGGGCTCATACATACTCCTACACTATCAGGAATGGAGACAGTAGTCAGTAGGGGAGGATGAAAGGAATAGGTGAGGTGCATCAGCAGTCCTGCCGTCAGGGACGAAGGACCGACGACCAAAGCCATAGGGACCAACCTGCAATGCGGCCGCGATCGATTCAATCTCGGAGAGTCGTGGGAGGCGAACCGGTGGTCACGGCGGAGCCGGATAGCCGTCGGACTAGCAGTTATGCCGGAGCCCGAGAGCGGTTGGTAGCGGTCACCACACAATGGCTAATCGAACGTTTTCCGGTAGAAGCCCCCTCAATGCAACCGGAAACAGTTGCGTCATAATCACGTGGCAGTCATGAGACTTTAGATTCTGGAACTTTTTCTCTGCCATGTTTATTATTCCCTTTATATTCGACGAGAAGCCAGACGGTACCTTAATACTGAGCAGGCATTCAAAGAAGATTTCCTTCTCTTCTTTGGTAAGAGCGTAGCTTGCATGACCCTGATGTATGCCATCTTCTCCGTGCATACGTTGCTGGTCCTCCCGTGCCTCAGGTGTATCTTTTGTCTTCCCATACACGCCCAAGAAGCCAAGCAGGTCACGCAAAGATTCTTCGTGACGTGCATCACGTCGATTGCGGAGCGGACCTCTAGGTCTTTCCAATATGGCAGGTCCCAAAATATAGATTTCTTCTTCCACATGGGTGCGCGTCCGTCCGCGCCCTTCGAACAGGTTGTCCGCCAGATCCTTTCCAAATATCACCTTCAAATCCTTGACCATATCATGTACATCAGCACCAAGACGATGGCGAGGCTTCGTCCGGTGATCCGCCTCACCTTTGAAATGCTTGCCTTTCTTTCTTACGGATGCTGCTCGGAAGAAATCGACGATGTCCTGTACACATTCTTCTTACAACTATTCAAATATATATCGTCGGTATCATCCAAACAGTGCGTGCATCCGCGGTATCCCTTGTTTGTGCATCACGAAAGGTTACCGAGAGCAGGTCAATCATTGATGGTCACGAACAGCAACGCCTTGAGGTCAAATTCTTCCCCATGTGCTCATCCCACGCACGCACACTGCTCCATTTCACACCTGTAAGAGTTCTTCAACTAATGGCCTTAGGTACACATCAATGTCGTTGCCGGGTTGCTTAGGGCCTTGGATGAGCACTGGCATCATAATGAACTTCCGCTTCATGCACAACCAAGGAGGAAGGTTATACAAACATAGAGTCACAGGCCAGTGCTATGGTTGCCGCTCGCTCCCCAAAAGGATTAATGTCATTTGTGCTTAGACCAAACCATACGCTCCTTGCGTCATCTCGCAAACTCCTTCCCGTACTTTCTTTCGATTTTTCTCCACTGCGACCCGTCGTGGTACTCTCAACTTTCCGTCTTTCTTACGCTCTTCTCTGTGCCATCTCATCGCCTTTGGCATGCTCTTTGTTTTGGAACAACGTTTCAACCGTGGTATTATAGGAGAATACCACATCACCTTGGCAGAATCTTCTTCTGGGCGCCGCCCTCGACATCACCAGCTCATCGCGGCTGATCTTATAGCGCAATGCACCACATACCGGCAAGCGCTCAAATCCTCGTACTCACCGCGATGCAGGATGCAATCATTAGGGCATGCATGTATCTTTTGCACCTCTAACCCTAGAGGGCGACAGCCTTCTTTGCTTCAGACGTACTCTCGGGCAATTCGTTGTCCTTTGGAAGCATATCCTTTATCATTACCAAGCAACTTTCCAAATCCCTTGTCGATACACCATTCTCGCCTTCCATTGCAGCAATTCCGATGTGGTGCCCAGCTTTTTCTTGTCACCTACGCAATTCGGGTACAACAATTTTTTGTGATCCTCTAACATGCGCTGCAACTTCTTCTTCTCCAAATCACTTGCGCAGTTTTTCTTTGCATCGGCAATGGCCCGACCTAGATCATCAACGGGCTCATCTGATGCCTCTTCTTCAGCTTCTTCCCGCATTGCCGGCTCAGCTTCTTCCCGCATTACCAGCTCCACTACAAGAAATATGTCAACTTATGACCTCCACTATTGGTCACTGAAAGGTCATAGTTTTCAATTTGTGACCTTTTTGTGACCAAAAATAGAAGGTCAAAAGCTGGCCGTCATAAACTGACTATAGCGACCTTCTCTGTGATATGTAAAAGGTCGTTGGTTCTTTGACCAAAATTTTGGTCACTAGCAGCCTTCCCAAGCCACGTAGGCATCCAGCGTGGCAAGCTGATGTGGCACAAGAATCAGCCCGGTCCGATTCGGCGTTTTACATGGGCCGAGCCCAACAATTCAGCCTTTTTAATGTTTATTTTTTCTGTACGTTAAGCGGGCCAAGCCCACTTCAGCATTTTATTTATTTCTGGCCGGGGCCTTTTAACATTGTTTGGGCCATTATATTTTGGAGCTGGTCCCACTTGTCATCTTCTCACACATTGGGCCCACTTGGCAGAAAATTCAAAACTGCTCAGATTATTTGCATAAGTGGATCCCACAAATTAGGTTTCCATTCCACACATTTTCAAATCACATACATAATCAATATTTCAAACGGAACAGTACAAATGTAGTTCATCAAATAAAACTAACTAAGTCTATTACAATCTGTACATAGTTATTACAACCCAAATATGCCTACTATTACAATATTACAATATTTACATTCTATTACAATCAAATAGAAGAGACTCTTTGCTGAGTAGAGCTATATGGTTTCGAACTTCAAATTGTGTAGACACTGGAGCTCCCGAACACAAAGACAAACATCATTGGTTAAAATAACTAATAATCACATGACGAAGTCCTAGAATGAAATTTCGAAGTGACCAGATCTATAGGAAACAGAACAGCCATGACAAAAATCCTAACCATAATGCATTTAATAAAAATGGATTGCATCTAGTTACTGTAGTAGTGCAAGCTAACAACATGAAGATTCCATCTAGTTACTGTAGTAATTAACAAGATGATGTATAGTTGGTATTTGCAATAGCTGAGGTACATGTATGTATATATTTCTCTAGTTCTAATTCCCTTACATGACAAGAAATGAGAACAGACAACAAATTATCAGGTTTGCAAGCTAAAGCAGGACATAAAGCAAACTTCTGTGAGGCACCAGAATTCTAGAATACCAAGATATAGTAGATTTACTTTATTTTTTTGCTACTGAAAAACAAACAGTTTACTGAGATAGGACAGTGGAGTAAAGCAGGTTGAATGTTGAGCAGCACATATACTGTAGGTGAACAGCACACAAAACATTTTATAAAGTTTCTCCAGTGACTGAAATGTAAACATTTTATAAAGCCTCTACAAACTTAGCAGAATCGCATAAGCGGAGTAAAGCAGGTTGAATGTTGAGCAGCACATATACTAGATGAGGTACAAACTGAATACTACACATTCTTCAAAGCAAGCTCTCGTAAAAAAATAAGGAAAACATGAGTAACCAGCATGCTGGTTGGTTGCTGGCCAAGTCACTAGCAACCTAAATAAAATAAAATAGATTGTAGGTTGGTTGCTGGCCAAGCCCACCTAACTAAATTGAATTCATACACAACACCTCAGCAACTTAGTTCATGCTGCAAGTTTTTGCTGCTCACGGTTATAAATTTAGGAGTAAATGTTGTACAAATCTTATTGAAGATGCTGGAGAATGACATGGCAGCATGTTACAGTAACAAGCTTATCCCCTATATAACATGGTTAAAGACAGTTGCTGCTTTAGTTAATTATAAAGAATAAAATCACCACATACTCAGGAGTATTGCACTGAACCTTGGCACTGAATGAATAGCTGAAAACTCAGATTAACAAACCGGCAGACAGAACGCATAGATGAGCAACTACCTTAGCATTGTGTTCAAGCAGAAGCTTGACCGCGTCTTGCTGTCCATGACCAGCGGCCCAAACAAGGGGAGTACCTGACTCGCTTTCGGATTCGACATCGACTCCCTTACCAAGCAAAAGCTTCATAATCTCAATGTGTCATGTAATAACAAGAAAAATAGACGCCACATGTTCGTTCAGATATTCTCTCCACTTCAACATACAGAATTATCGATCAGCACCATTGTTCAGTAATCGACAACACACAGAGCACAACCATTAGGCGCAGCATCATCATTACCTATGCTTGCAGCATGATGCAGTGTCGTGGCTCCCATGTTGGACGCGACCGAAGGATCAGCTCCGCGGCCGAGCAGGTACTCCACCGTCTCCTGGCGGACCTGCCGGGCGGTATGGATGAGTGGAGTCTCGCCTGGACAATTGATTCAGATAATATGTATCACCACCACCACCACCACATACCAAGTATCAATTGAATTGCACAATCTCCAGTATGAATCGGAGCAATACAAGGAGGAGAAAGTGAGAATCACGGCATCGTAGCAATTGGTTAGGGAGTTAGGGGAAGCAGTACCGTCGTCATCCTTGGGGTCGACGGGAGGCGGAGCTGCTCGATGAGGAATTTCTGAGCTCGGTCGCCTTCCCGGCGGCGAAGTGCAGCGTGATGCGCTTGTTGGCGTCCGACGCCGGGCGCCACATGGCTGCGCCCTTCCCCTCCTCGTCGAGCGCGGACCCGAACTCTGCACCAACACCAACAACAAGACCAAAGCTTAGAAACCCCAGATAGCGCCCCACAGACCCCTACCGGACCAGATCGGCCGTGCAATCGAAGCCAAGCCGCTGCCACACACAAGCGCGGCACCCGCTAGCCGCTACCGCTACCAGATCGAGCCGAACCGGACCGACAACGCACAGATCGGGGAGACGGAGGATAGGGGATGGGGACGTGTTCGTACCTCGACGGTGGGGTTGGGGAGGAAGCCGAGATCGAATCAGATCAGAGCAGATGGAGTGGAGTCCGGAGCCGAGGCCTTCACGGAGAGTGAGTGGAAGGGAGCCGGAGGAGGTGGGGATCCGGCTCATGGAGGAGAGCGAGTGGAGGGGGCGGCGGTGTTGGGCGGAATCGATGGGGCGGGCGGCACGGAGGAGGGGCGGCTAGGGTTTGGACGAGGGGTGAGGGAGTTGTCTGATTCGGGAGGGGATGAGAGGGATGAGGGTAGAGGGGTGGAGGAAGAGGGCTGCCGTCGGATCCGGGCCTATCCAACGGTGGTCGGGCACGATCCGCGTGAGGTGCTCGTGGACCAATCAGAATGCAATAAAGGCCTTGATGACTTTATGACCATATAAATAGGTCGTAATTGATTAAAAATAAGTTCTTTTGCAGGAGAAAAGCATTTTTCATTGTTGAAGTATAAAAAATATTTTTGTTGTGACGAACCTACCAACTCTATGTATTAGACCAAATTTTATGCATAATTGACCAAATGATTTTATGTAAAATGCTTTTGATCCACGAAAAAATCATTTTCCATTTTTTGAGTGCCCAAATTTGCGGTACGTAAAATCATGTCAGCATTTTAATTTTTATGTTTTGAGTGTCCAAAATGAATTTTTTTTGTGAAGAAGCTATCAAATATTTGCACGAGGTGCATTTTGGAACTCCAAACAATGTTGATTTGGGGAGTTTTCACTTTCATTGCACAAAAGAGACATTTTTCATTTTTCAAGTGCCCAAAATTAGTTTTTTTTTGTGAAGAACCTACCAAATAATTATTGCAAAATTGGACCAAATTATTTTTCTAAAATACTAGGCCATATTTAATGCACAATTGACCAAATGGTTGGGTGTAAAAAGTTTTGATCCACGTCTGTTGAAAAAGACAAATTTCCGCCGATTCAGTTGGAAGCGAGTCAAATTTGAACTGCAGCTGCCTCAAAGTTTGCTATTTATTTTTTCCAAAAATCATTTCTAGGTACATAAGTATCTATTTAATCAGAGAAACACCAAAAAAAATCCAAGATTCAAGCACTAGCTAGGAGCGGTCATTCCCGCCGTTTTGACCGCATTTTGGAACGGGCATAAAAAATTCAAACAAAATCAAAAAAATTGGGAAACCTTCGCATTGTGTCATCATATGTTGTCAAGTTCCTAGGAAAAATAACAAACTTGTAATACGGCAATTATTTTAAAAAAGTGTTCTCAGAAACGAGCTATCATGTGTGGAGATCAATGGCTTTCAAGCCAAATGATCAATCTTATTGCCACATTCATGGCATAGTTTGTTCAAATGATCTCATATTGTGCACAAGGGTGCATATTGGAATGGAAAACAATGTTGCCTAAGGAAGTTTTTATTTTCATTGGACGAAAAAATCATTTTCCATTTTTCGAGTGCCCGAAAGGAGGTTTTTTTGTGAAGGAACTACCAAATAATTGTTGCAAAATTGGACCAAATCATTTTTATAAAATACTAGGCCATATTTAATGCACAATTGACAAAATGGTTGGGTGAAAAAAGTTTTGATGCACCACTGATGAAAAAGACAAATTATCGTCGATTCAGTTGAAAACGGGTCAAATTTGAACTGTAGCTGCCTCATAGTTTGCTCTTTATTCTTTCCAAAAATCATTTCTAGGTACATAGGTATCTATTTAATCATAGAAACACCAAAAAAATTCCAATATTCAACCACTAGCTAGGAACGGTCAAGCCCGCCGTTTTGACCGCATATTAAAACGGGCATAAAAAATTCAAAAAAAATCAAAAAATTGGAAAACCTTCGCATTGTGTCATTATATGTGACCAAGTTTCCAGGAAAAATAATAAACTTGTAATACGGTAATTATTTTAAAAAAGTGTTCTCAGAAATAAGCTATCAAGTGTGAAGATTCATGGCTTTCAAGCCAAATGATCAATCTTATGGCCACATTCATGGCATAGTTTGTTCAAATGATCTCATATTGTGCACAAGGGTGCATATTGGAATAGCAAACAATGTTGCCTAAGGAAGTTTTCATTTTAGTTGGACGAAAAACCATTTTCCATTTTTCGAGTGCAGAAAGGAGGTTTTTTGTGAAGGAACTACCAAATAATTGTTGCAAAATTGGACCAAATCATTTTTATAAAATACTAGGCCATATTTAATGCACAATTGACAAAATGGTCTGGTGTAAAAAATTTTGATCCACCTCTCGTGAAAAAGACAAATTTCTGCGATTCAGTTGGAAGCGGGTCAAATTTGAACTGCAATGCCTCATAGTTTGCTATGTATTTTTCCAAAAATCATTTCTAGTTACATAAGGACCTATTTAATCATAAATACATGGTTTGGTGGCGATACGTCGAGGTTTGGGCGGTGGCCGAGGGCCCCAACTCTAGAGCGCCAGAACTCGATGCCCAGCGTGGTCACCAGCGTGACCGTGGCGTTGCCATGTGTTATGGGCGGCCTAGGCATGTCTAGTGGGTTGGGCACTCCCAGGTTGGTGCTAGGAAGAAAATTACAACATAAGATTCTCATGAGGAGACCAATCGATGCTCAAACATGAATTAGCAGCCAAGTGTTTGATTAGTGGTGCGGAAATGTACATGGATAATGGGCGTGAGTTTTGGCTGAGAATGATCAGTTACTAAGAAGACCGTTTTCACAAATTTTCAGCTCAAAAGGAGGAGCCTAGGTGGTACTTGCTTTGCAAACCACCACACTGGACATAAATACGAATGTTGAAGCTCGGCTCAAAATAATGAATGGATTGAGCTGGCATTTGGTGGAGGATGGTTATTTGGGCATAGGAAAGCACTGTAGAAAATGGATACTATTTGGACATGCCAAAGTGGTACTTCCTTCACAAACTGTTACTCTAAACAAAATAGGAAAATGAATATTTTTGAATTATTTTTGAACTAGGCAAGGAAGGTTTTTACATATTTGACGAAGATATGACCCAAAGAATTTATGAGATTTTTTTGGGAATTTTGGGAATGACAGAAATATAGGTTGCTTCACAACCTAGGGCAAAAACTGCCACATGGACATGACACATAGGCAAAACTGATGAGGTGGCGCCTAGTCATAGCAACCCACCACAATTTACAAGGCTATGACCATCTATATTGGTCGTTAACAACTAGAAATAAGGCAGCGGACTAGCACTATTTGCTTTGTGACCATTTCGTGTAAGGAAATTACGACCTTCGACCAAAATGGTCGCAATGGTTCGTGGTTTGGAGCCCCCTGAACAGCTTTTGACCAATTGGTCTAAAATGGTCATAGATTTATGACCAATTCTTCGAGGGTCACTGACAGAAGGTCATAAGTTGACATATTTCTTGTAGTGCTCAACTTCTTCCCCCATTGTTGTATCATCGTATTCAGGGAACCCATGGCCAGGATAGCTGTCGTCGTCCTCTTCTTCTTCATTGTCTTCCATCATAACCCCTCTTCTCCGTGCTTGGTCCAAACATTATAGTGGGGCATGAAACCGGACTCAAACAGGTGGACGTGAATGGTTCTTGACGTAGAGTAATTGTGACCATTCTTACAGACACCACATGGACAAGGCATAAAACCATCCGCCCGCTTGTTTGCCTCGGCCATAAGCGAGAAAAGTATGCACGCCTCAACAAACTGGGGTGAGCATCGGTCATCGTACATCCATTGCCGGCTCATCTTCATTACACAACACCGAATATACCAAATTAATACAAGTTCATACATAAAGTTCATACAACACTTAAATGCAACAAACAAATAACTCTCTAGCTAAAGCATTTAAATGCAACAACAAATGCGATCAAGATCGCAACTAAGGTAACAATTGATCCAACAGCATAATGATACCAAGCCTCACTATCGATGGCATATTTTCTAATCTTTCTATTCTTCAAGCGCATTTTCTCCATCTTGATCTTGTGATCATCGACGACATCGGCAACATGCAACTCCAATTCCATCTTCTCCCCCTCAATTCTTTTCAATTTTTCTTTCAAGTACTCGTTTTCTCTTTCAACTAAATTTAACCTCTCGACAATAGGGTCGGTTGGAATTTCCGGTTCACATACCTCCTAGATAAAAATATCTATGTCAACTTGATGGGCATAATTTGTCATAAACACGAAATGCAACTAATAGTTTTAAAGAGAATATACCACATCCGAATCATAACAAGGACGAGGGCCGACGGGGACGGATATCAAAACCATGGCACTATGTATAACAAACAACGTACGGGTAAGATAATTATTACATGATTAACTATATATCCAAATCACACAAACATCAATTTTTATATAAAATTACATGAACAAGAGGCTCACCACAAGGTGGTGCCGGTGACGGAACAGTGCGAGGCGATCGGCGGTGGTTACGACGGAGATTTAGAAGGCACTAAGTAAACCACACCTACATATGCAAACTAAGTGTTATTTTTGACCTCAAATTGCATATAAATCAAATACTAGCACATATATATATTTCCTCCCAAATTACTAAACTCACAAATTAGTAACTATATAAAGCATTGCAAGAGCTAATCTAGCAATGAGAGATGAAAGGACAAAGTTGCTAACCTTTGTCATCATTTGAATGGATGGACACCTTCAAATCTTGACAAATTTTGGGCAAAATTTGTGGTGAGCTCGAGGGGAAGAGGAAGAACAGAGAGGAGAGGAGAGGGGAAAGGGGGAAGAACAGAGCAAGCTGGACGAAGGGTTTATATGCAGGAGGACCTATAGTACCGGTTCGTGGCACGAACCGGTACTAAAGGTGCTGGAGGGGGCCCAGACTGACAACATCCTGCCACCATCCTCATTAGTACCGGTTCATGGCACGAACCGGTGCTAAAGGTTAGCCACGAACCGGTACTAATGAGAGCGGCCCGGCTAGCCGTTGGAACCGGCACTAATGTATACATTAGTGCCGGATCTAATACAAACCGGCACTAATGTGCTTCACGTTTGACCCTTTTTCTACTAGTGGAGGAGGGAGGATGAGCCGCGAGCAGAGGAATCAGTGAGGATGAGTGGTGCGGGATCGGTCGGACCTGGTGGGTGGCCATGGCGCGCAGGTGGTGGAGGCTGTGGGCGTCCGAATTGGGTCGAAGGCGAGGCTGCTGGCCGGATCCGAGGTGGCTGCTGGTCGGAGGCGAGGCTGCTGGCCCGATCCGGAGCACTGGGCGGACGGGGAGATCAGACGATGATAGAGGAGCTCGAAGGCGCCATCGTTGCGCGTGGTCGGTGCCCTGGCTCTGGCCAGCCACCACGGCCGCAAGACCGCAGAGTGGCGGGCGACGGCAAGCCGTTCCTGGGCACTCTGGATAGAGAAGGGAGAGCAGCGCATCGGGTAGAATGGAGAAGAGGAGGAGGAAATGTGCGGTGGGTGTTGCGATGTTGTGTGGATAAGGGGCACGTGGTGGGTAGTGGTGTTGTGCTAGATGTTGTGCTGGACCGACCGAAGCTGCTGGATCAATGCACTGATTACAATTTTTAGAGAAAAGTTCACTTTTGGTCCCTGAACAAACCAACTTGTTTGCTTTTCGTCCCTCAACTCCTAAACCAGACATTCTGCACCTTGAACTTCCAAAACCAGACAAGTGTTGTCCCTCTTTCGAACTAAAGCGGTTTCTCCAATGGCGTGGCGTGGTTTTCGGTCTTGACTGACACTTGTCTATGCTGGTGTGTCCTAGTGATTTTTTACTCATAGTCTATGTCTCTCATATGAGTTGGCCCCACATGGAAGATCTTTCTTCAACCTCTCTCCCCTGCACTTTACAACCGACATGGTAGGCAGCAAGACAGACCACCATGCCTCCTCGCCCGTCCCACAGGAGGAGCTCAACCTCTTGCGAAAGGCCAGGTCATCCCCCGACATGGTGGTGTGCTCGAGCTCGACGAGAGAGAGAGAGAGCTAGAAATACAACAGCGAAACCGAATAAGGAAAGCACGGGAGAGAAACCCATCATTCATGCCCGCCGACGGCGGCCTAGAGCGCGCGGAGGTGGTGTGGCGTGCATGCGCTGGTCACTCGGCGATGCCGTGCACAAGAGGGGTGATAGCCGCGGCTGGCTCGACATGCCCACGCCGCCGGCGGCTGCCCAAGAGTCTTGTCGGTGGCTGTGACAAGGTAGACATGGCGACGCCATCTGTTCAAGAAATGTCCGAGAGAGATGGGGGAAGAAGGTAAACTGGCAAAATTAGAATGCCACGTGTGCGCTTCGGTCAAAATCCATTCCACGTCATGAGCAAAACCGCTTTGATTGGGGACAGGGACGAAATTTGGCCGGTTTTGAAAGTTCAAGATGCAGAAGGTCTGATTTAGGAATTGAGGGACGAAAACCAGACGAGTCGATTAACTGAGGGACCAGAAGTGGACTTTTCTCCAATTTTTATGCGGGATGAGCACCTACTTGCTTCTGTTTGTTTGTTAGTTCATGCCTACTACATATTACAAATACATTATCTGATACACTCCCTCTGTTTCTAAATATAATTTTCCTTAGAGATTCTAATATGAACTAAATATGAAGCAAAACAAGTGAATCTACACTCTAAAATACGTCTATATTCATCGGTACGAAATCCATATTCAAATCTTTAAAAGACTTACATTTAGAAACGGAGGGAGTAATAATTAAAAGTGAGTGAAATACTGAAAAATAAATTCTTAAAGGAGAAGATATTTAGGGCTCATGGTTACTTGATGAACATCAAGGTATTCCTCAACTCTAGATGGCATCGATGTCTTGATGTGATTGGAAGGAGAGAGCAAGGGATGAAGAGTAAAGAGAGTACGACAATATCGCATCTTGCTCGTGTCTTGTTTAGCCCCGCATGGCAGCTAGGAGGGGGGAGCACTCACTTCCGTTGTATCATCTATCTCGAAGTTCTGTCTATCCTAATCCCTATGCCCATCGAGGGCCATTGATAATATCCAGGGAAGTGGTCATGTTGGCATGGAGGATGTGCTCGTACTACTGGCGGCAACCAGGCCCGGCCCTGAGGGGGGGCAGGAGGGGCGACCGCCCCGGGCCCCCGAAATCAAGGGGCCCCCACTTGGGCCGGTGCTGCTTCGTCCAACTGTCCAAAGGCCGAACCCAGGCGGCGGGTACGCAGACTCAGAGATCGATCTATTCCAGCGACGCAGTGGAGGATTTGGGATTCCTCTCCGCAAACCCTGGAAGAGCTTCTGGCCCGCGCCGCCGATGATGCACTTCAATCCATGGGAAGTTCATCGACGGTTCGTGCATCTCTTGCGCGCAGATCAATTAGTACGCAGCAATCCCTTCTTCCTTCCTGATTCCCACACGCATACCCATCTTGATGGCTTGATTTCTCCTACCCGTGATCTATAGTTCATTATCAGTTGCCCATATATACTTGTTTTTTTTTTGCGGGAGCCCATATATACTTGTTACTTATGTGATAAAGATGAAAAAGCTTGAGATCCTTTTTGCTCATGACTCGATCGTGACCATGATAATGAAGTTTCAGAAAAGGCACATGTTGAGCAGCAGCAAAACCAAACAATTGATGTGGCATGATGCAACAGTATTTTGTTTTTGTTCCGGATTTGATTCAAGAATGTTCCAACTGAGAGTTGGATACATGGACATTTGACTGAACTAGATGATGCCCCGCGCGTTGCGGCGGGATTTTGCATAAAATGAAAACTGCGCTGAACTAACTATTTAGCTACTGTCTTTACAACTTCTCCTGTAATAAGATAATTTGTTTACCAGTATTTACAAATAAATAAGTAAATATGATTCAAAGTTAGACCTTTAACTTTGAAATTTGTTTACCAGTATTTACAGAAGGACGTGTAAGATACCTTTAGATCTTTAACCACAAATTTGTGAATTACATTCGCCAAACAAATAAAATTGGTAAGCAATCAATTCATGACCATTGTTTTTCCTAAAAAAAAGGTATCAGCTCTCGGGATGTGTGTGATGCCATGTGACCCCGAGATTTCCTATCGTCACCCCCCATGTGGCCACACCGACAAGTGAGATGCCGAGATGCCGAGTCGCCACCATTGTAAACTCTTTACTTTCTGGCCATCATATTTTTGAAGGGGGAATGCATAAATATTAATGTTAATAGGGATTGGGAGATATAGGAATTAATATATTACCTATTTGAAGGTGCTATAGGTATGCGAATGATGCACAATTACTTACGCATCGAAGGATCGATAAATGTATAGATTTATGTAATTACTTTAACGCGGGGTTGTTGAATATCAACAACTTGTTACACGTAATCCAATTTTTTTTAGAGCGGGTCAAATGAGTGGGTTTTATTAGCAAATCAGAAGAAGATTACAAGCTTTTGGAATACAACTGGATCTTCATAAAGTGGATCCTTATCTGTCTTGCAACTGAAAATCATATTATTCACATTGACTGACGGATAAACTCTCGAATACCACACAGACTTTTAGATTTATTTTATACCCGTTGCAATGCATGGGCTTTTTACTAGTAAAAAATAAAACGAAAAACAAAAAATGAAGGGAAAAAAAAAAGAAAACCCCATATAGAAAATAAAGAAAGCCGGCAAAAAGAAACCGAGAAAACCCCCCAGTTCTATGAAGGTGCTTGAACCGTCCCAAAACCGGTTGGGGATAGAAAGAAAAGAGAAAAAAACACTGAAAGGTGTTAGTATCGACCCAAACAAAACCGGTTCGTGGGTTGCGACGGACTCCCTCTCTCTCTATTTGGCCCGGCCCGCCCCCACCGCCTCATCAGGAAGTCACGAGGTCCAGACCAGACCGCCAAAGAGCGAGCTCGACCCGCCTCTCGCCGGCGGCGGAGGGAGACTGCAGGATGGGCGTCCCGGCGTTCTACCGGTGGCTGGCGGAGAAGTACCCGATGGTGGTGGTGGACGTGGTGGAGGAGGAGGCCGTGGAGGTGGAGGGCGTGAAGGCGCCCATCGACACCTCCAAGGCCAACCCCAACGGCCTCGAGTTCGACAACCTCTACCTGGACATGAACGGGATCATACACCCCTGCTTCCACCCCGACGACAGGGTACCTACCTACCTACCTACCTACCTACTTGTACTTAATTACTTGTAGAGTCATATTTTTTGCAATTCAAAGGGAGGGACCTTCAATACTGTCCGTCCCCAAATCATCTTGAGGTGTCGCGAGGATGTTACTATAGTTCAAGTATACAAATTTGATGATGCAGTTCTAGACTTCTAGGATTCAATCAGCAGAGTTTTCTGTTTTCTGTCAAACTAGGTACACTGCAAAAGTAATTTCTGGACAAGTGAATCTGCCAACAAGATTCAATCTTATTTTGGTTAGTAGGAGACCCCGCAGATTAATTGCACATTGCACACCGCTACTTTACCAACAGTCTTAATTACTGGAAGCATTTTATTTCCCCATTTAATCAAACAAAAAAAGGAAGAAAAAAAATCCTGCATGAATCTCTGTGTAAAATCAAGGGAGGTAGGAGTTAGATGAAACTTAATTAGTTAATTCCCATATAGATGAGAGCTAGCCACACCCGATATCCAACCGCTACGTTGACAGTGGTTCTCACTTCTATTGCATTTTGTGCCACAGCCCTCGCCAACGACATTTGCTGAGGTCTTCCAGTGCATGTTCGATTACATAGACAGGCTCTTTGTCATGGTTCGCCCTCGCAAGCTTCTCTACATGGCCATTGGTACGCGTTTCATCTCTTTGTCATATATGGAGGGAATTCTCTCGCTCATCTTTTCTGTTTGGCTAGCTGCATGCTCTAATGTTGCTTGAACTGGTTTCGTTCGTGTGGTTATTTATACTACTCTTCCTTTTAGAATGAATAGGCATCCTCTTCTCTGAACAATGGCGACATATTCCTTCACTTGTTAAGCTTTCCTTTGAACAACTTGCTAGTTACTATTGTATCTATGTACCTACATTAAACAAAATTTTCTCCATTTTGTATTATACTACAATGGCTTACAGATGGTGTGGCTCCTCGTGCTAAGATGAACCAGCAGCGCTCTAGACGATTCAGAGCTGCAAAAGATGCGGCTGATGCGGTCAGTCTTCTTAACGGAATCATCTTCTCATATTCAGTGTATAATTGTACAGCCGTATCTATTGTTATTTGTGGACAGTTACGACCATCTATGATTGCACTCACTGGTCACTTGCGTCCTATGTCCAGGCCGAAGAAGAAGAAAAACTGCGTCAAGAGTTTGAGAGGGAAGGAAGAAAGCTTCCTCCAAAACAGCAATCACAAACCTGTGATTCTAATGTTATTACTCCCGGGACAGAGTTCATGGCTGTTCTATCAGTTGCTTTGCAGTACTACATCCACCTTAGGTTGAATTATGATCTTGGATGGAAAAAAATTAAAGTAAGCATGACTTTTTACTAATTTGGCTTTTAAATACATTTGTTAATATGCTTAGTCATATTTCCTTGGGGTTCAGAAACTCTATGGATTGTTTATTAGAAAGTATGTAGAAATAATATGTGTCCCGATTTACAATCTTTTGAAGGTTATTCTTTCTGATGCCAATGTTCCTGGTGAAGGGGAACACAAAATCATGTCCTACATTCGTGGCAATAGGAACCTCTGTAATGAACTTAACGCAAATACCCGACATTGCCTGTATGGCCTGGTAAGTTCTGTTTTTGTATGCTTAATGTTCTATTTCTTGTTGGCTATTTTATCTATTATTAGTCTCGCTAATGCATAAATTTAATCTCATGAATGCAGGATGCAGATCTAATCATGTTAGCTCTAGCAACACACGAAGTACACTTCTCCATACTGAGAGAGGTTCTCTTCTCAAAATACAGAATTTACACTTTTTTGACCATATTATACATGTCACAGCCTTGTGCTAAGAAAAATTTATACGCCTTTTTGAATTTTACTGTTGTCTATGTTGCTACTCTACTTTTAAAAAATTAAAGACTTTTCTTTCTTTTAGAGCACTCATTTTCCTTGAACATTTTGTTCGACGTTATGCCATGAAATCTTATTTGCATACACTTTGTGTTTGCAGGTGGTGTTTACACCTGGACAGCAGGACAAATGCTTCCTGTGCGGTCAAGTTGGACATCTAGCAGCAAAGTGTGAAGGAAAGGCAAAACGGAAAGCTGGGGAGTTTGATGAGAAGGGTGATGAAATAGTACCAAAGAAACCTTACCAGGTAATAATGATCAATTTATTTAGTTGCAGCTTGCCGTGTGGCGCTATTCAGTGGACTTACCAACGGATTTATTCTCATTTGTATTGCTCCACTTTCATGCTTTTCACAGTTCTTGAATATATGGACCCTACGAGAGTACCTAGAATACGAGTTCAGAATGCCAAATCCACCTTTCAAGATTGATCTTGAACGCATCATTGATGATTTTATCTTCATGTGCTTTTTTGTTGGCAATGATTTTCTTCCACATATGCCGACACTAGAGATTCGTGAGGTTAGTTTATGTAGTTTTACTTCTTTTTCTTTCAAAGTTCAATGTTTGAAACGTTCCTCTGTTTGTCGTTCACTTTCTTAGATTGTTGTCACACTGACACAATGGTTACTATAATATCTGTCTGCAGGGAGCTATTAATTTGCTAATTGCTGTATACAAGAAGGAATTTACTAATATGGGTGGCTATTTAACTGACACTTGCACGGTATTGTACATCATCTGACCCATGTGGTTTCTTCATCAGATTTCTTTTCAATGATTCTCATGGGTATTTCATCAGCAATAACACATTTTATCTTCATTGTTGTAGCCGGATCTGAATAGAGTTGAACACTTCATTCTAGCAGTTGGTTCATACGAGGATAAAATATTTCAGAAAAGGGCTCGTTTGCACCAGGTATAAAAATGATGAATATCTTGATTTTGCTTGTCAATCTTGCTTAACTTCAGCTATACCTGGCGTGTATATTGTGAAGAGCAATATGCCTATGTAACATTTCTTACCTATATACACTTGATGCTCAGCTGTTACTAGTAGTGTGTGCTTTCACTGACAGTTTACGTTTACAACGATGCTGTCCTTTGCAGCGTCAAGCTGAAAGAATAAAACGTGATAAAGCCCAAGCAAAGCGAGGCGATGATCTGGATCCCCATGTCAGTGGTGATCTTATTGTACCTGTTGCACGTTTCCAAGGGTCTCGCCTTGCCTCTGGGGCTGTGGCTTCACCATATGAACATAATGGACCTCATAATGATAGCACAGAAAAGGGCGGTCGAGCTAAGAAAGCACGCGTATCATCTTCAGATTCCAGCCTTTCTGCTGCTGTTGTTGAAGCTGAAATTAGCGTTGAAGCACAGGTTCTTAATTTGATCTTGTTTGAGAAGGTATTACATTTGTTTTGAAGATATTTTTATGGTTTCATCTGAATCTTGCTGCATCTCTTACAGGCACGTGAAAACAAAGAAGAACTGAAGTCAATGCTTAAAGTCGCACTTCGTGATAAATCAGATCTTTTTAATTCTGAAAATCCAGAGGAGGACAAGGTATGTCTTGTATCTTTGGTATCTGTGCACAAGTTTTCTTCTGCTGCTGTATCAGTTGGTTGCAGTTGTAAGTTCAAGTTTGTCCTAATATAAGTTCTCAGAGACTATTCCCTGCTGTGGGAGCTAGTGCCCCACCCCTTGTTTTTGGAACTTCTAATATGTTGCACACAACACTAAGTTATCAAAGATATTTGGGGCTTTGGGAATTGAAAGTACACTTCTATTTTTTTGGATCTTCTGAAACTCTATTTTTTATATTTTACTCAAGTGATAACATTATTTGTTAATATTCAGATAAAGCTTGGAGAGCCAGGATGGAGGGAAAGGTATTATGAAGACAAGTTTGGGGCAAGAACACCTGAGCAAATTGAAGAAATACGTAGAGATGTTGTAAGTATCATGGAAGTGTCTTTAATATACTGCAGTCATGAATAAAAGAAACTGCATTCATGATTCATTATCGACACCATACCCTGTTGCCATTATTACTGAATTTATGATAGAAATTTTCACTTGATCATAATTTTTGCTCTATGCTCCTTCAGGTTCTCAAATATACTGAAGGTCTGTGTTGGGTAATGCACTACTATTATGAAGGTGTCTGCTCATGGCAATGGTAATTTAGCTTGTTTTAATTGGCCAATTATATGCCACACAGTTCTATTTGTAGCACGATTGCTGATATTTTTAATTAATTCCTCTACCCATCCTACCAATACCTGTTTCATTCTAATTTATTCTCACTATGTGTAGGTTTTACCCTTATCACTATGCCCCTTTTGCTTCGGATTTAAAAGGTTTAGGCCAGCTTAATATATCTTTTGAACTTGGGTCACCATTCAAACCTTTCGATCAGCTTATGGGAGTATTCCCAGCGGCGAGGTGAATATACTAATATTATATTTCTTCAATCTTAGTACCTTCATGTGGTGGATTATTTGACAGTTTGTTTCATTACATTTCAGCTCACATGCACTCCCTCTACGGTATCGGCAGTTGATGACTGATCCAAGTTCGCCGATAATTGATTTTTATCCGATTGGTATGCTTATTTTTCAAAGATATAATCACAAATAGTATCAGATTCTCCTAGCTACAACCTTAAGCCAATTCTAATCCGGTTGAACCTTCGTACGTTGCTGCAGATTTTGAAGTAGATATGAATGGGAAGAGATTTTCTTGGCAGGTACATTTATCTTAGTAAGCGTAATCATGTATACCATACTTCTTCCATGTTTAATTTAACTAAAAAAATTTACTTTACAGGGGATAGCCAAACTGCCCTTCATTGATGAAGCTAGGTTGCTGTCTGAGATTGAAAAAGTCGAACATACTTTGACGGTATGGAACAGTGTCTCGTGTGTTTTTGTTTTTATGGCATACATGTAGTAGAAGATCTTGTTTTAACTTCTAAGATTTCCATATTCTCCTCATCTTTTGTGTAGCCTGAAGAAGCAAGACGAAACAGTACAATGTACAACATGCTTTTTGTGAATAGCTTGCACCCAATTGCGCCTTATATCTACTCTCTCAGCAGCAAATTCGGACACCTGCCCGATTATGAGCGAAATGAAATTAAAGAGCCACTGAAGCCTTCTGCCAGGTTAGCTGACCCTACCAGGATTCTTGATTGACTGCAGATAGTATTTTCTTGTTTAACTGTAGTAGTTCCACCATATTAAAGTATGGTAATAAATAAGTGCCTCTTATATGAGCTGCTATAACTACAACAACGCTTAATTAGCTGCTCTTGCTTATCTTGTGCAGTGGAGGAATGAGTGGTTACATCTCACTTTGTGGCGGGGATCCATGTCCGCCTGTCTTCAGATCTCCTGTGGATGGACTGGAGGACATTATGGACAATCAAGTGATGTAAGCTCATTTTCCCCCTGTGTTATTGATATGATCCAGTGGCACTTGAATTCAAGATTATGACATTTGCCTTCTCTAGATGCTCAATTTACAAGCTTCCAGATCCCCACAAGCACATAGCGCGTCCACCTGCTGGTGTTATCATGCCCAAGAAGGTACAGAACTGTTGTTTATTTCGGGTAACATCGACATGAGTATATCCTTCCACTCGGGAAGTGTTCACGGTTAACAAGCGTTGTTTAATGTGCTCTGAAGATTGTTGAAGCTGGTGATCTGAAACCACCGCCTGTGCTGTGGCATGAAGACAGTGGCAGGAGGCCTTATGATGATAACAGGAGGCATTGTGATAATAGCAGCAGGTTGGTAGTGTATGAGCCTTTTGCCCTTCGATTTAGTCAATCCTTGCTTCCACGCACTGCGAATCCTAACCAACTTTTGAAATGGTTCAGGCAAAACCCTGCAGGATCGACACAGGGACGCCAACTAGGGGAGGCCGCACACCGACTAGTTGCAAACAGCTTGAATATTCGCGGCGGCGGGCATTACCCCCCGGTTAGGCCATATCAAACTATAATGAGTGGTGTGCATTTTCCAAATGGAATGCCACCATGGATGGAGCAGCCTGCTGGACACCCTGGTTGGCATGTTCCTAGTGATAATCTACCCTATGGTCCGGTACCGGCCTATGCGCCGCCTTCAGGTTATCAGTATACAAGAGATAATCGCGGAAGGCACCAACCATATGCAAGAGACAGCCACAGCGATTCAAGAGGAGTGGGCCGGCATCCATCTCAATACCATCAGAATAGTAGCAGCAACACATACTCATCGCATCCTACTCCTCCATCATCAGGTTTTGGACGATACGGGCAACCCCCATCGTGTGCTGGGGGCTACCAGCCTGCACCGTATGCAGGAGCCCAACAGTGGCAGCAGCAGCAACAACCTCGTAGTTCCTATTCTGGAGGCGGGGCGCTTCCTGCAAGACCTAATTCACGACCGCAGCAGTCACAAAACTCCTACGGCAGCTTAGATAGGACTTCAAACAGGAGACCACCAGGCCAGGGTTTTCCTCTTTGGTTCTAGCTAGCCCTGGTTTTGCTGTTACTACTTACTAGAACTTTACTTCGACTTAGATCAGGCATAGGAATAGACACTGCGTTTGCAAAGTCTGGTGATCTTCAAGCCTCTTGCTCATGGTATAGAAATTACCTAGGGGGAAGTGCTGTATACTAGGCAATTTATTGCCATTGCTTTAGAAAGAAGAAATTCGACTCCTTCCCAGAAAGAAATTGACAAGGCTGTTTCCTCATCAAAATCTATTTCGGCTCCTGGCCTGGACGGGTTTTTGGTTACGTTCTTCAAGAAATCTTGGAACATCCTTAAACCCCCTCGTCTACAAAGTTATTTTAGGTTTTTGTATTAGCACGGTCGACATCAAATGTCTAAATTACTACCTTATTTCTAAAGTTAAGGGAGCTGATAATATTCGTTTATTTAGATCTATTGCCTTAATTAATAATTTCTCTAAGTTCGACGCAAAATGCTTTGCCACTCGGCTTTTCCTGGTGGCCCATCGTGCGATTAGCAATACTCAAACTGCCTTCATTAAAGGTCACTTTTATTTTGGATGGGATCCTGACCCTCCATGAGATTATTCACGATATTCACTCTAGGGGGAGTGAAGCAATCATCCCCAAGCTCAACTTCACAATTATTCACTCAAATGCGCTTTACATTATGAAACGGGTGGTAGAAAAATATATATAAATAAAAAGCAGGAAAGTTAACTTTTAAATTCAGAGAAGTTTCTAAAAGATAATAAAATTGCTATGGACAACCAATGTTAACTAATGCTTCTATGAAACAATTGTACTACAAAACTCAAATTGATGGTAGTTATCTTGATGCATCTGACTTAGTTATTGAAGTTTTATAATATTTCATTTTGTTAACATCTTTTGTGAAGTTTCAAATTATTGTCCTTGAGGACAATGATGCAGTCTTCAATATGATGATTTGATCATTAATTTCTACAAAGTAAGTTGCATTGGCAAAAAATTGTTATAAAATATTGAAAGGGCATTTCATGGTATATTCATTAGTATCAATTTTCATGTTCTCATTTCAATATCTTTTTCTGAACTTCCAAAATAATTGAAGTTCTGGGTTTGTCCTACATCAAACTTGTTTAAGTTTGACCAATTATTTTGGAACAGAGGGAGGAATAGATAAGAAAGGAAAAAAAAAACAAATCTTAACTTCTTTTTGGGGGGGGGGGCTCCTATCAATTGGGGAATTTGCTACAGTAGAGTCTACAGATAAGAGCTAGGGTTTAGCTTATGGTTGGCAGTGGCAGGCGGGTGAAGGTAAATAGTGAATCACAGCGGAAAAAGTAACTATTAGCAGTTAAACATGCAGTGTCTTCATCCCAGCCGTTGATCAGCATCCGCGGCGTCTCAGCCGTCAGATGTCAGTTAACTGTAGCCGAACCGATACACTACAGTTAACTGATTATAAGGAACACTTGGGTTCAGAGTTCAGTTATCTGACAGGGAAACCCAGCAACTGCAAGGAATTGAGCATGTCGCCACAAATGAAATGGTTCATGGAGCATACATAGATAGACCGGGAAACCGGTAACACAGGTTACATATAGAGCAAGCAAAACATCAGCTCATCAAGCCTCAAATTCGACGGACCATCACAAGGGCACGGCTAGCAAGACACAGACACCATACTTACTTCATAGTTTGCACCAGAAAATAGCCAGCCCACTTCTCCACAGAAACTAAGCTCACCTGACCAACACTTGGGAAAAGGGGTCATGGAAAGAAAAATCTGCCCCATCTTTGAACCTCCAAACTTCACCTCCTGAAGGGCCGGTACTCCCACGGACAACCATGTGGCAGGACTTACTCGCCTTGTTCCTGTAGCAATATTTCACTTTGGCGTGCGCCTCCTCCGCCGAGAACGGTGTGAAGCTTGGATTGGCCATGGAAACAGATGCGGTCTTCAGCGCCCTCGCATTCCGGAAGAAGAACTCCAGGAAGCCAACCTCACCTGGGTCCCCTCTGAACTCACGGATACTCATCACGTTGATGCGCGAGAGGACATTCTCAATGGGACCGGACTCTTCCCAGAACTTGAGGCTCAGGTGGTTGCCAGTGGGTTTATCACATTTCTCACTCTGCAAAAAAATAGATTAAATCAGTGAACAGTTGGGAAAGCATCCGAGGAAGGTGACACGGTGAATAAGGGAAGCCTCAAATTATATGTTGTTAGAGAAAACTAACACAAAGTAGTCTATATATGCAGCTTCTCGCCTATAACAAATTTAGAAAGTGAGGCACCAGTGTTTCAGTCTACCGTCGAGGTCAGGTGAAAATATGCCAGAAGTACTCTCCAACACAAACTTCCAGACATGAGCCATGACAACCAGTTAATAATCTATCACTTAATCGGAGATAAGTGCAACATATTGTGGCATCAGTGTAGTAGCATCAATTTGAAATGAGTGGTATAATGTACAGACCTGTAAGAAACTTAGTGGTAAAATGAGTGCATTCCAGCAGGTCTGTACCGTATACCATTCGTGCCAAACAAGCATTACATGGTATAAGTAGCATTTGTTAGGAGCAGCAAATGTGTTATTCATACCACATACATACGAGTGCCAAGACATTTATATGTGTACTTTAAACAGTTTGAAATAAGCATTGCATGCCATTTGCATCATCCACATTCCACATCACAAATACTACTAGGTAGTATGAACAGAACGCGAAAAAACTAAAACAAGGAAATCTGGACAAACCAGAAAATCGAGAAGCAAAGAAATAGAGATCAAAACTATGGCATTATAAACTATGGCACAACAAAACTTCACAAATGTCTTACATAAACAGATGAACATGCAAGCCCAACCATTCTAATTGATTACTCCAGTCTGCGTGCATAGAGACGGCCTGATGGCTGAGAATAATAGCAATGCTTGGCTTTTTAGATATATTGGTCAAGAATGTATATGACCATTGATCAAGTATGCCTACTGGATGTTGTCATCATCTTATTCTGTTATGAGGGAGGTTATTCTAAGGGGGTGTACATGTGCCCGGGAGCAGACTATCACAATTCACAACCAGCAACAATAAGCAAGAAATCCGTACAAATGCTAGCAGAACATGGATTGATGACAAATACCAAAATATGTAGTCTGTCCGCGTTGGGAAAGCATCTCAGAAGGTTGGGCACCATCTTGACCTCATTGCGAACTCCGAAACGCACATTTAAGCTCAAAATCTTGACGCTTCTCACCATGGTACTTGTGCTTGCTATCCCCGGCTGAAATTCACCCAAATCAAGAAGGAATATCACTAAAGTGAGTGATGGACATGATTGCTAACTGAGCAAATGGAGAGACCAGAGATGAGAGATGTACCATGATGATGGTGTCTCGGATTTGCAGGACCTGACCTGGATCCAAGTATCCAAAAGCGTGCAGCTTGGGGACATCGCCGATCTTGAGTCTGCTGCACAAACCACGAGCGATTTCGCCAGATCCAAAAATGATGAGCCGCTCGAGGCATGGAGCCTTTACCACGGCGATGTGCTCCATTTTCGAGCAGCTGATCTGCAGGCAGCGTAGGCTCTGGCTGAGGAGGCGGAGACGCAACCCATTGATGCATCCCAGGATGTTGAGGACCTCCAGGACGGGGCTCCTGGCGACGAGGGAGTCGATGACGCCGTGCTCCATTTCGACGCTGCAGAGGCCGAGCTCGCGGAGGTGGGGGAAGGAGGCGCCACGCAGGGCGGCCGTGTCCGGCAACTTCCACAGGCCGAGGTAGAGGCGGGTGAGGGTGGTGATGGTGAAGAGCGTGGGTGGGAGGGGCACGTCGCGCGGCCACGGGCGGTTGACGAGGACGAGGTCCTGGACGCCCTTGGCGGCGAGAAGCTGGACCCAGCGCGCGAGCTGGTTCCGGTACGCGCTCTGAGTGCAGATTAGGTGGATGCAGCGGAAGGGGCCCGGGTGCGCTTCGAGGATGTCGGAGATGGCGGCCGTGAGGGCCGGCGAGTTGGCCGGCGTGGGGCGGAAGCCCTGGCCTTTGGGGAGGAGGAAGGAGTCGACGAGGACGAGGGGCGTGGAGGGCCAGAGCGCGCGCCAGCGGGAGGAGAGCACGGTGGTGCGCGCGGCGTCCTTGACGGGAAGGCGGGCGACGATGTTGCGCAGGGGCTCGTCGGGGAGGCGGCTGATGCGGTCGACGCCGTCGGGGGAGGCGGCGAGGGCGGGGAGCCGCGTGCCGGGGTAGACGGGGAAGTTGGGGAGGGTGGCGTAGATGTAGGATAGGACGTTCTCCGCGGCTTGGTCGAGCTTGCGGGGGTCGCGACCCTGGCGCCGCGCATCGGCCGCCGTCGCTGGGTCGACGTTGGCGAACGGCGGCTGCTCCTGCTCGGCCATGGCTGTCGGCGGCGCCGGCGAGGGTTTGTGGATTTGGGGTTTCTGAGTGGTGTCTGTGTGTGTCCTAGGAGCAGGAGGTTCGATGTTGGTTGGGCCAAAACTAACCGGCCCATGAGTACGGAACCCACTGGTCAGCTACTTATTTATTGATCCCTTAAATAAAAAAGCTACTTACTTATTTATTGATGCTAAAAAAAGCTATTTATTTATTTATTTTGTCTAAAAAAAGCTACTTATTTATTTATTTTATCTCAAAAAAGCTACTTATTTATTTATCTTTGAGCTGTGGTCAGCCACTTATTTGATGCTTTGTAAAGCAAATGAAACCACACTTGCCTAATTTAGGTCCCTATATGGTCTTACCCTCCGGAACCGTCTATGCCATTTCTCACCCTCACAACCACTACCGGGTGGGACGCAAGCAAGCGTACCGAATCACATAGAGTTGCCCCTACCTGCCAGTACGCAGATAGATAGGGCAGGCGAACGCGGGGATGGATGTATGAGCGGTTGAAAGAGTCGGTCTTGAAAACTGAAGTATTGATAGGAATGGAGTAAGGAGCACCGCAAGGAGAGCGAGAGAACGAAGTGGGCTTTGATAATGTCGGAATTTGCACCTTTTTGTATCTATTTAGTGATCAGTTCGCTAGTTTCTTTGATTCCACTCGGTGTCCCTTTTCCATTTGCTTCCTTCCTAGCCTTATAACGAAAGAGGTCAACAATTCTTTAGTGTAAACCCTTTTGTTTACTGGTTTTTACTTCAAGCAATTCTATTAGTCCAAGTCTGCAGCAGTAATAGGAGATAAGAAATTTGTGGTCGTAGGCAAATGTCGATGTCACGAGCAGGAGATGAAAGCTTGGGTTGAGGAGGCTGTCAACGAGTATCAAAGGAGATAGATTGGTTATATTCGGATTCACTTGATTTTGATTTTTTTTAAGGTCTGAGTCCACAACTGCGGAAGAGTGGTCAGATGACAATTGAAGTAGAGAATGCCTCTTTCAAAGGGAAGCAAGAGTCTTATAGGGAAGGAGATCCTACTTCTAGTATTTTTGTGGAAAGCCTCCCTTTTCCAATGATGGTGGAACCAGATCCAACACTTTTGGGTTTCATTCGTTTTGTTATGGACTGGATGATGAAAACACAAAGCAAGCAAGCGTAGTTAGAAAAGTTGTCGTACTACGGAGTTGTACAAAGTAAGCAACCGTTTTGGAGTGCAAGCATATGACTGGTGACGTGGTGGGGCGTGCAGTGAATTGGTTTTCTAAAAAGATTGTATCAAAGAAATAGCTTAGTAGCCACATTAGATGCGCTTGGGATGATTTTAGGCGCGACGTATTCCCTTTGTCTATATAATCGTGTGGTTTCCAGAAATTTAAAACCCGTGGTTGGTTTCAGTTCAAATGACGAATTGAGACAAAAACCTAATGGATTCCGATGGCTGGGGGGTCGTATGTCTATAGATAGATTCAGGTACAATTCTATACCCCTTCCCTATCGCCCTATATATAGACATGTTTTGCTTCTTTGATTTATGTAGAAGTGGTAGTAGTGAAGAAAATGGAGGGAGGAGAAAGAAAGCGATGTCTCACGTGAAATGGTGAATTGAAGTAGAGTAGACCGTTGATCCGGTAGTAATTTGGCCGTATGGAAAGAAAAAATTGCATCTGCTCCCCCTAAATTATAATGGGTCCTATCTCTCTCCAAACCTAATGTCCAATGTGTTTTATCCTTTTCCAAGCCTTCTTCACCAATGATTATGTGTCATTCCTGTCCTGTAGCTCAATACACTAGTCTAAGGCTAGTTGCCTATACATGACCTCAAGTTTCTAGTATAGTCAGCTTTACTTATCGCTACACACTCTCTGGATTTCTAAGGAAGAAAAGAGGCATCTACCAGTCATTGAGAATAGCTAATCCTGAAATTAGCTGGTCAGTATGCGAAGAGAAGTCTTTCGGTATTGAATCCGCGAGGCCAGGTGAAGAAAAGTCCCGATACTACAACACTTATCCGATACAGCTCAGATCAAGAGAGGTTCAACTAGATTGCAAGGGAAGAGAAATGATCCAGAGTCATATACTATGAATTTTACTAGGAAATGAGAGGCTTCACTACTTTGCCTTGCCCTCCCCATTCTCATCTTGCATCAACCAGTATACTCGCGTATGATGTTTCACGAAGAAATGACATCCATGGTAATCTTGTAGAAATGACCAAATCATAGCTACAGTAAAAAACAATGTTTGATGAAAAGTAATTTTCCAATTGTATTGTCTTCACTAAGAGTATCACGGGTAACACATCACACGTGAGTAGAATGACATACCAAGTTTGATACGCCAAACTTTCAGATTTTAAAAATTTCCTAGTTTTTTTTAAAAAAATACCATTCACGTGGATGCGCATGAAACCGTGTTCACCTTGATATTTTTGGATGGATGGGTAGATATCATAATGCATTTTGGACCGTATGGGGAAAAAGATATCTTAATGCATATGGTGTAGTTATTATATTTGTCTTCATTTTGTTTAAACTTTTTTCTGAAGTTTGTTATTAATTTATTTTATTAGTACTCCCTCAATTTCAAAGTATTGTTCCTTAGGACACGGATACAGTCTTCAATGTGATGCCTCTGACATTAGTTTCTACAAAAAAAAGAATTATAAAATATTGAAAGTGCATTTCTTGGTATATTTGGCAGTATCAATTTCTATTTTTCTGCGAAATGGCAGTATCAATTTCATGTTCTCGGTTTCAATATATTTTTCTCAAATAACAGTTAAAAAAGATTGACGACCACACAACGGTGCATACGTCATAAGAAAAAAAAAATCCCATATTGTCAATTTTAGTATCTTCATCTAGGCTGATGCAATTTTTAACAACCAGAAATGGCTCTCTGCTAAGCAGGTTTGGATGGCTAGCGCTGAATACTATGGTAAAGCAGGTTCTGTTGGTTCCCCTGCCTGAAGTGCAATACTTAGCCACTGTTATCATAGTTTGTTTACTCCTTTCATGTTTTGAAATTAAAGAACCTGATCTTTTTATCATGTTTCATTCATTCAGAGTAATGATAAGGGTGGGGGGCGTTTTCGGCTTCCCGTCCGTCTAAAAGAAAGAAAGAAAAAACCAGCTACTGCAAGGAATGAAACATGTTGCCACAAATGAAATGGTTCAAGGGGTATAGATAGATAGACAGGCAAACTGGTAGCACAGGTCAAGCAAAATATCAGCTCATCAGTCTGCCGCATAGTTTTGCATCAAGCCTCAAATTTGCCAGACCATCACAAAGGGCACGGTTAGCAGCAGACAGAGTTTTGCATCAGAAAACAACCATCCCAATTCACTCCACAAAATAAAGCTCAGCCGACCACCTCCACTTTGGAGAAGGGGTCATGGAACGAAAAATCCGCCCCATCTTTCAAGCTCCAGATCTTACCTCCTGCAGGGCCGGTGCTTCCAAGGACAACCATGTTGGACTCACTTGCCTTGATCCTCGAGCTGCGTTTCACTTTGGCATACGCCTCCTTCGTTGAGAACGGCGTGAAGCTTGGGTTGGCCATGGAAACAGACGCGGTCTCCAGTGCCCGCGCGCTCCGGAAGAAGAACTCGAGGAAGCCGACCTCGCCTGGGTCCCCTATGAACTCACGGAAACTCATCACGCTGATGCGCGAGACGAGGTTTTCTTCGGGGTCAGACTCTTCCCAGAACTGGAGGGTGAGATAGTTGCCAGTGGGTTCAGCGCATCGCTTACTCTGCAAAAATTGGTAGAATCAGGGAAAGCATCTCAAGAAAGCCTCAAATTAATTATCTTGTTGGAGAAATGACAGATCAATACTACCATGCATCAAATGCTGGTTTATTATGTATAGTTTGGTCAGTTCGAAATAAGCATTACATGCCATTTGCATCATCCACACTCCACAACACACTGCCATAGTATTGAGTTATGAACAAGGTGAAAAAAACTATAAACCTGGGTATACCGGCAGATCAAGAAGCAAAGCAATACAAATCAACTGTTGCACAACAATACTAGGGTAACAAATGCCTTAACATAAAAAAGAAAGATGAACATGCAACCCCAATAATTATAATTGCATTCTCTAGTCTGCATGGGTAGTACAAACGGCCTGATGGTTGAGAATAAATGGCAATGTTTTGCATTTTAGCTATATTAGTCAAGAATGAATATGGTCATTGGTCAATTATGCCTACTCATGTTGATGATGTTACCATCATCTTATTCTATTATTCGCTGGCAAATTACTTCGCCTAGCATGCATAACTACACACATGGCTCACATTTCACAGTACAAAAAAAATAAAAAGATCATAAAGAACTCTAATTATAATTGACTTGATAGATCTATGCAAATAAGAAAGAACACTGCAAGCAACAAAATCTGCTCTAAGATGAAACAAAAAAATTAAGTGGCATGCACAGAAATTTATCAAGCAGAGCACGAATAAGGTGAGATAAATTGGTCCCTAGTTTCCATTATCTATAAGGAAAAAAGGGTAAGAAAAGCAGAGCAAGAACAGAAATTTATTATGAATGCCTTTTTTCTGTGAGCAAACAGAGCATTTTTGTGGCCAAGTTCAGAATCTACACTAAAAGCTATATCCAGTTTGTAGGAGATGTGACGACTAAGACCCTTATGGACAACTCTATACTTTAATGGATCAAATTAGCAGAATGTACTACTAATTACAAGATCTGATAGCATAATTCATGCACAGCAAAATAAGGTATATGTGAGGCTGCAAACTTCAGTCCACAGTGGATGACTTTAGTCTTACCGAAATTTTGTGCAATGTTGGTATTACCAATACCCTAAAAGCAAACTGTCAAGATGAGTGTGCTAGTTTACTATGTGTAACTTTAACAAGTCTCAAATAAGCAGTCAGCACAAATATCTTTTTCTAAATAAATTTTTTAGCACAAATACTAGTAGCTCGTAAGAACCCAGTGAGAAACACTAGAACAAGAAAATCTGGATATAAGTAAAGAAGTAAAGCAATATAAATCAAGATACAGGAATAATAATCATTGTGCCACAAGAAAAAAAAATCTTGCCAAATGTCATTGACACAAATCTTGCCGGCGAGGGTTTGGGGATCTGAGGCTTGGGAGTGGCGAGCTAAAGGGAGTGTGGATTGTGGACGCAAATGGTTGGCCGTGGGCGGCTGTGAACTTGCTTATATAGTGCTCGGCTGGGCTGGGTGGTGGCCCTAGGGTTAGCTTATTTGGTTGGGACGAATTCCGACACAGGGTTGTTGCTAAAGGGCCCATGAACATGGACCCACCAATCAGCCACTCATTTGATCCTTCTGTTGAGCCGTCTTAATTAACTTGTTTTGCCCGTTTGGGATCCTGTGCTTCAAACATTAACTTGTTTTTCTTTATTTTTGGCGGGAAGAAGAAATTAAAGGCATGTTCAGAAACACACAAGCTCTCAAAAAATTTAAATCCCGATCAATGATAGTAGATCCCACTTTGCTGGCAAAATCCCCAAGTAGGGCGATACCTTTGGCATGCTAACTATTGCTCTTGGTTGAGGAGAAGGGGGGACGGCGCGTATGGGCAGAGGCTGGTGCTGTCGGGACGAGGAGTGGGCAGCGGCATTTGGGCTGAAACGTTAAAATATTTAATACGAGAACTTTAGAAACTTGTAAGATGATCTTACGAATAAATGTATAAATTAATGCTCATATATTTAAAATGTAAAAACAATATTCTACAACACATGTGATGTTGCAGAATTTCTGTTTGGGGTCTTCACTTTTTTGCGATACAGGTATCATTGCGGAAAGAACTTCTACAACACATGTGATGTTTTTGAAAAAAAAATTACCAAGGACACTGCAATCCAAATTATTACCTGCATTGCCTACCACTGACTTCTGTCGTTGCAACCTCCACTCCGCTCGACCCCAGGAGGGATGGTGGCCTCCACTTGAGACGATGTGTTGCACTGTGGACGACACAGGGCCGGCCCTTGGGGGGGGCAGGGCCCCTCCTAGGTATGTGTACGTAGCATACATCAGCTATACGTCCAGAGTTCAAGCGAATTTGTTTTTTTTCAAGCGAAGCTCACCAATGCCTCAGCCGCCTCTCGCGTCGCCTGCTGCTAGGCCTAGGAAAGAGAAGTTAGAGATAATGTGCCGGCCCATGTTTGCACGTACAGGCAAAGGACGTGGCGAGGAAAGGAATCGATCAATCCCTGATTTCCTCCCTAAAAAGGAAAAGAAAATCAATCCCGGATTTCCTCTCTCAAAAAGGAAAAGAAAATTAATCCCTGACTTCCTGTTGTTCGGATCGGTCGTTCCCTGCCCTTTCGCTTGATTGTCTTTGCCTCCTAGCGAACGACTGCGCCAGGTATGTTTGCTTGCCCCTCAGACTAGTCACAGTGGGAGTAACTTCGGTAGTAACATCGAGTCCAACTCAGAAAATTTGCTTATGTGGCAATGAGTTAATGATGAGAGATGTAGTACTAGTAACTTAGCTAGTTACTGTAACATCAATGTCCCAATGCAATATGAGAGAGTGCTTGGATACGTTTTAGTCCCATGACTAAAAGTAGTGGGACTAAAACTTGCTAGCCTCACCCATGCTTGGATCCAAATACTAAAGACACTAAAATCAAGTTATTGATCATTTATTATCCTCCAAACCCTCCAATCCAGAACTCGCATGTGTTAAAGGGGAGGAATTAAATGAGGAGAGAGAGGGCTAATACATATTTTAGTAGGTTTCCTATGACTAAAAAATTTTAGCCTCAAGACTAGTCCTAGCCTCTCTTTAGTCAGGGGTGCTTGGAACTTTAGCCTATAAAAGAGACTATTTTTAGTCAGACTAAAAATAGTCCCTTGGATCCAAGCACCCTCTGAGTCTATAACCTAATAAATGAAGCTTTGCATGTTACCACACTTATGTTACCACCCACTATTGAGGTAGTAACATAGTCTAGGGAAATGTGTATGTTACTAGTGTGTGTTACTCTCCATTGTGAATAGTCTCGCCTATTCTTCTTCCTGATTGTTTTTTTTCTAATGCCGATTCCCAATGCTTTCTCGATCGGACTGGTCAACAAGAAATTGTTGTCGGGCGCTCGAATCCTTACGCACACATAACCAGATTACAAAGAAAGAGAAGGTACTATGAGGGTGTTTGTTTCCAGGGACTTATGGGTTTAGGGACTTAAAAAAGTCCCTATAAGTCCCATCCAAACCAAACAGGAGGAACTTATTGGGACTTATTGGGGTAACTAGAGACTTATCAAATAAGCTCCTCAGGGAGGAGCTTATTGGGACTTATCTGGACCCGCACCTCTCGATCCTCCCGTCGCCTCGCGTACCGCATCGCCCCACGCCGCTCATTCGCCTCATACCGCTCGCTCGCGCCGCTCGGTTCCCTTCGTCGCCTCGCTCGCGCCGCACAGATCGCCGTCGCCGCCGGCAGCTTCAACAGCCGCCGCCATGGCCGACGAGGAAAACGAGATCCCCTTCTTCTCTCAATTCCCCTCGTCTCAGGAGGCACCCGAAGGCTCATCCGCCGGTGGAAATCTCGGGAGGGGAATGGGTTTCTTGGATCTCAACAACAACACGGACGTCTTCCCGGAGTTGGGCTCGTACCAGCAACTTCTCTTTGACCAGTCGGCCGATCATGGCCTTCCTCCGGTTGGACGTGGTCGTGGGAGGCCCGTACCCCAGGCTAGAGTAGGCCGCAGCCGTCTCTGAACATCGGAGGCCGAGGCGGCTCTAACCTGCGTCGTTCGTCGCCCCGGCCGCAGCTGCCGTTGAGGGAGGCGTCATAGGGCGTGGGAGGACCTCGTCCCAGGTCACCGGACGCGGCGTAGGTCGAGGCAATGGGTCCTCAGCGGCCGGCAGTAGAGGCAAAAATGCGGGGAAGCAACGTGTGTCATCAACTTATAAGTCCCTGTAAACAAACAGGCAGGGACTTGGGACTTATAAGTCGATGTAAACAAACAGGCAGGGACTTATGACTTATAAGTTGGGACTTAAAAAAGTCCTGGGACTTATGAAACAAACAGGCCCTATACTACTATGCGTCTATGCCCTAGCAGGTTTTTTCATGATATTAGATGAAGATCTTCTGTAATTAATCCAATATCTCCATAGCTTTGCGCTAATTTTAAAAGTAAAATGTTCCTTTCAATTGCAGCACGACCATGTCAGGTTCGGGTAGAAAGTATCCATCTGGAAGTGAAAAAAGAAAAAGGAAGGAGGTAGATGAGATGAAAGGAGCCTTGGCTCAGTGGTTGGGCATGCGGTTGTGCAGCCTAGCGACCCGAGTTCAATTCCTAAAATTGACAGGTGATGCACAGGGGTTTTCCCCTGTTTATTGAGGATCAAGCTAGATGTGTGGTGGAACCTCTCATCAAAAAATATCTTGATACTCATTTAAAATGTTTATTTTTGTACTCATACTAAAATGGCCGTATGCATCCCTGGTTGGTGACTTCCCTTTCAGAGAATCCTATTCCCTCCGACTCCTCCCGTGTCGCCCCTGCGCGGTGACCGGGGGGAACCCTAGCGCTGCCGCGTCCTCGTCCCTCCCCCGACCTGTCCTCCTCGCCGCCGCCGGGGCGTGCCGTGATACGTCTCCAATATCTACTTTTCCAAACACTTTTGCCCTTGTTTTGGACTCTAACTTGCATGATTTGAATGAAACTAACCCGGACTGACGCTGTTTTCAGCAGAACTGCCATGATGTTGTTTTATGTGTAGAAAAGAAAAGTTCTCGGAATGTCCTGAAAATCCACGGAGGCACTTTTTGGAATTTATAAGAATTATTGGGTGAAAGAAATACACCAAGGGGCCCACACCCTATCCATGAGACAAGGGGGCGCGCCCCCTCCTCCTGGGCGCGCCCCTATCTCGTGGGCCCCCTGGACCTCCACCGATCTGAACTCCAACTCCATATATTCACGTTCGGGGAGAAAAAATCAGAGAGAAAGTTTCATCGCGTTTTACGATACGGAGCCGCCGCCAAGCCCTAATCTCTCTCGGGAGGGCTGATCTGGAGTCCGTTCGGGGCTCCAGAGAGGGGGACTCGTCGCCGTCGTCATCATCATGAAGGAAATATGCCCTAGAGGCAATAATAAAGTTATTATTTATTTCCTCATATCATGATAAATGTTTATTATTCATGCTAGAATTGTATTAACCGAAAACATAATACATGTGTGAATACATAGACAACACTATAGTCACTAGTATGCCTCTACTTGACTAGCTCATTAATCAAAGATGGTTATGTTTCCTAACCATAGACATGTGTTGTCATTTGATTAGTGGGATCACATCATTAGGAGAATGATGTGATTGACATGACCCATTCCGTTAGCCTAGCACATGATCGTTTAGTATACTGCTATTGCTTTCTTCATGACTTATACAAAGTTCCTACAACTATGAGATTGTGCAACTCCGTTTACGGAAGAACACTTTGTGTGCTACCAAACGTCACAACGAATCGGGTGATTATAAAGGTGCTCTCTGGTGTTTCGAAGGTACATGTTGGGTTGGCGTAATTCGAGATTAGGATTTGTCACTCCGATTGTCGGAGAGGTATCTCTGGGCCCTCTCGGTAATACTCATCACCTAAGCCTTGCAAGCATGTGACTAATGAGTTAGTTATGAGATGATGTATTACGGAACGAGTAAAGAGACTTGCCGGTAACGAGATTGAACGAGGTATTGGATACCGACGATCAAATCTCGGGCAAGTAACATACCGATGACAAAGGGAACAAAGTATGTAGTTATGCGGTTTGACCGATAAAGATCTTCGTAGAATATGTAGGAACCAATATGGGCATCAGGTCCTGCTATTGGTTATTGACCAAGAATGGTTCTAGGTCATGTGTACATAGTTCTCGAACACGTAGGGTTCGCACGCTTAACGTTTCAATGACAGTTTTATTATGAGTTTATAAGTTTTGATGTACCGAAGTTTGTTTGGAGTCCCAGATATGATCACAGACATGATGAGGAGTCTCGAAATGGTCGAGACATAAAGATTGATATATTGGACGACTATATTCGGACACCAGAAAGGTTCCGGGTGATTTCGGAGAAAACCGGAGTGCCGGAGGGGTTACCGGAACCCCCCGGGGGAGTATTGGGCCTTAGTGGGCCTGAGGGGAGAGAGAGGGCAGCAGCCCGGGAGGTGGCGCGCCTCCCAAGGGGAGTCCGACTGGACTAGGGGAGGCGCGCCCTCTTTCCTCTCCCTCTCCCTTCTTTCCTTCCCCCTTCCTCCTTCCTAGTTGGACTAGGAAAGGGGAGTCCTACTCCCACTAGGAGGAGGACTCCCCCCCTCCTTGGCACGCCCCAAGGGCCGGCCAGCCTCCCCCCTTGCTCCTTTATATACGGGGGCGGGGGGCACCCCATAGACACACAAGTTGATCTACGGATCGTTCCTTAGCCGTGTGGGGTGCCCCCTTCCACCATATTCCACCTCGGTCATATCGTCGCAGAGCTTAGGTGAAGCCCTGCGCCGGTAGAACATCATCATCGTCACCACGCCGTCGTGCTGACGGAACTCATCTCCGGAGCTCGGCTGGATCGGAGGCCGGAGATCGTCACCGAGCTGAACGTGTGCTAAACTCGGAGGCTCCGTACGTTCGGTGCTTGGATCGGTCGGATCGTGAAGACGTACGACTACATCAACCGCGTTGTGCTAAAGCTTCCGCTTACGGTCTACGAGGGTACGTGGACGAACACTCTCCCCTCTCGTTGCTATGCCATCACCATGATCTTGCGTGTGCGTAGGAAATTTTCTGAAATTACTACGTTCCCCAACAGTGGCATCCGAGCCTAGGTTTTATACGTTGATGTTATATGCACGAGTAGAACACAAGTGAGTTGTGGGCGATACAAGTCATACTGCTTACCAGCATGTCATACTTTGGTTCGGCGGTATTGTGATATGAAGCGGCCCGGACCGACATTACGCGTACGCTTACGCGAGACTGGTTTCACCGTTACGAGCACTCGTGCTTAAAGGTGGCTGACGGGTGTCTGTCTCTCTCACTTTAGCTGAATCGAGTGTGGCTACGCCCGGTCCTTGCGAAGGTTAAAACAGCACCAACTTGACGAACTATTGTTGTGGTTTTTGATGCGTAGGTAAGAACGGATCTTGCTAAGCCCATAGCAGCCACGTAAAATTTGCAACAACAAAGTAGAGGACGTCTAACTTATTTTTGCAGGGCATGTTGTGATGTGATATGGTCAAGACATGATGCTATATTTTATTGTATGAGATATTCATGTTTTGTAACCGAAGTTATCGGCAACTGGCAGGAGCCATATGGTTGTCGCTTTATTGTATGAAATGCAAACGCCCTGTAATTGCTTTACTTTATCACTAAGCGGTAGCAATAGTCGTAGAAGCAATAGATGGCGTAAATGACAACGATGCTACGGTGGAGATCAAGGTGTCGCGCCGGTGACGATGGTGATCACGACGGTGATTCGGAGATGGAGATCACAAGCACAAGATGATGATGGCCATATCATATCACTTATATTGATTGCATGTGATGTTTATCCTTTATGCATCTTATCTTGCTTTGATTGACGGTAGCATTTTAAGATGATCTCTCACTAAAATTATCAAGAAGTGTTCTCCCGAGTATGCACCGTTGCCAAAGTTAAATCGTGCGAAACACCACGTGATGATTGGGTGTGATAAGCTCTCGTCCATCTACAACGGGTGCAAGCCAGTTTTGCACACGAGAATACTCGAGTTAAACTTGTTGAGCCTAGCATGTGCAGATATGGCCTCGGAACACGGAGACCGAAAGGTCGAGCATGAATCATATAGTAGATATGATCAACATAGTGATGTTCACCATTGAAAACTACTCCATCTCACATGATGATCGGTTATGGTTTAGTTGATTTGGATCACGTGATCACTTAGATGACTAGAGAGATGTCTGTCTAAGTGGGAGTTCTTAAGTAATATGATTAATTGACCTTAAATTTATCATGAACTTAGTACCTGATAGTATCTTGCTTGTCTATGTTTGTTTGTAGATAGATGGCTCGTGTTGTTGTTCCGTTGAATTTTAATGCGTTCCTTGAGAAAGCAAAGTTGAAAGATGATGGTAGCAATTACACGGACTGGGTCCGTAACCTAAGGATTATCCTCATTGCTGCACAGAAAAGTTACGTCCTGGAAGCACCGCTGGGTGCCAGGCCTCCTGCTGATGCAACTGACGACGTTAAGAACGTCTGGCAGAGCAAAGCTGATAACTAGTCTATAGTTCAGTGTGCCATGCTTTATGGCTTAGAACCGGGTCTTCAACGACGTTTTGAACGTCATGGAGCATATGTGATGTTCCAGGAATTGAAGTTAATATTTCAAACAAATGCCCGGATTGAGAGATATGAAGTCTCCAATAAGTTCTATAGCTGCAAGATGGAGGAGAATAGTTCTGTCAGTGAACACATACTCAGAATGTCTGGGTATAATAATCACTTGATTCAACTGGGAGTTAATCTTCCTAATGATAGTGTCATTGACAGAATTCTCCAATCACTGCCACCAAGCTACAAGAGCTTTGTGATGAACTATAATATGCAAGGGATGAACAGGACTATTCTCGAGCTCTTCGCAATGCTAAAAGCCGCGGAGGTAGAAATCAAGAAGGAGCATCAAGTGTTGATGGTCAACAAAACCACCAGTTTCAAGAAAAAGGGCAAAGGGAAGAAGAAGGGGAACTTCAAAAAGAACGGCAAGCAAGTTGCTGCTCAAGAGAAGAAACCCAAGTCTGGACCTAAGCTGAAATCGTGCTTCTACGCAAGCGACTGGTCCTTCGAAGCGGAACTGCCCCAAGTATTTGGCGGATAAGAAGGATGGCAAAGTGAACAAAGGTATATGTGATATACATGTTATTGATGTGTACCTAACTAGAGCTCGTAGTAGCACCTGGGTATTTGATACTGGTTCTATTGCTAATATTTGCAACTCGAAACAGGGACTACGGAATAAGCGAGCACTGGCCAAGGACGAGGTGACGATGTGCGTGGGAAACGGTTCCAAAGTCGATGTGATCGCGGTCGGCACGCTACCTCTACGTCTACCTTCGGGATTAGTTTTAGACCTAAATAATTGTTATTTGGTGCCTGCGTTGAGCATGAACATTATATCTGGATCTTGTTTGATGCGAGACGGTTATTCATTTAAATCAGAGAATAATGGTTGTTCTATTTATATGAGTAATATCTTTTATGGTCATGCACCCTTGAAGAGTGGTCTATTTTTATTGAATCTCGATAGTAGTGATACACATATTCATAATGTTGAAACCAAAAGATGCAGAGTTGATAATGATAGTGCAACTTATTTATGGCACTGTCGTTTAGGTCATATCGGTGTAAAACGCATGAAGAAACTCCATACTGATGGACTTCTGGAATCACTTGATTATGAATCACTTGGTACTTGCGAACCGTGCCTCATGGGCAAGATGACTAAAACACCGTTCTCCGGAACTATGGAGAGAGCAACAGATTTGTTGGAAATCATACATACAGATGTATGTGGTCCGATGAATATTGAGGCTCGTGGCGGATATCGTTATTTTCTCACCTTCACAGATGATTTGAGCAGATATGGGTATATCTACTTAATGAAGCACAAGTCTGAAACATTTGGAAAGTTCAAAGAATTTCAGAGTGAAGTGGAAAATCATCGTAATAAGAAAATAAAGTTTCTACGATCTGATCGTGGAGGAGAATATTTGAGTTACGAGTTTGGTTTACATTTGAAACAATGCGGAATAGTTTCGCAACTCACGCCACCCGGAACACCACAACGAAATGGTGTGTCCGAACGTCGTAATCGTACTTTACTTGATATGGTGCGATCTATGATGTCTCTTATCGTTTTGCCGCTATCGTTTTGGGGTTATGCTTTAGAGACGGCCGCATTCACGTTAAATAGGGCACCATCAAAATCCGTTGAGACGACGCCTTATGAACTGTGGTTTGGCAAGAAACCAAAGTTGTCGTTTCTTAAAGTTTGGGGCTGCGATGCTTATGTGAAGAAACTTCAACCAGATAAGCTAGAACCCAAATCGGAGAAATGTGTCTTCATAGGATACCCAAAAGAGACTGTTGGGTACACCTTCTATCACAGATCCGAAGGCAAGACATTCGTTGCTAAAAATGGATCCTTTCTAGAGAAGGAGTTTCTCTCGAAAGAAGTAAGTGGGAGGAAAGTAGAACTTGATGAGATAACTGTATCTACTCCCTTATTGGAAAGTAGTTTATCACGAGAACCGGTTCCTGTGACGACTACACCAATTAGTGACGAAGCTAATGATATTGATCATGAAACTTCAAATCAAGTTTCTAATGAAACTCGTAGGTCTACCAGAGTAACATCCGCACCAGAGTGGTATGGTAATCCTATTCTGGAAGTCATGTTACTTGACCATGATGAACCTACGAACTATGAGGAAGCGATGATGAGCCCAGATTCCGCAAAATGGCTAGAGGCCATGAAATCTGAGATGGGATCCATGTATGAAAACAAATTATGGACTTTGGTTGACTAGCCCGATGATCGGCAAGCCATTGAGAATAAATGGATCTTTAAGAAGAAGACTGACGCTGATGGTAATGTAATTGTCTATAAAGCTCGACTTGTTGCGAAAGGTTTTTGACAAGTTCAAGGGGTTGGCTACAATGAGACTTTCTCACCCGTAGCGATGCTTAAGTCTGTCCGAATCATGTTAGCTATTGCTGCATTTCATGGTTATGAAATTTGGCAAATGGATGTCAAGACTGCATTCTCGAATGGATTTCTAGAAGAAGAGTTGTATATGCTGCAGTCGGAAGGTTTTGTTGATCCAAAAGGTGCTAACAAAGTGTGCAAACTCCAGCGTTCCATTTATGGACTGGTGCAAGCATCTCGGAGTTGGAATAAACGCTTTGATAGTGTGATCAAAGCATATATTTACAAGAAAGTGAGTGGGAGCTCTGTAGCATTTCTAGTTTTATATGTTGATGACATATTATTAATTGGAAATGATATAGAATTTCTGGATAGCATAAAGGGATACTTGAATAAAAGTTTTTCAATGAAATACCTCGCTGAAGCTGCTTACATATTGGGCATCAAGATCTATAGAGATAGATCAAGATGCTTAATAGGACTTTCACAAAGCACATACCTTGACAAAATTTTGAAAAAGTTCAATATGGATCAGGCAAAGAAAGGATTCTTGCCTGTGCTACAAGGTGTGAAGTTGAGTCAAACTCAATGCCCGACCACAGCAGAAGATAGAGAGAAAATGAAAAATGTTCCCTATGCTTCAGCCATAGGCTCTATCATGTATGCAATCTGTGTACCAGACACGACGATACTTAGCAATAAGCTTAGCAGGAAGGTACCAAAGTAATCCAGGTGGATCATGGACAGCGGTCAAGAACATCCTGAAATACCGAAAAGGACTAAGGATATGTTTCTCGTATATGGAGGTGACAAAGAGCTAGTCGTAAATGGTTACGTCGATGCAAGCTTTGACACTGATCCGGACGATTCTAAATAACAAACCGGATACGTGTTTTTATTAAACGGTGGAGCTGTAAGTTGGTGCAGTTCTAAACAAAGTGTCGTGGCGGGATCTACATGTGAAGCGGAGTACATAGCTGCTTCGGAAGCAGCGAATGGAGGAGTCTGGATGAAGGAGTTCATTTCCGATCTAGGTGTCATACCTAGTGCATCGGGACCAATGAAGATCTTCTGTGACAATAGTGGTGCAATTGCCTTGGCAAAGGAATCCAGATTTCACAAGAGGACCAAGCACATCAAGAGACGCTTCAATTCCATTCGGGACTAAGTCCAAGTGGGAGACATAGAGATTTGCAAGATACATACGGATCTGAATGTTGCAGACCCGTTGACTAAGCCTCTCTCACGAGCAAAACATGATCAGCACCAAGACTCCATGGGTGTTAGAATTACTATGTAATCTAGATTATTGACTCTAGTGCAAGTGGGAGACTGAAGGAAATATGCCCTAGAGGCAATAATAAAGTTATTATTTATTTCCTCATATCATGATAAATGTTTATTATTCATGCTAGAATTGTATTAACCGGAAACATAATACATGTGTGAATACATAGACAACACTATAGTCACTAGTACGCCTCTACTTGACTAGCTCATTAATCAAAGATGGTTATGTTTCCTAACCATAGACATGTGTTTTCATTTGATTAGTGGGATCACATCATTAGGAGAATGATGTGATTGACATGACCCATTCCGTTAGCCTAGCACTTGATCGTTTAGTATACTGCTATTGCTTTCTTCATGACTTATACAAAGTTCCTGCAACTATGAGATTGTGCAACTCCGTTTACGGAAGAACAATTTGTGTGCTACCAAACGTCACAACATAATCGGGTGATTATAAAGGTGCTCTCAGGTGTTTCCAAGGTACATGTTGGGTTGGCATAATTCAAGATTAGGATTTGTCACTCCGATTGTCGGGAGAGGTATCTGGGCCCTCTCGGTAATACTCATCACCTAAGCCTTGCAAGCATGTTACTAATGAGTTAGTTATGAGATGATGTATTACGGAACGAGTAAAGAGACTTGCCGGTAACGAGATTGAACTAGGTATTGGATACTGACGATCAAATCTCGGGCAAGTAACATACCGATGACAAAGGGAACAAAGTATGTTGTTATGCGGTTTGACCGATAAAGATCTTCGTAGAATATGTAGGAACCAATATGGGCATCCAGGTCCCGCTATTGGTTATTGACCAAGAATGGTTCTAGGTCATGTGTACATAGTTCTCGAACCCGTAGGGTCCGCACGCTTAACGTTTCGATGACAGTTTTATTATGAGTTTATAATTTTTGATGTACCGAAGTTTGTTCGGAGTCCCGGATATGATCACGGACATGACGAGGAGTCTCGAAATGGTCGAGACATAAAGATTAATATATTGGACGACTATATTCGGACACCGAAAAGGTTCCGGGTGATTTCGGAGAAAACCGGAGTGCCGGAGGGGTTACCGGAACCCCCCGGGGGAGTATTGGGCCTTAGTGGGCCTGAGGGGAGAGAGAGGGCAGCAGCCCGGGAGGTGGCGCGCCTCCCAAGGGAGTCCGACTGGACTAGGGAGGGCGCGCCCTCTTCCTCTCCTCTCCCCTTCTTTCCTTCCCCCTTCCTCCTTCCTAGTTGGACTAGGAAAGGGGAGTCCTACTCCCACTAGGAGGAGGACTCCCCCCTCCTTGGCACGCCCCAAGGGCCGGCCGGCCTCCCTCCTTGCCCCTTTATATACGGCGGCGGGGGGGGGGGCACCCCATAGACACACAAGTTGATCTACGGATCGTTCCTTAGCCGTGTGCGGTGCCCCCTTCCACCATATTCCACCTCGGTCATATCGTCGTGGAGCTTAGGCGAAGCCCTGCGCCGGTAGAACATCATCATCGTCACCGCGCCGTCGTGCTGACGGAACTCATCTCCGGAGCTCGGCTGGATCGGAGGCCGGAGATCGTCATCGAGCTGAACGTGTGCTGAACTCGGAGGCTCCGTACATTCGGTGCTTGGATCGGTCGGATCGTGAAGACGTACGACTACATCAACCGCGTTGTGCTAACGCTTCCGCTTACGGTCTACGAGGGTACGTGGACGAACACTCTCCCCTCTCGTTGCTATGCCATCACCATGATCTTGCGTGTGCGTAGGAAATTTTTTGAAATTACTACGTTCCCCAACACATCAACCATCCAAGTATCCAAAAGCGTGCAGCTTGGGGGCATCGCCAATCCTGAGTCTCGTGGAGATGCCACCAGCGATTTTGCAAGGTCTAAACAGGATGAGCCGCTCGAGGAGTGGAGCCTTTACCACGGCGATGTCCTCCATTCTCGAGCAGCTGATCTGCTCGCACCGTAGGCTCTGGCTGACGAGGCAGAGGCGCAACCCCTTGCATCCCAGGATGTTGAGCGTCTCCAGCGCAGGGCTCCTGTCGACGAGGGAATCGATGACGCCCTGCTCCATTTCGACGCAACCCAGGCCGAGCTCGCGGAGGTGAGGAAAGGAGGCGCCACGTAGGGCGGTCGTGCCCGGCAACGTCCACATGCCGACGTAGAGGCGGGTGAGGGTGGTGATGGTGAAGAGCGTGGGCGGCAGGGGCACGTCCACGGCCACGGGCGGTTGACGAGGGCGAGGTCCTGGACGCACTTCGCGGCGAGGAGCTGGAGCCAGCGCGCGAGCTGCGCACGGTGCGCGCTCATGTGGCTGCAGACCAGGTGGACGCAGCGGAAGGGCCCCGGGTGCGCTTCGAGGATGCGGGAGACGGCGGCGGTGACGGCCGGCGAGTTGGCGGGCGTGGGCGGCCAGCCGCAGGCTTCGGGGTGGAGGTGGGCGTCGGCCAGCACGAGGGGTGTGGAGCGCCAGACCCGGCGCTAGTGGGAGGAGAGGACGGCGGTGCGCGCGGCGTCCTTGACGGACAGGAGGCGGGAGACGATGTTGCTCAGGAGCTCGGGCGGGAGGCGGCTGATGCGGTCGACGCCGTCGGGGGAGGCGGAGGAGGCGAGCCGCGTGCCCTCGTAGACGGGGAGGCTGGGGAGGTTGGCGTAGATGTAGCACAACATGCTCTCTGCGGCTTGGTCCAGCGTGTGCGGGTCGAAGCCCTTGCGTCGTGCGTCGGCCGCCGTCGCTGCGTCCATGTTGAAGAACCGTGCCTGCTCAGCCATGGCCGGCGGCGGCGCCGGCCGGCGAGGGTTTGTGGATCTGAGGCTTGGGAGTGGCGAGCTAGAAATGAGTGTGGAAGCAAATGGTCGGCCGTGGGCGGCTGTGAACTTGCTTATATAGTGCTCGGCTGGGCTGGATGGTGGCCCTAGGGTTTGCTTATTTGGTTGGGCCGAATTCCGACACAGGATTGTTGCTAACGGGCCCATGAGTATGGACCCCACCAATCAGCCACTCATTTGATCCTTATGTGGAACTGTCTTAATTAACTTGTTTTGCCCGTTTGGGATCTGGTGCTTCAAATGTTGTGCTTCAAACATTAACTTGATTTTTTTTACGGGAAGAAGAAATTAAAGGCATGTTCAGAGACACACCCGTTCCCAAAAATTCTAAATCCCGACCAATGATAGTAGATCCCACTCTGCAGGTAAAATCCCCAAGTCGGTGATACCTTTGGAATGCTAACTATTGCTCTTGATCGAGGGGAAGGGGGGACGGCGCGTATTTTTCTCGAATACACACGAGTGTGCGTATCATCTTGTATAGAAGAAGGGGGATATTGGGGGAGCATCCCAACCATCGTTGATGTTACAGAGAGTTAAACGCTACAACAACATCAACAACGCATACAACCCACCACTCTACCGTCAGAACATGAGGTACAATATTACTCACTGCCCGCCCACCGTAGCAGCAATTCAAACATGCTATCTATTTCGCCCTTTAACAAACTCGCCTATGGGCGAAGGCCTGCGTTGTCGGGGCGGAGCTTCAAATGAAACATTAAAAGGTATAATACAAGAATTTTAGAAACTTGTAAGGTTATTTTATCAATAAATGTATAAATCAATGCTCATATTTTGAAATGTAAAATACTATATTCTTACTCCTATGGCATACTAGAATTCATTAGACAAGCTTTTGACTAGCAATTAGTTCATTAATATGTTATTTGTGCACTACACACTTTTGAGAAAAGCCACAATCCGGCTTTCCGGTGATGGTTATTCGGAGACGTTTCCGGCAAATACGGAGACACCAATCTCAAGATGATGCTCATAGGGGGTAAGGTGTGCATGCATGCGTACGTTAACATGGGTGAGTGTATGTGGTATGTATGGGCATCTACATGTTAAAAAAACTGCTTCAAACAAGCCACCCCAAAACCAGCTACCGATCCTAAGAAATATGATGTATTACAATAAACAATGGTCCACCTGTTCCACAGAATTCTAAAATGTGATAATATGCAATATTTCACAGTTACATGGCAAGATTTCTTCACATAATTATAGAAAAAGCCTAAAAAGACATGCTGATTTTTGGAGTCTTAAGTCTCTTTTATCAAGGATGTCTTTGTCATTCCGATGAATTACACCATCACCAATCAGCTGAAAAGCAAAGTGTCAGTTAAATAGTTGCCTATACCATCTCCAATTTCCCCGCCAGGCATAATTTTTTTTAGAAAAGAAGGATATGCCTCGCCTTTGCATCTGGGCAATGCATGCAGTCATTTTATTAATTATTCATAAAGACCTTAAAAAATAATACATCAGCAAGCCTGAAGTCACCATCTTGTCAACACCTGTCGCTACTCCTATCCCCTTGATGAAGGGGTGCTAAATGTCCGAGCTGAATACCAAATAGACATAGCATCAAAGCCTAGCATCTAAAGCCGGATGCCCAAGCCAAGCCATAATGTCGGGACCGGTTCACACACCGGTCCGGCGCACTCTCAGAGGCTGCCGCCATCGCATGCCACCAATCCATTTCCAGAACAGGTACTGACGTACCAACCTTGCCAGGCTCATCGTCGACGCCACCAAGGCACCAGACAATGCCACTGTCCCGCGTGTATCAATCCACGCGCACCCGTCACCAAAACTCCGCAGCGCCATGCCGCGGGGATCCGCAGTCGGCCTTGCCGTAGATGAAACACCGATCCTCCTCTTGTCCCCTCCAGCAAGCACCAGGCGTCGTCATCGTCCGATCTAGTAGATCTAGATCTAGGGTTTCCTCCGGAACATCCCGATCGAGTTGAATGATCTTCAATAACGATGCCTCAAGAAGGAAAAGACGTCAGAGGCGCCGCCATCGTCCGCCAAGACCGCAGTCAGGCACGATTTTCACCGGAAGCCGCGTTGTCCTAATCTCGCGGCTGGCAGGAACCGACGGAGATCCTCCATCCCCTCACCGGAGGCCTCATTGCACCGTCAACCATCCACATGAAGAGTTAACGACTGATCTGGATGGGATTCAGATCAGTGGCCGCCGCCATGCCCACCATCGTCGGAGACCTTGGATCATGCTGGCCATGGAGGATAGCGCGGCCGCCGCGCGACAAGGGCTCCGCCTTGGCCGCTGCACGCAACTTCCTCCCGGCCAAGGCCCAACCGCATCAGGAGATCGCCGCCACGTCCAGATCTTGGTTCTTTCGGTGCCGGGCCCATGAGTGGCTGATCCGGCTGACACCGTTGGGGGAAGCGGAGGCGGCGAGCCGCGTGCCCTTGTAGACAGGGAGGCTGGGGAGGTTGGCGTAGATGTAGCACATCATGCTCTCCGCGACTTGGTCCAGCGTGTGCGGGTCACAGCCCTTGCGCCGTGCGTCGCCGCCGTCGTGCAGTCCATGTTGAAGAACCGTGCCTGCTCGGTCATGGCCAGCGGCGGCGCCGGCCGGCGAGGGTTTGTGGATCTGAGGCTTCGGAGTGGTGAGCTAAAAGGAGTGTGGAAGCAAATGGTCGGGCATCGGCGTCAGTGAACTTGCTTATATAGTGCTCGGCTGGGCTGGGTGGTGGCCCTAGGGTTTGGTTATTTGGTTGGGCCGAATACCGACACAGGGTTGTTGCTAACGGTCCCATGAGCATGGACCCACCAGTCAGCCACTCATTTGATCCTTCTGTTGAGCCGTCTTAATTAACTTGTTTTGCCCGTTTGTGATCCTATGCTTCAAACATTAACTTGTTTTTCTTTCTTTTTGGCGGGAAGAACAAATTAAAGGCATGTTCAGAAACACACAAGCTCTCAAAAAATATAAATCCCGATCAATGATAGTAGATCCCACTTTGCTGGCAAAATCCCCAAGTCGGGCCATACCTTTGGCATGCTAACTATTGCTCTTGGTTGAGGGGAACGGGGGGACGGCGTTTGGGCTGGAACGTTAAAATGTTTAATACGAGAACTTTAGAAACTTGTAAGATGATCTTACCAATAAATGTATAGATTAATGCTCATATATTTGAAATGTAAAAAACAATATTTTACAACACATGTGATGTTGCAGAATTTCTGTTTGTGGTCTTCACTTTTTTGCGATACATCATTGCGGAAAGAACTTCTACAACACACTAGCAGAACGCCCGTGCGTTGCTACGGGCTATCCGCAATATCTGTAACATCCGGGTTCAACACAAAAACCCTATCCAATGACGCACCTTCCCCTTTTCTGTCGGAACCTCTCATTCTTGACCGATTTTCCGCCGTAGCGAGACATTTCTCGTTTTTTGTCTCACTGGCGCCACCTCCATTAAAAGCATATGACAGCCAACTCATCTTCGCCATGCATTGCAGTAAGGATGAAATTTCTTGTTTACGATATAATAGAGTGGGTTAAACTAACACATACTATTAACACAAAACAACAAATAACTACAGAGATCTTTCCTAGTCACCAATAAGCTCCACCTCCATCCATATGCTAGAAGGGATAATTGTCGTTCTTCTCTTCTTCATATTTCCCTACGTCTTCTACTCCATGCCTCTTCGCCAATCCGTTTAATTGGCACCAACCAGCACCACGTCAACATTAATGTGTTCATCATCGATGCCTCATCTTCTTCTTTCTCATTCCTCGGCAACTTTAGTTCTCGTTCCTACTTATTTCCTAGAATACTCTTTCTTTCTTTTTGTTTCTCTTATTATTTGGAACACTCTTACTTTCTCCAACACCATGCACCACTTTGGCTTCAGTTCTTTTTCCTTCTTGTTTTGGAACACTCTTCCTTTTACTATAGCATGAACCACCTAGCTAGTGTTGTGTCATGTTGTCCTCACCATGAACATTTCGCCACCGTCATCGAGTGGACATCCATGAGCATAGACTTCATCCATCTTGGTGAATGCTAGGTCGCCCATGTCGCGAGCGCATGGTGGCCGGTGTCCATGTTGGCAAGCGGTGCTCGGTGGTTTGCAATGTAACTGAGAGCCCGTTGATTGTTTCATCTCTATGTTCGATCAGACATTGGATTACAAAGATCCATCGTGAGTTGTAAGAAGCCAATTAGCAAGTTTAAAATGGACCAAAAGTGAATTTATTCACATAGTGCTGGATGTCCATGTGTTGCCACATGCTAAAAAAACTATATGTACAACAAGAAATGTGCTAACAAAATGTTTTTACAAAAAGAAAGGCTGTGTGATATGAGTCATATACTATTTACATGTGATGATATCTCATGCTCATGATGTGGTAGATAAATGCATCTCCTCGTCATCTTCATGCCCCTCCCTCTTCTCAGCCGCCACATGACACGCCACTTCCTCCCACAATCCTTCTTCTTGTTGTTTTCTTCCCCCACCTCCACCTTGCATCAAAATATTAAATGCCTAAGCTGTGGAACAGTACAACCAGAGAAAATAGCAGTCAAAGGGAGGAATTAGCTAGTTAGATTGTAGATGCATGCATGAGTCAGCCGGAGCAAGGGAAGTTGCGCGGAGCGCCATGACGAACTCGGAGTCTAGGCCCAAGCCGTTACGCCTCGGCGGCAGACAACGGCCAGCACAGCCGCTGCCCGCTGGGTCGCTACTCGCTAGTGCCCACTGCGCTGTTGAATCCGCCGCTGATTGTAGCCACTGCATAGAGTGTTCGCGCCGCCATGATGGTGCCCGATGAGGACGTCACAGGGTGGCGGAGTCGTGCATATCCAGCGGTGAGATCGAACAGTGAGGCGAGGTGACCGGCAGCGAACGGGCAGGGCCTGCGGCGTCGGCTGCAGATCTCCCGGAACAGAGAAAAAGAGAGAGAGGTAGAGACTGAGGAAGGAGAGGTAGGGCGCAGGAAGAGGAGAGGGATACTGGTGTCCATGGCGAGGCCTCCGTTGTCCACCGGCAAACCTCCATGGCTAAGGTAAGGTGCACCTACACCCGTGACACACCAAGATGACTCGACGGTGAACGGGTTCACGGATTTGCGCTGGGCTGGCAATCACCATTTCTGGTCCTCCTCGCGATGCATAACGGGCACACATCGCTGCCTGGGTCGCTCACCATGAAGAAGAAGATAGGGTGGAGGAATTGAGCGAGGGATGAGGAATCAAGCGGCTTGTACGGCAGGGGGCCAAATCATGATAAAAATTAGTACAACCCATGCGAGGTGGATAACGAAATGACTTACCTATAGCTCATGATTCGATTGAGATGATAGGGAAGGAAGGAAAATTGTGATTTAGTCAGACAAAGTTTTGGAAAGTTCTGATTCAGCTGAGAAAATAGATGGAAATAATGCCTCAGGATGAGAAGGTCACGATTAGGGTATGGCAAGAAGAACTTTTTTGGAAAGCTTTGATTCTGGTGATAATTACCATATTCGAAATTTCCTTAGTTATAGCCTTACCCTAATCGTGGATTAATAGTGATTGATTAATTGTGATTTCTGAGTTTATAGCCTTACCATACGTGGATTAATTGTGATTGATTACCATAAATATGTTGGGTATTGTCGACCAAATTATAGCCTTACTATACATGGATTGATTTATTACTATAATTATCATATTTGAGATTTCTGAGTTTATAGCCTTACCATACGTGGATCAAGCGGCTTGTACGGCAGGGGGCCAAATCATGAAAAAAATCAGTACAACCCATGCGAGGTGGAGAACGAAATGACTTACCTATAGCTCATGATTCGATTGAGATGATAGGGAAGGAAGGAAAATTGTGATTTAGTCAGACAAAGTTTTGGAAAGTTCTGATTCAGCTGAGAAATAGATGGAAGTAATGCCTCAGGATGAGAAGGTCACGATTAGGGTATGGCAAGAAGAACTTTTTTGGAAAGCTTTGATTCTGGTGATAATTACCATATTCGAAATTTTCTTACTTACAGCCTTACCCTAATCGTAGATTAATTATGATTGATTAATTGTGATTTCTGAGTTTATAGCCTTACCATACGTGGATTAATTGTGATTGATTACCATAAATACGTTGGGTATTGTCGGCCAAATTATAGCCTTACTATACATGGATTGATTTATTACTATAATTATCATATTTGAGTTTTCTGAGTTTATAGCCTTACCATACGTGGATTAATTATGATTGATTACCATAAATACGTTAGGTATTGTCGACCAGATTATAGCCTTACCATACATGGATTGATTTATTACTATGATTATCATATTTGAGATTTCTAAGTTTATAGCCTTACCATACGTGGATTAATTGTGATTGATTACCATAAATACGTTGGGTATTGTCGGCTAGACGAGAAAGAGAAAACCGGTGGGAGGGGGGTGGTGGGAGGTGGGACGAAGAAAAATCGGTTGAAAAAAAACCGGTTGAAAATAAACCGGTTGAAAGTGGGGGGACTATTCAACCAATTGGTCCATTAGGAATATAGATGTGATGTTTTTGAAAAAAAATACCAAGGACACTGCAATCCAAATTATTACCTGCATTGCCTGCCACTGACTTCTGTCGTTGCAACCTCCACTCCGCTCGACCCCAGGAGGGATGGCGGCCTCCACTTGAGACGATGTGTTGCACTGTGGACGACACAGGGCCGACCCTCGCGGGGGGAGGGGGGTGGAACAGCTACATGTCCGAAGTTCGAGCAAATTTGTTTTTTTTTCAAGCAAAGCTCACCAATGCCTCAGCCTCTCGCGTCGCCTGCTGCTAGGCCTAGGAAAGAGAAGTTAGAGATAATGTCCCGACCCATGTTTGCGCGTACAGGCAAAGGACGTGGCGACGAAAGGAATCGATCAATCCCTGATTTCCTCCCTCAAAAAGAAAAAGAAAATCAATCCCTGATTTCCTATTGTTCGGATCAGTCGTTCCTTGCCCTTTCGCTTGGTCGTCCTTGCCTCCTAACGAACGACTGCGCTAGGTACGTTTGCTCGCCCCTCAGCCCTCGCCTGTTCTTCTTCCTGATTGTTTTTTTTTCTAATGCCGATTCCCAATTCTTTCTCGATCAAACAGGTCAACAGGAAATTGTTGTCGGGCGCTCGAATCCTTACGCACACATAGTCGGATTACAAAGAAAGAGAAGGTACTATGGGCGTGTTTGGTTGCCCGCACCGAGCCCAACCAGGCCCGCACGGGAAGAGAGAGACCTGTTTGGTTGCCTGGTTTTCTTGTTGGGCCTGCATCGCACGCTTCTCAAAGCAGCCCAGAGCCTGACTCGCTGGAAACCCTCGGGTCGGCAGTTTCTCGCGAGCCAGGCTGAGTGCGGCGCAAGGTCGCACGGGCGGGAGCGAGGGGGATGGCGGGAGATGGAAATCTGGCACGCCGTCTCGGTGCCAAATTAGTCGCACCCCACTTTCACTCGCTCACCCATAGCCACTGCCCCCCTTTCTTCGCTATTGCCTCACCACCGGCGGCAGCTGCGATTTCAGATCTGCACTATAGGCGGCGGCGTTTGCGGCGGATCTGGTGCTCCCCTTGCTGTTGGCCACCGTCTGGTCGATCTAGTCTGTGCCATGGCTCCCCCTACGTCGTCCTCGTCTCCGATGCCGGTAAGCAGCATTCCCTCCCCCCTTTGTTAACTCAGTGGTTAGGCCTTTAATCTAGGCTGGGCTGGGTGGTAGACCTAGGGTTTGGTTATTTGGTCAGGCCGAATACCGACACAAGGTTGTTGCTAACGGGCCCATGAGCATGGACCCACCAGTCAGCCACTCATTTGATCCTTCTGTTGAGCCGTCTTAATTAACTTGTTTTGCACGTTTGGGATTGGGATCCTGTGCTTCAAACATTAACTTGTTTTTCTTTGTTTTTGGCGGGAAGAAGAAATTAAAGGCATGTTCAGAAACACACAAGCTCTCAAAAAATTTAAATCCCGATCAATGATAGTAGATCCCACTTTGCTGGCAAAATCCCCAAGTCGGACCATACCTTTGGCATGCTAACTATTGCTCTTGGTTGAGGGGAATGGGGGGACGGCATTTGGGCTGGACGTTAAAATGTTTAATACGAGAACTTTAGAAACTTGTAAGATGATCTTACCAATAAATGTATAAATTAATGCTCATATATTTGAAATGTAAAAAACAATATTCTACAACACATGTGATGTTGCAGAATTTCTGTTTGCGGTCTTCACTTTTTTGCGATACAGGTATCATTGCGGAAAGAACTTCTACAACACATGTGATGTTTTTGAAAAAAAAATACCAAGGCCACTGCAATCCAAATTATTACATGCATTGCCTGCCACTGACTTCTGCCGTTGCAACCTCCACTCCGCTCGACCCCAGGAGGGATGGCGGCCTCCACTTGAGACGATGTGTTGCACTGTGGACGACACACGGCCGCCTGGGGGGGGGGGGCTCCTAGGTATGTGTACGTAGCATACAGCAGCTATACGTCCAGAGTTCAGGCGAATTTGTCTTTTTTTTTCAAGCGAAGCTCACCAATGCCTCAGCCGGCTCTCGCGTTGCCTGCTGCTAGGCCTAGGAAAGAGAAGTTAGAGATAACTAGCAAAAGAGCCCGTGCGTTGCAACGTGAGAGAAAACATAACACACGCTCTTAACTCAACAACCATCACTCAGGACCATAATAAGTCCATCTCCTTTATTTTTGCGAGGCATCATATTTATGTTGCCGTTTATCCTCCTTCTCATCCTCGCCAGCGATGGCCTCGGTGTTCACACAAAACAACAAAAAATGTGTGTTGAATATGGTTAATCCTAAGGCGTTCTCTCGCCCTCCCTCCTCTCTCTCTCTCTCTCTCTCTCTCTCTCTCTCTCTCTCTCTCTCTCTCTCTCTCTCTCTCTCTCTCTCGCTCGCTCTCTCTCACTCTCGCGATGAGAAATCTGTTGTTTTCCCCTGCGACATTTTTCAGAGGTATGCATGTGTAGTTATCGATGTTTTCTTTTCCCTATATGGTTATAGTGGGGGGTTTATTTGCAATCTGGATCGCCGCCGGTATGAAAAAACGGATCTTGCGCTATAAATTATAAGTTTGCTTCCATAACAATATTTTAAAAATATTTAACAGGTAAAATTAACATCATATTTAGATTCCACACATTTTTCTAATAAAATTTCATATATAATATGTTAAAATCGAAGTTACGGTTTAAAAGATATAGATAATTTAGAAAATCATTTGGTTTAACTCAAATATATTTCAAAATAATATTTAAAAATATTTAAAAGGTAAAAATAATCTCATATTCATGTTCTACATATTTTTCTAATCAAATTTCATATATAACATGTTCAAATCGGAGTTACGGTTTAAAAGATATGGATGATTTTAAAAAGCATTTGTTTGTCGCGCGGATGAATTACCTAAAACATCGGGGGTTCAAAAATGTAAAATAACGGTTCGGGTGTGACTTAAATCCGGACGGGGGGTTAATTTCAAAAAAAGACAAGGACTTTTATGTAAAATGCCATGACGGACGAAGGAAACCCAATTTACTTTATTATTAGGTAAAGATAAAGATGTGCCGGCCCATGTTTGCGTGTACAGGCAAAGGACGTGGCGAGGAAAGGAATCGATCAATCCCTGATTTCCTCCCTCAAAAAGGAAAAGAAAATCAATCCCTGATTTCCCGTTGTTCGGATCGGTCGTTCCCTGCCCTTTCGCTTGGTCGTCTTTGCCTCCTAACGAACGACTGCGCCAGGTACGTTTGCTCGCCCCTCAGCCCTCGACTGTTCTTCTTCCTGGTTGTTTCTTTTTTCTAATGCCGATTCCCAATTCTTTCTCGATCAAACAGGTCAACAGGAAATTGTTGTCGGGCGCTCGAATCCTTAACGCACGCATAGTCAGATTACAAAGAAAGAGAGGATACTGTACTACTATGCGTCTATGCCCTAGCAGGTTTTTTCATGATATTAGATGAAGATCTTCTCTAATTAATCCAATATCTCCATAGCTTTGCGCTAATTTTAAAAAGTAAATTGTTCCTTTCAATTGCAGCACGGCCATGTCAGGTTCAGGTAGAAAGTATCCATCTGGAAGTGAAAAAAGAAAAAAGGAAGGAGGTAGATGAGATGAAAGGAGCATTTAGAGGATCCCTTTTAAATATTATAAGAGTGATACGAGCACTTCAGGAATTCCGGACAAGTTAGCAATAGTTCTTGCAGATGACCAACTAATGCCGATGAGGAGGATGCTGCTCATACTCCTACAGAAGACAATGTTGACATCAACATGGATGATACCAATGTTGATCATGAGCCCATATTAAATTCATCTGCGACATAATCTGTTAGTGTTGATGAGGAACCGGTTGTTACTATGGATATTTATGATCCAAGTAATTGGGGCAATCTTGATAACAAAGCTAGGGACATTAGTGGAAAGGGGGCCTAAAATGGAAGAAGAAAACACTAAATATCTTTTGGATGAAAATTCAAGACATTTTTCGTATAGCCACTAGTCAAGAAAAATGAGCAATTGAGAGTGCCTCATAGAAAATGGTTAGTTTTTAAAAAACACGCAAAACATTTTTCGTATAGCTAGAAGTATTTCAAAGTTGAAATTGTTGAAGAACTACCTGAGATCGGCAATGTCGCAAGAGAGGTTAAATGGCTTGGCAACTTTATGCACCGAGAAGAAATTGCTTGAAGAAATTGATATTGATACTATTGTTAGCGATTTCACATCACAAAATGTTAGGAGAATTTTTTTGAAGCTAATATATATATATATATATAAAGCATTATTTGGTATATACACTAATTTTGAATGCACTTAATTGTTTTCTTGGATACAATTTACATTTCCCCCGAATGGCCCTAGATTGTAGTTTTGCCCCCGGCCTCTGAAATCTCAGGGCCGGCCCTGGGACGATAGCCTTGCGGTCGCTGGTGGCGAGTGGAGGTTGTTTTTGTGGCCATCCAGTAGCAGTAGGGGCGAGCATTGTTGATAGAGGAGAGGGAGGAGTAGAAAAGGGTGGGCGGTAATGGAGGCGGCTGACGACCGCGGCGGTGGAGCACTTGCTCGCTGGCGCTTGTCTAGATGAATGAGAGATGTCTCGAGAACGACCAGACCTGGTTGTTGTTTCATGAAGGAAGTGACATACAAAACGTGATCAGGGCGGAGCGCTTGGCGGACACATGCATAAAATCAACAGGCTGTTCGGGAGCTTTTCCCTTGATGAATTGTGTGAGTCAAATATAAGTTATTGAGAATTAAGTTTTAGGGGATAGGCAAAAGTTTGATTTCAAAAGGTGAGTTTTTCAGACAAATTTCAAAAAGAAAAACGTTGGGGTGGGCCCTAACAAAATGATCAGATCGTTGGCTGACTCGTGGATCTCACGGGCCCGTTGTTGGAATTGGGCCCAACCCCAACCAAACCATTCGCCCCACCAGTCCACTCCACACAGAATTCACGCGGAAGCCCCAAATCCAGAAACCCTCGCCGGCTCATCCACCGGCGCCGCCGTTCGCCATGGCCGGGGAGGCGCCGTTCGCCCTCGTCTACCTAGGGAGGGTGCCACGGGACCCGCAGGAGATGGACGAGGCCATGGGGATGATGCTGACGTACATCTACACCACCCTGCCCAACCCCCCGTCCACGACGACGCGCGGCTCACCGCCCTCGCCGCCTCCTCCGACGGCGTCGACCGCATCAGCCGCCTCCCAGACGAGCTCCTCCGCAACATCGTCGCCCGCCTCCCCGTCAAGGACGCCGCGCGCACCACCGTGCTCTCCTCCTCCTGGCGCGCGCTCTGGCCCTCCACGCCCCTCGTCCTCGCCGACGGCCACCTCCTCCCCGAGCGCCAGCGCTGGTCGCCCACGCCCGGCTACTCCTCCTCCGCCGCCCCCGCCGTCTCCCGCATCCTCGAGGCGCACCCGGGCCCCTTCCGCTGCGTCCACCTCGTCTGCAACAACATGGCCGCGCACCGCGCCCAGCTCGCGCGCTGGCTCCACCTCCTCGCCGCCAAGGGCGTCCAGGACCTCGTCCTCGTCAACCGCCCGTGGCCGCGCGACGTGACCCTCCCGGTCACGCTCTTCACCATCACCACCCTCACCCGCCTCTACTTCGGCATGTGGAAGTTGCCGGACACGGCCGCGCGCGCCCTGTGCGGCGCCTCCTTTCCCCACCTCCGCGAGCTCGGCGTATGCTGCGTCGCAATGGAGCACGGTGTCCTCGACTCCCTCGTCGCCTGTAGCCCCATCCTGGAGATCCTCAACATCCTGGAATGCGTCGATGGGCTGCGTCTCCTCATCGTCAGCAAGAGCCTACGGTGCGTGCAAATCAGCTGCTCGATAATGGAGACCATCGCCGTGGTCAAGGCCCCATGCCTCGAGCGGCTCATCCATTCATCACCTTGCGGAGTAGCTCGTCGCCTGCCCACCAGAATCGAGATTGGTGATGCCCCCAAGCTGCACGTGCTTGGGTTCTTGGAGCCAACACAGGTCCTACAGATCCGAGACACCATCATCATGGTAAATCCCTAGTCTCCATTTGTTGACTTGCCAAATACTTATGTTCAACTGGTGGAGGTCCATGACTCAGTTGGGTGATGTTCCTTCTTGAATTGGGAAAATTTCAGCCTGGGATAACAAGCAGCGCAAGTACCATGGTCACAAGCGTGAAGATTCTGAGCTTGAGTGTACGCTTCGGAGTTCGCAAGGAGGTCAAGCTGGTGCCCGCCTTCCTGAGATGCTTCCCTCACGTGGAAACACTGTATATTATGGTATTTGTCTCAGATTCATGCTCTGTTCATATTATTGCCGGTTGTAATCTCCCCACAAATATCAGAATAAGATGATGACAACGTCATCAGTATGACTATGCAATTAGCATTGCCATTTTATGCATTCTTGAGCAATATAGCTAAAAGGCCAAGCATTGGCATTTTTCTCAACCATCAGGCTATCTCTACGCATGCAGACTAGAGTATGCAATTGGAATTATTGGGGTTGCATGTTTGCCTGTTTATGTTAAGACCGTTGTTACCAAAGTTTTGTTGCGCCACAGTTTATAGTGCCATTATTTTGATTTCTATTGCTTTGCTTCTTGATTTTCTGGTTTGTCCAGATTTTCTTGTTTTAGTTTTTTCTCATTGTGCTGATACTAGCTAGCAGTATTTGTGCTGTGGAATGTGGATGATGCAAATGGCATGTAATGCTTATTTCAAACAGATTAAACTACACATAATAAACTAGCAGTCTAGCACATTTGCTGCCTACAGTTTTCTTGAGGTCTGTAGTGTATAGTATACCACTCGGTACCAAATTGATGCTACTACATTAATTGCACAATATGTGGCACTTGTCTCCAGTTAGGTAATTAATTATTAACTGATTTTCATGGCTCACATCTGGAAGTTTGTCTTAAAGAATATTTCTGGCGAACTGTTCACCTGTTGACTGATTCCAGCAATTTTTTGCAGAGTGAGAAATGTGATAAACCCACTGGTGACTACCTCACCCTCGAGTTCTGGGAGGAGTCTGGTCCCATCGAGAACATCCACTCGCGCATCAGCATGATGAGTTTCAAAGACTTCACAGGGGACCCGGCTGAGGTTGGCTTCCTCGAGTTCTTCTGCCGGAGGGCAGGGGCGCTGAAGACCGCATCTGTTTATCTGGCCAGTCCAAGCTTCATATCGTTTTCAAAAGACGAGGCGTTTGCAAAAGTGAGATATAGCTCCAGAAACAGGGCAAGTAAATCCTGCAAAATCACTGTCTTTGGGTGTAACGGTCCCTTAAAAGGTGAGGTCTGGAGGTTCGAAGATGGTGCAGATTTTTCTGTCCCTGACCCCTTTTCCGCAGTGGACTGGACCGGTTCTCGATGGAAACCATGAAGTGTGTTATGCTAGCCATGCCCTTGGGCCGGCCTGTCAAGTTGGTAGCTTGGTGCCTGGTGGGTGAGATAATGTAAGAAGACTATCAACTGATATTTTGCTCGCCCATGTAACATGTGTTATCAGTTTCCCTGACTATATATGCTCCTTGAACCATTTCATCATGGCAACATGTTCCACGCTGCTGTGCCAATCTGTTGGCAAAGGCACGCACGATGTTGCGCCGGTTGGGAGGAGCCGAGGATGAGGTGGTGCTGGTGCCAGTCTCCCTTGGGGCTGGCGGAGATCGTCCATTTTGTTTTCCACTATGGTAGGCTATTGTGATTTTTTTTTTCATATGCTATTTGTTTTGGGTTGGTCCTTGTCAGTCCTCCAAACTGTCAATTCAAAAGATCTGAACTTCTGCTCCATACACTTATTTTGAAAAGAAAAGGTTTACCATTATATATTTTGGTACTCAAAATTTTTCGTTGGTTTTACGGCAACACATTGTGAAGACACTGAGGTCAGTATAGTTTGTGAAGGCGGTTGGTATGCTCTTGTACGAGATGCACACTTTTTTTTGGCAGGCTGTTATAAACTCTTTTTTTTCTTGCAATGTATTGCGTATGCTTTTGCATAACTATCTCAAATTGTGAGCATTGCCGACCTCTTCTAAACTTTGGTGTGAATCAAGAAATCGTATTGCAGTTTTGATACGATTATTGCAAAACATGACTAAAGTTAAGCACGCTTTATTGGAGACAAAGAAGAAACCAAGTATCAGCTGGGGCTTGTTGATTACTGCCAATAAGGATCAGCTCCCATCCATGGTGTGTTTCACCTGGCAACCTTGGTGATTGGTGAAGACCAGATATACCTCGTATGAAACATCTGCATGCTCACATATTCGCCGATGTGGTGTGTATATATATGGATACACAACCTGCAATGTTCTTCCATATATTCTGTCACGAATTCTCTGGATCTTACATGAGCATTACTAATCAGATATCTTATTTTCATTGTTCCATATGTCAATAAGTAGCGGTTTATTAGCAACCGATCGGTTTTGCAACAAAAGAGACTAAAAACACAGTGTAGGCTTAGTAACTTTAGGATTTTCTCTCTAATCAGAAAATGGTCTTAATTTGACAAATACTTGGCTGCAAAATCTGCAATGTTTTTGTCAGAGCTCCCTCCTTCCTGCATAGCCTCTTTGGCCTTGTGCATCCACTTGAAAGAATTTCTCTTGTACTCTTCTCCACCCATCACCTCCTTGATGCACCTCTCCACCTCTTCCCTTCTCACCAAGCCTTTCTCGTCTCGACGCGCACGCAGGCCGATCCTCCACGCGCTCTCCACATACTTTGCGACGGTCGGTTGGTCTGCCCATTGCGGTATTGCAATCATGGGTACACCGGTGACAATTGCTTCCGTTGTGGAGTTCCATCCACAATGTGTCAAGAAACAACCTGAAAGCAGGACAATTGCAAGCTCAATTTGTATTCATTGTCAAGAAACAACCTGAAAGCAGGACAATTGCAGGACAATTGTTGTATGCGCAGAATTTTGGATCATTTCATACCTGTTGCTCTATGAGCCAATACCTCCAGCTGAGGGCAAAATGGAACAATTAGGCCTTTCGTGTTGCATTCGTCATGGAGTTCCTGGGGCAACTTATCTGCCTCACTGGACCTCAACACCCAAAGGAAAGGTTGTCCAGAGTTGCACAATCCATGGCCTAGTTCCTCTAGCTGTGTGGTGTCGAGGTTGGCGACCGTGCCGTAGGATGCAAGGAGCACAGAGCAAGGAGCCTGCTTGTCAAGCCATGGCATGCACGGAGAAGTGCTCGAGACGAGGTTGAAGCCATAGGTCTTGTTCGACGGCAGGCGATCATCGCCCAGGTAGAACGACGGCAATGTCGGGCCGACGGTCTTTGCGCCCCACTTCGATTCCATGTAATCCGCCTCCTGCTCAACGAGAAAACAGCAATGTGAATTCGTGCACACAATGGATTGTCTAGATAAAGCAATACATTAGCATTTGTTTTGAAACACAGAAAATGCCAGTATATCTGTTCCCGCTGGTCAAAACAACAAACAGGTGGTGGTCGCTGGTGCTCACCATTGGCTCGAGGTCGCGGAAGGAGTTGACGAGCACGTGGTCGGCCTGGTCCAGCCCGTCGAACTGCGACAGCGCCGAGTCCGTGAACGCCGGGTACCACGCCGGCGCGGCGACGAACGGCGGCACGTCGTCCGGCCCGAGCTCCACGGAGAGCCTGCCCCGGAGCGCGCTCCCGTCCGCGAGCGGCAGCGCGACCCGCCCCGCGGAGACCTCGCCGTACACCACGTCCACCGCGCACATCTGCGTGAAGAACGCGGCCGCGGCCACGCCGGCGTCCCGCGCCACGCGCCGCGCCCATGGCAGGTGCGAGTCGTACACGAGCACCCGGACGGGCTCCTCGCCGTCGTCGGCGAGGCGGAGGAGGAGCCGCGCGAGCGTGTCGGAGCCGGCGGCCTCCATGCGCTGGTCTACCACGAACTAAGCAACACCTCCAAGGAGGGATGCGACACCGACGACGCTGCTGCCCAGACATGTCCTAGGGTTTCCCCCAGTACACGGAGGGAGGTGGAGGATAGCTACTCCCGACACCCTCCAAGAAGGGATAGTGGCACCCGCCGGTGTCACCGCATCGGAGCCGCACGAGCAGGCAAGGATTTCTCCCACACGCCAAACCCCACCGGCCAACCGGAGCCGACCAGCCAAACCACCGCCCAACCATGCGCCATCACGGTTGCGCCGCCACCAACGTCGTCTCGCTGCGAGCACTACCACGAGGCCAAGAAGACCAGAGAGAGGATCCAAGCGACGGGAGCAGCAGCACCAAGTCCGATCGGGAGGGAACCACCTCCACCGCCGTCGTGCGGGAGGACTGCGCCTCCGGCACCGTCGCGGTAGCCGTCTGGACATGGCAACGGGGCATACCAGGCCACCCTTGGCCCGACCAGGCCCGAAACGGGCCCGCCAAGCCCCGACGGCCATGCTGCAGCAGGCTGGCGTCGACACCACCAGCACCCCACTGATCATCGCCGCTCGCCACCGCCTCCTGAGGGCCACATGAACACCATGCCTGTCGCCGGTCCGCCCTGGCTCAGATGGGGCCCGAAGGGCCCATATCTGGGTCGGGCGGGCGCCGCGCTGCCCCGCCGCCGCCCAGAGCTCGCTCCCGCCCACGACAGGAAACCCTGCCGCTACGCAGGACCGCCGCCACCTGAAGACACCGCCCGGAGCCGCATGACGGCGGTGGAGAAGGAGGAGGAGAGGGGGAGAAACCCTAGACGGGGAAGGGCCGGGGGCCATCGCCGCCAACGTCGGCCGGGCCAGGCCCGCGGCGGGCGCCGGCGGCGGTGCCAAGTGAGGAGGAGGAGGAGAGGGGGAGAGCTCACGGGGAAGGAGTTGTGGCGCGGCCGGCCGCCCGCGGGGGCGACGCGGTCGCGGTCGAGAGGAGAGGGGAGCCTTATTAGTGTTTTGTCAATGGCTTTCGATTTCATCTCCTTCTGCGCATGAAACAGTAAAATCGGAACAATTTTTTTTAAAATATTATTATTTTTATTTTGCATGGGACATGTTTGAGTGCATGAGGTCTATGAAGCAGACAGTGGGCGATGTCTCACGGCGTGTATGTTGGGGTGGTTGTTTCGAAAGGCGGCCTGCCTGATTGGCTCTCCGGCGAGCACCATGGGGCGGTGGTGGCTATACCTCTTGTTCGTGTGGGCGGTAAGAGTTGTAGCGGTGGGTCGCTCGGGTGAGTACTTTGTCGTTGGCAGTGGCAGAGCCCCAATTCAGAGCTGGGGATGTGGTCTCGTCGTGCTCCTCTTGAAGACCTCATGGTGGCACGAGAGAGCTACCAAGCGAAAGATCTGCGCTTTGTCGCCGTCGTCGGCGACATTATCTTATTGAAGATATCGTCGCGGTGCTCCTCTCTATGTTTGAGTTCCGCGTGAAAAATCTTGTCCGGTGTGGAATCGGCAACGGCGATGCTTGGCGCCGTTCCCACTTCCGAGGTGTACTAGGGGCGTAGTGTAACGGTGTTCTCAGGTCATCATGTGTTATTTTTCGGTCGCGCAGTCACTTGCGGTCTACGTTCCCCAATTATCTTGGGATCGGCTTTGTAAGTACCTCACCATATCTTGTACCATTCCGGCGTGTACTTTTTGTGATTGTTGCTTTAGGCTAGTCATAGTGGAAAGTAACTTAGACTAGTGTCATGCATAATATGATGCATATAACACTAGTCTATGTTACTACCTTCTGCAAAGTAACTTAAAAGTACTCTCTCCTTTCCGGTTTATAGGGCTCAATTCAAAAATCTCACCAACCAAGGTAGATGGTGAGTGGTGGAATATTTTTTGTAGTTTGCAAAAGCACCTAATTACTCCCTCCATCACAGTATATAGGGCGCCGATGGCGTCGCTCTGGGACCAAGGTGCCTTCTGATAGGCAGGGATTAAGGAGTCGATTGTGCTGCGAAATTGATGGCAAGACGCCTAATGAATCGCTAAAATGACGCTTGGTAACCTTCCCGTCCAATAAAAACTGAAATAGAGCGCATGCATGCGGGAGTACTAATGCTAAGAATTCATGTTCCCACTAGCCAAACCATGCATGCGGGAGTACTAATGCTAAGTAATTAATAGCCTAATTAAGGAGGTGCGCCCTATTTCAAAGGGATTGTGAAAAAAATCTGGTTTTGAAACTGCGCCCTATATACTGTGATGGAGGGAGTAATGCTTTTATTTTCCTCAAAAGATTATGTTTATAAATGCATTACTACCTCCGTCTCAGTTTATAAGTCCTGCGCGTATACCTAGGTTGCCAATTTTCTCACCCTAAAATAAACTATATAACACAAAAATTATACCTTTTAAAAGTAGAAACTCCGTAGTTTATGTTGGTATATTTTTTGTAATATATGACTTGTATTAGATTGGTCAAATTAATGACCTAGGGGTATGCGCACGCTCTGTAAACTGAGAGAGAGGTAGTAGTTGCAATGCATGCATGCATAAAGTACATGAGTTGGTCAATTTTCTCTTAATAATTGCATGCGATGATTTAATGCACCTTGAAATCTGAACATGTGATGGAAAACAACCAAATTGAGCCTTATAAAATGAAAAAACTAAAATTTTGAGATAAGCCCTATAAACCGAAAAGGAGGGAGTACTAAACTAGTCTTGAAATGCGTCATGTTAGTAGCTAAGTTACTTCTAGTATGACAAGCCTGACACACAAAGCGGGATAAAAGCATTGTTGCGAGAATTTTGAATATGCAACTTGGGCAGCGGCACAAACTTTTTGCAAAGACACCCGCTCTGTTGGTTACTATTTACTACCTCCATTCGGGATTAAAAGTCCCACAGACAAGTTCTCTAGGACCAAGGTACAACGGGACTTGTAACTGAATTAATTGCAAGCTGTCCGGTAATCATTCTCTCTCCTACATGCAGCCAATAGAATTATAGGCACTCGAGTATGCACGCAGTCTATTCCCAGCGTGCTTTCTCCGCTGGCTACATATGTACACGGCATTGTGGCTAAAGGGCCCTATAAACCCAGACGAAGGTAGTAGTCGCGAAAGAAGTGAAAGAAATTTTTCTGAATGGAAATATGGAATTTCATTTGGTCGTATAACTTGAATTCAGTTCCAGCAGAAGTTCAATTTTAGCCCAACAAACGCATGCTAGCTAGGAATTTGTACCCTCGATGGAAAACAAAATAAACCGTACGCAGAGAAGTGGGAACGGTAAGCTCCCTCCTCAGTAAATGTTGCGGCACGCCGTCATTATTAGTGGCTAGTGGGCCGGGGCAGTGGAAGCCGAAGCGAAAAGCCTCTCCATCTTCCACCACCCCCGTGTACGTGTGGTTATAAACCCTAAACCCCAAACCCTAAACCCATCTTCCACCATCCCCGTGTGGTTATATACTACCGGACCCGGCCGTGTAGCCAATTAGTTCGCACGGTACTGCTCCGTGATAGAGCAGCGGTAGATGGAGAAGGTGGAGGCGTCGCACGACGAGGAAAGCATGAAGCCTGCCGCCGCCGCCGCTGATTTCATCGTCACCGTCGACCCGGCGGCTCTCAACTGCCCTGTCTGCTCCGCACCCCTCAAGCCCCCTGTATTTCAGGTACCCTAGATGTTCTGCCTGCATTCTTTTGTTCATCCATACAAAGTTGCGCATGCGTTTATGTTTGCAAATGCAAAGCGGTCGGTGACCTTGTTCGAATTCTTCCAATGTTGTGTCTGCAGTGTGCTGCCGCCGGGCACGTCGTGTGTTCGTCCTGCCATGGCAAGCTCTTGCACAAGGACAGGTGTGAGGGCTGCTTCGCGATAGAACGCATCCTGCGATCCGCCCGGGCCCCTTGCTCCAACTCCAAGTACGGCTGCACCGCCCAGACGGCCTACTACGGCGACAACGAGAACGAGCACGAGCGGGCATGCCCGTACGCGCGGTGCTTCTGCCCCGAGGCTGGCTGCGGCTTCGCTGGGTTGACCGGCGGCGAGCTCCTGCACCACCTCACCGCAAACGACGGCGAGCACAAGTGGCCGTCCACCGAGCTGAAGAAGTACGGCACGCAGCTGAACCTGCCGGTCCAGGACGGCGTGCGAGCTCTCCACGGCGCGGACGGGCGCCTTTTCCTCGTCAAGTTCGCGCCGGCGGCGCCATTCGGCCACGCCACGTCCGTGGTGTGCGTCGAGCCTCGCGCCGCGGAGCCCAGGTTCAGTTGCCACATCGATTTCCGCGGCCGCGCCATGGGCTGGAAGCAGTCCTGTGATTTTCGGATCAGAAGCTCCTCCCTCTGTCTCAAGCGGGTTGCCGACGGAGAGCTACGTATTTGTTGTGCCCAGGCCCAGTGTTTCTGGTCTAGCCGCCAGTGTCGCAGTCACCATCGCCGATATCCACCCGCCTGCTGCCAAGGAAAAGCAGGTTAAGAAAAAGAAAAACGAGAAGCTCCGAAAGCATGTTAAGCAAAATGGCAATGTCCAACCGAAGGCGGTTCCGGGAAAAAGATTGCTTGCTCGTCAGCGTCAATGGGAAATGCAAGGTCATCAGCCAACTACTCAAGTGGGATCCGGAGTGAAGTGAAGGTGTCCAGGGACCGGCCGGGGGTCAGTTGTTCTACGTATGAACTGGATAAACTGAACATACGCATGAGACTGCTTATTGAAATGGATTTCCTTTTGTGGGAAAACATAATTGTTTTTTGTATGCGAAACTTACCCGGACCTAAATCTTTGTTAATTGTCTTAGTTATTCGAACTTGCAGTCGATGAATTTATGTTGCCACTTTTGATGAAACGCTTTTGAGTGCTAGTTCTAGATACATCCATTTCTGAGACAAGTAATTCCGAACGGAGGGAGTAGTTGGTAGCTATCTGTGTGGGGATGCAAATTTGGAACCATCAGTGGTACCCTCCGACCCTACTTAGTTCAACTGAATGAACTAAAATTTCAGAAATCACCTGACTTTTGAAAAATTAGTTCATTTGGTTGAACTAAGAGGGTCGGAAAGTACTAAATTAATTCTTTGATCTAAATTTCACCTACTAGTACTTATAATACTTCAGGAGCTAATGAATCAATTCCTTGTCAACCGCAACAAAAACTCGTTCCTTTTGGATACCCTTTAGGTTCAGGCTTTGCATCCCTATATCTATGGTTATGAATAGATTAAGAAAACAAAGTACTCGGGGTGTGGTTATGAATATATCCTCCATTTATAACCAACCTTCATAGCCTGCAAAGCCCACTGGAAACTTCTCCAGAATTGTGAAGGGTGGTTATCCTGACTGCACAGAATATTAGGATTCCTAGTGTTATATTTACTATCTACCACTCTCTTCCACAAGGATCCTTCTCCTGCAATGTATCTTTTGACCCATGCACCACCAATCAGGCACAAGTTCATATCTTGCAGGTTTAAGACCCCCATGCCCCCATATTCCTCTTTTTCGAAACGGAGGCAAAGATTGCCTCATCTATTAATTAAGCAGAAGAGAATTGCCCAGTTAATTACGGAAAACCGGGCAAAAACCGGAACAACAAGGCCAAGCCCACTCCCATAGACAGAAACACAGAGGGCAAAGCCCACCCTAATCGACGACAAGTCGACTTGCGGCCAGACAACGCAGCTCCGACTCTGACGGAGAACTCAGAAGGACAAAACCAGACACAGCTAGCGCCACGGAAGATCGCCGAACGGGCACCTACAGCCAGTCATCGTACACCACAGGGCCCCGCCGCCGCAGCTTCGACTCAACAGCAACAAGCAACCCGAGGCAAAACCGTGGACACGCCGGAGAAGAGCCGACTACCGCAACCATTGTCACGTCGCCGACATCGCTCCCATCATCATCGTTGCCACAAGAGTCTGGTCGCCACAGAGATTCTCTCGGGGCCGCCGCCCCGACATCCACCGCTCCGTCGTGCCCAGCGCAATCAACCGGCACCGCCTTCCGGGGCCGCCGCCCCGACATACCACCGCTCCCCTCGAGCAGCAACGCCGCACAACCCAGCTGCCCGCAGCCCACGCTGCTCAAGGTAACCGCTCGCAGACCACGAACGTCGCACGACATCCGGGGCCGTCGCCCCGACATAAAGTCAGACCGCCTCCTCTGAGGCGCATCGACCGAGCCGACATCCCTACCGCCCAAGCGGAACAAGAATGCCACCCAACCAATGTCAAGCCAGAGCCCCACCTCATAGAGCTGCCACTCGCATTGTTCCCGAAATCGCCATCTCGACGCACAATCAGAAACCACCCGGGGCCGCTGCCCCGACGTCCACTGTCCCCGTTGACGAAGAGATCCGTGCAAATTGCAAAATGCTGACTCTCCAAGGCGATGCCTCAAAGAAGGATACGATGTAGCCGCCGTCAACACCCGCTTCGACCACCGAAGCTAGGGATTTCTCCCGGAGAGTCGTGAAATGGAGCTCCACGGCAACGCCTTCAAGGGGAGTGACACCATGGCGCCACCGTTGCCGGCACCGACCCAAAGTCGGGGCTAGACCTTCGCCCGGAGCTCCATCACACCTTCCGATCCGAGCAGATCCGAAGCACTGCACAGCACACCATCCACATGGTCGACGTCCACCGGCTCCACCTCGTGATGCGCGCGGACCCGCCAGATCCGCGGCCTCCCAATCACCTCGTTGTGACCCACACACGGCAGATCCGCGACGGCTGGGCCACCCCGCGCCGCCGCCGTGCCTCAGCACGACCCCCTTGCGCTGCTGCCGCGCCTCAGCACGGCCCCTTGCGCCGCCGCCGTGCCGCTTGCACAGCCCTGCCCAGGCCACAGATCCACAGCGCACTGCGCTGGGCGTCAAATCCGCACCAGCAGAGCAACCCAAGACCGCCAGGCCTACAGCACCCTCCAAGCGCCGCCCCAGGCCTCTCGCGCTGAAAGTGCTAGCACCATGCCCGACCCGCGAGCACCCACTGGAGTGGCCGTCCCGCGCCGCCCCATCTAGAGGAGAAGGAAAGAGACCCCGCCGCCGCCGTGCCGCGCGGGCTTTGCCCGGCAATGCCTGCCGGCGGCGGCGAGGGGAGGAGGGGCGGAGGGGTGTTACGCTCGCGGCGGCTGGGGTTAGCTCCTGGCCGCTCGCGGGAGCGGCCGAGGAGCTCCGAGCCCCCCAAAATCTGCTATTGGAGAATATGGAGCCGAGAGTGGCCCTAGTTATGCCCCCATATTCTCACTTCATACAGATAGACCCCCAATTAGCTAGGTGTATCTTATGAGCCCATTCACTATCACTCCATACGTTGTTAGCCATATGAGAGTTAATCAGATTAATAGCCCATTTAGGAACTTAAAAAAGACAACAGATACAAAGGTATACTAGCAAGACATGTTTTAATAAGAGTAACTTTTCCTAAATAAGACAGTAGTTTACGTCTCCACCCTGCAATCCTAGCCAGGATCTTATCTATCAAATAGTGCAGGTCCTCTCTGCTCAATCTATAAAATGTAGAGGTATGCCCAAATATTTAATTGGGAAGCCCCCTACAATACACTGGAAGATATCAACAAAACTCTCAATTTCTGTGTCTTCCATATTAATTGGTACTAGTGCACTCTTATGATAACTAATTCTCATCCCAGAAACCTGTTCAAAACAGGTTAAAATCCACTTCAAATTAAGAGGTACACTATTGTCATTTTCTAAAAATAAAAGAGTATCATCCACGTACTGTAAGGGCATCTCCAGCCGTTGGCCCCCCAGGGGGCGTCTAAAAGCGCCGCCTGGGGGTGAGCCGGCGCAAAGAAAGGCCCTGGGGGCGAGTCGTCGCCCAGCCGTCGGCCCCAGGGCCGCCCCCAGGCGAGTGTTTAAAAAAAAAAGAGGGCCGTTCGGCGAAGCTATGACATAGAGTAGTTAAATTTCTGCTAAACATGGCGAATTTCGGCCAAATTCGCCCATTTTCATTACATTAAGCTAATCTAAAAAAAAGGGGCTGAAGTCGTCGCCGCCATCGTCGTCGTCGGCCTTCTCCTCCTTGACGCGGACGCCCCGGCTGGACCCGACGTCGCCATGGTGGACTGGCGTCGGCGCGTCGTCGTCGTCGTCGCTGTCGCATAGGACGACGACTTCATCTTCGTCGCGGCCGCGTCGGCGCTCCTCGAAGCGGCGCAGGGCGGCGCGCTGGCGCTCCTTCGCCTTCTCCCGGCGCGCCTTCTCCATAGCAATGGAGTCCTGGCGCGCCCATTCTAGGGCCGCGTCGTCGTCGACGAACTCCGCCTTCACCGGCGCCAGCCCCGGCTCCGTCTTCACCGGTGCCAGCCCCGGCTCCGTCTTCACCGGCACCAGCCCCGGCTCCGTCTTTGGCTTGACGAAGCGCGGAGGAGCCGACGAGGAGGAGGCGCACCGCCGCCTCGTTGATGACGATGCGGCGCTGCGAAAAGCGCCGCCGAAGCGGCGACTCCGCCGCAGGCTTGGCCTTGGCGCCGAGCAGGGCCGGAGTGCCGGAGGAGTGCGACTAGGATCGGGAGGAGGAAGAGGAAGAGGAGGACCCGAACCACCTTGGCGCCCATGGCCCGATGCGCCGGTGCGGCGCTGGGGGGTACGCCAACGGCGGGTCGTTGTCGCCCTCGAGGTGCATGAGCACGCCCTCGAGTGTGCGGCCGGGACGCCCACCGAGGTGGCGCCGCTGTTTCGCCGCCGCCGACCACCGGCGCGCCACAGTGGATGCCAACGCTGCTGCTGGCGGCGCCAAATACGCCGCCCGTGCCGCGTGGTTGTCGGCGGCGTACTAGGGGAGGGAGCGTTGGGCGTCGGTGAGGGACGCGCGCGCGATCTCGACCTCCTCGGCGAAGTACTCCGGCTTCGCCTCGGCGTCGGGCAATGGGGGAATGGGCACTCCCCCGGCGCTGAGCCTCCACCCCGATGGCCCGGCGCGCATGTCCGGCGGCACCGGGATATTCGCCTGGAACAGGAGCCAGGACTCCAGAACGCGGAGCGAACGGCGGCCAAAGCCGTTGGCCGCCGCCTCGTCTCCGGGGAAACGTTCTGCCATGGCGACGGCGCTCGGGAGAGGCAGGGAGAGGGAGGGGCTGGACGGCGCGGGGCGGTGGGGCTGGTGTGGGTACAGGAGAGTGGAGTGGAGGCCGCCTGCTTTTATAGCGGGCGCGCGCTGTGTACGCTGCGCGTAGGGAGGGGAGGCGTCGGCGCCGTCCGTGAAGCGCCACCGTGAAGAATCAATGGCAAGGCTGATGGCGGCAGCCTTGCCATTGATTCCCGCGAAACCGAGGCCGTTGGGGAGACGAGGCGCCGAAGTCGCTGACGGCTGGCCCGCGGCTTCTTCGTGCTAAAACAACTTCGCCTGGCGCCCCAGCGCGGTTTGGGCTGGGTCCGCTGGCGCTGTTTTCGCCCAAGCCGGCGATTTTCGGCGCCCTGGCGCGATCGGGCCGTTTTTTGGCGCCGACGAAAAAATCGCTGGGAGGCCTTCTTGGCGCGGCTGGAGATGCCCTAAGCACATGACACCCCCCCAACAAGTTCAGGGCACAACCCCCTCACTAAACCAGCCTGTGATCCCTTGATCAGCATATTGACAATTCAGATTGTACACAAAAAGATCATTGATAATCAATGTATTTTTGATGTATATTTTTACATGTTTACGCCCTCACTCTCTCCACTCACTCGGTCTCCCCCTCAATCCCCCGCGACGTCATCAATTTCCAACATGTTCTGACATCATTTGCCATTTTTCAGTAACCGATTTGTTTAGATCAGAGCTAAATGACTGTGAAATTGAAAATCACTACAAAACGAACTCTGAAAATGTTGAAACTTGGCATGGTATCATCATTTCACCCCGCATAGCATGTGCGAAAGAGTAGAGAGGGTCACGACAAAAACTGGACGCACTTCGTGTACAAACTGGATAATCTCTTTCGAAGTATCAGGGTTTCGGACGAGAACTCATCTGTTACACAGGCGCTTCATTTTTTAAAAACTTATTTGAACTTGTTTAGATAGCTAAATGACCGTGAAATTGAAAATCAGTCCAAAATGAAGCATTATGCAGCATTCGAAGCAACTAAAGCAAAAATATTCACAAAGAAACTAAATACAGCAAAAAAAACTACTCAGAAATAAATAGAAGGAAAAAATAAAGCAGAAAAGAAAATACTATATAAAAAATTACTCAAAAAGAAATAGAAGAAAATAAATAATGCAAAAAAGAAAAAACTAAATAAAGCAAAAATATTCACAAAGAAACTAAATACAGAAAAAAACTACTCAGAAATAAATAGAAGAAAAAAATAAAGCAGAAAAGAAAATACTATATAAAAAAATTACTCAAAAATAAATAATGCATAAAAGAGAAAAGCTATATAAAAAATAGTTGGGGCGCTGCCTGGTGGGCCTACCAGATCTAGGGTGTGCAAATTCAAGCCCAGAAGGGCCGACAGGCTCACAAGGCAGCGCACCCTAGTTAGGCCTAGAAGCCTGCTATATAGAGGAGTTCGAAAAAGCAGCCGCGGCTGGGTTTATAAACCAGTGCGGCTGCCCTTCGCTCGGTGAGGTGGGACTAAACGCAGTGCACCGCGGGTGGCAGCACACGACCATTAGTACCGGTTGGTGGCTCTAACCGTTACTAATGGTAGCCCTTTAGTACGGTTGGAGCCACCAACCGGTACTAAAGGCCCTCGTTTCCCGCCGCTTGGCCTGGCCAAAATTGGCTTTTAGTACCGGTTGGTGGCTTCAACCGGTACTAAAGGCCCCTCCTATATATATGGCACTTCCAAAAAATCAGTTCCATATCGACCACTTCTTCCCTTTCTGCTGACATCGCTGCTGCGCCGCCGCCGCCGCCGCCGCCCTCGCTTCGCCGCCGCCTTCGCCGTCCCCTTGGCCCGTCGTCGCCGCTCGCGCCGTCGTCGCCGTCTCGACCGATATTACGCCGCCGCGACGCTTCGCCCACCGCCCGTGTTGTAGCGCCGTCCTCTGCCGCCAGACGCTGTCGTCGCTGCCCGTCGCCGCCAGACACCGCCGCCCGTCGCCGCCGTCGACGCCGCCGCCCCCCGGCCCGCTCTCGTACCCACACATACACACATGCATAGACACACACACACACATACACACACTACACACACATATGTACACACGCATACACACACAGTACTACACACACACATATTTTCTGTTTTCTATTGTTTAGATTAATGTTAGATGAATTAGTTAGAAAAGTTGTTAGCTAGATGAATATAGGACTAGTTTATTTTTAGTAAATGCTTAGCTAGTTGAACTAGTTGAAATAATATAACTAGTTTATTTTTAGTAAGAAAATTTAGGTATATGAGATTATTTGAACTAGTTGAATTAATATAACTAGTTTATTTTTAGTAAGAAAATTTAGATATGAGATTATTTGAACTAGTTGAATTAATATAAATAGTTTCATTTTAATAAAAAAAATTAGGTATATGAGATTATTTGAACTAGTTGAATTAATATAAATAGTTTATTTTAGTAAGGAAATTTAGGCATATAAGATTATTTAACTAGTTGAATTAATATAACCAGTTTATTTTTAGTAAATGCTTAGTTGAACTAGTTGAATTAATATAACTAGTTTATTTTTAGTAAGAAAATTTAGGTATATGAGATTATTTGAACTAGTTGAATTAATATAACTAGTTTATTTTTAGTAAGAAAATTTAGGTATATGAGATTATTTGAACTAGTTGAATTAATATAACTAGTTTCATTTTAATAAAAAAATTAGGTATATGAGATTATTTGAACTAGTTGAATTAATATAAATAGTTTATTTTAGTAAGAAAATTTAGGTATATGAGATTATTTGAACTAGTTGAATTAATATAACTAGTTTATTTTTAGTAAGAAAATTTAGGTATATGAGATTATTTGAACTAGTTGAATTAATATAACTAGTTTATTTTAGTAAGAAAATTTAGGTATATGAGATTATTTGAACTAGTTGAATTAATATAACTAGTTTATTTTTAGTAAGAAAATTTAGGTATATGAGATTATTTGAACTAGTTGAATTAATATAACTAGTTTATTTTAGTAAGAAAATTTAGGTATATGAGATTATTTGAACTAGTTGAATTAATATAACTAGGTATTTTTAGTAAATGCTTAGTTGAACTAGTTGAATTAATATAACTAGTTTATTTTTAGTAAGAAAATTTAGGTATATGAGATTATTTGAATTAGTTGAATTAATATAACTAGTTTATTTTTAGTAAGAAAATTTAGGTAAGAGATTTTAATAGAAGTAGTTGAATTAGTTGAATTAATTGAATTAGTAAGTGTTTAATGTTTCGCCTATATGAACATAGGAAATGTCGTCTGACGACGAAAAAGATTTCATTATGTGCAAATACTGTGAAGACCAGCGTGGCCTGTGCGACATAAATTTTCTTGTTGATGATAGGCGATTCAACATCAAGTTGGATGAGACCTTCGGATTCGATACAGTAAGTCACAACGACAAGTCTTTTTTTCGTAATTAAGCATGACTTATATATGCTTCATTTGCTTCAACTTATAATTTTTAATTTTCACTATTCTATTAGCGCATCCCCTGCCATGCAAGAATTTTTGTCTTGGAAAAGATAGGTTTCAATGCTATGGAAACTATGGAGGTAAAGAGAGTTTACCTGAAAACTGAGCATGGTTATACTTTCAACGTCAAAGTATACAATGCAAACACGTACACCTATTTTGAATGCAAAACTTGGCAAGCACTATGCAAGGCTTATGCATTTGAGCCTGATATGGTTATCACCTTTGATATTCGTCCGGAAGATGATATTAAAGGTAACAGAGACATCTGGGTCGATGTGCAGACGCCTCCAGTTCTACCATTATGTGAGTTCTTCTCAACTATATTTTTGTCTTTGATATTGCTTATTCAAAAATAATTGACAACTAATTTCTATTGACAGCTTATTTCCATTCAAACAAACATGTCCGGCGCTTGGTAGACAGGACCTACTACTGTCCCGGAGCTGAACTAAACTGCGAGGAGATAAGTCATTATGTTTCATGGCTTGAGGATCTTCATATTGTCAAGACATATTTTCTTCATGCACTTAGAAATGTTAGTACTCAAAACATGTGACCAATAGTGATCGTATTGAACTACGGTCACATTATTTAGGAATGATGGTAAGATTTTACTATTTGTCCTTAGTGCATCTTTTGCATACATATTTTTTTGCTAAACTTTCATTGCTAAATATATTAATTAAGTACTATACGATGTTCTTCAACGGGGACTCCCGATAACAGTTGTGCCTCAAGGGATCGAGACTAAAGGTCGCATGTCAATTGTTAGCTTACGGCCAAGATATCCTACATTGCACATGAGTGCATTCAGGATTTCTAGAAGCGATGAATGCTTAATAGTGAAAGATTGGAGGAAATGTTAATGATCGCAGAGAAGTACTAGGGGCAGCAATGAGAAGCGCAGCCCATGATTAGGAGACAGGTTCATCTGCATGCTCCAGTATGATGAATCAGGAGAGCTATACATGTTCTATGCTATTTTACCTGAGAGAGAGCAGCAGGAGTGATTCATGCTCTTAGTACTTGTCCTCTCATGTCCGTGTTCTTCGTCCTGAACTTAATATCAAAATGGGATTTGCTTTTGTGGTGTTATGAACGCTTATAATATCATGACCATCATGTTGAACTCGATGATATTTTTGCTTCTGGTACAAGTGAATGTTTCTTCTTTAAGCTAGTGTTGGTGGTGATTAGATAGCGGTAATGACTATGATGATTAAATAGTGATAATGACGACTACAATGATTTTTAGCTATAGCTAGAGTATATATACTCATGTTGATGATATGATGCAAGAGTTTTTATATTAATATGATGATGAGTTATTATATCATTTAATGAAAGAAATCACAGATTAGTTTCAGCTGGATGGATCCAGTCGAAACTAATCTGTGGTACTTTCACCTAATGATTTAACAACTCATTATAATGTAAAACAATCACTAAATTAAATTGAAAACACAAAACTAAAGGAAAAATTAAAAAAAACACCCAAACATTTAGTACAGGTTGGTGTTACCAACCGGTACTAAAGCCCTACACGCACTCGGGCCTGGCTCGTGCCACGTGGTGGCACTTTAGCGCCGGTTCGTGACGAACCGATACTAAAGGGGGGAGGGGACCTTTAGTCCCCATTCTTTAGTGCCGGTTGCCGAACCGGCACTAAAGGCCGTTACGAACCGGCACTAAAGGCCGGTTCTGCACTAGTGGTTTCTTTATGAATCAAACTAATCATAGCAAAATTAAGCCTAAAGATGTCTAAGTTGCCATCAAACCAATCATCAAACATATTGACCAAATCGGATTTAACTATATCCCAGAATTCCTGAGAGAACATAAAAGGTAAACCATTTGGTCCAGGAGCCCCATCTGAGTAGGAACCAAAAACAGCATTCCTAATCTCTTCTTCAGTAAAACTAACCTCTAATCTAGCATTTTCCTCTCTAGTGACTTTTTCACCCTAAGTGAAAAAAATCAGCCACTAGGGAAAAGCCTAGCAGTAGTGCCGGTTTTAGGTGCAGCAGTAGCGCGGGGATGCGTACTATTGATACGGCGCTACAGCTAAAGTGTATCAGTAGCGTGTGTCTGCCCGCGCTACTTCTATACCTGCTTAGCAGTAGTTGGTAGTTACTAGCAGCGGCACCTCTCTACCCACACTGTTACTATTATTACGTATTTCTTTTTTGTTTTATGTCCTATTCATATGTCATTATACAAATTTTCATATAGTAGCAATTTAGAGATTGTTTTTACATCAGAATGAGTTATTACATCATTGGGTGAAAGAACCGTGGATTGGTTTCAAGTGCATGGATCCAAAGTGGTCACTTTGGATCCATCCACTTGAAACTAAACCGCGGTTTTTTCACCCAATGACATAATAACTCATCATCATCATCATATCATTAACAACTTATCGTCATAATACATCATTATCATGTAACAACTCCTCCTCATCATCATTGGGAACCACTAGGGATCAGACTACTGATCCCTAGCTATCCATCAGACCAACCCACTGCCGTACGATTGGGGGTGATCTGAGTGTCCGATCTAATAGGCTAGCTGGACGTGGGCCTTTGGTAGTTAAGCGGGATTTGGTAGTTTCCATCCATCAGCGCTAGGTTTTAACTGCTAAAAGAAACTGCTCCATGAATCACGCACGACCTGTACTTTCCATGCACCAGCTTCCATATCTAAACAATTTTCGCCTGGTGATGCTTCCCATTAATTACCCTCAACAAACCATCAATATTTCAGCTTCAAGCATTGCAAACCATGCTTCATAACTGTATGTTTATTCGGAAGTCATGCTCCAACACTACAACCATTCTTCATAATCTGTAGTAAATCGCAGCACTATCAAGTGGCGCGCTTTCTTCATTTTTTAGATAAAATGCTTCCATGCATTATGCTTCCAATTCTTTGATTTACTAGCAATTCAGTTGCTTAGTACAAAATTTAATAAATCTGCATAACTTATTAATGTATTGTTTCGGCAGCAACAAAATTAACGGATCATACATCCATGATTTAAATTAGACATGTTCCAATTTTGTGTTTTAGAGAGGTTATATATCACAAGTGATTCAAATTCTCATCTAGTAGCAATATTTAAATGTTCATCACATATGCTTCCATGCTTTGAATTATTGTTTCAACCATTGTTATTGTATGCTTCCTTTTCTATTTTCGTAGATGCTTAATATGTTGTAATCGAAGTTACTTGCTTCCGACAGAAATTGTACATGGATTCATAGAATATTATTCAGTGCTTCATCAACATAAAAAGAAGAGCAAAAAATGCACCGTTTAGTTTCATTGCCTGCTTCAATAGTAGCACCGACACATAAGCACATATTCATGTTAGTTGCTTCCTTATTGTAACAATATTGTTTTAGTTCGCGAGTAGAATTGTGGCATAGCCGCTGATGGGAGAGGGGGATGTTGTTGCTGTCGGTCGACATCCTTGCCATTGCCGCTGCTACCCCTAGCAGCCACCTCGTTGTTGTTGTCTCCATCTACACACTGGCCCTCGATGGCCGCAGAGAAGCCCTTGGTGAAGCGAAGGTCACCACTCCGCTGTTGCTCATGGCATTGTGCAACAAACTTTGCTTCCTACATAGGAGTATGCATCAAACATTGCTTCCAAAGATGTTAGAATTTGCACCCGAAGAAAATAAGGAGCACATTGTAGTGATAGCCAAAATATCTTAGCATTACTATCGAAGCATTATAGGAGTATGTACTAGAGAAGCATTATAGAGCAAAGCTAGGAAGCACTTGCTCACGTGATGGAAGCATTTTTTACATGGAGTAGAAACATATTCTCATGCTGATGAACTATTTTCCCTTGCACGAAAACAACCACGACAAATAGACAGAACAACAGGGAAGGAAGGGACGACGACACAAATGATGCAGTGACATAGCGAGCGTACATGATCGTCGACGGGCGTGGGCGTGCTGAATCACGCTCTCAGTCGAGCATGGACATGTCGTTGGCGCCGAATAGGATCGTGGCAATGGCCACAACGCAGTAGCGGTCGGCGACGAGGGAGGCAAAGTTTTTGTTGTAGCCGCGACAGCATCAACGGACGAGGATGGACGAACAGGAGTATTACTTGCCTGGTATGTCCAACCTAAGCTCCGTTTCCAAAGAAAAACTATGGAAGCAAATTATCATGTGACGCAAAACAGTTGTACTATATATTAGAAGCACCATCTGAATGCACGAATTCATTACAACGTCTTACCAAGCACCGGCGGCAACAAACAAAGATGAAAGTGCAGACCTCAGCAAATTAAGTCGCGAATGTACGTATCTCCGCCATGTAGGACTGCGGCGGTGTGTGGGTAGGCAGGATGGGCCAGGGGCGAGGCCGCTCACGAATCCGGCGACCTCGGCGGGGGACGAGGCGCCAAGCAGGGTCATGGGCTCTTCCAGGGTTTTGTCGCATGCTCCGGCGGCCACCAGGCCGAGCGCCGTATAGATGCACAACGGCGAGCTGGTCAGTGGGGTGGCCATGATGCCCGGGGAGAAGGGGATCTGGTCGAGGAGGAGATCGGGCCAGTGCGGCTGTGATTGGAATCAGGAGAGATTAGGTGCGGTATTAGGGGGAGATTTATGTCCGTGGGCTGCGGGCTGTTTGTTCGTACCGTTGTTTTTTTTACAAAAGAAGCACAATTTCCGAGGTATTAGATTTCAGTTGAATCAACGGTGTTGGACTGGTCTGACGCTGGACGTTTACCAGACTATAGATAGAGAGTGTTTCCCATCATCATTTTCGTCCATGAGACATCATATATATATATAACTGTCACGCCCTCTATGCGGCTATATCTCCCACGTGTCGAAGCACGACTTAGAGGCATAACCGCATTGAAAGCAATGTCGCAAGTGAGGTAATCTTCACACAACCCATGTAATACATAAGGGGAAAAGATACATAGTTGGCTTACAATCGCCACTTCACACAATTACATGAATAAAGCATTACATCATACAGATACAATCAAGGTCCGACTACGGAACCAAAATAAAAGAAGAACCCCAAATGCGACAAAAGTCCTCGATCGACCCCAACTGGGCTCCACTACTGATCAACTAGAACGAAACAACACAAAGGGCAAGATCTTCATCGAGCTCCTCCTTGAGCTTGGTTGCATCACCTGCTCGGTAACATAGGCACCTGCAAACTGGTTTTGGAAGTATCTGTGAGCCACGGGGACTCAGCAATCTCGCACCCGCGAGATCAAGACTATTTAAGCTTATGGGTAAGGTAAAGGCATGAGGTGGAGCTGCAGCAAGCGACTAGCATATATGGTGGCTAACATACACAAATGAGAGCGAGAAGAGAAGGCAAAGCACGGTCGATAAAAGTATGATCAAGAAGTGATCCTATAGCAACCTACGTCAAGCATAACTCCAACACCGTGTTCACTTCCCGGACTCCGCCGAGAAGAGACCATCACGGTTACACACGCGGTTGATGTATTTTAATTAAGGTCAACTTCGGGTTTTCTACAACCGGACATTAACAAATTCCCATCTGCCACATAACCGTGGGCACGGCTCTCGAAAGTTTATACCCTGCAGGGTGTCCCAACTTAGCCCATGACAAGCTCTCACGGTCAACGGAGGAATAGACCTCCACCCGAGACACTCCGATCAGACTCGGTATCCCGGTACAACAAGACATTTCGACAGGGTAAAACTAAACCAGCAACACCGCCCGAATGTGCCGACAAATCCCGATAGGAGCTGCACATATCTCTTTCTCAGGGCACACTCAGATGAGACTAGCTACGAGTAAAACCAACCCTCAAGTTTCCCCGAGGTGGCCCCGCAGGCAGCTCGATTCGGACCAACACTCAGAGGAGCACTGGCCCGGGGGGGTTAAAATAAAGATGACCCACGAGTCTGCAGAACCCAAGGGAAGGTGGTAGGTTGTTAGTGCAAATGGTAAAACCAATGTTGGACATTGCTGGAGAAGCTTTACTTAAGGCGAACTGTCAAGGGGTTCCCATTATAGCCCAACCGTGTAAGGAACGCAAAATCCGGGAACATAACACCGATATGACGAAAACTAGGGCGGCAAGAGTGGAACAAAACACCAGGCATAAGGCCGAGCCTTCCACCCTTTACCAAGTGTATAGATGCATTAATTAAATAAGATATATTGTGATATCCCAACAAGTAAACATGTTCCAACAAGGAACAACATCTCCATGTTCCAACAAGGAACAAACTTCAATCTTCACCTGCAACTAACAACGCTATAAGAGGGGCTAAGCAAAGTGGTAACATAGCCAATCAACGGTTTGCTAGGAATGGTGTCAAAGGTTAGAGGTTTGACATGGCAATTTGGGAGGCTGACAAGCAAATGGTAGGCATCGTGGCATTGGCATAGCAAAAGAGCGAGCAAACTAGCATAGCAAAGATAGTAGTGATTTCGAGGGTATGATCATCTTGCCTGAAATCCCGCAAGGAAGAAGAACGAGTCCATGAAGAAGACAAACGGACGAAGTCGAACGAATCCTCACAACTCCGGAACGAAACCGAAGCTAACGAGAGAAGCAACCCGGAAAGAAAACAAACAACATAGTAAACAACCATCACATAACACATGGCATGATGCGCAAACAAGTATGATGCATGTCCGGTTTAATGAGGCATGGCATGGCAAAGTGCACAAAACAAACTTACAAATTAAGTGGAGCTCAATATGCAACGGAGTTGCAGATTGACGAAACACCACAACAATTATTTAGTTCTCTCTCGGTTATGAACATGACAAGATTAAATGTTGGTTAACATGGCAAGAGGTGAGGCATATGAAAACTATACCATCTAAACAATTTAAATGGGGCCGGATATAAAAGCAACAAATCCGGTAAATCCCCATATGTCATTTAGCAATTTAAAGCAACAACAATTTTAAGCATTTTTAATTGTTGTTATCATGATGCGGATGACATATACAAGTTTTATGCAATTTTTATGAAAACATTAACAGGAGCATGATATGAAGCATTTGTCGCCATGGCGGAAGGAAAAGGGTGTCACGGCGGTGAAACAAAAATGGTGCCACGGCAACGATAACGAAAATGGTGCCACGGCAACGATAACGAAAATGGTGCCACGGCAACATTCCGATGATCCGATAACTCTTTGAGATACCGGTGCAAAAGAGCAAGTGTGCGGATGTGCGGAACATGCAAAAGATGGTGGGGTGCTCCCGACTACCGGGTTCCCACGGGTCGACGGCATGGCAAACGAGGAGGAACGTGCAAAGACAAACGGGCACGGCACAAACACGAGCATCTCAACATGCAAGGGCATCTCATCGCGGTCGTCTCGGGTTATACCTTCGAAGCGTGCGTTTTAGGAGCGGTTCGAGTCGTCGAGGGAAGTAGTCGTTCACGGGTCGTCGTGGAAGTAGTGGTACACGTTTCGTAGTTGTTCGGGTCACGAAGAGGAACTTGACGTCCACGAAATCTTCGAGGGTCGACGGTAGTGGTACACGGGCCGTAGGGGAAGTAGTTGTACTCGTGTCGACGGTAGTGGAAGTAGTGGTTCACGCCGACGGTAGTGGTTCACTCGGCGGTCTTTGGCAATGGTCGTCGTACACGGTTCACAGACGTTCGGGTCTTCCGTAGAGGTACTTGACGCATCTCGGATGTGTAGTCGTACACGCACGTAGATGTACTTGACGGAGTAGTCGTACTCGGTGAATCCGCGTAGTTGTACACGGGTCATAGTGGTACTTGGCAAAATCCACGGGTGGTCTTGGCGTGCAGCGAACAACAAGACAGAAAGCAAGGCATGGCGAAGGTGAGGTTGCAGCTGCCTTGGGCATGAACTCCAGCGACGGGACTTGGTGAAGAGCAGCAGCAGCGAGGCTTGCTGCCGGCGTGGGAGGGCGGAGGATGGAGCATCTCCAGCGAGGTGGAGGCGCAGGCGCGGAGCACACGGAGTTGGACGAGGAGGCGGGATGAGCGGCAGCTGCCTGGTGTGACCGACGACTGGATCGGGAGCTCCTCTCCGATCTGGAGTGCGAGGGGCGAGGGTGCGGAGGCAGCAGGGCACGGCGAAGACCTGGCGGCGGCGGCGGTGCTCGAGGGTGCAAGAACTCGCTGCTGTCGGCGGCGAGGTCGAGGAGGGGCACGTGGCCGCGGAGTTGAGGACGCGGGCGGCGGCCAGGCAGCAGACGAGGAGGAAGACAGTATGTGGGGGCGTCTCCTGGTTCGGCGCGACGAGGAAGAAAGGAGGAGGGGGATCGAGGGAGATGGGATCGGGCTGAGCGAGGGGCGTTGCGGCGCAAGGGAAGGGATCAGGGGAGCGATCGGGTCGAGAGGAGAGGAGGCGGATCGGGCAAGGGAGAGATGGGGCGCAGAGGAGGGTTCGCTAGGGTTAGAAGGCAGGGGCCGGCTGGGCCTTGGGCTGCGGAGGGAGCAGGCTGGGCCTGGCTGCTGGGCCAAAAGGCTGCACTCTCTCTTCTCTCTCTCATTTCCCATTAAAACAAAACAGAAAAAGAGAAAGAAAAGAAAGAGAAGGATAGGCAAAGAATTAGCACATGCAAATAATATTCTTGGACTCACAAAAATGCGCTAGTCCCAAGAAAATAGAAGTGAGCAAGATTGCAAGATTAAATTCAAAATCATTTGAATTTAATTCAATAGGTTTGAACTAGGACTAGGTAAAGGAAGGTCCAAAAATGTTGTGATTTTTGGGAAGCTCGGAAAAACAAGAAAGAATATATGGCAAAGTTAGAGGCCAAGAATTGAAATAATAAAGGGCATTGGGATTTTGCAAGTGTGTTAATGGGTGAACTCCAGAGAATGGAATTATTTTATAATAGCTCCACTAATATCGGGAGGATATATTATAAAGAGAAATCACCATCATGAATATCCCTCGATTTAAATAGATCAACGATCTATGCAATTTATTTAGTTGAGGTTTTAAAAATTAAATGACATGATGGCATGATGCAATGCACACGATGCAAGGATGAATGCAACGAACGAAACAAATCACATGACAAAACTCGGAGTAGCTGGAAGTCTTCTGGAGCGTCGGTCTCGGGGCGTTACAACACTCCACAACTACGAGAGGATCTCATCCCGAGATGTAGAATGGCACCGTAGGAAAAACGGAAGAGAAAGAGAAAGGTAAAACTAAGTTGCTTCTTTGACAAACGAGTGAAACCACGAACCTTGAGAGGTTGAGCAATTTAAAAGAAAGAGCACAACTGAGAAGAACGAGATTGCAAACAATCCGTTAGAAAAGAGGAACAAGGAACATTACGAGAACTTGAAGGTTGCAAAGACATGAATCAAGAGTTTAATGGACAAGATAGAATTTGAAACCACTCCGGTTAAAACAAGATGAGAGGGAAAGAATTCGGGCAGCACTCCGGTTAAACATGGAAGGAATAGAACATGAACTTGAGAAAATGAGAGGATACTTGATGCAATGAACAACACACTGCCTTCGGAACTATTGAAAGAATGGCACAATGGGTAAGAAGGATTTCAGACAGCTCTCCAGTTGAGGAAGGAGGGAAAACTTGATAAAATGAAAGAACTTGAATGAAAAAGACACGACACTCCAGTTATATGGACAAGCATGAAAAGAACACGATCCTGACAAAACAAGATGATGATTGAAGAGCACAACCTCACAATTCCTCCGAAACAAAAGAATAGAAGATAGATAATTGAAATAGAAGAATGGAGAAGAAAATGACAACTTCTGCCACAATTGAATTTGGAAGGCATCCTTGCAAGAAGGTTAGAATAGAGTTGTTGGAAGACCAACAACGAAAAGAATAAGTTTGTAGTGGGCTTATGGAAACATCTCAACATTATGAGGTGACAACCGGCCACTAACGGAAACAATTGCTTGCTTGAGATTAACGAAGAGATGAAAGCTTGTTCCATCAAGACGGAAAAGAGATAACTTGGATCATTGATAAGCACCACAATTAGCAATATTCCTTAGGGAAGGCTTTAGGTGAAATCTATACCAAGATAACTCCAAAGAAGAGATTGACGGATTTAAAATACCTCATTCTTGACAACATGTGAAACACGAAACATGAATGGAAATTGTCAAGAGTGACATAACACCACCTCAAAAGATAAGGTAGAAAGAATTGCACTTCGAAATGCAAGAAGAAGAATACTTGAATGCCTCAAAACAAAACATGTGTTGAGCACCATGTTTAATTTTTGAGTATAGCTTGGCTGATCTTAACTTCGAGAGAAGTCTTGATGAACAATTGAAGAATGAAAGGAATCCTTGACGAACCACCATGAAGAAACTCCGGTATACAAAAGGGTGATAGAAAGAAAGAGAAGTTGAAAACACAAGGTGAAGCCTTGCAGTGATAAGATGAAGCTTTGAAATGATATAACCGAGAAAACTTTGAACTCCGGAAAGAAAAGATGAAACAACTAAAACCGAGAATTTATTCATCATGAACAAACTCCGAAAGAAGGAATTAATCACTTGGATGAAACAAGAACAAGAATTATGTTATGCGTATCCTTCACCAATTTAAATTGATGACAAGCAACGGATTTGCCACACTACTTATTCTCGTAGAAAGGATTAAAAGAGATATATCGAAACTTGAGAAGGTCTTCAACGAACCACCGGTAGGATTGGAACAACAAATGAATTGATATGATGAACAAGGAAGAGAGATCTTGAAAGAACCACCGTAAGAATTGAAAATGAAAGTAGCAAAGGCACAATTCACTGGGAAGAATTGAAAAATGAATGAAGATACTTGAGGGTATTTAGATACAAATGAGCGAATAGATCACGAGCTGATAAGAGAATACTTGAATGATGCACCGGTATGATTTGGAGAATGAGAGCTAAAAGCTTGAATGAGTAATACTGAGAAGATGGGCTTCAAAGAATGAAACTGAAAAGACTCCTAAAATGCTCCGGATGGGTGAAAAAGATTCTCACAATCGAAAACAATTAAGAGAGGATGGCAACAAGCTAGCACCATGAATCTTGAAGAGAATAGAGCAAGATTAAAGAGAAACTCTTCTTCGGTCTTCAAATGATGAGAATGACAACGAGAAACACCACCAAGAATTATTGAGGCACACCGGAAGAATCAAAAGCGAAGAGGTTGAGCCAACTATGAAAAGAATTTGAAAGATCTTGGAGAAAAGCATTTGACTGATGATAACTCATTCTTACGTCAAACTTGGAGAAGAATTTAGGATAGCTCTGGGAAAATAGAAGAGTCAGGTAAGATCCTGGGAAAAGACCTGTGGGTTAGGGCCCACTCAAGAGAACACCGTTGAAATGATTTAAAGAGATATTGCACCGGTTGAATTAAAAGGCTTGAATGAGATAACAACCTCGAAAGAGCTTGAACGAATGCAGAGTGGAAACACGAATCTTCGAGATATCTTGAGCACTCCGGAATAACAAATAGCGAGAAGTAGAATGATAATGAGGTGCACCGGTATGAGAAGATATTGAAATGAGGAAAAAGGTATGATCAACAAAACTTGACTTGAATCCACCGGAGAAGAGAAAGGAATGAGGAATGACGAACTAGTAGGACATCTTCTTGAGAACCACCGGGTAAGAACATTGACGAAAAAGAATGGAGAAACTTCACAAAAATAAAAGGATACTTGGTAAAGAACTCTTAGTCCTTGAGGAAAAAGGGTGGGTGGGCGGGAAAAAACAAAGGCAACTTGGAGACGCATGAAACAAACACCGTTGAGAAGAAATGATAATTGATCTTGCTGATGTTGAAGTGATCGGATCCACTTGAAGAGAAACACACCGGTTGAAAAGGATTGACATGACAATCTCGATTGATCAAGAAGGATTGGTATTCACATCGGAGTATGAGAACACCATTTCGGAAAGGTATGGAATCAACACTTCACATTGAAGCAACTCGAATACCACAACTCAAAACAAAAACAAAGGACTGGCTTGCAGAATAAGCTGGAACAAATACATATGATAGAGATTTACCCAATCCCATATCATGCATCTGTCGGAAAGATATTCTAGGAGCTACTTGAATTCCCACCTATAAAACTCCCAAAACTTTCTGGTTATGCAATCTGGTGTTGGGGATATAGGGGAAGCAATATATCTCACCCAAACTAACAATCCTTACATCCAGCTGTATCCATCCGTCAACACATAACCAAGAAACCTTCGGAAATCGTCTACCTCAACCTTCGAAAAGCATCCGTTATACAAGTCATGGCAATACTCCGTACTCACCTCAAGATCTTGGGTTAGCGGGTTATCTCACCAACAACTGCATAAAAGAGATTTTCGATGTCGGCGTACTAAACTCAGGTATTCCAGAACTGCAACGATAAAATTATGACGACAACACCTCAGAGCTCAACTCCCCGTGACACCTCCAGTAAAAAACCCCTGCTGACAGGAGGCAACCAAGACAATGTTGTCATCATAAAACCATCGGAACGATTCTAAGATACCCACGTGATCCTAAAAAAAAATTTAGTGAAATTTGAGAAGAGAAGAGGCAAAACTCTACGTCAGGATACCTCACCAGAAGGTCGAAGGGACTGGGGAGTAAAAAGAATCCTACTCTCCGATATATAATTCCTAAATGACTCAAAACATTTTTCTAGACACAACTCGGCCGCTAAAAACGATCAAGCAGTGGGGCTCCTAAGGTCGGGGAAGGCTCTTATACCCAACTTGTCACGCCCTCTATGCGGCTATATCTCCCACGTGTCGAAGCACGACTTAGAGGCATAACCGCATTGAAAGCAATGTCGCAAGTGAGGTAATCTTCACACAACCCATGTAATACATAAGGGGAAAAGATACATAGTTGGCTTACAATCGCCACTTCACACAATTACATGAATAAAGCATTACATCATACAGATACAATCAAGGTCCGACTACGGAACCAAAATAAAAGAAGAACCCCAAATGCGACAAAAGTCCTCGATCGACCCCAACTGGGCTCCACTATCGATCAACTAGAACGAAACAACACAAAGGGCAAGATCTTCATCGAGCTCCTCCTTGAGCTTGGTTGCATCACCTTTCGGTAACATAGGCACCTGCAAACTGGTTTTGGAAGTATCTGTGAGCCACGGGGACTCAGCAATCTCGCACCCGCGAGATCAAGACTATTTAAGCTTATGGGTAAGGTAAAGGCATGAGGTGGAGCTGCAGCAAGCGACTAGCATATATGGTGGCTAACATACGCAAATGAGAGCGAGAAGAGAAGGCAAAGCACGGTCGATAAAAGTATGATCAAGAAGTGATCCTATAGCAACCTACGTCAAGCATAACTCCAACACCGTGTTCACTTCCCGGACTCCGCCGAGAAGAGACCATCACGGTTACACACGCGGTTGATGTATTTTAATTAAGGTCAACTTCGGGTTTTCTACAACCGGACATTAACAAATTCCCATCTGCCACATAACCGCGGGCACGGCTCTCGAAAGTTTATAACCCTGCAGGGGTGTCCCAACTTAGCCCATGACAAGCTCTCACGGTCAACGGAGGAATAGACCTCCACCCGAGACACTCCGATCAGACTCGGTATCCCGGTACAACAAGACATTTCGACAGGGTAAAACTAAACCAGCAACACCGCCCGAATGTGCCGACAAATCCCGATAGGAGCTGCACATATCTCTTTCTCAGGGCACACTCAGATGAGACTAGCTACGAGTAAAACCAACCCTCAAGTTTCCCGAGGTGGCCCTCAGCAGTAGCTCGGTTCGGACCAACACTCGAGGAGCACCGCCCGGGGTTAAAATAAAGATGACCCATGAGTCTGCAGAACCCAAGGGAAGGTGGTAGGTTGTTAGTGCAAATGGTAAAACGAATGTTGGGCATTGCTGGAGAAGCTTTACTTAAGGCGAACTGTCAAGGGGTTCCCATTATAGCCCAACCGTGTAAGGAACGCAAAATCCAGGAACATAACACCGATATGACGGAAACTAGGGCGGCAAGAGTGGAACAAAACACCAGGCATAAGGCCGAGCCTTCCACCCTTTACCAAGTGTATAGATGCATTAATTAAATAAGATATATTGTGATATCCCAACAAGTAAACATGTTCCAACAAGGAACAACATCTCCATGTTCCAACAAGGAACAAACTTCAATCTTCACCTGCAACTAACAACGCTATAAGAGGGGCTGAGCAAAGTGGTAACATAGCCAATCAACGGTTTGCTAGGAATGGTGTCAAAGGTTAGAGGTTTGACATGGCAATTTGGGAGGCTGACAAGCAAATGGTAGGCATCGTGGCATTGGCATAGCAAAAGAGCGAGCAAACTAGCATAGCAAAGATAGTAGTGATTTCGAGGGTATGATCATCTTGCCTGAAATCCCGCAAGGAAGAAGAACGAGTCCATGAAGAAGACAAACGGACGAAGTCGAACGAATCCTCACAACTCCGGAACGAAACCAAAGCTAACGAGAGAAGCAACCCGGAAAGAAAACAAACAACATAGTAAACAACCATCACATAACACATGGCATGATGCGCAAACAAGTATGATGCATGTCCGGTTTAATGAGGCATGGCATGGCAAAGTGCACAAAACAAACTTACAAATTAAGTGGAGCTCAATATGCAACGGAGTTGCATATTGACGAAACACCACAACAATTATTTAGTTCTCTCTCGGTTATGAACAGGACAAGATTAAATGTTGGTTAACATGGCAAGAGGTGAGGCATATGAAAACTATACCATCTAAACAATTTAAATGGGGCCGGATATAAAAGCAACAAATCCGGTAAATCCCCATATGTCATTTAGCAATTTAAAGCAACAACAATTTTAAGCATTTTTAATTGTTGTTATCATGATGCGGATGACATATACAAGTTTTATGCAATTTTTATGAAAACGTTAACAGGAGCATGATATGAAGCATTTGCCGCCATGGCGGAAGGAAAAGGGTGTCACGGCGGTGAAACAAAAATGGTGCCACGGCAACGATAACGAAAATGGTGCCACGGCAACGATAACAAAAATGGTGCCACGGCAACATTCCGATGATCCGATAACTCTTTGAGATACCGGTGCAAAAGAGCAAGTGTGCGGATGTGCGGAACATGCAAAAGATGGTGGGGTGCTCCCGACTACCGGGTTCCCACGGGTCGACGGCATGGCAAACGAGGAGGAACGTGCAAAGACACACGGGCACGGCGCAAACACGAGCATCTCATACATGCAAGGGCATCTCATCGCGGTCGTCTCGGGTTATACCTTCGAAGCGTGCGTTTTAGGAGCGGTTCGAGTCGTCGAGGGAAGTAGTCGTTCACGGGTCGTCGTGGAAGTAGTGGTACACGTTTCGTAGTTGTTCGGGGTCACGACGAGGAACTTGACGTCCACGAAATCTTCGAGGGTCGACGGTAGTGGTACACGGGCCGTAGGGGAAGTAGTTGTACTCGTGTCGACGGTAGTGGAAGTAGTGGTTCACGCCGACGGTAGTGGTTCACTCGGCGGTCTTTGGCAATGGTCGTCGTACACGGTTCACAGACGTTCGGGTCTTCCGTAGAGGTACTTGACGCATCTCGGATGTGTAGTCGTACACGCACGTAGATGTACTTGACGGAGTAGTCGTACTCGGTGAATCCGCGTAGTTGTACACGGGTCATAGTGGTACTTGGCAAAATCCACGGGGGTGGTCTTGGCGTGCAGCGAACAACAGTACAGGAAAGCAAGGCATGGCCGAAGGTGAGGTTGCAGCGGCCTTGGGCATGAACTCCAGCGACGGGACTTGGTGAAGAGCAGCAGCAGCGAGGCTTGCTGCCGGCGTGGGGAGGGCAGAGGATGGAGCATCTCCAGCGAGGTGGAGGCGCAGGGCGGCGGAGCACACGGAGTTGGACGAGGAGGCGGGATGGCGCGGCAGCGGCCTGGTGCAGCGGCCGACTCTAGATCGGGAGCTCCTCTCCCGATCTGGAGTGCGAGGGGGCGAGGGTGCGGAGGCAGCAGGGGCACGGCGAAGACTGGCGGCGGCGGCCGGTGCTCGAGGGTGCAGCAACTGCTGCTTCGGTCGGCGAGGTCGAGGAGGGCACGTGGCCGCGGAGTTGAGGACGCTGGGCGGCGTCAGCAGCAGGACGAGGAGGAAGACAGGCGCTGGGGCGGTGTCTCCTGGTTCGTGCGACGAGGAAGAAAGGAGGAGGGGATCGAGGGAGATGGGATCGGGCTAAGCGAGGGGCGTTGCGGCGCAAGGAAGGGATCAGGGGAGCGATCGGGTCGAGAGGAGAGGAGGCGGATCGGGCAAGGGAGAGATGGGGCGCAGAGGAGGGTTCGCTAGGGTTAGAAGGCAGGGGCCGGCTGGGCCTTGGGCTGCGGAGGGAGCAGGCTGGGCCTGGCTGCTGGGCCAAAAGGCTGCACTCTCTCTTCTCTCTCTCATTTCCCATTAAAACAAAACAGAAAAAGAGAAAGAAAAGAAAGAGAAGGATAGGCAAAGAATTAGCACATGCAAATAATATTCTTGGACTCACAAAAATGCGCTAGTCCCAAGAAAATAGAAGTGAGCAAGATTGCAAGAGTAAATTCAAAATCATTTGAATTTAATTCAATAGGTTTGAACTAGGACTAGGTAAAGGAAGGTCCAAAAATGTTGTGATTTTTGGGAAGCTCGGAAAAACAAGAAAGAATATATGGCAAAGTTAGAGGCCAAGAATTGAAATAATAAAGGGCATTGGGATTTTGCAAGTGTGTTAATGGGTGAACTCCAGAGAATGGAATTATTTTATAATAGCTCCACTAATATCGGGAGGATATATTATAAAGAGAAATCACCATCGTGAATATCCCTCGATTTAAATAGATCAACGATCTATGCAATTTATTTAGTTGAGGTTTTAAAAATTAAATGACATGATGGCATGATGCAATGCACATGATGCAAGGATGAATGCAAGGAACGAAACAAATCACACGACAAAACTCGGAGTAGCTGGAAGTCTTCTGGAGCGTCGGTCTCGGGGCGTTACAACAACTTGGTCACTAGTTATAATAACAACTCCTCCTCCTCATCATCATAGTATTCATAATCACTACTCCTCCTCAGCATCACCATCAATTGTAACACATTGTAGCACATAATAAAAACTTCTCATCATCATCGTAGTAATATATAATCAACACTAACTAATCTACTATATCTAAATAGGAGCCCCCCACTATCTGATTTTCCTGACCTGTGGTGAAGCCACGTCACCCACTATTTTTCGTTCGCACGATCCCGCTTGATGCGTTCCCCCCCTCCATTTGTTACGTGGTGGGCTAGCCTCTTTGGTTGTTACGTGAGAGCGTTGGAAGCCCATAGGCATAGTTCTTTCCTGTTACGTTTGTTATTGCCGCAACTACGTTCTACTGAACTTCCTGGAAGTCCGCCGCTGCTTTTGTTTTTAATTGAGATCCACTATTTTCGGCAACGGAAGAGATTATGATTGATTTCTTCCTAAATTCCGGTCTGCATCCCCTTCCCTTCCGCCTGTCCTTTTAAATCCCCGTCATCCACAGGCGTATTCACTGGGCACAAAGGTGCTAACCGGTGGCTTTCAGTTTGCATCGGTGATGGAAAGCGTGGGCGCCGGTGGCCCTGCTGCTGGCCGGCTCGATGACACACAGCCATGCCCTTCCTCATCGCCGTACTGAGCTCCAAGATGGCTGTGCATGGATTTGTTGCACGATTTGATCTTCGCCGACGTGAAGATCGTCAATGGGGGCAAGAGCATCAAAGAGGCGGAAGGGCATCATGGCCGACGCCGACGACGAGGAAGGGTCGCGGGCACTCTGACTGGTCGCACTGCCACAGATGCCGCCGAGACCGGAGCAGGGGATGAAGCCCAAGTACATCACGCGGGTGCAGTTAGGGTTCGAGTTGAACAAGTACAACCGCGTGTTGTACGACCATCACCAGCCGCCGCCCAAGATCGTCAAGGCCTACAAGTTCGTGGTGTACTAGCCCGACCTCACAGAGTACACCATCCACGAGGACGGGGACAGCGGAGATCCCTGCATCATCAGGTTCCACGCCGGGCCGCCGTACGAGGACATCGCCTTCAGGATCATAACACATGGAGTGGGAGTACTCTCGCAAGGTGGGATTCAGCCATTCAGTTGCAGCTTTGAGAGCGGCATCTTGAACCTGAATTTTAACTTCAAGCACTTCTTTTACAGGCGAAGAAAGTGAATCGTTGTTTACTGAATTCTTCGTGCTCCAAAATTGACCGCACATATATTTGTCTGAAAAGAATACATGTTGATTTTTTGTTGTTGTTAATCTGCTCTGAGCCAAGGAAGGCACCAATCAAGTGCATCTGGAGCTGCCCAAGGTCTCTGCTTGCGAGTGATTGGTAGAAATTTAATTTCTGTTTCGTATTGGGTATTGCTCTGTTGACTCATGAAGCACAAATTCATATCATGCATATTACTTACTCTTCCGTTGTTTATCTTCATATCCATTTACATTTTTTTAACGAACCAAGATCATCTCTCCCTATACTTAAAATATGAATTTTTTTTGTTTTAGAGCTAAACTAATTCGGAGACATGTGTTGTCCATTCGTTGCTTTGAAATGAATGAAATAAGCAAGCCCTGGAAAATTGACATTGGTTTTTTTCCATGTGTTCTGATCTTTTACTTCTCTATTCTCATGAATCATAACACATGTAAGATGTTTGAAGAATTTTGACTTCAGAATATCCACATATGAGTTTAATGCTTATACAAGCTGCATTTTGGATCATTTCATTGTACTTATATTGAAGATTTCTATGCACTAAATATCCAACTTTTGTATAGATCATGTTTTATAGAAATTTTTCCTCTATTTTCCGCAGCAACGCGCGGGGTATCAACTAGTTATTCTTAATACCTAGGACCTACTCCTGTTGCTCTCTCTCTCTCAGGTAAAATAGCATAAAATATGTGTAGCACTCCTGCATCATCATATTGGAGAATGCAGATGAACCTGTCTCCTAATTGTGGGTTGCGCTTCTGATAGCTGCCCCCTAGTACTTCTCTGATGCGATCCTTCACAAATTTGCTCCAGTCTTTGACTATTAAGAGTTGCTCGCTTCGAGAAATGATGAATGCACTCATGTGCAATGCAGGATATCTTGGCCGTAAGCTAACCACTGTCATGCGACCTTTAGACTCGATCCAATGAGGCACAACACTCATCAGGAGTCTTTGTTGAAGAACATCGTAGTAACATACTTAGCAATAAAGTTTAGCTTAAAAAATAATGTATGCAAAAGATGCACTGAGGACAAATAATAAAAATCTTACCATCCTTCCTAAATAGATCTGACCATGGTTTAATACGCACACTAGTGATCGCACGTTTTGAGTACTAATATCTCTCAGTGTGTTGCGACAGTTGTTGCTTAGACGGTGGCTTCAGTCTTACTGTTGTATGACTTTGTAAGGTCTTGTGAGAATAATTAATAAAGTGGTTGTATGCATCGCCCAGATGCATAGGCCGGGGGCATCTTCCTTTTCTAAAAAAAATTGAGGAGGGTATTACGAGATTATAAACAAGGATTTGTTTTACGAGATTTTTGAGAAGTCAATGTGGTGTTTCCTTGGGGCGGAGAAGCATGCTCGCCTAAGGGGGCGAGGGACTCTTTTGCGCCGACACTCCCATTGGCCGTAGTACATCCATCAATATTTTTGAAACAAACCCATTCATGAAACAGGGCCGAAGGGAGGGTATTTTATTTTGTTGCTAATTTTATCACGACTAAATTTACAATGTGTTTTTTCTTTGTGTGCATCCTAACTATACAGAGGCTGGGTGTGCGCTCACTATGTTTGTATCCTCCTGATTCTTTATTTTGAATCAATACAATCCACCATTCATCGAAAAAAGTAAATCTACAAAACAAAAATCAATCAAAACCACGGTCACATTTTTTTTGGGTGGAAAGATAAATAAATCCACAACATATGGACCATGCAAATAATAGCGTGCAACTTCACCTTTATTGCGTGAACTAAACGTATAGCTTGAACCCTGCCATGCCGAAGGCTAGGCATGTCACGTCTATCATCTTCCTAACTAACGATTTCTAACCATTGGCACAATTATAATTAAGTTCAACATGATGCCACTTGATAGAGAAAACCGGCGGCTGTGCAGGCCCCATGTTACTCAACACAAGGGCTCTCGACCCAACAGGAGCAACAGTGTGATTACATGTGGGCGGTCCATGATATCACTCTTGCTTTGGGTTAACGAGCAGCTCGGCTCGTTAAGCTCATGCTCGTTAAGGCTCGGCTCGTTTGAAACTCATTAAGCTCGTGAGCGCTCGTTAACAGATTATAATGTGCTATGATATACAGGATGAATGTGTAGGTGTGGTTTTCAAGATGAAATATGGTGACTATAAAAAGAAACACACTAGTTTGTTGCCTCGTATGTCGATTAGATTGAATAGATGAGATGAGGTGCTACAAAAAGTTGTCCTGTAAGATGAAAATATGTGGTGTGTTGTTACTAAAGAGCTTAACGAGCTACTCGTGAAATTCGTTAGCTCGTTCGTTAAGCTCGTTAAGCTTAACGAGCTGAAATCAATGATTGACTATGTTCGTTAAGAAGCGAGCTACGATCTTAACGAGCCGAACTATCGAGCGCTCATTAACCTTGCGAGCTACGAGCTTTTGGTCCAACCCTATTGCTGAGGAACCCAGCAGACGATGCAAGATCTTCCTGTTCAGATGTGGAGGCGATGGCGAGGGTCGGGGCAGGCAAGAATGAAAGATTGGGTGGACGGGGATAAGAGTGGGGCCAATCAATGAGAAATACAGGCCATACGATCAATGTGACCATATAACTACATTTCACTGATGTAGTCTACTTTTTGAGAAAAGATATCCAAAGAGCATCTTGTATCTCGTATTTATCAAGGAAAACATTAGTCGTCACAATGAAAAGACAACAAGCCACAAAATGAATAGTCTGAAGCGAATTTTTCCTTTTATCGCTGGAAAAGCTTCACTAGCTAGAGAAGTGGTAAATGGAACTCACTAGTAGAAAAGGGGGCAATGGTCCAGGCCGGTCCAGCCCATTAGTCCCGGTTCAATCCAGAACCGGGACCAATGGGGGCATCGGACCCGGTTCGTGAGCCCCGGGGGCCGGCCGGGCCACATGGGCCATTGGTCCCGGTTCGTCTGGACCTTTTGGTCCCGGTTGGTGGGATGAACCGGGACCAATGATCCCCGCTCCTGGCCCACAACCATTCGTCCCAGTTCGTGGCACGAACCGGGACCAAAGAAAACCCCTTAGTCCCGGTTCGTGCGACCAACCGGGACCAATGGTGGTGCCTATATATACCCTCCCGCGCAAGAGCAGAGCACACTGCTCTGTTTTTTCTGGCCGAGGGGGAGAGGGCTTGGTGGTGCTCTAGCTCACCTCATATGCACACAAGGTGTTCGATGGAATGCCCGAGACACACTACTTAAGGTTTCTCCTCTCCAAGCTCGACCGCCAAGCTCCATTTTCCTCCATATTTGTCTAGGTTTAGCGGTCCGTCACGCCCCATCCCGTCTTCAACGTCGCCGATCACCCGCACCGATCTCATCGGCGGCACCACCGTGGTGAGCCTCTTGTTCTTATCTTCTTTCCGAAAGGAAAAATATTCTTATTTGTATGTTTAGATAGATATATACTTGTATAATTTTCTTACTTTTATTATTGCATCTTATATAGTGCGATGGTTTTGGTATCCGCCCGTCGGCCCTCGCCCCTGTCTATGATTCGGATGTGGTATATATTACCTTTTCATAACTATTGGTTCATTTATTATTTATGACAATTATGCCGACCAACGTGACATAGATTTTATTCATCTAGGAGGTTGTTGAACCGAAATTCCAACCGACCCTATTGTCGAGAGGTTAAATTTAGTTGAAGAAGAAAACAATTTGTTGAAGGAAAAATTAGAAAAATTGAGGAGGAGAAGATGATATTGGAGTTGCATGTTGCGGATGTCGCCGATGATCACAAGATCAAGATGGATGCAATGCGCTTGAAGATTAGAAAGATTAGAAAATATGCCATTCATACCGAGGCTTGGTATCATTATGTCGTTGGATCAGTTGTTACATTGGTTGCGATTATGATCGCATTTGTTTCGCATTGAAATGTTTTACATAGTTTCAGTGTATGGTTTAATTAATTTAGATGCTCTGCAGAGCTTTATGTTGTTAGATGAGAACTATGTATGTACTTTGGTTTTAATGTGATGATGAACTTCTATTAATTTGGTCACTTAATTAATTATCTATTCATGATCTCTAATGATTTTTGACACACTTAATTATATATAATGCACACAGATGAACCGGCAATGGATGTACGGTTCAAGACACACCTCCGAGTACATTAAGGGCGTGCATAATTTTCTCGAAGTGGCTGAGGCAAACAAGCAGAATGGTTTTATGTGTTGTCCATGCCCTATATGTGGGAATCTGAAGTCTTACTCGACCGGAAAATCCTGCACACCCACCGCTTTACAAGGGTTTCATGCCACACTATAATGTTTGGACGAGGCACGGAGAAATAGGGGTTATGATGGAAGACGGCGAAGAAGAAGAGTACGATGACAACTATGTGCCCCTGAATACGATGATGCTCCGAAGATCAAGAGGAACCAGACGATGTGCACGATGATGCTGCAACGGAGAAGCTGCTGAAGATCAAGAGGAACCAGATGATGTGCCCGATGATGATGATCTCCGCCGGGTCATTGTCGATGCAAGGACGCAATGCGAAAGTCAAAAGAGAAGATGAAGTTCGATCGCATGCTAGAGGACCACAAAAAGGGTTGTACCCCAATTGCGAAGATGGCAACACAAAGCTAGGTACCGTCTTGGAATTGCTGCGGTGGAAGGCAGAGAATCTGTGCTCGATAAAGGATTTGAGAAGCTACTTAAAATATTGAAGAAGAAGCTTCCAAAGGATAACGAATTGCCCGACAGTACATACGCAGCAAAGAAGGTCGATGCCCTCTAGGATTGGAGGTGCAGAAGATACATGCATGCCCTAATGATCTGCATCCTCTACATGGTGCGTACAAGGATCTGAACGCATGCCCGGTATGCGTGCATTACGGTATAAGATCGACGAGATGACCCCGGTGATGTTGACGGCGAGCCCCCGGAAGAGGGTTCTGCGAAGGTGATGTGGTATGCTCCTATAATACCACGGTTGAAACGTCTGTTCAGAAACGGAGAGCATGCCAAGTTGATGCGATGGCACAGTGAGGACCGTAAGAAAGACGGAAGTTGAGAGCACCCACGACGGGTCGCATGGAGAAAAATTGAGAGAAAGTACTGGGATGAGTTTGCAAGTGAGCCAAGGAACGTATGGTTTGCTTTAAGCGCGGATGGCATTAATCCTTTCGGGGAGCAGAGCAGCAATCACAGCACCTGGCCCGTGACTCTATGTATGTATAACCTTCCTCCTTGGATGTGCATGAAGCGGAAGTTCATTATGATGCCAGTTCTCATCCAAGGCCCTAAGCAACCCGGCAATGACATTGATGTGTACCTAAGGCCATTAGTTGAAGAACTTTTACAGCTGTGGAATGGAAACGGTGTACGTACGTGGGATGAGCACAAACATGAGGAATTTAACCTAAAGGCGTTGCTGTTCGTGACCATCAACGATTGGCCCGCTCTCAGTAACCTTTCAGGACAGACAAACAAGGGATACCACGATGCACGCACTGTTTACTTGACATCGATAGTATATACCGCAAGCTGCGGGAAGAATGTGTACTGGCCATCGCCGATTTCTTCCGACCAACCATCAATGTCGAAAGAAAGGCAAGCATTTCAAAGGCGAGGCAGATCACCGGAAGAAGCCCGCCATGCGCATCGGTGATCACGCACTTGCTATGGTCAATGATTTACACATAATCTTTGGAAAGGGTCCCGGCGGACTAGCTGTTCCGAGTGACGCTGAGGGACACGCACCCATGTGGAAGAAGAAATCTATATTTTGGGACCTACCCTACTGGAAAGACCTAGAGGTCTGCTCTCTGATCGACGTGATGCACGTGACGAAGAACCTTTGCGTGAACCTGCTAGGCCTCTTGGGCGTGTATGGGAAGACAAAAGATACAGCTGAGGCACGAGAGGACCTGCAACGTTTGCACGAAAAAGACGGCATGCCTCCAAAGCAAGATGAAGGTCCTGTCACTATGCTCTTACCAAAGAAGAGAAGGAAATCTTCTTTGAATGCCTGCTTAGTATGAAGGTCCCGACCGCTTTCGTCGAATATAAAAGGAATAATAAATATGGCAGAGAAAAAGTTTGAACCTAAAGTCTCATGATGCCACGTGATTATGACGCAAGCGCTTCCGGTTGCATTGAGGGGCTTCTACCGAAAACGTCCGATTAGCCATTGTGAAGCTATGTGCATTCCTCAATGCAATATCTCGAAGGTGATCGATCCGAAACCATACCAAGGCTAAGGAGTGATGTGGTGCAATGTCTTGTCGGTTCGAGCTGGTGTTCCCACCATCCTTCTTCAATATCATGACGCACGTTCTTGTTCATCTAGTTGACGAGATTGTCATTCGGGCCCGTATTTCTACACAATATGTACCCTTTGAGAGGTTCATGGAGTCCTAAAGAAATATGTCCGAAACGCGCTAGGCCGAAGGAAGCATCTCCATGGGCCATCAAACAGAGGATGTCATCGGGTTTTGTGTTGACTTCATTCCTGGCCTTAAGAAAATAGGTCTCCCTAAATCGCGGTATGAGGGGAGACTGACCGAAAAGGCACGCTTGGAAAGGACTCAATAATATGCAGGACGGATATTCTTGGTCTCAAGCCCACTACAGTTTCTGAGAACTCTACCTTGGTGACCCGTATGTCGATGAACACAAGAACAGTCTGCGCTTCAAACACCCGAAGCAGTGCGACGACTGGATTACATGTGAACACATCAGGACTTTCAGCAGTTGGTTGGAAGCACGTATCAGAGGTGACAGCACTGTTTGTGAGGAGCTGTACTTGTTATCCAGGGGACCATCTTTGACCGTATTGATTTGGAAAGGATACGAGATAAATGGGAATACATTTTACACGATTGACCAAGATCAAAAGAGCACCAACCAAAACAGCGGTGTCCGCTTTGATGCAACAACCGAGAGTGGAAAGGACACATATTATGGTTACATAGTGGACATATGGGAACTTGACTACGGACATGATTTTAAGGTCCCTTTGTTTAAGTGCAAATGGGTCAATCTGTCAGAGGAGGGGTGTGTAGACCCACAGTACGGAATGACAACAGTGGATCTGAAAAATCTTGGGTACACTGACGAACCGTTCGTCCTAGCCAATGATGTGGCACAGGTTATCTATGTGAAGGACATGTCCAGTAGACCGAGAAAGAGAAAAGATAAGGAAGCAAATACATCATACGATGAGCCAAAGCGCCACATAGTTCTTTCAGAAAAAGGGACATCGTGGGAGTGGAGGACAAGACAGACATGTCTCAAGATTATGAAAAGTTTCATGAAATTCCTCCTTTAAAGTCAAGGCTGACCCAAAGATCCCGATAAACGATGAAGATTATCCATGGTTACGGCGCAATAAGCAAATGACACAAGCGAAGAAAAAGTGAAGACTTTCTCCGCAACTATTGTTCGCTTATGATACCATTATATTGTAACTGATGAGTATGATACCATTGTTCGTTTTGTACATGCACATGCTATGTGTGGGTCAATTTATGATACCATGCCAACTTTCAACTTTTTCAGAGTTCATTTGAAATGTCTTATGGTTCGCCCTCGTAATAATTAAAAATAGCAACAATAAGTATTTTGTTGTAAGTAGAAACAAAATAAATTAAATAAAGCAAGAACGAAAACAAAAAAAGTGTTTTCAAATTTGAAAATTAGTAATGGCACTAACAGAAAGTTTATAATTTTCCTAAAACTAGAAGCAAAAAGATTTTAAAAATAGAGCAAAAACAAAAGAAAATAAATAATGCAGAAAACAAAACAAAAAACAACAATAAGTATTTTGTAGTAAGTAGAAACAAAATAAATTAAATAAAGCAAGAAAGAAAACAAAAAAAAGTGTTTTCAAATTTGAAAATTAGTAATGGCACTAACAGAAAGTTTATAATTTTCCTAAAACTAGAAGCAAAAAGATTTAAAAATAGAGCAAAAACAAAAGAAAATAAATAATGCAGAAAACAAAACAAAAAACAACAATAAGTATTTTGTTGTAAGTAGAAACAAAATAAATTAAATAAAGGAAGAAAGAAAACAAAAAAAAAGTGTTTTCAAATTTGAAAATTAGTAATGGCACTAACAGAAAGTTTATAATTTTCCTAAAACTAGAAGCAAAAAGATTTAAAAATAGAGCAAAAACAAAAGAAAATAAATAATGCAGAAAACAAAACAAAAAACAACAATAAGTATTTTGTTGTAAGTAGAAACAAAATAAATTAAATAAAGCAAGAAAAAAAATGCCACCTCATTGGGCCGCCACGGCCTGAATACGATCGGTATCCCTATTTGGGCCAGATTCAGGCCCAGAAGGCCCAGAAGGTCCAACAGCAACGGCGAGCAAGTAGGCCCATAAGCCTGCAGTTCAAAGGAGTTCAAGAGGGAAGCGGCGGTGGGGCTTATAAACCATCGCGCCCCTCTCAACTAGCGAGTGGGACTAAACTTTGGCCCCGACGCAGGCGGCGTGAGGCCTTTGGTCCCGGTTGGTGGCACCAACGGGACTAAAGAGGCTTTAGTCGGTTGTAGCCACCAACCGACCAAAGGTCGCAGCTTCCCGCCTTTGGGCTGCCGAATTGAGGCTTTGGTCCCGGTTGGTGGCTCCAACGGGACTAAAGGTTGCATTAGTCACGGTTGGTGCCACCAACCGACCACGCGCTTTGTATATAAGTGGCACTTTGCAGTTTTTTGCAGTTCATCGCCACATTGCCCCGACGACGCGCGAACGATCGACGCCGCCAGAGCTGCGCCGACGCCGCCGCCGCCGCCGCCGTCGCCGTCGCCGCGCGCGCCGTCGTCGTCGCCGTCCTCCCCGAGCCTCGCTTCGCCGTTATCGCCGCTTGAGCTCTGCCTTGTCGCCGCCAGGCTCCGCCTTGTCGCCGTCCCTCAAGGCCCAGCCCGTCGCCGTCGCCGTCGCCGTCGCCCGCCAGCTCCGCCACCGCTGTGAGCCGCCGCGCGCACCGCCAGGGCTCTTTTTTTTCATTTTTATTATTTTAGTTTTTTTTTCTGTTCATATAATGCATATATGTGTATGTGTATGTATATGTTCATATATGTTATGTATATGTTTCATTTTTATTAGTTTTTTTTCTGTTCATATAATGCATATATGTGTATGTGTATGTATATGTTCATATATGTTATGTATATGTTTCATTTTTATTAGTTTTTTTCTGTTCATATAATGCATATATGTGTATGTGTATGTATATATGTTCATATATATATGTTATGTATATGTTTCATTTTATTAGTTTTTTTCTGTTCATATATGTGTATGTATATATGCGGCTCTGTTCATATGTGGCTATATATATGCAAAAGATAGATTTTTAGAAAAGTTCGTTTTTTTCTGTTCACAGATTTTTTTGTTGATATTAATTATTGTAGAATATGCAAATGTTGGTATATTCATATGAACAATGCATTAGGCAAAACCTTTGTTTTTTTTGGAATTTTCTATTTGAACATTTTTTAAAACAAGCAATACTAAAAGAATGAGAGGAAAAGGAAAATAAGAAGAGGAAGAAAGGAGAAAAAGAGGAGAGGAAGAAGAGGAGAAATAAATAAGAAGAGGAAAAAAAAGAAAAAGAAGAGGAGAAGAAGAAAGGAATAGAGGAGAAAGGAGAAATTCTATTTTTCTTCTTCTCCTCTATTCCTTTCTTCTTCTCCTCTTTTTTTTTTCTTCTTTACTTCTTCTTCTTCTTCCTTCTTCCTTCTTCCTCTTTTCTTCCTTTTCTTAATTATTTTCCTTTCTCGAGGGAGAAGAAGAAAAGAAGAGGAGAAGAAGAAAGAAAGGAAAGGAGAAAGAAGAAACTTAAACACGAGGGGTGGTACCGATACCCCTCCCGATATGTATATGTATGTCGCGTCGTTGTCGATATAATTAACCCCTCTAGATACAACTGCAGCACCCCCCTCGGCCCTCTCGCTCGACCAAAACTCTCGAGGACACCCAAACCCTAGAGAGAAAACGATGTTGAATAATAATTGACATGTTGTCAATATTTGCAGAAACTATGGAGCACTCCCGAGACGAAGAAACAGAAGCGATGTTGGGGGAAATAATCGCAAATGGAAGTGATGATGTTGCGTCATTTCTCATCGACACCGTTGGTCAGATGGATGAAGAAGAGGGCTATGATTATGATGGCTTCGACTCATTAGTGCGGTACAAGAGGAGGACTATGTTCATGATGGCTCCGTGACACAATGGAGGTACAAGACGAAGGAGACCGTGCCGAGCCGAGTCACCGAACCGAGTCCGCCAGGTATATATATATTAGTTAAGCTGTGCTTGACAAGTTAATTGATGCATCCATTGTTTTGGTATATGTACACATATTAAGTCTGTCGTCTTTCTTCCTTATAATTTCTAGCCCTCCGGATCGAGCACAACTTGACGGAGACGAGGCCCAAGAAAAGTTGAGCTCGGATGAAAAGTTTGAGATCATAGAAATCGCGCCGACGGCGAACCGATTGAACCCAACCGGACAAAGAAGGCATTTTCGCTTTCGGTCACGGGGTTCTTGTTAGGGACAGGATCCCGATCAGCATCCAAACAATGGTATAAGCCTGCTAAGGATGAAGACGCTGAGGTGTCTTATGTCAATGATATGCGAAAGAAGATCTTTGGAATGAGTGAAGGCAAATTTCACCCTACCGCCAGAGGAGGATCCGGAGAAGCCGTTAAAGAGCAATTAATCAAGTCTTGTGCTCTTAAGAAGATGGCTGGCCTAATGAGGAGGTGGAGGAAAGAGCTGAACCAGTTTGTCAAGAAAAAGAGACACCAGAATTCATCGGCAAATATGAGAAGATCAAAGATCATCGCCCGCATTTGTGGCCCACATGACATCGGAAAAGAGTAAGAAGATGTCGGAGACAAACAAGAAAAATGCTGCGAAGAAGACGCTTCACCATCGCACGGGGTCGTGGCTACCTCAAAGCCCGCCTAAGTGGTCCAAGGATGAGCATGATCTGCTTGAAAAGGGATCGAACCAGAGGCGATGCGCTGGCGGACCGTTGCGGACTTGGTTCTTCGGGCTGGCGGAACCTTGGACCTCGTAATGAGGCGGTGTCGATGGACTAACGAGCAACTGCAAACACCAGTCAAAAACTTCGACAATATATTGATCTTTGCGCAGCGAGGGACGTTCCTTCCAAACAGGGAGAAGGACGAGCTCACAATGGCCCTTGGGAATCCCGAGCACCACGGACGGACACGAGGCACGCCAGGCTCGCTTCCGTGGAAGGTTGGTTTTCGGACGCAGGGGTTACAAAACCCACGAGAGGAGGAAGAAAGTGGAGCATGACCAAATGCAGGCGCTGCTTGGAAGGGTAATGGGGCTAGAGGATCGAGAAGAGGAGCGAAGCAGCAGATCGCAACAAACGACATGCGAAGCTTCCCGGCTACCCCGCCATCTCAGCGCAGAAGCAGCGTTGCTTCCACCGAGCTGCTTCACCGGAGCATGTCTTGACGGCTCCTGCCAGCTATCCGTGGATGGTATCACGGAGTCTCAAAATTGCCACATTATGGCGCGATGCATGAATTTGAAGGTCAAGGCGGCTGTTGGCCAAGTTTATCCTAGTGGACCCGCACAACTTATCACCGCCAGCCGATTCGGAAGGATTTGCTAAGGTGATGGTTGATGAAATAACGGAGGATTTGAGGACCTCGGCTTGAGCACCCTACCGGTGAAGGGGAGACTAGGCTGGGTTCGCTCAAGACTCCATGCCTATGGCGGAAGGAGCTCATCGACCTTTCAGGCTGGACGCCTCCGCCTCCTCCTCCTCATCCGCGAGTCAGGGCACTCCGCCTCCTCCACCGCCTCCTCCGCGAGTGACGATCAGGCACGCATGGCGGCACTCCGCCTCCTCCACCGCCTCCTCCGGCGAGTGAAGATCAGGCACGCGTGGCGGCACTCCGCCCCTTCTCCGGCGTGGCGGCACTCCGCCTCCTCCTTCTCCGCCTCGCCCGGCAAGGGCGGAAGAGACCCGCCCGCCCGGCTGCTCCGACGCGTCGTAGTCCTTCTCCTCCGCCTCGTAAGCAAGCACGAAGGAAGACAGGACGCGCAGCCGCTCCGTCTGCTCGGCGTCTAGCAGCACAAGAAGAGAGAGGCAATCAGACACGGTCCACCTCTAAAGCCTGTAGAGAAGTTACCGTATGAGAGGAGCAAGGAGGAAAACGACACGATCGTGCAGACCCAAGTGAATGAGTTCTTTGAAGGGTTAAAGCAAAGATACATCCACCTCCGGAGGAGAAGGTCGATCCGGTGAAAGCAAAGCGCACTCTCAATGCCCCGAGGAAACCACCAAAGTCTCCGCCGAGAACCAACTATGAGCGAATTCATGAGCAGACATATCTCCAAGCCAAGCGGTGGGAACTACTATCACCGATAAAAGGTTAAAAGAACAACGGGCAAAGGGGAAAAAAATTGCCCAGCTCGGCGAACAAGCACAGCAATCGTGCCCCCCGCTGAATGTGTCTAATCCTCCGGGGATGGTGGCCGGTTATGGCAATCTTGAAGATTACCTGCCTGACGATGCACTTCCTGATTTCATGGAGGTGTACTTATTCATATACGAGTACGGGAAGCCTCTCGTCAAAGATGAAAAGTCTCTGACAACAATGATGCGAAGATTCCACAGTTGGTACATGAAAACCTGCAGAGAGTCTGAGGGGACGAACACTTTGTATCTGAATATTAAAGAGGAGCACGACCTCGTTTCAAATGATCTGTTGTCTATTCCATTTGAGGAGTTCTTCGAGTTCTTCAATCAAAAGGCCCTCGATAAATTAATGGTCTTTTGCTACTGCTGTAAGTACTATTTCTGTCATTAGTCTTTATATATAGCTCGGCTCTTTCATTGCATGTATTTATAATTAATTATCCTCAATATATTATGCAGATTGAAGATCGTCGAGTGCAAAAAATGAAATCTATGATATTGGGTTCATTAACACAAATATCATAGATGTTTTCTGGTTGAAAAGCACGCCGAAGAGGCCGAGGACAACTTGCTACAATCATTGATCAAAAATCAAAACAAAGATACCATACTCTTTCCTTACCACGGCCCGTGAGTGTTCTTGTCGTGTGCATATTCGGTTTTCCTTATTACTCGGCGAGGTTAATGTAATTGATGAGTTATGCATGCGTGCAGGTTCCACTATATTCTTACGGAGATTAAGCTTGGCGTGGACTAGTAACCGTCTTAGACTCGAGACGGAAAGATCCCAGCACCTATGCGGACATGACTGAAATGCTCAGCAAGTAAGTTCAATCGATCATTATCGCACCATATCGGCAACTTTTGTTCATTTCCTGATATCTCAAGTAATAACAAATATTTTCTTTGTCTTGCAGGGTTTGGAAACAGTTCACCGCACAAGCTCGGGACTGCCGAAGGAGCTGCGATATACATACCAAAGTAAGTACTCTTGGCGCATCTCCGTTGATTCTATAGCTATACTTTCATCAATGCCATTTATATAATGCTTCATTATCAGTTTGATTGACCTCTATTTCTCGTAAAGTGCTTGTGGCAGGAGGAAGGAATGATTTACTGTGGATACTACGTGTGCGAGTTCATCCACAACGCGACATTGAAAAACAAGCGGGCTACTCTAGAAGACAATATGAAGTGCGTAAGCAATAATATTCGCAATTTCATTTTATTACACCATCATTTCTGTTGAGTTTCATTCATATATATGTATTAATTAACCCCTTCTTCAAATTAATTAGACATGGCAGATCTGGGATGAACTCCTACCACTGATCGCATGAAAGCAATTCAAGAGGAATTGGCAGGATTCTTTCTTGAACACGTCATCAGTAAAGCCGGAGAATACCATGTGGAACTTGAATTCAAATGCTAGTGGTTTGTAATTAAGAGATCTTATATAGATTGTACATGTATGTAGCCAGTAAAACTTGTTGTTCGACCAATCTCTCGTAGAAGGAGAGGTCGATCGATCACTTCTCTCGGTATGCATGACGAACTTCTGTTCTGAATGGTTCTCTCGATCACTTATGTATATATACTACGTAGCGTCGAGCAAGCACGGACATAATTAAGAGAGGACACTTCTCTCTATTAATTAGCTAGCTAACAGAAACACCTAAATTAACCCCCCCAAAACCCCCCAAAACCCCCCAACCCCCCTCCTTTCAAAAAAAAAACAAAAATCAGGCCACTGGAATGCAGACACGTGGACGCCTTTTGGTCCGGTTGGAGCCACCAACCGGGACCAAAGGCCCTCGACCTGGGCTCGGCGCACAGGGCCACGTGGAGGCTCATTGGTCCCGGTTCGTGTTTGAACCGGGACTAATGGGTTGAGGTATTAGTAACGACCCATTAGTCCCGGTTCCCGAACCGGGACTAAAGGCCCTTGCGAACCGGGACTGATTGGTGGTTTTCTACTAGTGACTGCTTACTATCCCTTGCCTGGGTTTGCTTCTACTGCTTGTTGTGTTGAGAAATTGATTCAATAAACTTCTTTCTTGCTTATTTTTGCAGCGACGAGTCTAAAGCTTCGAATGAGACTGAATATCTAAAACGCAAGAACAATCCGACTAGAAATTCATTCAAAACTTGATCGAAGAACCATCGTTTATTGAAGAAGCTATAGAGTCAATCACGAGAGGTAATAGCTTGAAAAGGCTCGTTGGAATTGATCTGCTACGAGATATACATGTGGTTCATATGATAGCATTTTTTCCCATTAGGTCTGCGAGCTACTATATTTTTTTCTATGAAATGTTAACGCGCGATTTTTTTTTAGGCAGCCTGGCGGTCTCATGGGCCCCTTCCATTCGGCCGACTCCATTATCGGGCCCGACGTGACGTGGACTGCTGTCCCGTCCCGTCGGAAACCCTAACCAGCAGGCTCGTTCATCTTGTGCAAGCAGCGCGCAAGCTTCCATCCACATCCGCCATTATCTTTCGCCCTCGGCAGCTTCCATGCTCGCCCGCGCCGCCCGCTCCGCTGCGGCGGCCGCGTCTCGCTTCGCCCGCTTCCATGAACCAGCGGCACTCTCCCTCTCCACCAAGGCCGAATCTCACGCTCCTGCTACTTCAGATTGTTCCGCCTCCGGACATTCAGTCGCCGTTGCCGTCGCCGTGCCTCCCCCCGTCACGGCCGCACCTGCCTCCCCGGCGTTCAGTCCCTTGAAAGGTCGTACGCCTAGATCCAATGCAGTACCACACCAGGTTCTGCATGCCTATAAATTCCAATCCATTCGATATAAGACTGCCTCTGTGTAGGACAAGATATCGTGGGTGTTTTACTTCATAGTTTTAGAGAGTGGCTCTTACCTTTACATCCTATGCCGCGAATTATTTTGCAATTCCACATAAGACTACTTTTCTTGGTTATTATAGATCAAAAGCCGGAAGGCAGCAGGGTGAAGTTTATGGCGGAGGAGAAGGACCTCGAGTCAGACGAAGCCCTTTGGGCTCTATACGAGCGCTGGTGCAAGGCTTTTGACCAGGAGCGTGACCGCGAGGAGATGGCTCGCCGGTTCGACAGATTCAAGAAGACCGTCCTGGGTGTCCAGCATATAAACAAGGCGTACCCGTCCCACAAACCGAGGACGATAAACGAATTCGCTGATGGAAAGCTGATGCCGCCTTGCGGTTGCTCTCGCAGCCCGCTTCTTAAAAGGATGGCAGAGGAGCTTGACGACAATCCATGTGAGCTCATAGTAGGTGACGACGACAAACTTTACAAGCGAGTCTTCGCCGATTATAAAGTGGTTGATGACAGATTGTATGTTCATTTGCCTAAGGGGGTTGATGTGAAAACCATCACCGCAAACCCTGAATGGCCTACTTCAGAATGCTGAGCTGGAAACCATCACCACTCCTTGAATACCCTATTTAATCAGGCATATGATCCATGCGTTTTTGTAGGCTAGTTTAACCTACCAAAACATCTTGTATTTTGAAATTGAGGTATTACTAAGTTGTGCTTCTGCCAAAGTATGCATATGCCAACTTGGTTAGCTGCCCTTGTGCCAAAGAAAGAACACATTTGTACTAAGTTGTGCTAATTTGCCATTGTGTGCGTGCATATGTGTAATAAGTTATACTCCCCCCGTCCCATATGAGTTGTCGCTAAAATTAATGTATCTAAACGTATTTCACTGCTAGATCATCCGTTTGAGCGGCAACTAATATGAGACGGTGGGAGTATATGATTCTATGTAACTCATGAGAGCTTCGTGGCACTCTGTGGATTCCGATGATCTACCATCACCATATGTGTGTCAATAATGTGTTGCGTGATTTCTTGTGCTACAATGGATGGACTATGGCTGATGGGAGTGTTTCTGCACAAGAATCCCTCGCCTAAGGGCGAGCACGCCCCCCCCCCCCCCTTGAGTTTTCAAAAAACTAGTAAAACAGATCCAAAATTAAGTGCCAGATCCGTTGTTTGTTCTCAAGCTTACATCACCATTTACTAAGAAACACATAGATGAAAACAGGGCCGAGGGGAGGTGTTTTATTCTGTTGCTAATTTTGTCACAACTAACTTTACAATCTGTTTTGTGTGTATGCATTGATGTTGGCTATGTGCATCCTACCTATGCAGATGTCGAATGTATGCTCACTGCGTTTATATCCTCTTGATGCTTCGTTTTGAGTTAATATAATCCAACCTTCATCGCGAAAATTGAATTTACAAAAAAATCAATCAAAACCAAGGGTATGCTTTTTGGGCAAAAAGATAAATAAGTCCATAACGTATGCACCATGCAAATAATAGTGTGCAACTTCACCTTTTATTGCGCCAACTAAGCATATAGTTTGAAGTTAGGCATTGAATCAAACACGTCTATTATCTTCCTAACTACTCCCTCCGTCGCATAATATAAGAGTGTTTTTTTGACACTAGGGAGTAACAATTTCTGACCTTTGGCAATATGATGCCACTTGAAGGAAAATACATCAACACACAAAATGACGAGATTTAAAAAAAAGAAGAAAAACTACAACAAAAACATAGTGGATGTCTTCTTACTTTGATCGCACGTCGCTCGTCAGAGTCTGAAAATTGCACTGACCCGACAGTAAGGTAAAAATAGACTAGCAAAGACCCTTGCTAAACTAGGCTTTGAAAACGACAATAGCCACTCACCGCTAGAATGAGATCTATTATTCATTGAAAGAACATCAGTATGTGGTATCACCCCATGCAACCCATGTTTGCAATCTTTCACCACCGATCTAGAGAGTTGAAGAAATCGATCCATGCATGCTTGATTGATACACGCAGCCAACTGCCAGGATCCAAAGAGAGCCAACTGATGTGGCAACACGTACCCTCACAGCCCTACGTTGTAGCCGGATCGAACGTCGTTGACATGAGAAGAGGCCCGAGAGACCTTATTCTAACGCATCATCACCGTCACTACCTCGTCAATGTCGTCGGGTAAACAGAAACTAAGAAAAACATTGACCTGCAAAAACTAAGAAAGACGTAGGGGGGAGGGGGTCCCCAAATCCCCAAGATGTTGCTATATAAAGATATCTACCACTTCGTCCCTTGCAAAAGGCCGCTACCGAATTCCGCAGGAACCGAGGGGCGAGGCCGAAAGAAGCCAGGGTTTCTCGGCGGGGGCAGAAAAGGAATATCCCGGACAGCGAAAGAAATGGGGCCAAAATTCAGATTCAAGGTCAAGCTATTCAAGGACAGAGCAGGAAGCAGCGGAGACGCCGCCGGCGGCGGACCCACGCCGCCGCCCGCACCAGGGCCCGCGCCGTCGCCCTCCCTCGACCCCGCGGCGCTTTCCGCCTCGCCGCTCTCGCTTCAGCCGCCGCCGGCCCCCGTCGTCAGGTACACGGTGAGTTTCTTGCTTCCTCCTGCTGTCTCCTGGGTGAGCGCGGCGACCGTTTCGCCGGAGTCTCGTTCGTTCGGCGCGATTCGGTGGTGCGTCGGGGTGGCCTCGGCTTCGTTCTTGGTCCGCTTTTCGGGCAATTCCTGCGCCCAGTTCGTGGGGGGCGCTTTCTTGGCTGCTGCGGGGTCGGGTGTCGTCGCCGTCGTAGTTTGGTCATCAATTTCTTGGCTACGTTCTTCGAATTCGTGCAGTTGTTCTGACAGAAGGATTGCTTGCATACTTTCTTGCCCTCCAACCAATTTCGTACCCGAGTTCTTTTGTGAGGGGGAAGAGGGCGGGGTTTCCCAATTTGTTGGGGCTTCGGTTCAGAAAATGCGTTCCTTTGATTGCTGTGAGTTCTTGGTCCAATCGCGTGACTTGGAAACTGAAATCTGTTGGATTTCCTTTTGTTGTCTTGGCTGTTGGAGTTCTGGGTTTCACTGCACTTTTTTGCACCGTTCTCTGCATTTGCGCTGCAAACTTTTTCTTTTCTTACAATGCCATGCCATTTTCTAGCATGAAGGACAGGATGATGATGACGATGATTGGCCCGAAGACGATGGAAAGGATTTGGACGCGATGCAAGAGGATGAGGTGAAAATTTGTGTTCCTTTGCTGCTAGTTCTTAGTTCAGTTCCATGACTTGGTTCTGAACTTGAGCTCTTTGTCCAATTGTTCTGAACACAGAGAAGGGTGCCTCGTCAGTCCTCACAGTGTTGGAATTAATTGTCTAATTGTTGAATGTTGATTGCATTAGTTGGAGTCTGAATCTGTTGCTGTAGTTGTTACTTAAATTTCTAGTTGTTGAATGTTGATTGCATTAGTTGGAGTCTGGATCTGTTGCTGTAGTTGTTACTACACTTTTTTCTTTTCGGGTAACTATGTGCCTTATTTGTGCTGGAAAGTATCCTTTACAACTCTCTGTCTGCAATTGTTTATAGGATGAATTACCAGATGATGAGAAATTCTACATTCCATTGTTCATGAGTGGTCAAAAGAAGAATCTCCCTCATGATCTCTTTCGGCATGACTCGGTGCCGCTTAACAAAAATGAATACTTTTCTCTGCGGAAAAACTGGAATCAGCTGCTGGACGGCAAGAGAACATACCTCCGACCACCGAGGGGCCGCCGTGTTCTCAGTGTCAGTGGTGTTTTCCGGCGGCCGTTAGCTCGTCCATGGGCATTAGAATTCCAGGTGAGAAAATCATAGCTCCTCTGTTCACAACAATGCAGTGAATAAAGTTTCACTAGATTTTCAAGAGTTAGATCTTGAAGCATTTCCAGTGAGGTTCTTCACTATACCAGTTATTCCTTGTCGGAGAGTAACATTGTTATCTTGAAATTTGTCAGCTTAACATGCTAATTTTATTAGCACTCGCCATGTTTGAGTGTTTGTTACATGTAACCTTAAAATGTTGAAAATGCAGTCACTCCCCTAGAGAACTATGGTCTATGGTACTATCTGGGGAAGACATTGACTTCTTATTTGAATGCTTTGATGTTAATTTTCATAGATGTTATTCTGTGCAATTACAAGTGGAAACTGGAACCTACTCTTGACAAGGTCCTTATGTGTCTTAACTAATAATGTGAGTTAGGGTACAGGAGAAGTTCTTATGTGACTTAAAATAAGTTTTAGCTTTGCACATTGTGATCGATGATGTTACATATGTTTTCCCCATGACAGCCTCATGTCATTTTCCTCCCAAATAAGTGGATGATTGGTGCGTGAAAACTATAATAGAATTTCTTAGGCTTACAATTTTGCGCCTTGTGCTTCAGCATTACTTATTCAGATCCATTATTAATTCAGATGAATCTAATAAATAGTTAGTCCTTTGTTGCAGTACTTACTTTGTTCTATGGCAGGAACCACTCTTGGATTTGGCTGAGGATTATCCAGATAATGACATTGTCCAGAAAATGATCAAGGTAAGTTTGCATGGCACTACAGGAGCATTCTCATTATTTAATTCTTTTATGCTAATGTGCAAAACCTAGTTTTGTGCAGATTCTTTGTCAGCGCTATGTGCAGCTCAAACGAACTCGTGGAGATGGCAGCTGTTTCTACAGAGCTTTCTTTTTCTCCTACTTGGTAGCCATCTAAGTTACTAGGTTTTTTGTGCTGTTGCTTTTTTGTTTTGCATCGAAGTTTGATATGACTCTGCTTGTAAACAGGAAAATCTTGGACAAATGCAAGATAGTCAAGCTGAAGTTACTCGTCTAATGGAACATGTGGCAGTGTCCAGAGAGAATTTCTGTCGTCTGAAATGGGACAAAGCATACTTCTTAAATCCTGAAGAATACTTTTCAAGTGTTGCTTCTGTATGTATTCTCATAGCTCATAGAAGCTTTACTTTTTTTTCTGATGTCGTAACTCCAATTCTTCTGTAATAAGTTTAGGCATTTACTGAAAATCAAACTATCTATAATTTATAATACTTGCCAAAATAATTTGATGTCGCTTATGTGGCCTTTATTATCCTGTGCCCTTGCTGAATCTGTTCTGAAAGTTATCTGACCCCTTCCACATCATCAGAAAATATCTTTAATGAAGAACAATGCCTCACATTGAAAAAGCCATGCTACTCTTGTTTTTTTAACTGTAGTACACATCTTTGTTTACTGTTCCGAGTATGAAATATATGCAGCGAGATGTATAATAGAAGATAGATTTTGCATTTGGTCATATCTATGACTGAACTAAGGCAAGATTTGGTCCAGCCTGAACATTCTATTACTTACCGAAAGAACAGTACAAAGTTGCGACAAATACAAAACTCCTTGGTCTTAGCGAACTCCAAAATATGCCCACTAAACAGGAACGGACGGTTATGCGGAGTGAAGAGAGTAAAACCTATGAGCGCTCAGGGAGCTGCCATGTAAAATTTAAGGGAAGACTGGGAAAGTTCTCTAAATGTTTATTTTCTAGTATCTGAATTACTTAATCTTGAGGATAGTATGTATGATATCTAAGAAGAGTATAGAGAAGACATGTTTATCAAGTTCAAGTAGTTTTGTCGCATGTAGAGGGTCTATACCTGCTACTGGTCTGATCATGGAAATTATTAAATAGTTCAACATTTCATGCTGTAAATACTACAACAGGCTATTTGTAAAATTGTAAACATTGCGTAGATGACATGGTGGAGAGTACTGGTCTACTAGACCACACCAACTTGAAAGCTCCTTAATAATACTATGGTCTGTCATTTTTATTCTTGCTACAGTATGGACGCTGTTCAGCTCAAGCATTCACTGCAAAAATTAGTGGAACATTAGGAGCAGTCGGCATGATATTTCGCTTAGATGTTTGTTTGTTGCACCATTATGACTGCTGTATGCAGTATGCTAAGCAAATATGATTTTGTCTGCATAATATAGCTTAGATCATATACTTAACCAGTTGTCTGCATGTTATTTCAGGAGTTGAATCATTTGGTCAATTCTGTTGCAAATGGGTATGAGCTTTGAACTTGATATTTTGTAGTGATTTTCTTTGACAAAATATGGCAATAAGTTTCAAGATCCCTTTGCTTCTTTGTAGTTTGGTTTGGGATTAAATATAATTGCTTTTATCATTTGCAGTCTTAGTTCTGATGAGTTGCAGAAGAGAAGTCTACAGGAGACCATGCCTCTCAGGAGTAAGGATACTACATGCTTGCCAAAATGTTTTGTTTGTCCACTTCTCTCTCGCTTAACACTTTTTTTCCAGTTATTTCCTTGCTAAGATTGCTGGCAGAGACTGAGATCCGTACGCGAATAGATGATTACAAACCATTTATCCCGGGAAAGATGAATGTCAATCAGGTTAGAATTTCTTACCCCTAGTACTTTTCTCGAATAGTCAACTAGTATTATCAAGGTCGAGAATTTTCTCTGCATAGACATGTAAAATCCCGGAAACAATTATCCCTGTGAATTGTAATTAGATAATCCTGACCAAAATAAGTTAACCAATACTGAATTTACCATTTACATACTGAGCTCACTGTTGCACATATTATGGTTTTGTAACAGTATTGCTGGAAAGAGGTGCGTCCCCTGGACGTTAAAGCATCGGCGCTGGCAATGAGGGCTCTAACGTATGCACTTGGCATCCCGCTGCGACTCGAAACTCTAGGCGAAGGCTTGACGGCTGGAGGTTTGCAAGTAAAGCGCTTTGATTTCTTCCCTCGATCAGAATCAGGGAAGGGTGCTTTCCATATAGTTCGAAGCTATTGGTCGTCAACCACAACCCCTGAACCACTGGAGATTGGAAGTGGCAACCTGATATCATCTGATGGCACACCTTTGCTGACCTTGCTGTGTAGGCCTGACAACTGCGATATTTTGTATCGCAAGTAAACAAACGGTGCAAGTATTACTTGACGTAGAAAATTCTTGGATGACGATACAAAAATCTAAGGGATTTTCTGTGGCATCTCATCTCAATCTACTTGTAAAGTTGTGATTGCTCAGTTGAGCAAAAAGCCACAAGCTGTTCTATTCGCTTGGGCATGTTTTGTGTATTAGTTTTAACTAGGCATCAATTATATATTTAGGAACCCTTGCATTGGGAAATGGGAATAGATATTGCATTCTTACTGATGTTGTGCTCCTTTGCTTCTGTATTCGGAGGGAAGCTACATATATCATGAGAAATATATGAAGAATTAGTTTTCTTAATATATGTTGCAAGGTGATATTGCAGATGTTCCTTTCTCCAGAATTTATGGATATAATAAGAATGTGACTGCAGATTTGGATAACATTGAAACTGAATCTTCACACTCGGTGAGCTTTTGGGGATGAGCGGTTAATGGTTCTTGCATGTTTCTGCCTCGTGCAGCTTCCCAAGCTTTCTTGTATTAGGGTGAAACTGTAATCTTGGCACACTATAACTGAGAAGTATAATGTCTGGACTTAAAGTAGAACAATATTCTTTAAAATCATCCCTTCCCAATATATTCTGCAGTCAAACTTCTCTAGCTTTGAACACTGATCATATGAAATATATTTAGTTCGATAATGTGAAACTAGCATCATCAGTTTGACGACGTAACATTTCTGAATTGTCGACTTAACACAGATACTATGGGAGGTATAGCAATCAGTGTTTAGGCCTAAGGAAAAAAGAAAAACTATCAAGCTAGAGCAAGGAGAGCAACCTTTTTATTTTCTCTCCCTGTCATCCATAATAGAGGAAATGTAATACTACGAAATGTCGCCAGGAAAGTGTTTGCAGCAAATGTTTTATCTCTCCAAACTTTTGATACGTTGTAGCGCCAAACTGAAATATCAACTCATGTCAGAAAGGAAAAATGTTAAGTACATTGCGATCATTTTGATTAATATTAACATTGAGCTCGTTGCTCCTACAAAGCATTCAGCGTCGTTTGCTTTATTTTTCAATTTTTCATACTTCTTCTGAACATAGGTTTTGTTTCATTACACCTTATTGCTCTCTATCTCAGGGCTAAACAGTTTGAGAAAGAAGATTGGGTTTGGGTGTGCATGATGGCATCCGGATTTTATGCAGTGCTACCGCTGAATTTGTTGAGATGGGTAGATGTCTTCTACCAGCCAGCTCGAGTGTCCGGTGGCCTTTTAGCCCTTTTTCCTGTGTTGCTGTTTCTGCATATGATGTTGCCAAGACTGAGATTGAGGTGTGTTGATCCTGCTCAGGCATTAGGCCCTAGGATTGGTTTGTAGTGATCCTGTAACATTTCAGTAACATTTTAATTTGTGTTGATCCTGTTTGAATGTGCTCATATGTCATTTCAGTAACATTTTAATTATGTAAGAGCCAATAGGAGAGATAACATTGTAGATCTAGTACTGTTTCAGCTACATGGTTCTATAAATAAAACTAAAAAAGTTTACCCATTTCTGTCATTCTATCAGAGCATCTGGCTTGCCGTAAGTATCTATAAATCTGCACTACAAGCTAAACATGTGCATTCTCTATTGCGTTGCAACAAGGAAACTTGGACCATATAGAAGGATCCAGTGAACAAACCATGTTGTGTTCGAACAATCAGACCCTTCTAATACAGCAGCTATACATTATTGTTACAGAGAAACCACACAAATTGGATTAAAAAAGATTTTGTTTTTCATGTCCATACAAGTTCTTATCTCTTGGTTTGTATTTTCTTTAGCAAGTTGCTTGGTGTGCAATTTACGTTCCTGCTTTAGGTAGAGTTAAAAATCAATAGCAGGAACTATGTTGCAGTGTCTGTTCCTCACCATTTCCAATCTACAAATCAATTTACAGATAAGTTTACTTTTGCACAATCCTTATAACAGAAGTTGAAGTATGTATCTGCAGACACAAGGTGCACTGACAAAAGATGGCACATGTGCGGATGAAAATTCAAGTATGTATCTGCCAAAATTAATAGATTTAGCTCTACGCTACTAGGAAAAGGGCTATAGATGATATGGCCACTAATGGCGCACCAGACTACTATATAGCAGTGGCGCACCATGTGCTGGTGCGCCACTAGCACCAGCCACACAGTGCGCCACTACTATATATATATATATATATGCAAAATTACTAATGGCGCACCAGGGCACAGTGCGCCATTACTAGTTTAAACTAGTAATGGCGCACTGTGCCCTGGTGCGCCATTAGTGTGTGTGTGTGTGTGTGTGTGTGTGTGTGTGTGTGTGTGTGTATATTGCAAAACTATTAATGGCGCACCACCAGCAGGTGCGCCATTAGTAACCAGGGTTACTAGTGGCGCATTTGTAGGTGGTGCGTCATTAGTAACCTGGGACCAGCTAGATATTTTGGACAGCCACACCTACCCACTCACTTTCCCCACTTCATTCTCTCCACCTCCTCCTCCAAGCTTGTCTCGGCTGCCTCCTCCTCCTCACCTCATTTGCACCATAGTTTCATCCAAATTAAGTGGTTAAATTACCTTTTTTTGATAGGTAAGTAAGGGGGAAGTTATCTTTATGTTGTTCTTCCTCCAACAACGTGCACATGCACTTTTTATGGCCTAGCTAGATTTATGTATGTTTGTGGCGTTGCATATATGTTTGTGTTTGCAGGTACCGGTATTTGAAATGCGATAGTTGCCAATATTTTGCCGGAATGTTGATTCATTTCTGTTTCAACAAGAATTTTGGCACTATGCATTCTTTTTGGTCCTATTTTTAGGGAAAGTCATGCTAAATTTTTTCTTGGTTCTAAAATATCGTTTTGCTCTACCCCGCAGGCGACCATGGTCCGCACGATGACCGAAGGCATCGTGAATAGGTTTTTGAGCTCCACGAAGGCCGAGATGCTTCAAAAGAATGAGACAGAGATAAGATGTCCGTGTTGAAGATGCAAGCTGAAGAGCCTTATTGCGGACCCGGATTCCGGGCAGCTGCGGGACCACCTGCTCTTGCATGGTTTCATGGATGGCTATCGGTGGCAAGGTGATGAAGATGACTATGAAGTCGTCCATGGGGGCCGGGCAAGAAATGAGGAAGGGCAGCAAGACAACCACCACGGCTCGGGCGGGCGAGAAGACGAAGAATCTCCAGGACATGATCACGACGGTGATGCTGTACACAGTCATCATGTAGAAGATGCAGGACATGATGATGAGGAAGATGCCGGAGCAGACGAAAAGGGCATGATCATGAAGATGAAGATGCTGGAGCAGACGATGATGGACCATCGATGGGCTGGGTGCAGGACCCTCATATTCGAGAGCTGCTCAAGCAGACGGATAAAGTAAGAGCTGCCGCCCGAGAGAAAGCCAAGCTGGATCAACTGGAGATAGACGCGGTTACTCCATTGTATGAAGGATCCAGGCCCGAGGATACCCACCTGAAAGTAACGCTCATGGCTCTGGAGATGAAGGTAAACCACAAAATGACCGACGCATGCTTCGACGAGAACATGTCATTCCGGCACGAACGTCTTCCCAAGGGGAACAAGTGCCCGATCAGTTTCGAGGAGGCGAAGAAAATCGTGTGTCCTCTGGATTTACCGCACGTGAAATACCATGTGTGCATGAACAATTGCATCATTTATCGGGACGAGCACGCGGAGTCTACCATATGTCCATGTCTTGGCGTCACTCGATACAAGAAGAGGAAGAAAGCTCCTCGAAAAGTGGTGTGGTACTTTCCGATCACTCCTCGTCTGCAGCGGTATTTCGCGGACCCTAAGGTAGCAAAGCTCCTGCTTTAGCACGCGGATAGGGAGGAGAAGAAGCGAGAAGATGACGCAAATGATCCGGAGATAAATAAAAAAGACAAGATGCTAAGTCACCCTAAGGATGGGAGCGGTGCAAGCGTTGAACTTGAACACCCGAATTTGGGAAGGATCCAAGGAACATCGTGCTGGGCGCGAGCATAGATGGAGTCAATCCGTTTGGCAGCCAGAGAAGCACACATAGCACCTGGCCTGTGTTTGTGTGGATGTACAACCTTCCCCCTGGTTGTGCATGAAGAGGAAGTACATTCACATGAGTATGCTAATTGAGGGCCGAAACAACCAGGGAACAACATCAATCTGTATCTAGGGCTGCTGAAAAAGGAGCTAGACACGCTGTGGAAAATGCCAGCCAATACGTGGGACGCTGCAGAGAAAGAATAATTCCCTATGAGAGCCGCACTGCTCACGATGGTGCACGACTATCTCGGTTATGGATATCTCGCGGGGCAGGTGGTCCACGGATTTTCTGGATGCGTCAGGTGCATGGATGACACAACGTATCGCCAGCTAGATAGAGATACCGGGTCTTCGAAAACCGTGTTAATGGGACATCGAAGGTGGCTTCGCGACGATGACCCGTGGAGGAAACGCAAGGATCTGTTCGATTGTGAAACCAAACCCCGAAGACGCCCGCATACGAGGAGCGGCGAGGAAACAGACGAGCTGTTGAAAAATTGGAAAGATTGCCCACTGCCGGGAAAGAAGCAAAAGGCGCCAGAGCCGCTGCTAAAGGTATGGAGAGGTCTGTTTTCTGGGACTTGCCGTACTGGAAGATCCACCGTGTGCCTCACAGGTCACAGCCTTGATGTCATGCATATCACGAAGAACGTGTGCGAGAGTCTGCTTGGTACCCTGCTCAACATGCCAGAGAGGACCGATGTAACGCCCCAGACACACCCGCCGGTGGTCGTTACTCCTGGCGGGATCTAGACTGGCCCCACAGATCAATACTAGTCTTTTCTATGCACTTTGTCCTCACTCGTGCGCACCCGGGAGCAACTTCCCGGTCGGTCACCCATCCTGAAACTACTCCAAGCTGAGCACACTTAACTTTGGAGTTCTGTCCGAATGGGATCCCGGAAAAGAAGGAATTCCTTATTGATATGAGTAGTCTACCATCCCTAATAAGCCAGGCTATTACATACACCCCCACTCAGAGGAACCGACGTCCTCGTCGGGCCACAGGAACGTTCCCTCTTGGCACAACCGTCTGTGCATCCAGTCCGGTACATGTGCCATGCCGTGTGCCACGACGGGTCACAAACGTCATGAACAACATGACCACGCACCTGTCCGCAGCCATCCGTGTAACCGGGAGGGTTGGCTCTGATACCAACTTGTAACGCCCCGGACACACCCGCCGGTGGTCGTTACTCCTGGCGGGATCTAGTCTGGCCCCACAGATCAATACTAGTCTTTTCTGCGCACTTTGTCCTCACTCGTGCGCACCCGGGAGCAACTTCCCGATCGGTCACCCATCCTAAAACTATTCCAAGCTGAGCACGCTTAACTTTGGAGTTCTGTCCAAATGGGATCCCGAAAAAGAAGGAATTCCTTATTGATATGAGTAGTCTATCATCCCTAATAAGCCAGGCTATTACAACCGAAGATGGGCCGAAAGCAAGGGCAGACTTGAAATCAATGGGCATCAGGGAGGAGCTTCACGCTAATGATGATGATGATGATGAGGCGAAGCAGGACACGGAAAGTCGTCGCAAAGGCAAAAAGGCCAAGAAGACCGGAAATGACTGTTGGAAATATGCCCTAGAGGCAATAATAAATTAGTTATTATTATTATATTTCCTTGTTCATGATAATCGTTTATTATCCATGCTATAGTTGTATTGATAGGAAACTCAGATACTTGTGTGGGTACATAGACAACACCATGTCCCTAGTAAGCCTCTAGTTGACTAGCTCATTGATCAATAGATGGTTACGGTTTCTTGACCATGGACATTGGATGTCGTTGATAACGGGATCACATCATTAGGAGAATGATGTGATAGACAAGACCCAATCCTAAGCCTAGCACAAAAGATCGTGTAGTTTGTATGCTAAAGCTTTTCTAATGTCAAGTATCATTTCCTTAGACCATGAGATTGTGCAACTCCCGGATACCGTAGGAATGCTTTGGGTGTACCAAACGTCACAACGAATCGGGTGGCTATAAAGGTGTACTACGGTATCTCCAAAAGTGTCTCATTGGGTTGGTACGAATCGAGCTGGGATTTGTCACTCCGTGTGACGGAGAGGTATCTCTGGGCCCACTCGGTAGGACATCATCATAATGTGCACAATGTGACCAAGGGGTTGATCACGGGATGATGTGTTACGGAACGAGTAAAGAGACTTGCTGGTAACGAGATTGAACAAGGTATCGGGATACCGACGATCAAATCTCGGGCAAGTACTATACCGCTAGACAAAGGGAATTGAATACGGGATTTCTTGAATCCTTGGCATCATGGTTCATCCGATGAGATCATCGTGGAACATGTGGGAGCCAACATGGGTATCCAGATCCCGCTGTTGGTTATTGACCGGAGAACATCTCGGTCATGTCTGCATGGTTCCCGAACCCATAGGGTCTACACACTTAAGGTTCAATGACACTAGGGTTATAGGGAATAGATGTACGTGGTTACCGAATGTTGTTCGGAGTCCCGGATGAGATCTCGGACGTCACGAGGAGTTCCGGAATGGTCCGAAGGTAAAGATTTATATATGGGAAGTCCTGTTTTGGTCACCGAAAAAGTTTCGGGTGCTATCGGTAATGTACCGGGACCACCGGGAGGGTCCCGGGGGTCCACCGGCCCCAGAGGGCAGCATGGGCCAAGTGTGGGAGGGGACCAGCCCCAGGTGAGCTGGTGCGCCCCCCACCAGGGCCCAAGGCGCCTAGGGTTTGGGGAAGGGGCGCCTCCACCTTACTTGGGGGGGCAAGTTTCGCCCTCTCCCCCCTTTGGCCGCCACCCTAGATGGGTTTTGGGGCTGCCGCACCCCTTGGTGTGGGAACCCTAGACGGGGCGCAGCCCCCTCCCTCTCCCCTATATGTAGTTGAGGTCTTTGGGGCTACAAACACATGAGCTTTGACCTCTCCCTGGCGCAGCCCTACCTCTCTCCCTCCTCATCTCCCGCGGTGCTTGGCGAAGCCCTGCTGGAGTGCCACGCTCCTCCACCACCACCACGCCGTCGTGCTGCTGCTGGACGGAGTCTTCCCCAACCTCTCCCTCTCTCCTTGCTGGATCAAGGCATGGGAGACGTCACCGGGCTGCATGTGTGTTGATCGCGGAGGTGACGTCCGTTCGGCACTAGGATCATCGGTGATTTGGATCATGATGAGTACGACTCCATCAACCCCGTTCACTTGAACGCTTCCGCTTAGTGATCTACAAGGGTATGTAGATGCACTCCCCTTTTCCTCGTTGCTAGATTACTCCATGGATTGATCTTGGTGATGCGTAGAAAATTTTGAATTTCTGCTACGTTACCCAACAGTGGCATCATGAGCTAGGTCTATGCGTAGTTTCTATGCACCAGTAGAACACAAGTTGTTGTGGGTCTTGATTTTTATTCAATATTCTTACCATTACTAGTCCAATCTTGTTTCGACAGTATTGTGGGATGAAGCGGCCCGGACTGACCTTACACGTACACTTATGTGAGACAGGTTCCACCGACTGACATGCACTTGTTGCATAAGGTGGCTAGCGGGTGCCAGTCTCTCCCACTTTAGTCGGATCGGATTCGATGAAAAGGGTCCTTATGAAGGGTAAATAGCAATTGACATATCACGTTGTGGTTTTTGCGTAGGTAAGAAACGTTCTTGCTAGAAACCCATAGCAGCCACGTAAGACATGCAAACAATAATTAGAGGACGTCTAACTTGTTTTTGCAGGGTATGCTATGTGATGTGATATGGCCAAAAGAATGTGATGAATGATATGTGATGTATGAGATTGATCATGTTCTTGTAATAGGAATCACGACTTGCATGTCGATCAGTATGACAACCGGCAGGAGCCATAGGAGTTGTCTTAATTTATTGTATGACCTGCGTGTCAATGAACAACGCCATGTAATTACTTTACATTATTGCTAAACCGTTAGCCATAGTAGTAGAAGTAATAGTTGGCGAGACAACTTCATGGAGACACGATGATGGAGATCATGATGATGGAGATCATAGTGTCATGCCGGTGACGATGATGATCATGGAGCCCCGAAGATGGAGATCAAGAGGAGCAAAATGATATTGGCCATATCATGTCACTTTTTTGATTGCATGTGTTGTTTATCATGTTTATGCATCTTATTTGCTTAGAACGACGGTAGTAAATAAGATGATCCCTCATTAAAATTTCAAGAAAGTGTTTCCCCTAACTGTGCACCGTTGCAAAAGTTCATTGTTTCGAAGCACCACGTGATGATCGGGTGTGATAGATTCTAATGTTCACATACAACGGGTGTAAGCCAGATTTACACACGCGAAACTCTTAGGTTAACTTGACGAGCCTAGCATGTACAGACATGGCCTCGGAACACAAGAGACCGAAAGGTCGAGCATGAGTCGTATGGTAGATACGATCAACATGAAGATGTTCACCGATGATGACTAGTCCATCTCACGTGATGATCGGACACGGCCTAGTTGACTCGGATCATGTAATCCCTTAGATGACTAGAGGGATGTCTATCTGAGTGGGAGTCCATAAGATGAACTTAGTTATCCTGAACATAGTCAAAAGGTCTTTGCAAATTATGTCGTAAGCTCGCGCTTTAGTTCTACTGTTTAGATATGTTCCTAGAGAAAATTCAGTTGAAAGTTAATAGTAGCGATTATGCGGACTAGGTCCGTAAACTGAGGATTGTCCTCGTTGCTTCGTAGAACACTTATATCCTTAATGCACCGCTCGGTGAGCTGAACCTCGAACGTTGTCTGTGGATGTTGTGAACATCTGACATACACGTTTTGATAACTATGTGATAGTTCAGTAATGTTAAACGGTTTAGAGTTGAGGCACCGAAGACGATTTCGAAACATCGCGGAACATATGAGATGTTTCGAGGGCTGAAATTGGGATTTCAGGCTCGTGCCCACGTCAAGAGGTATGATACCTCCGACGAGTTTCTTAGCCTGCAAACTAAGGGACAAAAGCTCAATCGTTGAGCTTGTGCTCAGATTGTCTGAGTACAACAATCACTTGAATCGAGTGGGAGTTGATCTTCCAGATGAGATAGTGATGTTTCTCCAAAGTCATTGCCACCAAGCTGATAGAGCTTTGTGATGAACTATAACATATCAGGGATAGATATGATGATCCTTGAGATATTCGCGATGTTTGACACCGCGAAAGTAGAAATCAAGAAGGAGCATCAATTGTTGATGGTTGGTGAAACCACTAGTTTCAAGAAGGGCAAGGGCAAGAAGGGATACTTCATGAAACGACAAATCAGTTGCTGCTCTAGTGAAGAAACCCAAGGTTGAACCCAAACCCGAGACTAAGTGCTTCTGTAATAAGGGGAACAGCCACCGGAGCAGAATTACCCTAGATACTTGGTAGATGAGAAGGCTGGCAAGGTCGATAGAAGTATATTGGATATACATTATGTTAATATGTACTTTACTAGTACTCCTAGTAGCACCAGGGTATTAGATACCGTTTCAGTTGCTAAGTGTTAGTAACTCGAAATAAAAGCTACGGAATAAACGGAGGCTAGCTAAAGGTGTGCTGACGATGTGTGTTGGAAGTGTTTCCAAGGTTGATATGATCAAGATCGCACGCTCCCTCTACCATCGAGATTGGTGTTAAACCTAAATAATTGTTATTTGGTGTTTGCGTTGAGCATAGACATGATTGGATTATGTCTATCGCAATACGGTTATTCATTTAAGGAGAATAATGGTTACTCTGTTGATTTGAATAATACCTTCAATGGTCTTGCACCTAAAGTGAATGGTTTATTGAATCTCGATCGTAGTGATACACATGTTCATGCCAAAAGATATAAACAGTAATTATAGTACCACCTACTTGTGGCACAACCATGTAAGTCATATTGGTATAAAACGCATGAAGAAGCTCCATGTTGATGGATCTTTGGACTCACTCGTTTTTGAAAAGTTTGAGACATGCAAACCATGTCTATTGGTGTATATGCATGAAGAAACTCCATGCAAATGGACCGTTTGGACTCACTTGATTTTGAATCACTTGAGACATGCAAATCATACCACCTGGGCAAGATGAGTGAAAGCCTCATTTTCAGTAAAATGGAACAAGAAAGCAACTTGTTGGAAGTAATACATTTTGATGTGTGTGCAGTCCAATGAGTGCTGAGGCACGCAGTGGACATTGTTATGTTCTTACTTCACAGATGATTTGAGTAGATACTGAGTATATTTACTTGATGAAACACAAGTCTGAATTATTGAATGGTTCAAGTAATTTCAGAGTGAAGTTGAAGATCATCGTGACAAGAGGATAAAATGTCTATGATATGATCATAGAGATGAGTATCTGAGTTACGAGCTTTGGCACACAATTAAGACATTGTGGAAATTGTTTCACAATTAATACCGCCTGGAACACCATAGTGTGATGGTGTTTCCGAACATCATAGTTGCACCCTATTGGATATGGTGCGTACCATGATGTCTCTTATCGAATTACCACTATAGTTCATGGGTTAGGCATTAGTGACAAACGCACTCACTTTAATAGGGCACCACGTAATTCCGTTGAGACGACATCATTTGAACTATGGTTTGGAGAAACCTAAGTTGTCGTTTCATAAAAGTTTGGGGCTGCGACGCTTATGTGAAAAAGTTTCAGGTTGATAAGCTCGAACCCAAAGTGGATAAAATGCATCTTCATAGGACACCCAAAAAAGTTGGGTATACCTCCTAATTCAGATCCGAAAGCAATAGGGATTGTTTCTTGAATCGGGTCCTTTCTCGAGGAAAAGTTTGTCTCGAAAATTGAGTGGGAGGATGGTGGAGACTTGATATGGTTATTGAACCGTCACTACAACTAGTGTGTAGCAGGGCACGGAAGTTGTTCCTGTGGCACCTACACCAATTGAAGTGGAAGCTGATGATAGTGATCATGAAGCCTCGGATCAAGTCACTACCAAACCTCGTAGGATGACAAGGACGCGTACTGCTTCAGAGTGGTACGGTAATCCTATCTTGGAGGTCATGTTGCTATACAACAATGAACCTACGAGCTATGGAGAAGTGATGGTGGGCCTGGATTCCGACAAATGGCTCGAGGCCATAAAATCGGAGAGAGGATCCATGTATGAAAACAAAGTGTAGACTTTGGCAGAACTACGTGATGGTCGTAAGGCTATTGGGTACAGATGGATTTTACAAGGAAGACGACCAATGATGGTAAGTATCACCATTAAGAAAGCTCGACTTGTCGTTAAGATGTTTTCTGACAACTTCAAGGAGTTGACTACGATGAGGCTTTCTCACTCCTAGCGATGCTAAGAGTCTATTGGAATTGGATTAGCAGTTACTGCATTATTTATGAAATCTTGCAGATAGGATGTCAAAACATTGTTTCCTCGACAATCTTCTTGAGGAAATGTTGTATGTGATACAACCAGAAGGTTTTGAAAATCCTGAAAGACGCTAACAAGTATGCAAAGCTCCAGCAATCCTTCTAAGGACTGGAGTAAGCATCTCGGAGTTGGAATGTACGCTTTGATGAGATGATCAAAGATTTTGGGTTTATACAAAGTTTATGAGAAACTTGTATTTCCAAAGAAGGGAGTGGGAGAACTATAGAATTTCTGATGAGTATATGTTGTTGACATATTGTTGATCAGAAATGATGTAGAATTTCTGGAAAGCATATAGGGTTATTTGAAAAGTGTTTTTCAATAGAAAACCTGGATTAAGCTGCTTGAACATTGAGCATCAAGATCTATGAGGATAGATCAAAAACGCTAAATGGCACTTTCAAATGAGCACATACCTTGACATGATCTTGAAGGTGTTCAAGATGGATCAGTCAAAGAAGGAGTTCTTGCCTGAGTTGTAAGGTATGAAGTTAAGACTTAAAGCTCGACCACGGCAGAAGAAAGAGAAAGGACGAATGTCGGCCCCTATGCCTTAGCCATAGGCTCTATACAGTATATCATGCTTTGTACCGCACTTGATATGTGCCTTGCCACGTGTCTGGCAAGGGGGTACAAGAGTGATCAAGGAATGGATCATTCACTACTGGAATTAGCTACTTTGCCATCTGCCAGCTCTTTGCCGTCCGCTAGCGGACGGCAAAGAAGCTCTTTGCCATCAGCTACCTGAAAGCAGACGGCAAAGAACCGGCTGATGGCAAAGAAAGCCTTTGCCATCAGCCTGTTCTTTGCCGTCTGCTAGCCGACGGCAAAGAATCTTTTCCGTCCGCTAGCGGACGACAAAGAGGCAAGGGGGGCCCCACTGAGGAGCTGGTTAAAAAAAACTTAACAGCCCCCCTCTTTGCCGTCCGCTAGCTGACGGCAAAGCGCACATTAGCGAACGACAAAGGTGGCGGAGGGCAAAGATTAAACGTACCTAGCTAATGGCCGGCGCGCCCCACCCCCATCTCTCTCTGTTTCCCCCACACACAAGCGCCGCCGCCCCCACCACTCGCCGCTGCCCGGTCGCACCACCGCCCGCCCCCACCGCCCCCCAGACTGTCGCCCCACCGCCCTGCCGCCCGCCCCCCGCGTCGTCGCCCTCGCTTGTCGCCCCAGGCCCCGGTGACTCGGCCCCCAGGCTCCACCGCCGCCGCCCTTGCGCGTCGCCGGCCTTGCTTGCCGTGTCGCGTGCCGCCCTGCCCCGGGCCCTACCGCCTGGGACCGCCGCCGCCCAGCCGCCCGCCCCCTCCTCCACCGCCACCTCATGTCAGCTCTACCTCTCCTTTTTTTCTTCTGTTTTTTAGTTTTAAGTTTATGTTTAGTTTAGATTTAGTTTTATTTTTAGTCTTAGGTTTAGTTTTAGGTTTAGTTTTAGGTTTAGGTTTAGTTTTAGTTTAGTTTTAGGTTTAGATTTAGTTTTTTCCTTTTTTTCTGTCTTTTTAGTTTTAGGTTTATGTTTAGATTAGATTTAGGTTTAGTTTTAGGTTAAGAAGAAAAAAACAGGAGAGGAGGAGAAGAAGAAGAGGAAAAGGAAAGGAAGAAGAAGAAGAGGAGGAGGAGAAGAAAAAAGAAGAAGAAGAAGAAGGAAAAAACATGAGAGGAGGAGAAGAAGAAGAGGAAAAAGGAAAGGAAGAAGAAGAAGAGGAGGAGGAGAAGAAAAAAGAAGAAGAGGAAGAAGAAGAAGAAAAAAACAGGAGAGGAGGAGAAGAAGAAGAGGAAAAAGGAAAGGAAGAAGAAGAAGGGGAGGAGGAGAAGAAAAAAGAAGAAGAGGAAGAAGAGGAAGAAAAAAACAGGAGAGGAGAAGAAGAAGAGGAAAGAGGAAAGGAAGAAGAAGAAGAGGAGGAGGAGAAGAAAAAAGAAGAAGAGGAAGAAGAAGAAGAAAAAAATAGGAGAGGAGGAGAAGAAGAAGAGGAAAAAGGAAAGGAAGAAGAAGAAGAGGAGGAGGAGAAGAAAAAAGAAGAAGAGGAAGAAGAAGAAGAAAAAAACAGGAGAGGAGGAGAAGAAGAAGAGGAAAAAGGAAAGGAAGAAGAAGAAGAGGAGGAGGAGAAGAAAAAAGAAGAAGAGGAAGAAGAAGAAGAAAAAATAGGAGAGGAGGAGAAGAAGAAGAGGAAAAAGGAAAGGAAGAAGAAGAAGAGGAGGAGGAGAAGAAAAAAGAAGAAGAGGAAGAAGAAGAAGAAAAAAACAGGAGAGGAGGAGAAGAAGAAGAGGAAAAGGGGAAGGAAGAAGAAGAGGAGGAGGAGGAGAAGAAAAAAGAAGAGGAAGAAGAAGAAGAAGAAAAAAACAGGAGAGGAGGAGAAGAAGAAGAGGAAAAAGGAAAGGAGGAGGAAGAAGAAGAAGAAGAAGAAGAAGAAGAAGAAGAAGAAGAAGGAAAAAAGGAAGAAAAGGAAGAAAAGGAAGAAGAGGAAGAAGAAGAAAAGGAAAAAAGACCCCGACCCGGCACCCCGACACGACACCCCGACCCCGAGACCCCGACCCCGACACCCCGACCCCGACCCCGACACCGACACCCCGACCCCGAGCCTGACCAGACACCCCGACCCCGACACCGACACGGCACCCGACCCTGACCCGGCACCCGACCCGACACCTGACCCCGAGACCCGACCCGACCCCGACACCCGACCCGGCCCGACCCCGACACCCCGACCCCGAGCCTGACCCGACACCCCGACCCGACACCGACATGGCACCCGACCCGACCCAAGCACCCACCCCGAGCTTGACCCGACACCCCAACCCCGACACCGACACGGCACCCGACCCCGACCCGACACCCCGACCCGACACCGACACGACACCCGACCCGACCCGGCACCCGACCCGACACCGACCCCGAGACCCCGACCCGACCCGACCCGACACCCCGACCCGACCCCGACACCGACACCGACACCCGACCCGAGCCTGACCCGACACCGACCCGACATCGACATGGCACCCCGACCCGACCCGCACACCGACCCCGAGCTTGACCCGACACCCCAACCCCGACACCGACATGGCACCCTAACCCCGACACCGACACCCCGACCCCGACACCGACACGACACCCCGACCCCGACCCGGCACCCCGACCCGACATCCCGACCCCGACCCCAACACCGACACCCCGACCCCGAGCCTGACCCGACACACCCGACCCGACCCGACCCGACACGACACCCCGACCCGACCCGACACCGACACGGCACCCGACGACACCCGACCCCGAGACCCGACCCGACCCGACACGGCACCCGAGACACCGACACGACACCCGACCCCGACACCTCCGAAAAGGTGTTCTTTGGCCTTCGAGAGGCCGACGGGTCATATATTTGTGAATTATTAGTTAGGTCATATATTTTTCGATTTGGTTATGAAAACATCATATATAATTGTGTTGATCGGGTAGTTTTAAATGTGCGTTGTTTATGTTGTACTTTTTTCATGTTGTACTAATTTCATTTATTCTTTGTCATGGCAGATGTTGATGAGATGGTGGCGCTGGTCGGAGCGCGCCGAGCCCCTTCTTCGTCGGTAGCGTAGTGTGAGGTATTCCATTCCACACGCACCTCTCCGCCGAGCGTTGCTGGACAGTATGGTGACACCGCCGGGCCCTTCTTCGTCGACCGCGGTGCCCAGCAAGGGACGAGGTAAGAAGAAGGGCCGAGGTGGAGCACGTGGTCGCGGGAGAGGAGGTAGGGTGGCTCTTACGGCGCCTTCCTCACCGCCGCCCCCAGCTGTTTCACCCGAGCACGTGACTGCTAGGGTGGACTCGTCTGAGGAGGAGGCTAAATGGACTCCGGTCCACAAGCCTCCGGTCCAGTGGTCTTCGGCCCACGAGCCTCGGGTCGACGGGCCTTCGGCCCACGAGAGTTGGCCCCACGAGACCCCGGAGGAGCACACATCTGGATGGGGTACTTGGTCGGGTCAGCCTGAGGAGCCGAGTGGCCATCGATGATGGCGGGGAGCCAAGTGGCCATCTTGATGATGGCGGGAGCCAACTCGTCTTCGAGGAGGAGGGGAGGAGGGGGCAACGTCTACCAGCGTGGTGCTACGGCTCCGTCCGTCTGCGGCGACCATGAAAGCAGAGGTGGTTGATTTTCCCTGATGGGGAGAGGTAAGTGCATTTAATCTTTTTGTACCTTCTGCATTCACGTTTCTTCAAATAACTAATGCGTTGGCCTTGTCATACTGCAGGGGTTGGGATCACCATGAAAGTGTCCGCCGGTCCAACTCCGTCCTTGGAGTTTTGATTCGGCAAAACTTTTCGGGGTTTGTCACGTTGCCTGGTGAGGGTCGGCTTCCAGATGTTGGATTGAGTTGGGAGCACTACTTGGCTGCCCTGGCCCCACCGGGTGAAATTATCGACGGTGTCTTGTGCAAGACGAGGGCAAACATGGTGATCAGAAAGTTCTGGGTAATTTCTCTTTTACACAATTAAAAATCTTCAACTAGCTAGTTATTAATTGTACTAATCAACATTGTCTCATTTGATTGCAGACATTCTACAGGTGTGAGGAGGGATACGAGGAGGCGGCGGCAGATGTTATCCAGAAGGAGTGCAAGCGCCTACTTCAGAACTTACGGCATGAGGCTCGGGTGCAATCTGTTGGAGACCACTACGCCGACCGTGGTATCAAGAAGTCCAAGCAGGATTGCCGCGATATTTTCTTGAGTAAGGAGCAGTACATGAAGGTAATTCTTAAGGCCTTGTACTTAATTCCTTTATTTAGTAATTCATAGCCGTAGCGCTGAAGTTTTCTATTTGCTAACTTAGGCCCCTCAGAGATGGTGTGCGGATCGGATGGATTGTTGGGAGGTGTTGGTCGATGGGTGGTGCTCAAAAGAATGGCTGGCCACCCACAACGAGGCCAAGGACAAACATGCCCAAATGGAAGGTGTGCCACACCACCAAGGCAGCTCCAACTTATTTCAGTACGGGTGGAACTGGGTATGTGGTTTGCTTCATGATTCATGCAATATATTCATTCATCATGCTAGCTTTAGCCGTTTAATTACTAATTTACTTTGTTTCTCTCTTTCAGGCACACTACAATAAGGCGGATAAGGTGCCAGAGATGTACGACCTGTATTCCATGGCCCACACTGGCTCTTACAAGAAAGTCAAGGCATTCTCTGCGTCTGACCTCGATGATCCAAAGAACTTCACCAACATCTCCGCCCATGAAAAGCTCGTGCAATATAGAGATCAGGGGAAGGCGAGGAAAGGGGAGGACTTTAACCCGAGCCAGGGTCCCATTGATACAGAGTTGCTCATGATATCTGGTGGCGGGAGGTCCCATGGCTCCATAGCCATGGGAGATGGACTTATCCGTTGTCCTAGCACTCTCCCAGAGATCAAGGCACGCTAGTCGAGCTCCGCTCCTGAGATAAGGCCTCGTGAATGGCCAGTCCAACTCGCCATCAAGGTTAGTTATACGTACTCAGCTATCTTTCTCCATTACATTGTGTGCGCTTCCATCAATGATTACAAATGGTCATGTGAGTGGTGTTGCAGGCTGCTATATAGAGTGAGAGAGACAGAACGGAGAAACTTCTGGCGGAGGCGGCGGAGAGGCAGCGGGAGTTGGAGGAGAGGACGACAAAGATGTTGGAGGAGGAGAGGGCACGGAATGACATGCAGGCAAGGGCCATGTATGAGCTCCTTGTGGTAAGTTTCTTCTGCAGATTACTTGCTAGTCTTAACATTTGAGTCTCATTACTAACTAGTATGACTCTGTTGTGAAAACCAAATGTGCAGTCTGTGTGCGAGAAGTCCGGTCAGACCGCTCCGCCGATGCCAGTGATTGCTCCTGGGAGCACGGTGAGTTTAATTTGAATGGACATTACTTGCTAGTCTTAACATTTGAGTGTCATAATGCTAACGAGACATTGGAAATGATCTTTGGTGCAGCTTAACTCCAGAAACGCATCGCACGATCCTTCTCCAGCTACCGGCACGAGCCAGCCCGCTCCTACACCTCCCTGATCGTGGTAAGTTTCTCTAGACTTAGACTTAGCTTTATTTCCTCCAATATGCTTACCATAATGACCTAGAGTTAGCTTCCTTTCCCTCAAAATAACTTAATAAGCTTACTTATGCCAAAAATTGCATAATTAAAGTTAGCTCATAAACGATCCATTTTACCCAAGTTAGCTCTAATATGACTCATTTTACCTTAGTTAGCTTACAAGTGATCCAATTTATCCAAGTTAGCTCTAAAATGACCCATTTTAGTAGATTAGCTCGTAAATGATCCATTTTACCTATGTTAGCTTTAAAATTACCCATTTCACCTAGGTTAGCTCCTAAATGACCCATTTCACCTAGGTTAGCTCCAAAATGACCCATTTCACCTAAACTAGCTCTTAAATGATCCATTTCACCTAAGTTAGCTCATAAATGACCCATTTCAACTAAGTTAGCTCATAAATGATCCATTTCACCAAAGTTAGCTCATGAACAACCCATTTCAACTTAGTTAGCTCATATATGATCCATTTCACCTAAGTTAGCATATAAATGACATGTACTTCTTGTTCTAGTCTTCTTCTTGTTCTATTCACCTATTTCTAACTTTCTTATTTACCATTTTGCAGATTTCACTCACTTCATGGAAGCTTGCTTGCTATGATGGAGTGCTTGCTTTTTCTTTGCTAAAACTTTGCATTGTATCTAGCTTGCTATGATATAACTTGCTATGTTGATGAAACTTTGCTATGTAATATGTATATGGAACAATGTGTATGGATGGAACAATGTGTATGGATGGAACAATGTATATGGATGGAACTTGATGAAACTTTGCTATGTTGATGAAACTTTGATATGTGATATGTTTGCTATTAAAATATATCTATATATGTCATATATATTTGCTGTGAAAATTGTTGGATTAAAAAACAGAAAAAGAGAAAATATCACGGGCTCTTTGCAAATTCGCCACCGACGGCAAAGGGCTCTTTGCCATCAGCAGATGACGGCAAAGAGGCCACATGGCGAGCAATCGTGCTTCGGAGGTGACCAATTTGGTCGGTTTGCCTCTGATGGTCGACGGCAAAAGGCTTTGCCGTCCGCAGCGAACAGCAAAGGCCTGCCTTTAACCACCTAACGAAGTAATAGCGCATTTATTGCCATCCATCTTCTTTGCCATCCGCTGCTGATGGCAAAGGACCCTTTGTCGTCAGATGCCCGAAGGAGACGGCAACGCAGCTCTTAGCCGTCCCCTACTTTGCCGTCACCTTTTGCCGTCCGTGGCTTACGGCAAAGGTCTTTGCCGTCCGCCATCCATGCCTTTGCCGTCCTCCGTGGCAGACGGCAAAGTAGCAGATTCCTGTAGTGATTGGACAGCGGTCAAAATTGTCCTTGGAGTAAATAAGGACATGTTTCTTGATTATGGAGGTGATAAAGAGTTCGGCGTAAAGGGTTATGTCGATGCAAGCTTTAACACCTATCCGAATGACTCTGAGTAGTAAACCGGATACGTATAGTGGAGCAACCATTTGGAATAGCTCCAAGTTGAGCGTGGAAGCAACATTTACAATATGACCTAGAGATTTGCGAAGTACATGCAGATCTGAATGCTGCAGACCCATTGACTAAAACCTCTCTCACAAGCAAAACATGATCAAACCCAGAACTCATTGAGTCTTAATCACATAATGATGTGAACTAGTTTAGTGACACTAGTAAACTCTTTGGATGTTGGTCACATGGCGATGTGACCTGTGAGTGTTAATCACATGGCGATGTGAACTAGATTACTGAATCTACTGCAAGTGGGAGACTGTTGGAAATATGCCCTAGAGGCAATAATAAATTAGTTATTATTATTATATTTCCTTGTTCATGATAATCGTTTATTATCCATGCTATAATTGTATTGATAGGAAACTCAGATACATGTGTGGGTACATAGACAACACCATGTCCCTAGTAAGCCTCTAGTTGACTAGCTCGTTGATCAATAGATGGTTACGGTTTCCTGACCATGGATATTGGATGTCGTTGATAACGGGATCACATCACTAGAAGAATGATGTGATGGACAAGACCCAATCCTAAGCCTAGCACAAAAGATCGTGTAGTTCGTATGCTAAAGCTTTTCTAATGTCAAGTATTATTTCCTTAGACCATGAGTTTCTGCAACTCTCGGATACCGTAGGAATGCTTTGGGTGTACCAAACGTCACAACGTAACTGGGTGGCTATAAAGGTGCACTACGGGTATCTTCGAAAGTGTCTGTTGGGTTGGCACGAATCGAGACTAGGATTTGCCACTCCGTGTGACGGAGAGGTATCTCTGGGCCCACTCGGTAGGACATCATCATAATGTGCACAATGTGACCAAGGGGTTGATCACGGGATGATGTGTTATGGAACGAGTAAAGAGACTTGCCGGTAACGAGATTCAACAAGGTATCGGGATACCAACGATCGAATCTCGGGCAAGTACTATACCGCTAGACAAAGGGAATTGAATACGGGATTGCTTGAATCCTTGACATCGTGGTTCATCCGATGAGATCATCATGGAACATGTGGGAGCCAACATGGGTATCCAGATCCCTCTGTTGGTTATTGACCGGAGAATGTCTCGGTCATGTCTGCATGGTTCCCGAACCCGTAGGGTCTACACACTTAAGGTTCGATGACGCTAGGGTTATAGGGAATAGATGTATGTGGTTACCGAATGTTTTTCGGAGTCCCGGATGAGATCCCGGACGTCACGAGGAGTTCCAGAATGGTCTGGAGGTAAAGATTTATATATGGGAAGTCCTGTTTTGGTCATCGGAAAAGTTTCGGGTGCTATCGGTAATGTATCGGGACCACCGGGAGGGTCCCGAGGGTCCACCAAGTGGGGACACCGGCCCCAGAGGGTAGCATGGGCCAAGTGTGGGAGGGGACCAGCCCTAGGTGGGCTGGTGCGCCCCCCCACCAGGGCCCAAGGCGCCTAGGGTTTGGGGAGGGGGCGCCTCCACCTTACTTTGTGGGCAAGTTTCCCCCTCTCCCCCCTTTGGCCGCCACCCTATATGGGTTTTGGGGCTGCCGCACCCCTTGGGGTGGGAACCCTAGAGGGGCGCAGCCCCCTCCCTCTCCCCTATATATAGTTGAGGTCTTCGGGGCTGCAAACACATGAGTTTTGACCTCTCCCTGGCGCAGCCCTACCTCTCTCCCTCCTCATCTCCCGCGGTGCTTGGCGAAGCCCTGCTGGAGTGCCACGCTCCTACACCACCACCACGCCGTCGTGCTGCTATTGGACGGAGTCTTCCCCAACCTCTCCCTCTCTCCTTGCTGGATCAAGGCATGGGAGACGTCACCGGGCTGCATGTGTGTTGAACGCGGAGGTGCCGTCCGTTCGGCACTAGGATCATCGGTGATTTGGATCACGACGAGTACGACTCCATCAACCCCGTTCACTTGAACGCTTCCGCTTAGCGATCTACAAGGGCATGTAGATGCACTCCCCTTTCCCTCGTTGCTAGATTACTCCATGGATTGATCTTGGTGATGCGTAGAAAATTTTGAAGTTCTGCTACGTTACCCAACAATGACTACCATCCCGCGTGCTTCACTCTAAGTCAGGAGGAGATCGATCAGTTTTTCACCTGCCTCGTAGGAGTAAAACTTCATTACGGTTATGCGGGGAAGATAAGCAGATACCTAGACCCAACGAAGCAGAAGTTCAGCGGGATGAAGTCTCACGACTGTCACGTGCTGATGATGTAGATACTTCCAGTTGCAATCCGTGGGATCATGGACGCGCACGTCCGTGAAACACTATTTTGCCTATGCAACTTTTTTGACGTCATCTCTCGAAAGTCAGTTAGCGTGAGGCAACTCAGAAGGCTACACGAAGAGATCGTGGTGATACTATGTGAGCTTGAGATGTACTTCCCGCCCGCATTCTTCAACGTTATGGTGCATCTGCTGGTCCATATCGTGGAGGATATCATCCAACTCGGGCCGACGTTCCTGCACAGCATGATGCCATTCGAAAGGATGAATGGTGTCATCAAAGGATACGTTCGCAACATGTCACGTCCAGAGGGAAGCATAGCCAGGGGCTTTCTAACCGAAGAGTGCATCTCCTAATGTATGAATTATCTAGGCATCGAGAACCCCGTTGGTCTGCCCGTCAACAGGCACCTCGGCAGGCTCGCTGGATGGGGTCACCGTGAGGGTCGCCGGGAAATGCATGTCGACTTCGAGGGTCGATTCGCCGACTTTGAAAGAGCAAACCTAGTCGCGCTACAACACATAGACGTGGTCGATCCTTGGGTGGTAGAGCACAAAACCTTTATTGAGAAGACGTACAATGGCCGAGGCCAACAGAGGACGGACGGAGATATAATCAAAGAGCACAACTCATGTTTCACGCGTTGGTTCAAGCAGAAGCTTCTGTCGTACCCTTTACATGAGGATTCTTCCGCGGAAGAACAACTCATATTCACCTTGTCACAGGGCGCCGAGCACAACCTGATGACGTATGAGGCATACGATATCAACGGCTACACATTCTACACCGAGGACAAGGACATGAAGAGCGATGGTTATCAGAACTCCGGGGTAACGATGGAATCCTACACCGGTAACGACAAGGACATATACTACGGAAGGATCGAGGAGATCTGGGAGCCGAGCTACGCTAGAGAGAAGGTCCCGATGTTCCGTGTCATATGGGCCAAGAGCGTCATAAAAGAAGACTGGTATTTCACCACCATGGTTATACCCGAAGCCAAATCCAAGACCGCGGGCGCAAACGTCACCGTGAAAAATGAGCCATGGGTACTGGCTTCCCAAGTGGACCAATGCTTCTTCATTACCGACCCGCCAAAGCCCAGTCGTGTTGTCGTGAGGAGAGGCAAAAGGAAGATCATCGGAATGGATGGAGTCACCAATGAGCAAGACTTCGACAAGTACGGCGACCCGAAGATGGAACATGACGACGATGATGAAGTATCAGCATACACCACAAGAAGAAGCAGGACCACCCTACCTAAAGGACGCCCGTTCAAGAGAAGAACTCCATTTACGAAAAATAAGGGCAAGAAGATTGTGAACAGATAGCTAGCTAAGATCGATTGTATTTAAATTGTAGCCTTCATTTCTCGATTGTATTTCATGGGCACTTTTTGAACTCATGAATATTTTTAAATTTCATGGGCACTTTTTGAATTCATGAATATTTTTTCATATTTGATGATATTTTTTCATATTCAAAATGAATGAATATTGAATATTCATGAGGACACTCGATCTCGATCCCCCTCCATCTCGATCGCTACCCCCCTCCATCTCGATCTCAATCCCCCCGCTAGCTCCACCGCCGTCACTGACCCACCGCACCCTTCCCTGCTCCACCACCGCCGACCCCCGCACCTCCCGACCCGCTCCACCGCCGAGCACCCCCGCACCTCCCTGCTCCACCGCCCGACGACCCACCCGCACCTCCCTGCTCCACCACCGCCGACCCCCGCACCTCCCTGCCCGCTTCCACCGCCGAGCACCGCCGCCGAGCACCCCCATTTGATGATATTTTCAAATAACAAATTTGATGATATTTTTTCATATTCATAAAAAAATTATTACTGTTTTTATAAAAAAATATTACTGTTTTTATAAAAAATATATTAAAAAATAGCAACAAAAAATAATAAAAAAAAACATACTAGGGGGTGCGCCATTGCTATCTAAAAAAGATTTCTAATGGCACACCGTTAGGGGGTGCGCCATTGCTATAAAAAAACATACTAATGGCGCACCGCTCGGGGGTGCGCCATTAGTAATCTTCCCCCTAGCTCTAACTCTCCCGACGCCTTCGTCCTTCCCTCTCGCCAGATCCACTCCCCCCCTGCGTGCTGCCCCGACCCACGACGCCGCCACCCCTACGTGCGCCGCCGCCCCCGCGCCCCGTGCCCCCACCACTGCAGCTCCGCCATCGCCGACGCCTCCGCGACCTCGCCGTCGCCGACAACCTCCCCGCGTCGGCCCTGCCCTGCGCTGCCTCTACCTCACTCTGGGAACGGGGTGCAGGATGCTACGTCTCGAGCTTGCGTTGGTGTTCCCTGAAGAGGAGAGGATGATGCAGCACGAGAGCGTAAGTATTTCCCTCGGTTTTGAGAACCAAGGTATCAATCCAAGAGGAGGTCACGCAAGTCCTCGTACCTGCACAACACGATAGCAACTCGCAACCAACGCACAGGGGTTGTCAATCCCTTCACGGTCACTTACGAGAGTGAGATCTGATAGAGATAATATTTTTGGTATTTTTGATAGATAGATGCAAAGTAAAAAGTAAAGGCAAAGCAAGTAAATAAAGTGATGTAGATTGATATGATGAGAATAGACCCGGGGGCCATAGGTTTCACTAGTGGCTTCTCTCAAGAGCATAAGTGTTCTACGGTGGGTGAAAAAATTACTGTTGAGCAATTGACAAGATTGAGCATAGTTATGAGTATATCTAGGCAATGATCATGTATATAGGCATCACGTCCGTGACAAGTAGACCGAAACGATTCTGCATCTACTACTGTTACTCCACTCATCGACCGCTATCCAACATGCATCTAGAGTATTAAGTTAAAAACAGAGTAACGCCTTAAGCAAGATGACATGATGTAGAGGAATAAATTCATGCAATATGATAAATACCCCATCTTGTTATCCTCGATGGCAACAATACAATACGTGCCTTGTAACTCTTTCTGTCACTGAGTAAGGACACCGCAAGATTGAACCCATAGCCATGCACTTCTCCCATTGCAAGAACTACCAATCTAGTTGGCCAAACCAAACGGATAATTCGAAGAGACTTGCAAAGATAACTCAATCATACATAAAAGAATCCAGAGAAGAATCAAATATTTTCCATAAATAATACTGGATCATAAACCCATAATTCATCGGTCTCAACAAACACAACGCAAAAAGAAGATTACATCGAATAGATCTCCACGAGAGAGGGGGAGAACATTGTATTGAGATCCAAAAAGAGAGAAGAAGCCATCTAGCTACTAGCTATGGACCCGAAGGTCTGAAGTAAACTACTCACACTTCATCGGAGGGGCTATGGTGATGATGTAGAAGCCCTCCATGGTGGATGCCCCCTCCGGCGGAGCTTCGGAATAGGCCCCAAGATGGGATCTCATGGATACAGAAGGTTGCGGCGGTGGAATTAGGTTTTTGGCTCCCGTTCTGATAATACGGGGATACGTAGGTATATATAGGAGGAAGGAGTACGTCGGTGGAGCTCCGAGGGGCCCACGAGGCAGGGGCGTGCCTAGACCGCCTTGTGGCTTTCTTGACGGAGGGTCCAAGTCTCCTGGATCTTATGTGATGAGAAAATCACGTTCCCGAAGGTTTCATTCCGTTTGGACTCCGTTTGATATTCTGTTTCTTCGAAATACTGAAATATGCAAAAAACAGCAATTCTGGGCTGGGCCTCCTGTTAATAGGTTAGTCCCAAAAATAATATAAAAGTGGAAAATAAAGCCCATTATAGTCCAAAATAGTAGATAAAGTAGCATGGAGCAATAAAAAATTATAGATACGGTGGAGATGTAACAAGCATCCCCAAGCTTAATTCCTGCTCGTCCTCGAGTAGGTAAATGATAAAAAAGAATTTTTGATGCGGAGTGATACTTTGGCATAATTTCAATGTAAATCTTCTTAATCATGGTATGAATATTCAGATCCGAAAGATTCAAGACAAAAGTTCATGTTGACACAAAAATAATAATACTTTAAGCATACTAATCAAAGTAATCATGTCTTCTCAAAATAACATGGCAAAAGAAAGTTCATCCCTACAAAATCATATAGTTAGGCTATGCTTCATTTTCGTCACACAAAGACGTTCCCAACTTCTATACCCCCGATAACAAGCCAAGAAATTGTTTCATACTTAAATAATCTCAAACTTTTTCAACCTTCACGCAATACATGAGCGTGAGCCATGGATATAGCACTATGGTTGGAATAGAATATGATGATGGGGATTGTGTGGAGAAGACAAAAAAGGAGAAAGTCTCACATCAACTAGGTGTATCAATGGGCTATGGAGATGCCCATCAATAGATATCGATGAGAGCGAGTAGGGATTGCCATGCAATGGATGCACTAGAGCTATGAATGCTCAACAAAAGAAAACTAGTGGGTGTGCATCCAACTTGCTTGCTCACGAAGACCTAGGGCATTTGAGGAAGCCCATCGTAGGAATATACAAGCCAAGTTCTATAATGAAAAATTCCCACTAGTATAAACAAGACAACTTATGAGACTCACTACATGAAGAACAAGGTGCTACTTTGAAGCACAATATATGAGACTCACTACATGAAGAACAAGGTGCTACTTTGAAGCACAAGTGTGGAAAAAGAGATAGTAGCATTGCCTTTTATATATATATATATATATATATATATATATATATATATATATATATATATATATATGTTTGGGCCTTTCTTTTTTTCTTTTGGCCTTTCCCTTTTTTTGGGCCTTTTTTTGGGCAATGCTCTAATAATGATGATCATCACACTTCTATTGATTACAACATAAGGATTACAACTCGAAACTAGAACAAGATATGACTCTATATGAATGCCTCCGGCGGTGTACCAGGATGGTGCAATGAATCAAGAGTGACATGTATGGAAAATAATGCATGGTGGCTTTGCCACAAATACGATGTCAACTACAAGATCATGCAATTGCAATATGACAAAAGTAATGCATGTCACGATGATGATGGTGGAAGTTGCATGGCAATATATCTCAGAATGGCTATGGAAATGCCATGATAGGTAGATATGGTGGTTGTTTTGAGGAAGATATAAGGAGGTTTATGTTTGATAGAGCTTATCGTATCATGGGGTTTGGATGCACCGGCGAAGTTTGCACCAACTCTCAAGGTGAGAAAGGGCAATGCACGGTACCGAAGAGGCTAGCAAAGGCGGAAAGGTGAGAGTGCGTATAATCCATGGACTCAACATTAGTCAAAAGAACTCATATACTTATTGCAAAAATTTAGAAGTCATCAAATACAAATAATACGCGCATGCTCCTAGGGGGATAGATTGGTAGGAAAACACCATCGCTCGTCCCCGACTGCCACTCATAAGGATGCACAATCCAGGTACACTTCATGTTTCAAATTTGTTACACAACTTTAACCATACGTGCATGCTACATGATTTGCTAACTTCAACAGAAGTATTTCTCAAATTCAAAACTAGTCAAATAGCACGACTTTGATATTATCACCTCCATATCTCAAAACAATTATCTAGCATCAAACTTAATTTAATTCACTCAAAAAAGAGAAAGTTTCACAAATCTTGAACACCAAGTATATTAACATTAAGCAAATTACCATGCTATTAATGACTCTCAAAATAATCTAAGTGAAGCATGAGAGATCAAGTTTCTTTAAAACAAATCCACCACCATGCTCTAAAAGATCTAAGTGAAGCACTAGAGCAAAAAATTATCACGCTCTAAAGATATAAGTGAAGCACATAGAGCAAAGCTATCAAGCTCAAAAGGTATAAGTGAAGCACATAGAGTATTCTAACAAATTCCAAATCTTGTATGGCTCTCTCAAAAGGTGTGTACAGAAAGGATGATTGTGGTAAACTAACAAGCAAAGACACAAATAATACAAGACGCTCCAAGCAAAACACATATCATGTTGGTGAATAAAAATATAGCTCCAAGTAAATTACCGATGGAAGTGGACGAAAGAGGGGATGCCTTCCGGGGCATCCCCAAGCTTTGACTTTTTGGTGTCCTTGGATTATCTTGGTGGTGCCATGGGCATCCCCAAGCTTAGGCTATTTCCACTCCTTCTTCCATAATCCATCAAAAGAATTCACTCAAAACTTGAAAACTTCACAACACAAAACTCAACAGAAATCTCGTGAGCTCCGTTAGAGAAAGAAAACAAAAGACTACTTCAAGGTACTGTAATGAACTCATTCTTTATTTATATTGGTGTTAAACCTACTGTATTCCAACTTCTCTATGGTTTATAAACTAATTTACTAGCCATAGAGTCATCAAAATAAGCAAACAACACACGAAAAACAGAATCTGTCAAAAACAGAACAGTCTGTAGTAATCTGTAACTAACGAAAACTTCTGGAACTCTAAAAATTCTAACAACATAGGAAGTCCTGGAAAATTTGTTTATTGATCAGCATAAAAAAGAATCAACACAAAAGCACATTCCTGTGATTTATCATAACTAAATTCGTGTGCGCAAAGTTTCTGTTTTTCAGCAGAATCAAATCAACTATCATCGTAGGTTATCCTATAGGTCTTACTTGGCACAAACACTAATTAAAACATAAAACCACATCCAAACAGAAGGTAGATGGATTATTTATTCTTAAACAGAACCAAAAACAAAAAACACAAAATAAAATAGGGTTGCCTCCCAACAAGCGCTATCGTTTAACGCCCCTAGCTAGGCATAAAAGCAAGGATAGATCTATGTAGTGTCGTAATAATAAGATAGATCTTGAAAGCTCATCTCGTATTCCCTATATTCGGCAGCAAGTTTCCTTTGAGGCAAGCAAAAATAATCAAAAGGGCTAAATTTAGCGGGACAGAAATCCCCAAGATCAATCACGGGAGGAACAGGTTCCTCCCTTGGCCCTTCATAGTGCACAACTATTTCATCACTGAAAGCATTCTTTTGGCAAAATCTTGTGAGCTTATACTCGAGAGAGTATCCTAGCTCATTATTTCTAAGGGCAAAATCATTATTAAGCTCATTAATGCAATCAACCAAGACATTGATAGGGACCTTTTTCCTAAGGTTTTCATTGAAAGCGACATAGTCCGAAGATTGAAAACGTCTAACTTCTTCTTGATCATAAAGAATTGCTTCTATGGGTGGACGACAGATGTCCACCCTATAGTGCGAAAAGATTTCTGTGGCTTCTCTTATGATAAATCTAAATTCATGAGCCAAAAAGATAGTAACAGCGCACTTAATAGAAGAGTGCTCAATATTAGAGAATTCTAAGAAAATTCTCTGTATGCAAGGGTGCATATGCATAAATTGTCTTTCAAGTTCAACCACAAGCATAGCTATAGCATCCGCAAGGCTACTAGTTCTATGAAGAATAGAACAGCCCATAGAAGGTAAAGCACCAGCACAAGTAAAGAAATCTTGAATAACGCCTTTGCCAATAATGTTACCACTACAGATTCGAAACTTTTTGGTATGCAAGATAGGAGGTTCATCGGCCGGAGCCTCGGGATTTTCTGTATTATCATTGTTGTCCATATCGATGATAATCTCCCCAATTTCAGGCATAGCAGCAGAAAAAGCAAGGCGGAAGAAAGCAAACAAAAGGGAAAAGAAGAGGAGATTGGGAAAGAGAGGGCGAATAAAACGGCAAGGGTGAAGTGGGGGAGAGGAAAATGAGAGGCAAATGTCAAATAATGTAATGCGAGAGATAGGGATTGTGATGGGTACTTGGTATGTTGACTTTTGCGTAAGCCTCCCCGGCAACGGCGCCAGAAATTCTTCTTGCTACGTCTCGAGCTTGCGTTGGTTTTCCCCGAAGAGGAGAGGATGATGCAGCACAGTAGCGTAAGTATTTCCCTTAGTTTTTGAGAACCAAGGTATCAATCCAGTAGGAGGTCACGCGCAAGTCCCTCGTACCTACACAACATGATAGCAACTCGCAACCAACGCTTAGGGGTTGTCAATCCCTTCACGGTCACTTACGAGAGTGAGATCTGATAGAGATAATATTTTTGGTATTTTTGATAGATAGATGCAAAGTAAAAAGTAAAGGCAAAGCAAGTAAATAAAGTGATATAGATTGATATGATGAGAATAGACCCGGGGGCCATAGGTTTCACTAGTGGCTTCTCTCAAGAGCATAAGTATTCTATGGCGGGTGAACAAATTACTGTTGAGCAATTGACAAAATTGAGCATAGTTATGAGTATATCTAGGCAATGATCATGTATATAGGCATCACGTCCGTGACAAGTAGACCGAAACGATTCTGCATCTACTACTATTACTCCACTCATCGACCGCTATCCAGCATGCATCTAGAGTATTAAGTTAAAAATAGAGTAACGCCTTAAGCAAGATGACATGATGTAGAGGAATAAATTCATGCAATATGATAAATACCCCCATCTTGTTATCCTCGATGGCAACAATACAATATGTGCCTTGCAACTCTTTTTGTCACTGAGTAAGGACACCGCAAGATTGAACCCAAAGCCGTGCACTTCTCCCATTGCAAGAACTACCAATCTAGTTGGCCAAACCAAACGGATAATTCGAAGAGACTTGCAAAGATAACTCAATCATACATAAAAGAATTCAGAGAAGAATCAAATATTTTCCATAGATAATACTGGATCATAAACCCACAATTCATCGGTCTCAACAAACACACCGCAAAAATAAGATTACATCAAATAGATCTCCACGAGAGAGGGGGAAAACATTGTATTGAGATCCAAAAAGAGAGAAGAAGCCATCTAGCTACTAGCTATGGACCCGAAGGTCTGAAGTAAACTACTCACACTTCATCGGAGGGGCTATGGTGATGATGTAGAAGCCCTCCATGGTGGATGCCCCCTCCGGCGGAGCTTCGGAACATGCCCCAAGATGGGATCTCGTGGATACAGAAGGTTGCGGCGGTGGAATTAGGTTTTTGGCTCCCGTTCTGATCATATGGGGATACGTAGGTATATATAGGAGGAAGGAGTACGTCGGTGGAGCTCCGAGGGGCCCAAGAGGCAGGGGGCGCGCCCTGGGGGGAGGGCGTGCCCTCCACCCTCGTGACCGCCTCGTGGCTTTCTTGACGGAGGGTCCAAGTCTCCTGGATCTTATCTGATGAGAAAATCACGTTCCCGAAGGTTTCATTCCGTTTGGACTCCGTTTGGTATTCTGTTTCTTCGAAATACTGAAATAGGCAAAAAATAGCAATTCTGGGCTGGGCCTCCGGTTAATAGGTTAGTCCCAAAAATAATATAAAAGTGGAAAATAAAGCCCATTATAGTCCAAAACAGTTGATAAAGTAGCATGGAGCAATCAAAAATTATAGATACGTTGGAGACGTATCACAGGACGACGCCGCTGCCCTGCCCTGCCCTGCGCTCATTGAGTTCACACTCATTGAGTTCGCTCGTGAAGGTATTATATGTTCACATGGTTCATTTATGTTTTTCAGCAGTTAATTGATGGTTTGATACATGATACATTTCATGCACAGGGTGCTAGAGCTGCACTTAACCTGCTAAAATCATCCCCTTGTTCTTACTGGTTATAGAAATTCATTGCGTGTCCTATGTTTAGGAAGCTTGCTTGAGTTTGTGTCCTTTAATTTGTAAATCTGCAGTTCTAGCCACATTTAGGATAAGTTGTTGTATATACTGTCATAAAGTTCAGCAAGAACAGGGCATCAACAGTGCTACTCTAGTATCTAGTTGGGGAGGGACAAATGGACAGGGCATCACTGTAGCTGTACTGCACGACAAACTATTAGTCTTAGGATTAACACTCCTCGTATGAGATGAGAGGATTTTTTTTAAATGGATTCTTGCAGTTTTGAAAATTCAGTTTATTCGGTTACTGAAAATTCAATTAATTCAGTTAGGCACACAAATTTCAGAACTTTTGTGTGCCCTAGTACTTGGTGTTTGTAGAAAACCAGGAGTGTCAATGTGACTAGAATTCACTTGTTCTTATATGGGTGAAACTTCACTTGTTTTTAGGCTAGTGCAGGGTGTTGCTTTATTCTGTCATCATTTGTAACTATGTCACAAATAAATTGTTCCTTCTTTTGTATTTGACAAGTAATGACTGTTTAAGCTGAGGCATGGATTAAGCTGTTTCTTTGCTGTAAAATATTGTATATCACTCCACAATGAAATACAGTACATATTGATGTGCTTTGTAAAACTTGTTCATGTACTGAACTACTAATGCCTTGCGATGCTCTGAATTACTTGTGATGCCTCTGAATTACTTGTGATCACATTGAGAAAGACTTGTAAAGATGATGATCATATTTTACAGAAAACAATTTCTGTAAACACGTCAGTAACTTTGCTAGCTGGGTTTTGTCTCCGACCATCGTGTCGTGATGATTTTGCAAGTACCCCGAGAGGCCCTTGAGTTTGCTGGAATGTCGATTAACTTCCGTTCCGGCAAATTTGGGTACTCCATATGTCCTATTTTCAGCAAAGGTCATGCTGAAATTTTCCATGAATTTTAGCATGACTTTGCTAAAAATAGGACATATGGGGTACTTGTGACTAATGCATGGGCCGGGGTCTTAGTACTTAATTAAGTAGGATCAACTGCCCCTTTATTCTTGCTGCATTAAACCATAGGTGGCAATAGAGCTAAGTGATTTGGCCCAACTTAGAATTCTCCTTCCCAGCTTAGCTTTTAGGGTGCCTCGGCGTCGACAAACCTTAAATTATAAAACCTTGGCTTTTACGGTGCCTCGGTGTCGATAAGAACCTAAATGATGAAAGCTTAGGCTTTTAGGGTGCCTCGGCGTCGACAAACCCTAAATGATAAAAGCTTAGCTTTTAGGATGCCTCGGTGTCGACAAACCCTAAATGATGAGACCATGATCTTGTTCCTTGACAATAACCAACTTTTTGACCAAACTTTTTTCCTATTTAGAACGAAACATGGCCCACAACGATGAGGCCGGTGGTTCGGGCGGCAAGCAATTCTGGGAGCTGTCCCAGGAGATGGACGAAGAACCTCACCGCTATGAGGACGCCGCGGAAGACACCGATCCTGACTACACAGCCCCTAGTGGCGTCGGGGATGACACCACTGATGGTGCCGCCGAGGATGCCACCACTGATGACAGCGACGCACGCACAGATGGCAGCCAACCGAAGAGGCAACGGAAGGACCGGCGCCCGAACGTGCTCGGCACCGTCAAGGAGGAATTTACTGAAGTGAACTCCGACGGGCATCCAGTGGCGCCCAAAGAATTAGTCAAGGGGTACTCGGTTCAGCTCGGGTGCATTCTCCGGAGCACCGTCTCGATCAACACCGAGAACCTAAGGCATAAGGACCGAGGGAATTTGCCCAGCCTCCTCTTCACGAAGCTGCACGAATGATACAAGTTCCCCGCTGACTTTGCAAACACACGCCTCTCAGGGAATAAAGTGAACAGTGCCACCCTCACGAGGATGAGCACGACCCTGTCTACTTGGAGAAGCACGGTGAAGGCAATGATTGAAAAATATGATAGTTATGAGAAGATCAAGGCGAAAAATCCTTCGATCAACGAAGATGACTACAAGGAGTTCAAGATCAAGTGCGAGAGCAGCGCAACCTTCGAATCAAGTCAGTGGGGGAAAGAAATGCGGCAGTTGAACTTAGGGGTCCACCAACTCGGTCCCGACAGTTACAGAGTGGCAGAGCCTATATGGGACAAGGAGGACGCGGAGCGTGCCGTGCAAGGCCTACCGCCCCGCTTCGAGAAATACCGTGACAAGCAGACCAGGAACTTTGTCAGGGCCCGGTACAAGGAGGACCCGGTAACAAAGGAGCTTACCACGGATCCGAAGACCAGGGGACTTGAGCTTGTTCTGGTAAGGAATACACCCTCGCGTAATTAGCTCCATATGGTTGCATTCTAATTAATCCCCAATATTTCTCAATGGTTCACGTTCCTTCCGCAAGACACTGTAGCGTGGGGTCGTCTCAGAGCTCCCCTTTCGACACCCCTTTAAGTAGGGCGTTGAACGTAATGAAAAACAAGGATAATCTTAGTAAGCCGTCGTCAGCTGGTCGTGTGGCCGGCAAAGGCTTGTCCACAAAATGGTCATCATACTATACCGCTGGTGGGCGAAAGGAGAAAAAGACCAGCTCGAAAAGTCAGTTGCGCGAGGTTGAAGCACTCAAGGCACAAGTGGCACAGATTCCGGAGATTGTCCAAGAGCAAGTGCAACAACAACTGGGAACGACGCTCACCGCCATGGTGCCTACATTGATTCAGGGGCTGACGACGTGGATTGGGGCGCCAGCAGGGCCTCCTCGGTTCCCGGCTTCACGCCAACAACTTCGCGACAACGCAAGCAGCGGCGCCATAGGTGTCTCCGGTGGAGGCGGTATTCGTGTCTCCAGCGCCGCACGGCATTGAGCTTAATGCACCGGGTGTCGCCGCCAACACCTCGCCGAGAAGCGGCCCCTCCGTCGATTACGCCCGCCATTGGCGGTGCCTCGACATTAGCCGAGCTCGGCGGCATCACGGTAACTAAGCCTCTCGCCGATGACTTCATCTCCTTGCCTTTTCTCGGGCATCCCCGACGCCCTACATGTTTTCGCAGGCGCCGCCGATGTTCCTTGCACTCTCGCACGCCGTGGGCGGCGAGTTGGTCGATGTCGCCAAGGGCAGAATCGTTCAACCGGGCAACCCCGTGTTCCACGGTAATCCGATGCCACCCACCGTGTATAGGGTTGAACTGGTTCGGGTGCTGCCAGGCTGTGACAAGTTGTTACCTCCAATTCGACCACCGGGGCAGCGAAGATGATGTGATGACCCTCGGCGCGCGTAAGCTGGCCCTGCTTTGGCGAAGAGCAGATTCGTTTGTGGGCGGGGACACCACCCCACGCACAAGACCGCCGATCGTGCCGGCGCCAAGCCATGGCAAGACCGCCGCAATGCTACCGGACATGCCGGACATCCCTATGGCACAGGATCCGGACATGCATATGGCACAGGATCCGGACGATGACGACAACGACGACGGTACATTTACCAACGTCGATAATTACTTTGCGGAACATGGGTACCGTGACGAATTCTGTGGGCCTCCTTCTCAAGAACCCAACCCTGAAAAAGACGACCGCAATCTAGCTGGTACCGCGGAGAAACCCAATTGCAACAGCGCCGTCGGCATTCGATTCTCAGAGCGCCCCGGCTGCCGCTTTCATTGAGCCTCAGATAGCCGAGGTGCGAAATATTATCAGCCCCAACACACTCAAGAAGGCGGTCTGTGAGCAGAACTCGATCCCATTGCAGCAGATCAAGAAGAAGGGACGGAAACAAAAGACTAACAAGGGCGCCAGTGCGAGCCAGCCGGCACCGAGTATGATCTATGCTCTGGACAGGCCACCTTCACCTAAGGATATCTCAAGGAGGGTGCATGTGGCGGGTAGGGCGATGCTACCGACAAATATGCTCAATGCTGCAACCGGTGCTATGCGGAGTCTGCATGACAGTGTTCTTTCTTTGGAGAAGCGGCGTCTCTCCCAGAATGATGTGGCACACCCGGTTTTCGTGGCCAAGGTGCCAGAGGGCAAGGGCTTTGTGGATAGCGCCATCGGGGGCACGATCGTCCAGCGGTTTGATGACATCTTTGCTATGTTTAACCTTCATCCGCTGCACTACATCTTGCATTTTCAGAACATGGAAAGTTCTCCTGGGAAAGACACAAGGATTAATCAAAAGGGGAACAGATTCTGACATTTTGTTCGATAAAAATTTACTGGGCATAAAGTTATAGTTTCCATCCGACAGAAAATATACATTTTCACTGCGTAAGTTTATAAGTTTCCATCGGACAAGGAAAAAAACATTTCATTGTCCTTCAAAGATAAAAATGTTTCCAGCTTTCTACAGGAGTTATTTACCCAAAAACATCACATTGGGGACTAGGGTAACAACTTGATACCACGTTGAAGGCAGGGCACAAAAACCACCGAAAAATGTGCCTAATGCGTAACGTGGAGCACTGATAGTCGGATAACCTTGCGAAAATAATCAAAATGACTGGTTGTACCAACCTGTAAGGCTGACGTGGAATGCCTATCTGGAAATTTTGCTGAGTTGGACCTAGGTCCCACCTGTCAATGACTAAAGTGTTTTTTTACCTTTTATTTTTTTATTTCTCTCTCTTTTCCTATATGGGAATTTAACCGAACAGGTGGTGGGCGAGCACTAGACACGGACATCACCGGCACCGCCAGCACAGAGGACATGTGCAGCGGTAATGCCTGGCCAGCACAACTCCTTGCTACCGCTGACGAGCTCCTCCAGGAGACCAGCTCGCGTCCACGGGCCGTGTCGTAGAAGTGGCCGCTCGTCCTCCGGTGGACGCAGACATCTCGCCCGAGCTCAGCGTATGGCCCCGCCTCCTCGCTTCCACTCCCGAGCGCCGCTGCTGCCGCGGAGCTCCACACCGCCAACACCGACCTCCACCGTCGGCACAGAATGAAGGGATGAGGCAGAGGCACAACAAGCAGGAGCAGCGCCGACAATAGTACGTGCAAGCTTGCTCCGCGCCCGCATCGCGCTCTCCCTGATGCGCGACCCCGCCTCCTCGCTCCCACTCCCGAGCGCCTCCGCCGCCGCGGAGCTCCACGCCACCAACACCGACCGCCGCCGCCGTTCAATGACCGGAGCGCCGCCGCCACACACCTGCCCTACTATTTCTCTTCCGGCCAAGGGGGTGACGTGGGCGAGCACCACTCCATCACTGGAGTGTGGTGGCCTGCTTTTTTCAGTTATGGGAGCGTGGTGGCCTGCATCGCTCCAAGCTGCCGCCAGAAGCACCTCTCCACCAGAGCTCCCATTCTCTGCGTGACCGATTGAAGAGATGGGGAGGAAGAAGGCAATGGATGGATGACAGGTGGGACCTAGGTCCAATACAGCAAAATTTCCATATAGGCATTCCATGTCAGCCTTACAGGTAGGCCCAACCAATCAGTTTGACTGTTTTCGTGATGATTATCCGATTATCAGTGCTCCACGTTACACATTAGGCACATTTTTCGGTGGTTTTTGTGCCCTGCCTTCAATGTGGTATCAAGTTGTTACCCTAGCTCCAAGTGTGGTGCTTTTGGGCAAATAACTCTTTCTACAGCATACCTCGGGACAAGACAATACAGCAGTATAAATATGCACCAGTCAGGTCCTTAGAGAGGAGCGTTACACAATTTCCACACAAAACAAGGGGAGAAGCGAGAAAATCTAAGGCTTGGCGGAGGGGCAAAAAAGGCAAACTCCAGCGACCAAAGAAATGGGGTTCAAGATAAAATTCAAGAACCTACTGCGCGTCGCGGGAAGCAGCGGATACGGTGGCGGCGGCAATGACGAGGCTACACCGCCTACGTCACCACAGGTTCCGGTCGCACCGCCGTCCGCGTCGCCCTCTCCTAGGTGTTTTAGGTGTTTTAGGTGTAGTTAACAGAATTTTAGGTGTTTTAGTTGTTTTAGGTGTAGTTAACAGAATTCTAGGTATTTTTTTAGTAAAAGCAATTTTTGTTATTTTTTAGTTAAAGCAATTTTTCCTGTTATATGCAAATATGTAGTGGACATGTCATATTTTGAACACGTCACATTTTGGACATGTCATATTTTTCCGACTGGCCTATGTTTTTCCAGAAATGTTGATTCGTTTACGTTCTGGCAATTTTAGGCGCTCGATATGTCCTGCTTTTAGCAAAGGTCATGCCGAATTTTACTAAGTGTTTATTAATTTTGTTTTCATAATTAAGCATTTTGTTATCGACGATGCCTATCCCGCATGCTTGTCGTCGACTCGGCGGAGGACTCCTTCTTGAGCCGAGGGGCCATGTCCGGGACTGGGCTCCGCCGGGCTGGTACTGGGTTGTGCTACCTTCTAGTGAGCGCAGCTTAGTGAGGAGCCAGCCCGTCGTCGTCCCGGAGCTTCTTTGGTGGTGGTCACGTGGGCCTGCATCGGTGCAGAGGCTTGAGTCCCCCGCGCAGGTGGTACAGCACCGTGTCACGGAGGAGAACGCGCACGTCCACCGCTACTTGGTTTCGTTGGCGAATGGCAGGTTCTCCAATACCTGGCTGATTCTTTGGGGATCTCATCGAAGCTATGATCGTGTGATGGTTCCTTCTCTTTGGGTGTCCATCGCGGCCCACTGAACCTAGAGGAGCTATTATTCGAGATGTATTAGTGATATTATATGATGATCTTTGCTACAAACTACTATATATGTATTCGATGATGGATTATTAATTACCTATTAGTTATTTGCTTATTGAATGCAAAAGATGAGTGTGGTTTGTGCTACAAACTACTATATATGTATTCGATGATGGATTACATGATGATCTTTGCTACAAACTAGGTTCGATGATGATCTTTGCTACAAACTACAAATTTTAGGTGTTCTAGTTGTTATATGATGATCTTTGCTATAATCTACTATATATGTATTCGATGATGGATTATTAACTGCCTATTAGGAAATGTCTAACGATGAAAGGGAATTCGCTATGTGCGATTACTGCGAAGATGAGCGCGGTCTGTGCGACATGCCTCACCTGGTAGAAGGTCGGCGCTTCAGCATCAAGCTCCAAGAGACCTTCGATGTTGATATGGTACGCAACGATGACAAGTGTTTCTTGTTATTTTTGCACCACTTCTCTGCTTCTTCAACGTGTAATTTCCGTCTTTTACAATTCGACTAGCTTATCCCATGCCATGCAAGATGGTATGTCTTGGAGAAGATGGGTTTTGAAGAACATGAAAGCATCGAGACAAAGATAATTCAACTAAGGACCCATCATGATCATGATTTTGCTATAAAACTATACAATTATGTGAACTCATCCAATTTTGGTTGCCCGAATTGGGAAGCCCTTTGCAAGGCGTATGATTTTAATGAGGGTAGGCTTCTCACCTTCTATCTTGGTGATCCTGACATCGACGAAAAGAATATGACCATTTGGGTCCTTGTTGACACGCTTCCAGTTCTACCGTTGTGTGAGTTTCTCAAACATATTTATTAAGCAATTTATATTGTTTATTTCAAAATATTTGACAGCTTATTTTCATTCTTCAAAAAAAGTACAGAAGATGGTAGACAGAACCTACTACTACAATGATGAAGCACAATTAACTTATAAGGAGAAAGATGGTCTTATCGCATTTTTTACTGATCTTGAGGATTACAATAGCTATTATCGAATTCCTCAAAATTATGGTCAATATGTACCGCTAGTGCACGCGGTGTGCTATGGTAACATCAATGGAGATAGCATGGTAAGATTTTTTACTATTACGACATCCGTGCATCTTTTGCATAATTTTTTCTAAAACTAAACTACATTGCTAACTACAAAGTTATTACTATGTTTTTGAACAGAAAATCCCGATGGATTGTGTGCCTCATCTGATGTTGCCAAGAGGTCACCACGGCCAGGTCAGCCGTAGTATCCACATCACTCCTGTCCATACCGGATTTCTAAAAGCGAGGAAGCCATGATAATAAATGATTGGAAAAAATGTTTCGACCATCATAGAGAGCTACTTGGAAGTAACATTGTGCGTAGGTCAAGACTTGGAGACAGCATGATCTCCGTTCTTCATTATGGAGAGTCCAGTTTCCTTAATGAAGAGTCAATGCCTATCTTGTTTTATGATATTTTACCTAAGAGAGGATAGAGTAGGTCCTATGAGAGGAGTAGGTCCTAGGTAGAATGTGTTATTATGTGCTACAATGTGTTAGAGTTGATCAGGAGGATGAGGAGTTGTGATTATGACTAGTGACCAATTTGTTATATATATGATGCCTCATTGACGAACATTGTTTGGTGGTGATGACTAGTGGTAATGAATATGCTATTTAAACAGACTAGTTCATGATGAGTTGTTATTGTATAAAAGATATATCAGTTTAAATATGTACAATGCCAAAATATGAAAAAAAAACATAAACTTTAGCAGTGGCGCGGGCCAAAATATTACCAACATCGCTCATTTACCAGTAGCGCGGGCCAAAACAAGCGCTACTGCTAGAAAATAGTTGTAGCACCGTAGCAGTAGCGCGCCTACCTGCGCTACTAATAGCAAAAAAACAGTGCTACTGGTAAGGGTTTTCCTAATAGTGCCTTCATGGTGCTCCGGGACAACAAGGAGCCGCCACTTGTCGAGGTAGTGCAGAATGCGACACCGCGCCTTGGGCAGGGGCGGCGGTGAGCGGCGCTCCTCCTTCACGACGCGCCAAGGCGACAACAAGCCACTCTTCCTTCACGCGGCGTCCAATTTGGACGCCGCGACGGCGCGGCCGCGGAGAGCGTGGGGGGGATGCCGACTCCGGTTTCACAGGGAGGAGCACCCCGGTGGTGGAGCCAGGCCGTTGATGTGGACAACAGAGCGACGGAGCATCAGCTCCATCTGCTCCTCGAACTCCATGTCGGTGGCAGCGTAGACCTGGTCCAGGATCGCCGGCACGGGCGGCGGCAGCGACTGCTGGTCCTCCTTGTCAACGAAGGAGATGACGATTTTCGCCCACGTTGAATCGCCGCCAGCTGATGAGGACAACGACCCGAGAGTTCAAGGGTGGGGTTGCCATAATCCGCAAGTCCCAAATCGGAACCGCCAGCCGGCGCCGATGCCCAGTACTTGTTGGGGAACGTAGTAATTTCAAAAAATTTCCTACGCACACGCAAGATCATGGTGATGCATAGCAACGAGAGGGGAGAGTGTTGTCTACGCCCTCGTGAACTGAAGCGAAGCGATCACAGCGTAGAGGAAGTAGTCGACGTTCTCCTCGCGATCCGACCGATCCGGCGCCGTTACTTCGGCGCCCGAGTTCTTGACACACGTACAGCTCGATGGCGTCCCTCGTACTCGATCCAGCCGAGTGTCGAGGAGAGTTCCACAAGACGACGGCGTGGTGACGATCTTGATGTTTCACCGGCGCAGGCTTCGCCTAAGCTTCATGACGGTATGACCGAGGTGGAATATGCTGGAGGGGGCACCGCGACACGGCTAAGGAACGATCCGTAGATCAAACTTGTGTGTTCTAGGGTGCCCCCTGCCCCGTATATAAAGGAGGGAGGGGAGGCCGGCGCCCCTATAGGCGCGCGCAAGGGGGGAGTCCTCCTCCTAGTTGAGTAGGACTCCTCTTTCCTAGTCCAACTAGGAAGGAGAAGGGGAAGGAAAGAGAGGAGAGGGAGAGGAAGGGGGCGCGCCCCCTCCTTGTCCTATTCGGACTCCCTCGGGGCGCGCCACCTCTTGGTGCGGCCCTCTCTCTCCCCTCTTGGCCCACTAAGGCCCATAACTCCCCCCGGGGGGTTCCGGTAACCCCTCCGGCACTCCGGTTTTCTCCGATAACTTCCGGAACCTTTCCGGTGTCCGAATATAGCCATCCAATATATTAATCTTTATGTCTCGACCATTCCGAGACTCCTCGTCATGTCCGTGATCACATCCGGACTCGAACTTCTTGGTACATCAAAATACATAAACTCATAATAAGCATCATCGAAACCTTAAGCGTGCGGACCCTACGGTTCGAGAACAATGTAGACATGACCGAGACACGTCTCCGGTCAATAACCAACAGCGGGACCTGGATGCCCATATTGGTTCCTACATATTCTACGAAGATCTTTATCGGTCAGACCGCATAACAACATACGTTGTTCCTTTGTCATCGGTATGTTACTTGCCCGAGATTCGATCGTCGGTATCCAATACCTAGTTCAATCTCGCTACGGCAAGTCTCTTTACTCGTCCGTAATACATCATCTCACAACTAACTCATTAGTTGTAGTGCTTGCAAGGCTTGATGATGTGCATTACCGAGAGGGCCAGAGATACCTCTCCGACAATCGGAGTGACAAAACCTAATCTCAAATACGCCAACCCAACATCGCCTTTGGAGACACTGTAGTACTCCTTTATAATCACCCGCCACGTTGTGACGTTTGGTAGCACCAAAGTGTTCCTCCGTAAACGGAGTTGCATAATCTCATAGTTACAGGAACATGTATAAGTCATGGATAAAAGCAGTAGCAACATACTAAGCGATCGTGTGCTAAGCTAATGGAATGGGTCATATCAATCGATCATTCTACTAATGATGTGACCTTGTTAATCAAATAACAACTCTTTGTTCATGGTCAGGAAACATAACCATCTTTGATTAACAAGCTAGTCTAGTAGAGGCATACTAGTGACATGTTGTTTGTCTATGCATTCACACATGTATCATGTTTCGGTTAATACAATTTTAGCATGAATGATAAACATTTATCATGAAATAAGGAAATAAATAATAACTTTATTATTGCCTCTAGGGCATATTTCCTTGATCTCCCACTTGCACTAGAGTCAATAATCTAGATTACATAGTAATGATTCTAACACCCATGGAGTCTTGGTGCTGATCATGTTTTGCTCGTGGAAGAGGCTTAGTCAACGGTCTCGCAACATTCAGATCCGTATGTATCTTGCAAATCTCTATGTCTCCCACGGACTAAGTCCCGGATGGAATTGAAGCGTCTCTTGATGTGCTTGGTCCTCTTGTGAAATCTGGATTCCTTCGCTAAGGCAATTGCTCGAGATTGTCACGAAGATTTTCATTGGACCCGATGCACTAGGTATGACACCTAGATCGGATATGAACTCCTTCATCCAGACTCCTTCATTAGCTGCTTCGAAGCTGCTATGTACTCCGCTTCACATGTAGATCCCGCCACGACGCTTTGTTTAGAACTGCACCAACCGACAGCTCCTCCGTTTAGTGTAAATACGTATCCGGTCTGCGATTTAGAATCGTCCGGATCGGTGTCAAAGCTTGCATCAATGTAACCGTTCGATGAGCTCTTTGTCACCTCCATATCGAGAAACATATCCTTAGTCCTTTTCGGTATTTCAGATGTTCTTGACCGCTGTCCGATGATCCACTCTGGATTACTTTGGTACCTCCTGCTAAACTTATAGCAAGGCACACATCAGGTCAGTACACAGCATTGCATACATGATAGAGCCTATGGCTGAAGCATAGGAACATCTTTCATTTCTCTCTATCTTCTGCGGTGGTCGGGCATTGAGTCTTACTCAACTTCACACCTTGTAACACGTGCAAGAACCCTTTCTTTGCTTGATCCATTTTGAACTTCTTCAAAATTTTGTCAAGGTATGTGCTTTGTGAAAGTCAATTTAAGCGTCTTGATCTATCTCTATAGATCTTAATGCCCAATATGTAAGCAGCTTCACCGAGGTCTTTCATTGAAAAACTCTTATTCAAGTATCCCTTTATGCTATCCAGAATTCTATATCATTTCCGATCAGCAATATGTCATCTACATATAATATCGAAATGCTACAGAGCTCCCACTCACTTTCTTGTAAATACAAGCTTCTCCAAAAGTCTGTACAAACCCAAATGCTTTGATCACACTATCCAAGCGTTTATTCCAACTCGAGATGCTTGCACCAGTCCATAAATGGATCGCTGGTGCTTGCACACTTTGTTAGCTCCTTTGGATCGATAAAACCTTCGGTTGCATCATATACAACTCTTCTTCCGTAAATCCATTCAGAATGCAGTCTTTACATCCATTTGCCAAATTTCATAATCATAAAATGCAGCAATTGCTAACATGATTCGGATCGACTTAAGCATCGCCACGGGTGAGAAGGTCTCATCGTAGTCAATCCCTTGAACTTGTCGAAAACCCTTTGCGACAAGTCGAGCTTTGTAGACGATAATATTACCGTCGCGTCGATCTTCTTCTTGAAGATCCACTTGTTTTCTATTGCTTGCCTACCCTCGGGCAGGTCAACCAAAGTCCATACTTTGTTTTCATACATGGATCCCATCTCGATTTCATGGCCTCAAGCCATTTTGCGGAATCTGGGTTCACCATCGCTTCTTCATAGTTCGTAGGTTCATCATGATCTAGTAGCATGATTTCCGAACAGGATTACCGTACCACTCTGGTGCGGATCTTACTCGTTGATCTACGAGGTTCTGCAGTAACTTGATCTGAAGTTTCATGATCAACATCATCAACTTCCTCACTACTTGGTGTAGATGTCTCGAAACCGGTTTCGCGATTTAACTACTTTCAAGTAAGGGAGAAGGTACATTACCTCATCAAGTTCTACTTTCCTCCCACTCACTTCTTTCGAGAGAAACTCCTTCTCTAGAAAGGATCCATTCTTAGCAAAGAATGTCTTGCCTTCGGATCTGTGATAGAAGGTGTACCCAACTGTCTCCTTTGGGTATCCTATGAAGACACATTTCTCGATTTGGGTTCGAGCTTATCAGGTTGAAGCTTTTTCACATAAGCATCGCATCCCCAAACTTTAAGAAACGACAACTTTGGTTTCTTGCCAAACCATAGTTCATAAGGTGTCGTCTCAACGGATTTCGACGGTGTTCTATTCAGTGTGAATGCGGCCGTCTCTAGAGCATAACCCCAAAACGATAGCGGTAAATCTGTAAGAGACATCATAGATCGCACCATATCTAGTAAAGTGCGACTGACGCTCGGACACACCATTACGCTGTGGTGTTCCGGGTGGCGTGAGTTGCGAAACTATTCCGCATTGTTTCAAATGTAGACCAAACTCGTAACTCAAATATTCACCTCCACGATCAGATCGTAGAAGTTTAATTTTCTTGTTACGATGATTTTCAACTTCACTCTGAAATTCTTTGAATTTTTCAAACGTTTCAGACTTATGTTTCATTAAGTAGATATACCCATACCGCTTAAGTCATCCGTGAAGGTGAGAAAATAACGATATCCGCCACGAGCCTCAACATTCATTGGACCACATACATCAGTATGTATGATTTCCAACAAATCTGTTGCTCTCTCCACAAGAGAGAACGGGTTTTAGTCATCTTGCCCATAAGGCACGGTTCATAAGTGCCAAGTGATTCATAATCAAGTGACTCCAAAAGTCCATCAAGATGGAGTTTCTTCATGCGCTTTACATCGATATGACCTAAACGGCAAGTGCCACAAATAAGTTGCACTATCATTATCAACTCTGCATCTTTTGGTTTCAACATTATGAATATGTGTATCACTACTATCGAGATTCATCAAAATAGACCACTCCTCAAGGGTGCATGACCATAAAAGATATTACTCATATAAATAGAACAACCATTATTCTCGATTTAAATGAATAACCGTCTCGCATCAAACAAGATCCAGATATAATGTTCATGCTCAACGCAGCACCAAATAACAATTATTTAGGTCTAAAACTAATCCGAAGGTAGATGTAGAGGTAGCGTGCCGACCGCGATCACATCGATTTTGGAACCATTTCCCACGCCAGATCGTCACCTCGCCCTTTGCCGGTGTTCGCAATCCGTAGTCCCTGCTTCGAGTTGCAAATATTAGCAATGTAACCAGTATCAAATACCAGTGCTACTGCGAGCTCTAGTAAGGTACACATCAATAACATGTATATCACATATACCTTTGTTCACCTTGCCATCCTTCTTATCCACCAAATACTTGGGGCAGTTCCGCTCCAAAGTGACCAGTGCGCTTGCGGTAGAAGCACTCGGTTTCAGGTTTAGGGCCAGACTTGGGTTTCTTCTCTGAGCACAACTTGCTTGCTGTTCTTCTTGAAGTTCCCTTCTTCTTCCCTTTGCCTTTCTTCTTGAAACTAGTGGTCTTATTGACCATCAACACTTGATGCTCCTTCTTGATTTCTACCTCCGCAGCCTTTAGCATTGCGAAGAGCTCTGTATAGTTTTACTAACCCTTGCATATTATAGTTCATCACGAAGCCTTTGTAGCTTGGTGGCGTGATTGAAGAATTCATCAATGACACAATCATCCGGAAGATTAACTCCCAATTGTGTCAAGTGATTGTAGTACCCGACATTACGAGTATGTGCTCACTAATGTAACTATTCTCCTCCATCTTGCAGCTATAGAACTTATTGGAGACTTCATATCTCTCAATCCGGGCATTACTGTTGGAATATCAACTTAAACTCCTGGAACATCTCATATGCTCCATGACGTTCAAAACGTGGTTGAAGTCCCGGTTCTAAGCCGTAAAGCATGGCACAATCGAACTATAGAGTAGTCATTAGCTTTGCTCGCCAGACGTTCACAACATCGGTGTTGCTCAAAGAAGAGTCTGGCACCTAGCGGTGCATCCGGGACGTAACTCTTACGTGCAGCAATGAGGATGATCCTCAAGTTATGGACCCATCCGTGTAATTGCTACCATCATCTTTCAACTTTGCTTTCTCAAGGAACGCATTAAAATTCAACGGAACAACAAAGACGAGCCATCTATCTACAATCAAACATAAACAAGCAAGATACTATCGGTACTAAGTTCATGATAAATTTAAGTTCAATTAATCATATTACTTAAGAACTCCCACTTAGAAAGACATCTCTCTAGTCATCTAAGTGATCACGTGATCCAAATCAACTAAACCATAACCGATCATCACGTGAAATGGAGTAGTTTTCAATGGTGAACATCTTATGTTGATCATATCTACTATATGATTCACGCCGACCTTTCGGTCTCCGTGTTCGAGGCCATATCTGCATATGCTAGGCTCGTCAAGTATAACCCGAGTATTCTGCGTGTGCAAAACTGGCTTGCACCCGTTGTAGATGGACGAGAGCTTATCACACCGATCATCACGTGGTGTGGGCACGACGAACTTTGGCAACGGTGCATACCGGGAGAACACTACTTGATAATTTAGTGAGAGATCATCTTATAATGCTACCGTCAATCAAAGCAAGATAAGATGCATAAAGGATAAACATCACATGCAAATCAATATAAGTGATATGATATGGTCATCATCATCTTGTGCTTCGTGATCTTCATCTCCGCAGCACCACCATGATCACCATCGCCACCGGCGCGACACCTTGATCTCCATCGTAGCATCGTTGTCGTCTCGCCAATCTTATGCTTCTCGACTATCGCTACCGCTTAGTGATAAAGTAAAGCATTACAGTAGCGATTGCATTGCATACAATAAAGCGACAACCATATGGCTCCAGCCATTGCCGATAACCGGTTACAAAACATGATCATCTCATACAATAAAATATAGCATCACGTCTTGACCATATCACATCACAACATGCCTGCAAAAACAAGTTAGACGTCCTCTACTTTGTTGTTGCAAATTTTACGTGGCTGCTACGGGCTTAAGCAAGAACCAGTCTCACCCACGCATCAAAACCACAACGATACTTCGTCAAATAGACTCCGTTTAACCTTCTCAAGGACCGGCGTAGCCACACTCAGTTCAACTAAAGTGAGAGAGACAGACACCCGCCGGTCACCTTTAAGCAACGAGTGCTCGTGGCGGTGAAACCAGTCTCGCGCAGAAGCGTCACGCGTAATGTTGGTCGGCCGCTTCATCTCACAATACCGCTGAACCAAAGTATGACATGCTGGTAGGTAGTATGACTTGTATCGCCCACAACTCACTTGTGTTCTACTCGTGCAAAACATCAAACCATAAAAACCTAGGCTCGGATGCCTTTGTTGGGGAACGAGTAATTTCAAAAAATTCCTACGCACACGCAAGATCATGGTGATGCATAGCAACGAGAGGGAGAGTGTTGTCTACGTACCCTCGTGAGACTGAAGCGGAAGCGATCACAGCGTAGAGGAAGTAGTCGACGTTCTCCTCGCGATCCGACCGATCCGGCGCCGTTACTCCGGCGCCCCGAGTTCTTGACACACGACAGCTCGATGGCGTCCCTCGTACTCGATCCAGCCGAGTGTCGAGGGAGAGTTCCGTCAAGACGACGGCGTGGTGACGATCTTGATGTTTCACCGGCGCAGGCTTCGCCTAAGCTTCATGACAGTATGACCGAGGTGGAATATGGTGGAGGGGGCACCTGACACGGCTAAGGAATGATCCGTAGATCAAAATTGTGTGTTCTAGGGTGCCCCCCCCTCATATATAAAGGAGGGAGGGGGAGGCCGCCGCCCCTATAGGCGCGCCAGGAGGGGGGAGTCCTCCTCCTAGTTGAGTAGGACTCCCTTTCCTAGTCCAACTAGGAAGGAGAAGGGGAAGGAAAGAGAGGAGAGGAGAGGGAAGGGCGCGCCCCCTCCTTGTCCTATTCGGACTCCCTGGGGGCGCGCCACCTCTGGTGCGGCCCTCTCTCTCCCTCTTGGCCCACTAAGGCCCATAACTCCCCGGGGTTCCAGTAACCCCTCCCAAGACTTCGTTTTCTCCGAAACTTCCGGAACCTTTCCGTGTCGAATATAGCCATCAATATATTAATCTTTATGTCTCGACCATTCCGAGACTCCTCGTCATGTCCGTGATCACATCCGGGACTCGAACTTCTTCGGTACATCAAAATACATAAACTCATAATAAGCCGCCATCGAAACCTTAAGCGTGCATGGACCCTACGGTTCGAGAACAATGTAGACATGACCGAGACACGTCTCGGTCAATAACCAACAGCGGGACCTGGATGCCCATATTGGTTCCTACATATTCTACGAAGATCTTTATCGGTCGGACCGCATAACAACATCGTTGTTCCCTTTGTCATCGGTATGTTACTTGCCCGAGATTCGATCGTCGGTATCCAATACCTAGTTCAATCTCGTTACCGGCAAGTCTCTTTACTCGTTCCGTAATACATCATCTCACAACTAACTCATTAGTTGTAGTGCTTGCAAGGCTACAGTGATGTGCATTACCGAGAGGGCCCAGAGATACCTCTCCGACAATCGGAGTGACAAAACCTAATCTCAAAATACGCCAACCCAACATCTGCCTTTGGAGACACCTGTAGTACTCCTTTATAATCACCCAGTTACGTTGTGACGTTTGGTAGCACCCAAAGTGTTCCTCCGGTAAACGGGAGTTGCATAATCTCATAGTTACAGGAACATGTATAAGTCATGGATAAAAGCAGTAGCAACATACTAAACGATCGTGTGCTAAGCTAATGGAATGGGTCATATCAATCAGATCATTCTACTAATGATGTGACCTTGTTAATCAAATAACAACTCTTTGTTCATGGTCAGGAAACATAACCATCTTTGATTAACAAGCTAGTCTAGTAGAGGCATACTAGTGACATGTTGTTTGTCTATGCATTCACACATGTATCATGTTTCCGGTTAATACAATTTTAGCATGAATGATAAACATTTATCATGAAATAAGGAAATAAATAATAACTTTATTATTGCCTCTAGGGCATATTTCCTTCAGTACTTGCCCATCGCCGGAGATGTGGATGGAAATGGGCTGGGAGGGGAGGAGGAGGAGGAGGAGGAGGAGGAGAAGGATGCAATGTGGACGGTGCTGGAGCACGACTTAAATAGCCGCGGCTAGGTAATGCGAAGGGCCGATCAACCGCTTCAATGTGGCGCAGCGGCCAGAGTTGGTTCCTCGGGAACCTGCGTCCACATTGCAGTGGCGGCTGCCGAGAGGTCACGTCGGTCAGTGCTGCCCTCCCTCCCTCCGATCACAATGCCGCATTAATGCCAGCTTTCGCCTGCTCTGGACAGGCATGAATGTGGTGCGGTAAACGGCGCGTGCATCGGAAGAAAAAGCACGGGAGGGGTGGGTGACGGGTTTTTGGTTGGCCAGGGCGGTCAGAAGTGGGCGTAGGATCGGTCTAGACTCCCGCAAATCTCCCCCACATTTGTCTTCGGTTTGTGAGAGAAATTACGTCCGGACCGCCCTGCATACCGATACAGGACTGCGTTGGATGGCTTCCATGGTCTAGACGGTTGCGGAAGGTTTGAGGGTCGGTGTTGGAGATGCCCTTAAGAGTGATATAGATCTATTTGTCCTTTATTTTTATCAAACAAGTATCTTAGCGGGTACCGAAATGGCATGTGGGGGAAAGGGTTGCGGGGGGTGGCTGCCCCAATTTTTCGATCGAAGTTCAAAATTCTATCAGGCCTAAGTTCGTCAATGTTAGTTGTACAAGTTATATGTTTGTTATACTAGATGCCTGTTGCTCACGCGCATGTCAAATGTGTATTCATTTAGTCTTCTAGCATTTTACCCAATTGTGCTGACGAGGTGCTGCCCCAAAAAATTGTCTTGCTTTAAATTACCAATAGCATTCTAAAGACATCCTAAAATGCATGCAATTACATAGTAGGCCGACACGCATATGAAGGAGGCTGATGGAAATTGGAGACTGGCGTTTTGCGCCCGGGAGCCAAAACTAAAAAATTTGAAACGGAGCAGCGTCCTTAAAAAATTTCATGCAAAACGGAGCAGCGCTGTTTTGCCGGTGAAAAAAGCAAATTTAGGGTCACATTTTGGAGTAACATTTGTTTTTTTTTTTTTGCACAGGCCAAAATATTTAGTATTTTTTGTCACGACCGGTTTTTCAATAAAAATATTTATCGAGAAACCGATCTTTTAATTTCCAGTGTGAGGAAAATCCTCCTCACTGGTAGACAAAACCTTGATACAATAAGCCAGTAGCATTAATATATTACAGAGTCGAGCTGGGTGCTCAACAATTTATTACAAGCACGCCAATAATTATACATAATGGCGGATATGACACAATGATGTGGGGTAGCTTACTACTGACTCGAGATAAAAGTGGTGGTGGAATATCACAGTGGAGTGGATAACATGACTCCTAAACTGGTAGCTCATCGAGCGTCGAGGTGAGGCTCGACGAATTTATTTGGGTAGCGGAAGCGGATATAATACAGTGACCAAAACCGGGGTCGCACGAGACTGACTAGGACTTCTCTAGGAGTCGGACTCGCTATCGAACTCTTCATCCATGAGATCGCCTTCGTCAGCATCTGGCCAAATCAACAAGCCAGGTGAGTATTTTGAAAGTACTCGCAAGACAGTTCGGAGTTAAGATATAACAAATGCATGCATGTATGCGTCATAAACAATAATGAACTCGCACGACATTATTCAGTAATAAGAAAGTCAGATGGTAGTAAAAATAACTGAAACCGATCGGGTGTCTCAAGCGACACCATGAAGGGTGAACAAATAAATAAAACATGCCGCAGTCGGGCGTCTAAGCAACGCCACATAAAGGGCTTATATTGAAAAATAAAGGACATGCGTGCCACAGTCGAACGTCGGAGCGACATCACAGAAAGGGCTTATTTCGAAAGTAAATAACAAGCGTGCCACAATCGGATGTCTGAGCGACATCACAGAAAGGGCTTATATCAAAAGTAAAAACAAGCGTGCCACAGTCGGACGTCTGAGCGACATCGCAGAAAGGGTTTATATCAAGAGTAAATAACAAGCGTGCCACAGTCGGACGTCTGAGCGACATCACAGAAAGGGCTTATAACCAAAGTAAATAACAAATATGCCACAGTCGGACGTCTGAGCGACATCGCAGAAAGAGCTTATATCCAAAGTAAATAACAAATATGCCACAGTTGGACGTCTGAGCGACATCGCAGAAAGGGCTTATATCCAAAGTAAATAACAAATATGCCATAGTCGGACGTCTAAGCGACATGGCAGAAAGGGCTTAAATTCATTATTAAACTCACAAAGTATAATACTCATGAGAAATATCCAACACATAGTAATAAACGGGTTAGTCCATCCACAGGAATAAACATTTAACCGGACTTTAACACTCATGTGGTACACCGGAATTTTTGTCTCCGAGACTGACACTTGACTGAATAAGATGAACTCAGTACTGGGACATGGATAAGATAATTCAAGGATTTTTTTTGACTCTGCAGAGTTTGTACTAAAATGTCCAGAGCTAACGGATTCCCGTAGTCACGAAGGACTAGTTCCGTTTATGGTATTTCGGAAGAAAACACATCTAACCGGTACACACCCATTCCACCTCACGATGCCAGGAATCACCCTAGACAACGTTCAAGAAAAAGTTTGAGACGGGGAGATCACAATCTCGAATAGCATGGGATCAAATTTATATATGCGCGCTCTAAGGGGTGCCCCCCTCTCGGTCCCAACCGGAAACACCCATGCCCCTTGACCGGATGAGTGGCTTTAATCCAGGGCCATGGAACCATCATCACGGCCTCTCGATTTGGTGTGCACCGGGAAAACGGTTTGCAACTTACTAAGCCATATTCCTTGCGGAAAACATGTGGTAGTACAGGAAGGGAAAGTGGATGGAAACTGGACTGAATCATTTGACACTTGAGTCAAATTTTCTGGCATAAGACTGGCATGATGTAACACTGCCATCTTACCCATCCTAATGCCATCACATGGCCATGCAATCTCATATTCAACAACTCATGGATTTTTGAAACTCACTTGCCTCATCTATGCATGTAATATGACATTCATCAAGATGCTCATAAACATGCCATGAAATACTCAATGCAAACAATGCTAAGACACTTATCATATCAAAAGTTCAAACATGCTTGCCTGGTTCGGAGTAGTCGGCGCCTAGCTCGGTGAAATTTGCGGTGTCGTCACCTCCTTCGGTATCTACGGTATAAAGAAACATACGCGCTAACGTAAATACCGTGAGGTGCACAAAAGTATTCCAAATATTTTTCAAATAAATCTGATAAAAAACTAGGCAAAATTTTTAAGAGAACAGAAAAAGAATCACTCAAAAATCTCTTTCTGTTAAAAGTTATAAGAGTTTTGGTCCAAGGACCCATCTGTAATGAAACGTAAAACTCTCGGGGCCTAAGCAGAAATGTCCCGAAACCGATTCAGTTTGGAAAGCGTATTTTGCCAGAATACGCTTTCAAAAAATGGTTTTAAAAAAACAACAGAGAGGCTGACGGGCAGGTCCCACCCGTCAGGTTTGAATATTCAAAAGAGGCGGCAGAGCTCGACGGTGCCCGAGAGCCGCGGTGGTCGCGCATGGCGATCCTGGCAGGCAGGGGATCGGGGTACCTCCGTGTTCAGTGCACCTTTCCGCGTCGGTGGGTGGTGGTAGAGGTCGCCGGCGAGCACCACGTCGACGGCGGCCCTTGCTCCGGCGGACGGTGGTTCTGGTGGTCGTGGGCCTCGTCGGAGAGTTCTGCGGAGGACAAATTGAGGAGGGGGTTAGACCTCTGGTAGCTTGAGGGGGTTGATGATGAGGTTTGGGCGTCGGGGAGTAGCTCACCGGAGTGAATCGAGGTGGAGGCCGAAGCGAAACGGGGCGGCTGGAGTCGAGGAAGAAGAGCTCCTCGAGGCTCTTCTAATGGCTGGGCGGGGGTCTGGTGAGGTGGTGGAGGTGTGCGGGGTCGAGAGCGCGCTCGGGGGTGCTATATATAGCCGGCCCAAGGCGGTTGCCGTGAACGGATAAGTCCGGCGAGTGATTCTGGCGCTGTGGCTGGACAGCTGGTTTAGGGCTTGAGCATCGACTAGGCGAATGTGAGTCCATCCGGTGCCCAACTCAGCGATGTGGGGGTGGTTCGGCCTGTCCCCAGGAGCGGCCGCGGCGGCACGTCGGCGGCAGAGAGCGCGCCCCGTGCGTGCCAAGCCACGTCGACGGTGCTGCATGCGTGCGCTGGCAAGGGAGACGGCCACGCGGAGCTCCCAGGTGGCGTGGGCAGTTCCGAACGGCGTTGTGCCGCAGGGTTTGCCTCCTGTCGGCCGCCACGGGAGATCCCGACGCCAAAGAAGACGCCGGCGAGGACGGGCCAGGGGTGCTGCCGACGCCAGGAACCGGCCAAGTGTGCGTGTGTCTCTCTGGACAGGGAGGAGGGGCTGTGCGCAACGCGCCAGGCGCACTGTCGACGCGTGACTGAATTCTGACGAAGGGAAACGACACCGAACTCTGAAACTTTGAACATTTCTGAAAATGCAAAGAAACAGTGCCGGCCAGGTGTTCGACAGAATGATTTTGGTATGTGGGGGTTTCTCCTTGATCTGATCTTTGGTGGGGTGGCCTCTCATTGCATCTGGGGGCTGCCTGAATTTTGGTGGAATTTTTGGTGAAGAGGAGATATGAATTTCACCAAATTTGACAAATCTGGTCCAAACTTGCAGAGACTGGAATTTGAAATATTTGAAAAGAAGGAGAGTGGATCTTGATTGTTCTAGGTTGTGGGTACCAACGACTATCCAGGGGCGTTGGTTTGGGGTCAAAACACAAATGCATCTTGGTACTTGCTTTGCAAATTACCTAGGCTCAAAATAATTGGCAGAAAAGATTTGGGAAGAGAAATAAATGAAATAAAATTCAGGAATGAGTTGGACTGGTTGGTACTGAATATTTGGATTGCCCAAGAGTGGAAGGAGGGTTTTTGGGGGGTTTTACCATTTGAGGCATATTTAAAATCATGAGTGGTTTCAATATAAGAGAAGACCCAAAACTCCTGGGATTTTCTTTTAAAAGAAAATAAATCCCAAAATAAATTTGAGAAGGTGTCAAACAGAAGAAAGGTTTTTAATAACCAAACACTAGGGTTGAAGAAGATACCAAAATAAAATCCTTGCCAAAGGGGAAAAAAATTTGAGAGAGAGATGTTTGGAAGGGTTTAAATGACCTTCTTCAAATCCAACAAAGTTTTTGCTGAAAACCAAATAAATTTTTTTGGAGTGTCACAACACCTACCCCCTTAGGAAAAATCCCGTCCCCGAGATTTCAGCTGATCCTCAAACAAGTGTGGATGCTCTGTCCGAAGAAAATCCTCTCTTTCCCAAGTGGCTTCACTCTCGGTGTGATTGCTCCACTGAACTTTGAAAAACTTGATGGTTTTCTGTCGGGTCCTTCTTTCAGACTCTTCCAATATTTTTACCGGATGTTCCCGATAGGTGAGGTCTGGTTGCACGTCGATGTTCTCATGGGATACTTGCTTCTCTGGGTTGCTTATGCACTTCCTCAACTGCGAGACGTGGAACACGTCGTGCACATCGGATAATTCTCCGGGTAAGTCTAGCTGGTATGCTACCGTGCCTCTTCGTGGCACCATACAGAATGGTCCAATGAATCTTGGTGCTAGCTTTCCCTTGATCTTGAATTGTTGCAGCCCCTCATAGGAGATACTCGTAGATACACAAACTCACCGGGTTCGAAACTGATTCCACGATGCTTCTGATCGTAATAACTCTTCTGTCGGCTTTGAGCTGTCTTGAGTCGGTCCCTGATTAGCTTGACCTTTTCCTCAGCTTCTTTGAGCATGTCTGGGTCGAAGATATGGCTATCTCCGGTCTCTGACCAATTTAGCGGGGTACGACATCTCCATCCGTACAAGGCTTCAAATGGTGCCATTTGCAGGCTGGCCTGGTAGCTGTTGTTGTATGCGAACTCTGCGTATGGCAGGCTTTCTTCCCAACTGGTTCCATAGGTGAGGACACATGCTCTCAGCATGTCTTCTAGAATTTGGTTTACGCGTTCAGTTTGTCCGTCAGTCTAGGGTGGCATGTTGTACTGAAAGCTAGTTGGGTTCCCAAAGCCTGTTGTAGGTGATCCCAAAATCTGGAGATGAATTGTGTGCCCCTGTCAGATATTATAGTCTTTGGAACTCCATGTAGGCAGACGATACGGGAAAGATAAAGCCTGGCAAGCTTCTGAGTGGTGTGGGTTGTCTTCACGGGAATGAAGTGTGCTACTTTAGTCAGTCTATCTGTGATGACCCATATGGCATCATGTCCGTGTCGTGACCGAGGTAGCCCAACAATAAAATCCATTCCAATCTCGTCCCATTTCCACTCGGGTATCTTATTTGGTTGTAAAAGTCCGGCCGGTTTCTGGTGCTCGGCCTTGATGCGTTGACATGAGTCACAACATGCGATGAACGTGGCTATGTCCCTTTTCATACCGTGCCACCAAAATGTTTCCTGAAGATCCTTGTACATTTTTGTTCCCCCTGGATGGATCGAATACGGAGCGGTGTGGCCTTCAGCTAAAATTTGATGTTTAAGGTCCTTAATATTTGGTACGCAAAGTCTATCTCCATACCACAATATTCCCTGCTCATCGATAACAAACTCTGAGGCCTTGCCCAAACTCACTTTCCGTTTTATGCCTTCAATGCTAGGGTGTCCATGCTGAGCCTCTTTAACTTTTTCTATCAGGGTAGGCTGTATTTCTAAATTTGACACACTGCCTGCGGTGACTATCATCAAGTTGAGTTTAGCAAACTCCTGCTGAAATTCAGGTCTCAGGTTTGGCAGGCTGCCATTGTTCGGACTGGGGTTCCGACTTAGAGCATCTGCCACTACATTCGCTTTTCCTGGATGATAGTGGATTCCAACATCATAATCCTTTACTAATTCCAACCACCATCGTTGCCGTAAATTGAGCTTTGGTTGTGTGAAAATATACCTGAGACTTTTATGGTCCGTGTATATTTCACAACGATTTCCAAATAAAAAGTGTCTCCATTCCTTGAGTGCATGAATAACTGCTGCTAACTCCAGATCATGAGTAGGATAATTTTCCTCATGTTTGCGAAGTTGTGTGGAAACATACGCGACTACCTTGCCTTCTTGCATCAATACACATCCGAGGCCCTTCCAGGATGCGTCACAATACACCTCAAAATTCTTGTGTATGTCTGGCACAATTAATACTGGTGTTGTCGTTAATTTACTTTTTAGTTCTTGGAAACTTTTCTCGCAAGCTTCCGTCCATTCAAACTTCTTGTCTTTCTTGAGTAGCTGCGTCATTGGCTTTGCTATAGTGGAAAATCCTTCAATAAATCTTCGGTAGTAACCTGCCATTCCCAAGAAACTTCGCACGTCCGTTACGCTGGCTGGTGATTTCCAGCCAAGTACGGCCTTGACCTTTTCCGGGTCTACTGCAATACCTTCTTGGGTGAGTACGTGGCCCAGAAAACCTACTTGTCTTAGCCAAAATTCACACTTGCTGAACTTGGTGTACAATTGATGTTTCCTGAGTTCTCCTAGTACAATTCGGAGATGTTCAGCGTGCTCTTCTGGTGTCTTGGAGTATATCAGAATATCGTCGATAAATACCACCACAAACTTGTCCATATATTTCATAAATACTTTGTTCATGAGGTGATCAAAATATGCGGGAGCGTTTGTTAGTCCAAATGGCATTACTGTGAACTCATACAGTCCGTATCTGGAGGTGAAGGTTGTCTTGGGTATATCTTCTGTTCGTACATTTAACTGATGGTAACCCGACCTTAAGTCAATTTTTGAGAATACCTTGGCCTGAGTGAGCTGATCAAATAAATCATTTATCCGTGGCATCGGATATTTGTTCTTGATTGTGACCATGTTAAGTGCTTGATAATCTATACACAATCTCAGTGTTCCATCCTTCTTTTTGGTAAATAAAATCGGGGAGCCCCAAGGTGAGGAGCTAGCTCGTATATATCCTTTGTCTAGTAATTCTTTTATTTGCTTCTTCAATTCTACCGACTCGGATGGTGCCATTTTGTATGGTTTCTTGTATATGGGAGTGGTTCCGGGTGCTAGCTCAATGCTGAATTCTATCTATCGGTCTGGTGGCATGCCTGGTAGTTCTTCGGGAAATACGTCTGGAAATTCACATACCACCGGAACCTTGCTTAATTCAGAAATATCCACTTTATTCAATCTCGGTTGCCGGGATATTTTTTCTCTCTTTGGCTAAAACTTTTATTGTCTTCCCGTGGTGGTGGGTGAGAATTACGGTCCTGTTGAAACAGTCAATAAAACCTTTGTTGGTGTTAACCAGTCCATCCCTAAGATGACATCCAGTCCTTTATTTTCCAACACAATAAGGTTGGCGTGGAACTTCAATCCTTCAAACTCAATAATCACACCTTGGCAGTAACTCTGAGTAACTTGCTTAATCCCAGGGGACTTGACGATCATTGATTTTTCTAAGGGAAGCATCGAAAAATTATTTTGCAAAGCAAAACTTTTCGAAATGAATGAGTGAGAAGCTCCAGAATCAAACAAAACCATGGCAGGTATTGTGTTGACAGGAACGCGTGCGAGTATGATATACGGGGCATTCTGTGCTTCCTCTTTAGTCACGTGGTTCGATGACCCTTCCTGTGGTTGTTATTGGGGTTGAAATTGTTGCGCTTAGGCGCTGAATTATTGCCACCGTTGTTCAGCTTTGGGGTCGAGTTCCTTGGCTTGGGGCCTTTGCTTGGCATAGTGCCCTTCTTCTCCACAAGCGTAGCAAATGCGCGGGCGATCGTGAACTCCTTGTCCCTTGCATGGAAATTCTTGACCGGCCGTGAGACGTTGGTCGTGGGTTTGTGTGTCCCACCTTTCTGAAAATCTGTCTTGCTTCGGTGGTTGCGAGCAAGATTAGTTTGGTCCCTTTTTCGCTTGCGGAAATCCTCCAAGCTGCGTCTCTCATTTTCCAAGGTTATGGCCTTATCCACCAGCGTTTTAAAATCTGGGAAGATGTGCACAACCAGCTAGCACTTGAGCGCGGGCGCCAGACCGTCTAGGAATTTTTCCATCTTCTTGCTTTCAGTCATACGCCCCTCGTTGGCGTAGCGAGACAACAGAGTAAACTGACTGTTGTATTCTAACACCGTCATGGTCCTTTGCTTGAGGTCATCAAATTCTCCCTTCTTGATCTTCATAAGACTTTTAGGAATATGCGCCCCACGAAAACCTTCTTTGAAATCGTCCCATGTTATATTATTTTCGTTGGGGTGCATGTGTAGGAAATTTTCCCACCACGATGCAGCTGCTCCACTGAGATAGTGCGGTGCATATAGTACTTTCTCAAGGTCTGAACATTGTGCAATAATTAATTTTCTTTCCATGTCTCGAAGCCAGTCCTCGGCCTCAAGAGGTTTGTCAAGATGAGAAAATGTTTGGGGACGCGTCTTACATAGCTCAGATAACTTGGATTCTGCTTGACATCGCCCACGGTGATTTCCCATATTGATGACTTGGTTCATCATTTCCTGATGTTGTTGCTGACTTTGCTCATAAAGGCGGCACATTTGGGAAACACTACAGGAAACAGGTAATTTGCCGTCTGTGGATCACAGACGGCAAAGACCTAAATCCAGACGGCAAAGAGTTTGCCGTCAGGAAGCAGACGGCAAACTCAGACGGCAAAGATAAAGTCGGCAAAGAATACTTTGCCGTCAGCTTTTCAACAGGAAGACGGCAAAGTCTTTGCCGTCAGCCAAAGAGATATTTTGCCGCCAGTCGACATAACAACAGACAGCAAAGAAGAGCTCGTTTTGCCGTCAGTCGATTTAGTATCACACGGCAAAGAACCTCCTTTGCTGTCAGCCTCTAAAAATCAAAGACGGCAAAGAATTTTGTTTATTAAAATAAATAAACAGCACATCACATTATCAATCCACACTTTGTTTTCAGAATCGATGACGAGCAGACAAACTTCACAATATAATACATCATCACTTCCTAATCCAAGGCAAAACTGCTCTATTTCATAATATGAACGGATTACAAACAGATTTTTTTTACAGGAGAACCGCTCTATTCCAAGAGCGAACAGACAACGACGAACACCACATTATCTTGACTTCTATCGATGCTCGTGCATCCGTGGGAGCATCCCCTGTGCCCGTGGTCGCCGGAGCTGGAGCAACTAGCAGTCACGCCCTCTACCTTTTTTTTCTCCAACGCCGCAGCTCCTCGAGGGGAGTGGACGGGGCCCGCAGCGAAGGGGGAAGTGGACGCGCCGGCGGGCGAGATGGTGACCGGCGAGGCTGGGACCAGCGGGCGAGCTGTTGGCCGGCGAGACCGGGCGTCGAGGCAGTGGCGGCCGCCGGGGCGATGCCGGACCAGGCGATCAGCGCCGAAAGCACAGCGATGGCGGGGCGGAGGCGCTTGATGGAGGCGGGCGGCGGGCGGTGGAGGCGGGCGGCGGCCGGAGGCCGCCGGAGATTCTTGTCGGGGCGGTCGGGCGGAGGGGAGGCTTGGATGGCTGCGGAGGTGGACGCCGGTGGCGTCGGAGGCGAGATGGAGGCCACCGAGGCGCCTTGAGCGTCGCGCCGGGCGGCGGCGGTGGAGTAGGGATGCCGGGCGGTGGCGGCGGTCTGCGCTGAGCGCTGGAGGCCAGCGGCGGCCGGGTCCTGCGAGGCAGCGGCGGTTGGTGGTGGAGTGTTGGTGCCTGGCAACAGGAATCACGGGTGGGGGTGGTGTCTACATCTGCGCCAGAGATAAGGTGGGGCCGGTTGCATCACATGGGTAGTGGAGAGAGAACCTGGGGAGTCGAGCGTGCTAGAGAGATCCTAGATCGTGGGGTGTGGATCGTGACACTTCATCGATCCAGGAGATCGATCCACGAGTTGTGTTTGTTTGCACTGCCGTCTGCGTTTATTAATACAGACGGTAAATATCTTTGCCGTCTGCCTTTTTAATTACAGACGGCAAAGTGTGCACTTTGCCGTCTGTAATAAAAAAAGCAGACGGCAAAGATCTTTGCCATATGTATTTTTGTTTGCAGACGGCAAAACAAGCTCTTTGCCGTCTGTATTATTTTTCGCAGACGGCAAAATATATTTTGCTGTTAGGTTTTCTTTGCCGTCTGTTGATGACGGCAAACCCTTTTTTTGCCGTCTGCCCTGATGAATTGCTGACGGCAAAGAAAGTACAGACGGCAAATCTTCTGTTTCTGTAGTGAAAGTGTTGTTTCACTGTCCTGTTGACTTGACTGCCCCTGTGTGAAATTGTTGCTTGGTTGTGTGCCAAAATTTTCCTCTGGCGGAGTTGGCATGGAGCGCGTCCAAGGCGAGACATTTTTCACTCTGGGGATATATTTTGTGAAACTCATAAGAAAGGGGAATGAGTCGAAAAAAAATCAATAAATGCACAAAGACGGGAAAATTTTAAATGTTCCAGGATTTTGAAAATAAAAATCGTTTGCGCACGGAGAAGGACTACTCATTACATATCTTACAAGCAAGCAGTAATTATACAATACATCACTCAGGATATGCGTACAATATCCTGACATGTTATTTAGGCTAGTGCACTTCTCCCAGTTCCTACATGATGCGCAAGCAAGCTACTTCTCACAACCTATGTACATATAAACATATCGTACAAGTCGGTACATCGCAAGTCGTCTAAGCGTACTCAGTCGGAGATGTTAACGATCTCCTTTGCCCTGCCGAGGGTGAGGCGCAGTGAGGCTGGGGACTCAACCTCCTCCTCGCTAATAGGCTCCAGACGTGAAGTGCTGCGCTGAGCAGATGGAGCGGGTGCCATAGGCGGAGTAACACGAACATGAGTGGGCGCAATGGGTGGTGCAGAGAGGACTGGAGTGGGCGCAATGACTTGGTTGAATTCCTCGGTGGTAGGCAGGCGACGAGCAGTGGCGAGAGTGGTAGGTGCATAAGATGCTGAGGACGAGACGAAAGTCAGTGGCGGAGCGGTGTGCAGGAGCTCCCTCCTGTTGGCGGCACAGCCATGGACTAAGTCCATGCGGGCAGCCACGAAGTCGTCCACCTGGTTGTCGAAGGCTGCCTCCAGAGCCCGGAGGTACTCGATAAGCATCTCAAAAGCCTCGTCTCATTCTCCTCTGAGGCAAGAGAACGCGTAGTGACAGGCGTATGGCACGTGGCATGGAAGGTAGCGGTAACGACGAGTCTTCATCGCAGGAAGGACATCCCTGAGACGAGCCATCGCCTCACGGGCTGCCATCTGCATAGCATGCTTCTCCGTAGGCATGGCTCTTCCCAAGTACCGGAAGCGGCGTAACTCAACACGCCCTCCCTTGAATTGCACCGCGGCCTGGTGCATGGTCAGACTGTCATTGACTTTGTGCTGATAGAGTGTGAAGACTGGGCGCATAGATGGCCCCATCGCGACCTGGACGATGAAGGTGAGAAGCTTGACGAACCCATCAGGCTCGTTGGCGAACATCTGAGACTCGCAATTGTTGTCAGCCATCTACAAAGTAGGCAAAAATTCTGAGTGGTCAGATCATAAATTTATGCTGACTGTCAGAAAAATGACTACATTTGCAAAAATATGAATTGGCTCTATTATGCTAATAACCGATTAGCGATCACGCCTAGTGGCTTCCTACAGTCAGCCTGGCTCTGAATACCAAGCTTGTCACGGCCGGTTTTTCAATAAAAATATTTATCGAGAAACCGATCTTTTAATTTCCAGTGTGAGGAAAATCCTCCTCATTCGTAGACAAAACCTTGATACAATAAGCTAGTAGCATTACTATATTACAGAGTCGAGCTGGGTGCTCAACTATTTATTACAAGCACGCCAATAATTATACATAATGGAGGATATGACACAATGCTGTGGGGTAGCTTACTACTGACTCAAGATAAAAGTGGTGGTGGAATATCACAGTGGAGTAGATAACATGACTCCTAAACTGGCAGCTCATCGAGCATCGAGGTGAGGCTCGATGAATTTATTTGGGTAGCGGAAGCGGATATAATACAGTGACCAAAACCGGGGTCGCACAAGACTGACTGGGACTCCTCTAGGCGTCGGACTCGCTATCGAACTCTTGATCCATGAGATCGCCTTCGTCAGCATCTGGCCAAATCAACAAGTAAGGTGAGTACTTTGAAAGTACTCGCAAGACAGTTCGGAGTTAAGATATAACAAATGCATGCATGTATGCGTCATGAACAATAATGAACTCACACGACATTATTCAGTAATAAGAAAGTCAGATGGTAGTAAAAATAACTGAAACCAATCGGGTGTCTGAAGCGACGCCACGAAAGGTGAACAAATAAATAAAACATGCCGCAGTCGGGCGTCTAAGCGACGCCACATAAAGGGCTTATATTGAAAAATAAAGGACATGCATGCCACAGTCGTACGTCGGAGCGACATCACAGAAAGGGCTTATATTGAAAGTAAATAACAAGTGTGCCACAGTCGGACGTCTGAGCGACATCACAGAAAGGGCTTATATCAAAAGTAAAAACAAGCGTGCCACAGTCGGACGTCTGAGCGACATCGCAGAAAGGGCTTATATCAAGAGTAAATAACAAGCGTGTCACAGTCGGACGTCTGAGCGACATCGCAGAAAGGGCTTATAACCAAAGTAAATAACAAATATGCCACAGTCGGACGTCTGAGCGACATCGCAGAAAGGGCTTATATCCAAAGTAAATAACAAATATGTCACAGTCGGACGTCTGAGCGACATCGCAGAAAGGGCTTATATCCAAAGTAAATAACAAATATGCCACAGTCGGACGTCTGAGCGACATCGCAGAAAGGGCTTAAATTCATTATTACTCACAAAGTATAATACTCATGAGAAATATCCAACACATAGTAATAAACGGGTTAGTCCATCCACAGGAATAAACATTTAACCGGACTTTAACACTCATGTGGTACACCGAAATTTTTGTCACCAAGACTGACACTTGACAGAATAATACTACTAGGGAAAAGCCTATACACAGAATCTTATCTGCAGCGCGCTTCAAAATACCACGCTACTGCTACTTAGCAGCAGCAGCGTTCCGCCAAACGCTCATGACTTGGAAGTAGCAAGATGGCGCATTTGGGGAATACAGCGCTACTGCTATAGTTGCCATGACCTTGGCCCCCGCTAGCTATAGCGATAGCGCGTTATAATCTTTAGAGCGCCATCGCTATTTATGTTAGCTGTGGCGCTTTTGCGAACGCGCTACAACTATCCCTACCTTATCCCCACGGAGAGGACGCCCTCGATCACTCTCACTCTCGCCGCTTCTAACGCTGGCGTGTCGTCGTCCGTCGCCGCCCTGCTCGTCATCTCCGCCGAGGTACTCCTCCTTCCGTCCCTCCTCCATCCTCCTCGCACATCCTCCCCTCCGCCTGCGGCCGCCCTCCCTCCTCCGCCGCCCTCCTCCATCGCGCTGCGGCCGACCCTCCTCCTCCTCCATGGCAGCCCGCCTCCCACCGCCCTCGACCTGCGCCGCCCCTAGCTACCTCTCCGTCGCCCCCACCCCCTGCCACTAGTTAGTACTAGATTTAGTAGTAGATGTTAATTTAGGGTTAGCTAGTACTAGATGTTAATTTAGTAGTAGTAGATGTTAATTTAGCTTAGTTAGTACTAGATTTTTAGTAGTAGTAGTGGTAGTTGAACTACTTTAGTTGTAGTTGAACTAGTTTAGTAAGTTAATAAACTAGTTGAACTAGTTGAATTAACTGAACTAATCTATTTTTAGTAAGATAATTAATATAACTAGTTGAACTACTTTATGTTTAGAAAGAACTAGTTTTTTTTTCTATTTATAGTAAGTTTATATTTAGTAAGAACTAGTTGAATTAATAAAACTAGTTGAACATGTTTTGTTGCTAGTGATAACTTATATGGTTTCAGGTGACCTCCGTCGTCCCCGTCACCGACCCCCTCCGACAACCCCGCCGTCATCCCAGTCACCGACGTACCCCCTCGGACATCGAGGTGAGACCAGCCAAATATCCTTGTATATTTTGTGTTGTTGCTCAAATAGGATATGTGGTTGCCCAACTGGCCGTTCATGTTCAGTTTACATCTCTGAGTGGCCTATGTTTTGTCGGAGTGTTGATTAATTTCCGTTCCGGCAAATTTCAGGCGCTCGATATGTCCTTTTTTAGCAAAGGTCATGCCGGATTTTGTCGTGAATTCTGACATGACTTGTGCTAGAATATGTACAAGTTTAATCTTTGAATTATGATTGTAGGAAATGTCGTACTTTGGGACGACGACGGTCTCCCGGGGAGTGTAGCTGGTGCCACGACGATCGAGGTATGTGCGACAGGTTCGTTCGGTCGACGACGATCGCCGCTTCAGCATTAAGCTCGAGGAGACCTGCGATGTTCATACGATGCACGCAACGCAGCGACAATAGTTTTTCTCCATTAAGCATGACTTCAACTATTTCAACGTCTAATTTTCATATTTTACAATTCGACTAGCTTATCCCATGCCATGGAAGATGCTATGTCTTGGAGAGGATGGGTTTTGAAGACCATGAAAATTTTGAAACAAAGAAAATACACCTAAGGACCCATCATGATATGGATTTTGAAGTAAATCTGTATAATGCTCAGAGCGTAACCCATTTTGGTTGCCAAAATTGGGAAGCACTTTGCAAAATGTATGGTTTTGATGAGGTATGATTATCACCATGGATCTTGGTGATCCCGACAATGAGGAAGACAATATGGACATTTGGGTCCTTGTTGATACGCTGCCGATTGTACCGCTATGTGAGTTTATCAAACATAGTTATTAACTAATTTATATTCTTTATTTCAAAATAGTTGATAGCTTATTTCCATTGACAGCTTATTTTGATTCTTCAAAGACTGTGCGGAAGATGGTAGATAAAACCCACTACAATCAAGGCACCCAATTAACATATAAGGAGAAAATCATCGATCGCATTTTGTACTCTTCTTGAGAATTACAATGCCTATTATCGAACTCCTCCAAATTATGGTGAATACGTGCCACTAGTGCATGTGTTGAACAACGATAACTTCTCTGGAGATACCTGGTAAGATTTTTACTATTACAACATTCGTGCATTTTTTCATACTTCTAAAACTAGTACATCATTGCTAACTACAAAGTTATTATTATGTTTTTCAAATGAAACTCCCGATGGATTGTGTGCCTCATCGATGTGTGCATGGTCGCTCTCGATTCGAACATACTTGCCAGTAAATCTAGGGAGCTCACCTGTGCATATCGAATTTCTAAAACCGTGAACACATGATCATCAAAGAATGGAAGAAATGTATGGACATTCGCAAGGAGGTTCTTGGAAGTAACATTCAGCGAAAGGCAAGAATGGGAGACAGGCTAATCTCCATTCTCCATAATGGAGAGTCAGGGGGTATCTTGTTTTTTGTTATTTTACCTTAGAAAATGTAGTAGGTCTTAATCGAATGTAATAGGTCCTATGAGGTACAATATGTTTATTATGTGGTAATGTGTTAGAGTTGATAATGATGATCTTGAGGAGGTGTTATGTGATGTCAATGATGAAAACGATGATATTGAGGTGGTGTTATATGACAATGATGTATTATGATGCTAAGTTGTTAATGATATGATGATGATGATGATGATATTATTATATCATTGGGTGAAAGAACATGGATTAGTTTCAAGTGGATGGACATCCACTTGAAACTAGTCCTGATTCTTTCACCCCATGATGTAATAACTCATTATGATGTGAAAACTTGTGTAAAGGTGTATGAATACAACATGAAATAGAAAAGAAATAAAATACTAAATAGTAGTAGTAGCGCGGGTTAGGAGAAGCGCTACTACTAATTAACTGCAGCGATGTTCTAAAGAACCGCTGCTAGTAAGTCAAGTTAGCGATGGCGTCGTCAAGCAGCGCTATTGCTAAGCATTAGCTATAGCGCCTTATCGATGGCGCTTGTGCCCGCCATCGATAGGCCCAAAACCCGCGCTGCTGCTAGGCTTTTCCCTAGTAGTAAGATGAACTCAGTACTGGGACATGGATACGATAATTCAAGGATTTTTTTGACTCTGCAGAGTTTGTACTAAAATGTCCACAGCTAACGGATTTCCGTAGTCACGAAGGACTAGTTCCGTTTATGGTATTTCGGAAGAAAACGCATCTAACCTGTACACACCTATTCCACCTCACGATGCCAGGAATCACCCTAGACAACGTTCAAGAAAAACTTTGAGATGGGGAGATCACAATCTCGAATAGCATGGGATCAAATTTATATACGCGCGCTCTAAGGGGTGCCCCCCTCTCGGTCCCAACCGGAAACACCCACGCCCCCTGACCAGATGACTGGCTTTAATCCAGGGCCATGGAACCATCATCACGGCCTCTCGATTTGGTGTGCACCAGGAAAACGGTTTGCAACTTACTAAGCCATATTCCTTGCGGAAAACATGTGGTAGTACAGGAAGGGAAAGTGGATGGAAACTGGACTGAATCATTTGACACTTGAGTCAAATATTCTGGCATAAGACTGGCATGCTGTAACACTGCCATCTTACCCATCCTCATGCCATTACATGGCCATGCAATCTCATATTCAACAACTCATGGATTTTGGAAACTCACTTGCCTCATCTATGCATGTAATATGACATTCATCAAGATGCTCATAAACATGCCATGAAACTACTCAATGCAAACAATGCTAAGACACTCATCATGTCAAAAGTTCAAACATGCTTGCCTGGTTCGGAGTAGTCGGCGCCTAGCTCGGTGAAATTTGCGGTGTCGTCACCTCCTTCGGTATCTACGGTATAAAGAAACATACGCGCTAACGTAAATACCGTGAGGTGCACAAAAGTATTCCAAATATTTTTCAAATAAATCTGATAAAAAAACTAGGCAAAATTTTTAAGAGAACAGAAAAAGAATCACTCAAAAATCTCTTTCTGTTAAAAAGTTATAAGAGTTTTGGTCCAAGGACCCATCTGTAATGAAACAGAAAACTCTCAGGGGCCTAAGCAGAAATGTCCCGAAACCGATTCAGTTTGGAAAGCGTATTTTGCCAGAATACGCTTTCAAAAAATGGTTTTAAAAAAACAACAGAGAGGCTGACGGGCAGGTCCCACCCGTCAGGTTTGAATATTCAAAAGAGGCGGCAGAGCTCGACGGTGCGAGAGCCATGGTGGTCATGGCGATCCTGGCGAGGCGGGGGATCGGGGTACCTCCGTGTTGATGCACCTTTCGCGTCGGTGGGTGGTGGTAGAGGTCGTGGCGAGCACCACGTCGACGGCGGCCCTTGCTCCGCGGACGGTGGTTACGTGGTCGTGGGCCTCGTCGGAGAGTTCTGCGGAGGACAAATTGAGGAGGGGGTTAGACCTCTGGTAGCTTGAGGGGGTTGATGATGAGGTTTGGGCGTCGGGGAGTAGCTCACCGGAGTGAATCGAGGTGGAGGCCGAAGCGAAACGGGGCGGCTGGAGTCGAGGAAGAAGAGCTCCTCGAGGCTCTTCTAATGGCTGGGCGGGGGTCTGGTGAGGTGGTGGAGGTGTGCGGGGTCGAGAGCGCGCTCGGGGGTGCTATATATAGCCGGCCCAAGGCGGTTGCCGTGAACGGATAAGTCCGGCGAGTGATTACGGCGGCGCTGTGGCTGGACAGCTGGTTTAGGGCTTGAGCATCGACTAGACGGAGTAACGAGTCCATCCCGGTGCCCAACTCAGCGATGTGGGGGTGGTTACGGCCTGTCCCCAACGGAACGGCCGTGCGGCACGTCGGCGGCAGAGAGCGCGCCCCGTGCGTGCCAAGCCACGTCGACGGTGCTGCATGCGTGCGCTGGCAAGGGAGACGGCCACGCGGAGCTCCCAGGTGGCGTGGGCGGTTCCGAACGGCGTTGTGCCGCAGGGTTTGCCTCCTGTCGGCCGCCACGGGAGATACCGACGCCGCAGAAGACGCCGGCGAGGACGGGCCAGGGGTGCCGCCGACGCCAGGAACCGGCCAAGTGTGCGTGTGGCTCTCTGGACAGGGAGGAGGGGCTGTGCGCAACGCGCCAGGCGCACCGTCGACGCGTGACTGAATTCCGACGAAGGGAAACAACACTAAACTCTGAAACTCTAAACATTTCTGAAAATGCAAAGAAATAGTGCCGGCCAGGTGTTCGACAGAATGATTTTGGTATGTGGGGGTTTCTCCTTGAGCTTATCTTTGGTGGGGTGGCCTCTCATTGCATTTGGGGGCTGCCTGAATTTTGGTGGAATTTTTGGTGAAGAGGAGATATGAATTTCACCAAATTTGACAAATCTGGTCCAAACTTGCAGAGACTGAAATTTGAAATATTTGAAAAGAAGGAGAGTGGATCTTGATAGTTCTAGGTTGTGGGTACCAAGGACTATCCAGGGGAGTTGGTTTGGGGTCAAAACACAAATGCATCTTGGTACTTGCTTTGCAAATTACCTAGGCTCAAAATAATTGGCAGAAAAGATTTGGGAAGAGAAATAAATGAAATAAAATTCAGGAATGAGTTGGACTGGTTGGTACTGAATATTTGGATTGCCCAAGAGTGGAAGGAGGGTTTTTGGGGGTTTTACCATTTGAGGCATGGTTAAAATCATGAGTGGTTTCAATATAAGAGAAGACCCAAAACTCCTGGGATTTTCTTTTAAAAGAAAATAAATCCCAAAATAAATTTGAGAAGGTGTCAAACAGAAGAAAGGTTTTTAATAACCAAACACCAGGGTTGAAGAAGATACCAAAATAAAATTCTTGCCAAAGGGGAATTTTTTTAAGAGAGAGATTTTTGGAAGGGTTTAAATGACCTTCTTCAAATCCAACAAAGTTTTTGCTGAAAACCAAATAAATTTTTTTGGAGTGTCACATTTTTGCCTATAAATTTGTATGTAGTATTTGGATGTGACAAAGAAGACATATATTTTTTGTTGAACTTATTTTTTTCATTACAAAAGAAAAATTTCGCGCGCAGGAGCATGGGCACCCGGGTGCACCAACAGCTTTCCGATGGAAATTGCAGTGTGAGCCACGGGTCTTGGCTGCCAGATAGGCTACTAGCGTGAGAGTCGGGTATTAGACTAGCTTGTCGGGCATACATAGTTGTTATGTACCCTAGGCACGGTCTATATAAGGCCTCCTTTGAGACTTCTTTGATTGAAAAATATTTCATAGGATTTTTGGAGGGTTAAATTTCTTAGAAAAATTTCCTACATTGGTCGTTTGATTCATAGGATTGAATCCTATAGAATTTTTTCCTATGAAATCATGTGTACTACATTTCATTGGAAATCTAGCACCCACTTCAACCTATTTTTTCAGTTCCTTTGTTTTTCCCGTGGCATCAAACACTCTGTGCTAATCCTACGAGATTCAAGTGGGTCATTTATCTTTTCTATTCCTGGGTTCTAAGAATCCTATGAATCAAAGAGGGCCTTGGTTTGGAGAAATTTTACTCATACGATAGGATTTTTTTTAGGAAAAATCCCTTTAAACCCTTTGATTTGTAGGAGTGGAATCCTATTCTTATGGAGGAATTCTCATATCCTCCACAATTTATAGAAAAATAAACATTAGCCAAGACTTCAATGAAAAAAAATCCTATGATGTGAATCAAAGAACATCTCTTTTTCTATTCCTACTCATAGGTGAGATGCATGTCATCTCATTTCCTATGACATTCCTATTCCTATGATTTTTCTACCCTATGAACCAAAGGAGGCCTAAACTTCCCTACCCCATATCATGTTCCTTCCGTTACCTCCTCTCGATTATCCACCTCCTTGTTCTCATATGTCTTTTTCACCAACACCTTAATACTTGCATTATGTTATCAAGCGTAGACCTGGAGCCCCATCTTGAGAAGGCATGCTCTCGCACCCGTAACCATAAGAATGGCACAATTATGCGTAGTTCTCTATGAACTGCAATAAAATAATAGGGCATCAAGGAAACCATGAAAAATGCAATGGAAGCTTTACCGTTCTTGCTAAACATTGCAATCTAAAATGAATTTATGAATTGATGATGATGATGATGATGATGATGATGATGAGTCACATCTATTGCAAGCGTCCCTTTCTCTCGAATTTAACCAGATAATTAGAACGTCAGGGCAGCTACGGAATAGTAAATAAATCCGTGTCCAACCTTGTGATTCAAAGGGCCGAGTAAATCTATGTCCGACACGTTTTACATTTTTGGAGCATGGCAAGTTCTCCCCGGACGGACACAAAGGATTAATCAAAGGGGGAACAGATTATTGTGACATTTTGTCGGGCAAAAAGTTATGGGTTTCATCTGACAGAAAATACATATTTTCACGGCGTAAGTTTATAATTTTCCATCAGAGAATGAAAAAAAAACATTTCATTGTCCTTCAAAGATAAAAATGTTTCCAGCTTTCTACAGCATACCCTCGGGACAAGACAATACAGCAGTAATAAATTTATGGACCAGTCAGGTCCCTGGAGAGGAGCGATACACAAATTCCACACGGGACGAGGGGAGAAGCGAGAAAATCCAAGGCTCGGCGGAGGGGCAGAAAAGGCAATTCGGAGGGGGGAGAAATGGGGTTCAAGATAAAATTCAAGAACCTACTGCGCGCCGCGGGAAGCAGCGGATACGGCGGCGGCGGCGCCGACGACGAGGCTACACCGCCTACGTCACCACGGGTTCCGGTCGCACCGCCGCCCGCGTCGCCCTCTCTCGGTGCTTCAGCGCCTCCCACCTCAGCGCCCCCGCTTCAGCCGCCAGGACCCTCGCCGCGTCCCGCCGACAAGGATACGGTGAGTTCCCAGCTTCCTGTATAGTATCTTGGGCGATGATTGCTCCCCACGGCGATCTTTTCTCAAAAATCTCACTCGGTTTATGAAATTTGGCGCGTCTGGGTGCTCTGTATGTCGTTCTTGGTCTGTTTCTTGTGCCCAGTTGGTGGGGATCTGAGTTCTTGGCTGTAGGATCGGGCGCGGTGCCCAGTTCATGGGGGAGGGGAGGGGGGTTCATTTGATTGCTGCGAGTTCTTGGTCCAATCGCGTGACTTGGAAACCGAAGGCTGTTGGATTTCCCTTTGTTGTCCGGGCCGGGGGTTCTGTCTTTCACCGCACTTTTTTACACTGTTCTCTGCATTTGTGCTGCAAATGTTTTTCTTCTTCTTACAATGCCATGCCATTTTCTAGTATGAAGGACTGGACGATGATGACGATGATTGGCCCGAAGACGATGGAACGGATTTGGACGCGATGCAAGAGGATGAGGTAAAAATTTGTGTTCCTTTGCTGCTAGTTCTTAGTTCAATTCCATGACTTGGTGACTTGAGTTATTTGGCCAATTGTTCTGAACACAGAGAAGGATGCCTTGTCAGTCGTCACAGTGTTGGAATTGACTTTCTAGTTGTTCATTGCATTAGTTGGGGTCTGAATCTGTTGCTGTAGTTGTTACCGCATTTTTTTTTGGGTAATTATGAGCCTTATTTGTGCTGGAAAGTATCCTTTACAACTCTCTCTCTGCATTTATTTATAGGATGAATTACCAGATGATGAGAAATTCTACATTCCATTGTTCATGAGTGGTCAAAAGAAGAATCTCCCGCATGATCTCTTTCGGCATGACTCGGTGCCGCTCAACAAAAATGAATATTTTTCTCTGCGGAAAAACTGGAATCAGCTGCTGGACGGCAAGAGAACATACCTCCGACCACCGAGGGGCCGCCGTGTTCTCAGTGTCAGTGGTGTTTTCCGGCGGCCGTTAGCTCGTCCATGGGCATTAGAATTCCAGGTGAGAAAGTCATAGCTCCTCTGTTCACAACAATGCAGTGAATAAACTTTCACTAGATTTTCAAGAGTTAGATCTTGAAACATTTCCAGTGAGCTTCTTCACTGTTCCAGCTATTCCTTGTCGGGGAGTGACATTTTTATCTTGAAATTTGTCAGCTTAACATGCTAATTTTATTAGCATTCACCTTGTTTGAGTGTTTGTTACATGTAACCTTAAAATGTTCAAACTGCAATCACTCCCCTAGAGAACTATGGTACGGTCTATGGTACTATCTGGGGAAGACATTGACTTCTTATTTGAATCCTTTGATGTTAATTTTCATAGATGTTATTCTGCGCAATTACAAGTGAAAACTGGAACCTACTCTTGACAAGGTCGTTATGCATCTTTACCAATAATGTGTGTTAGGGTACAGGAGAAGTTCTTATGCGACTTAAAAATAAGTTTTAGCTTTGCACATTGTGATCGATGATCCTTATCTAATGCTACATAGGTTTTCCCCATGAAGGCCTCATGTCATTTTCCTCCCAAATAAGTGGACGATTGGTGCGTGAAAACCATAATAGAATTTCTTAGGCTTACAATTTTGCGCCTTGTGCTTCAGCATTACTTATTCGAATCCATTATTAATTCAGATGAATCTACTAAATAGTTAGTCCTTTTTTGCCGTACTTACTTGTTCTATGGCAGGAACCACTCTTGGATTTGGCTGAGGATTATCCAGATAATGACATTGTCCAGAAAATGATCAAGGTAAGTTTGCATGGCACTACAGGAGCATTCTCATTATTTAAGTGTTTTATGCTAATGTGCAAAACTAGTTTTGTGCAGATTCTTTGTCAGCGCTATGTGCACTTCAAACGAACTCGCGGAGATGGCAGCTGTTTCTACAGAGCTTTCTTTTTCTCCTACTTGGTAATCATCTAAGTTACTAGGTTTTCGGTGCTGTTGCTTTTTTTGTTTTGCATCGAAGTTTGATATGACTATGCTTGTAAACAGGAAAATCTTGCACAAATGCAAGATAGTCAAGCTGAAGTTACTCGTCTAATGGAACATGTGGCAGTGTCCAGAGAGAATTTCTGTTGTCTGAAATGGGACAAAGCATACTTCTTAAATCCTGAAGAATACTTTTCAAGTGTTGCTTCTGTATGTATTCTCATAGCTCACAGAAGCTTCATTTTTTTTCTGATGTCGTAGCCTAATTCTTCTGTAATAAGTTTAGGGATTTACTGAAAATCAAACTATCTATGATTTATAATACTTGCCAAAATAACTTGATGTCCCTTATGTATCCAGTGCCCTCGCTGAATCTGTTCTGAAAGTTATCTGACCCCTTCCACATCATCAGAAAATATCTTTACTGAAGAACAATGCCTCACATTGAAATAGCCATGCTACTCTTGCTTTTTTACTGTAGTACACATCTTTGTTTACTGTTCCGAGTATGAAATATATGCAGTGAGATGTATAATAGAAGATAGATTTTGCATTTGGTCATATCTATGACTTAACTAAGGCGAAATTTGGCCCAGCCTGAACATTCTATTACTTATCGAAAGAACAGTACAAAGTTCCGGCAAATACGAAACTCCTTGGTCTTAGCGAATTCCAAAAATACGCCCACTAAACAGGAAAGGACGGTTATGCAGAGTGAGAAGAGAGAAAAACCTACATGTAAAATTTAAGGAAAGACTGGGAAAGTTCTCTAAATGTTTATTTTCTAGTATCCGAATTACTTAATCTTCAGGATAGTATGTATGAAATCTAAGAAGAGTATAGGGAGGACATGTTTACAAGTTCAAGTACAGGCTATTTATAAAATTTTAAACATTGTGTAGATGACATGGTGGAGAGTACTGGTCTACTGGACCACACCAACTTAAGAGCTCCTTAATAATACTATGGTCTGTCATCATATTCCACTTGACTAAAAACAACACTTTTCATTCTTGCTACAGTATGGATGCTGTTCAGCTCAAGCATTCACTGCAAAAATAGTGGAGCAGTTGGCATGATATTTCGCTGAGATGTTTGTTTCTTGCACCATTATGACTGCTGTATGCAGTATGCTTAACGTATATGATTTTGTCTGCATAATATAGCTTAGATCGTATACTTAATCAGTTGTCTGCATGTTATTTCAGGAGTTGAATCATTTGGTCAATTCTGTTGCAAATGGGTATGAGCTTTGAACTTGATATTTTGTAGTGATTTTCGTTGACAAGACATGACATTAAGTTTCAAGATCCCTTTGCTTCTTTGTAGTTACGTTTGGGATTAAAAAATAATTGCTTTTATCATTTGCAGTCTTAGTTCTGACGAGCTGCAGAAGAGAAGTCTACAGGAGATGATGCCACTCAGGGGTAAGGATACTACATGCTTGCCAAAATGTTTTGTTTGTCCACTTCTTGTCTCTCGCTTGACACTTTTTTTCCAGTTATTTCCTTGCTAAGATTGCTAGCAGAGACTGAGATCCGTACGCGAATAGATGATTACAAACCATTTATCCCGGGAAAGATGAACGTCAATCAGGTTAGAATTTCTTACCCCTAGTACTTTTCTCAAATAGTCAACTAGTATTATCAAGGTTGAGAATTGTCTCTGCCTAAGCATGTAAAATCCCGGAAACAATTATCCCTGTGAATTGTAATAAGATAATCATGACCAAAATAAGTTAACCAATGCTAAATTTACCATTTACATACTGAGCTCATTGTTGCACATATTATGGTTTTGTAACAGTATTGCTGGAAAGAGGTGCGTCCCCTGGACGTTGAAGCATCGGCGCTGGCAATGAGGGCTCTAACGTATGCACTTGGCATCCCGCTGCGACTCGAAACTCTAGGCGAAGGCTTGACGGCTGGAGGTTTGCAAGTAAAGCGCTTTGATTTCTTCCCTCGATCAGAATCAGGGAAGGGTGCTTTCCATATAGTTCGAAGCTATTGGTCGTCAACCACAACCCCTGAACCACTGGAGATTGGAAGTGGCAACCTGATATCATCTGATGGCACACCTTTGCTGACCTTGCTGTGTAGGCCTGACAACTGCGATATTTTGTATCGCAAGTAAACAAACGGTGCAAGTATTACTTGACGTAGAAAATTCTTGGATGACGATACAAAAATGTATGGGATTTTTTGTGGCATCTCATCTCAATCTACTTGTAAAGTTGTGATTACTCAATTGAGCAAAAAGCCACAAGCTGTTCTATGCGCTTGGGCATGTTTAGTGTAGTGGAGTAGTTTTAACTAGGAATACTCGCATTGGGAAATGGGAATAGATATTGCATTCCTGATTTTGTGCTCCTTTGCTTCTGTAAGCTACATCTCTACAATTACTAAGTCCCACGAAATGGAGCCCTCTTGTTGATCGTGGACTTTGGTCAAATGGTGGACCCCGCCAAAAGTGGTTTTCTAGCCAATGATTACTACGTTGCAATGTATTAGTACAAGCGAAAGTAAAACTGATTTTCTTGACTTGTTTGTCCGTTTTTTGGTTTGGGTTGACCGCGTCGTCCAATGATGCCCGGCGCATTTTTTTCGCATCCATTTAAAAAACAATTTTGACAACATGTGTTTGAATTAAACATAAGTAAACATTAAATGGCCGGTCAACCGCCGGCAAAAATCCACTTAAACATTGATCAAACATAAAAAAACTAAGTAAACACGCCTCCCAACCACCCAGCACGTCGCCCTCGGTGTCACCATCGTTGCCGTCGTCGCCGGTGAGGTCTACGAAGGCTGGCGGAGGCCCAGCCCATGGAAATGCAGTCTCCCACACCACCCGCGCCGACTCCTACAGCATATGCCCCACCGGGGACATTGTTGTGCGGTGCGCGCTCCTCCCGCTCCTGCTCCCAGCGCTCTTCCTCCACCTCCCGTGCCCAGCAGGCACGACGCTCCTCCTCCTCGCGCTCGGCTTGCATCCGGCACTCGCCGTTGGCGCGCTCCTCAGACAGGTGGAGCTGTCCCCGGTGCTCCAGGTAGGCCTCCTCTTGCTCCGACGTGGCGCCTAGCGTGTTGGGCGGCACGCTCACCCACTCGCGGAGGATGCCGGCCCACACATACATTTCCGACTCCGGCTTTGTGGGCGGCATGGGCGTGAGTGTGAGCGCCCGTACGTCCTTCTCGTGAGGGCCTTGGGCTCGGGCAGCAGCGGAGCGTAAGCGCGGTCCCCCGCCGCCGACAGCGTGTGCCCTCGCGCTACCTCTCCTTCAGGGCGCGCAGGAGCGCCACCTTCAATGTGGCCTGGTGGGCCGCCTCCTTCTCCTCCTCCGATGCCACCTCCGGTGGCAGCGACGCTAACCCAAGCTTAAGCAGCATGCTGCCGCGGCGGGCCACTCATGCTCCATGGTGAACCAGGTTTCCCAGTTGGGGTAGTCTTGCGCGTAGGCAGGGTCGCGCCGATGCTCTAGCGTTAGGAGGGCACGGCGCTTGCGCACCTCCTCCGCGTGCGCTTGCGCCGACCGAGCCACCGTCGGCTTCGGGATGGGATGCGGGTCAAGGTGCTAGCCGTGCGAGAGGTCAACATCTCGCCACGACAGCGGTTGGCGGTAATGCCAGTGCCAACGCGCTTGGTGCACCTTGATGTATAGCCGGTCCCGTGGCTGGCGACCACTAGCCGCACGGGGATTCATCGTGTAGGCGGACGGGGGCACCAGCGGTGGAGGCTGCATGCGGGACGAGCTGGCGCCGGCGTCGAGTTTGCCCTTGCCCTTGCTCTTGCTGAAGATAACCATGGCTAGCGCTTGCGCTGTCAGCGTCGAGGGGAGCGAGAGTGGCCAAATGTGGATGGGAAGGAGAAATGGATGACCTCCCCCCCCCCACACACACTTGCATTAAGAAGGACGAGCACGCTGGATGCTTCTAGACGTTGCCATGCGGGCTCAGGTTAGGTGGTGGATGCAATGACTACGACTGCGTGGAGTAGTTGTGTTATCGACGCGCGAGCCCGAGGCGGACATTGAAAGGACACGCGGTGCGTCTGTCTCGTACTCTCATGTCAGCCTGGACATAAATCAAACGCAAATTTGGGCCGCAAATGCGTCCAGACAGGCAGCAAGCAGATTTGGGTTTGGTTCACCGTGTAGGGCCGGTATTTTCATCCGTTTGGACGCGAACTGACACGCGCGAACAATTTAGGTCGGCACGCTTGGAGTTCCTCTAATCTATGTCAACATCTGCTTGTTGCAAGGGAATAATTGACGTCAAGAGCTCATTTGTTGATGTCTACTTCAAATTGATGGCTTGATTCCGTTGGAGCAAATGGGTTTGACCCAAAATTTTGAAATGGTTTTTGTTGGTTTCGGTCGGAGAGTTTGGTTTGTATAAATTTGGATTGTGTTGGTAAGTTTCATTAATTTGCATGGTCTAGGTCTTAAACATTTTCCTAGCCGACTTTCCTGTTTGTTGATGAGCGGTGTTGGTCCAATTTGTTTATTTGTTTAGAAGTTTTGTCGAATGTTGAATGACGGATCTGAACATTATATATTTTTTCAAATACTGTTGCTTAATTTTTTTACTTCCCCTTGCCATATCTTATAATTCAATGTTCTAAATTCTCTATAAATGTTGGCTCCTGGTACATTAGGGCTTTGGGGAGCTGATGGGCCCACCTGTAACTGTAAGAGAGCGGATCGCCCATGCGTTATTTGCTTGGATCCACTCCCAGGTGAACGTGACACTCATATATTGATTGTTGTGCTATACATAAGAATATCACAACCACCCACAAAACAATTTAGTTCACCTCACATATAGATATTGTCTCTACCGAGCAAGAGCGGAGCCAACAAAAAAGGAAATCATCAGTGCAATTTAAAATCATCTTAACTCAAATATCATGTCAATAAAAAGGAAGACTTAACTCATGTCTAACGACGGCGCGGCAAAGCGCGCGTCAACCTCTAGTATATCATGATGTTGCAAGGTGATATTGCAGATGTTCTTTTCTCCAAAATTTAAGTATATAATTACAATGTGACTGCAGATTTGAATCTTCACACTTGGTGAGCTTTTTGGGATAAACGGTTAGGTTCTTGCATGTTTCTGCCTCATGCAGCTTCCCAAGCTTTCTTGTATTAGGGTGAAACTGTAATCTTGGCACACTATTACTGAGAAGTATAGTGTCTGGACTTAAAGTAGAATAATATTCAATAAAATCATCCCCTCCAAATATATTCTGCGGTCAAACTTCTTTAGCTTTGAACACTGAATATAAAATATTTTTAGCCCGATAATGTGAAAGTGTCATCATCTGTTTGACCACGTAACATTTCATAATTTCTGACTCAACACAGATACAAAAATAGTACTACCTCAGCTACAAAAACGTCTTATATTTTCAGATGGAGGTAGTCTCTCCTCTCTCCTTTAACTGGAGAGAAATATCTGATGTGACATCTCTTACTACCCGCCTATGTCACAATATTATACTGTTCAAAGTCTGTAAAAAATGTTTAAACCATCATCTATTAATAAACAAAAAGAACAAATGGTCATAGCCACTGTCTAGCTTCACAAGTTCTACCTGAAGCCACAATCACCGCCATGTCACACACGCGGCATGTTTACCAGTTTGCGTACTCCCGCAGGACTGCATAAATTTCAAGGTGGATCCAGTAAACCAAAACTTGATCATTTTTTTTGTAGAGATGGCCCACACGTTCATATCACCCATATTATGCTTTCGTTCTCTTTTTACATAATTAAACAGCAGATCCAAATGTGTCATGAGGCAATACTAGTCCAACTCAATATGAAATTTTAATATGGGAGTAATCACATCACAAAACTAAAGTTGGCCCACACGGGAACTCCAAGGCGGACCCGCAAACCGACCGTATCCGTCCGGACCACGGGAGCCATTCAACGTGGACCTGTATCGGTCTGCGGCACGGTCCGGACGCGTTCCCTCCCGCAAACTGGAGACAAACAAGCGAGAGGTTTGCGGCAATCCGGACCGCTCCCAATCCAGCTTCTGACCGTACTGGCCCAACAAAACCTCCCACCCGCCCGTCCTTTCCATCCCACTCCTCGCGCCGCTTGCTGCGCCGCATTCATGCTGGCCCAGAGCATGGAGCGGCCAACATTGATGCCGTGATTTGACCTGACGGGAAAGCGACACAGACGAACGCGACCTCTCGGGCCGTTGGAGGAAAAAGAAAACTATCAATCTAGAGGAAGGAGAGCAACCTTTTTTTCTCTCCCTGTCATCCATAATAGAGGAAAAGTGATATTATGAAACGCGGCCAGCAATGTGTTTGCACCAAATGTTTTATCTCTCCAAACTTTTGATGTGTTTTGTCTTACGATAAACATTGTAGGTTGTCGCAGCAAACTAAAAATATCAACTCATATCAGAAAGGAAAAATGTTAAGTATATTTAGATCTGATTAATATTAACATTCCAAAAAAGGGTTCCCTCCGCTTTGTATTACAAAGCAACCAACCGATACAGCCAGCGATAGATGCTGGGGCGGAAGCAGCACAATCACACCCAAAAGAAATGAAAGAGAAACAACAAGAGAAAAAATGCCGACAACGGTGGATCGACGGAAACGAAGAAGCTTCACGACCACCGCCCCCACCAAAGATCTCCCACCAAGCTCCAAGGCTCCGAAGCATCGGTACCAATCAACACCTCCAAGAAGGACCGCGACGATGACGACGTTGCTGCCAAGGGTTTCCCTCGGTACGCGACGAGGCGAGAGGAAGGGTCGCCCTCGACGCCCTCCAGGAAGGTCCGGCGACACCCACCAGCGTCGCCGCGTCGGTGTCGGACAGGCCGATAGGGGTTTCCCCCGATCCCAACCTTCACCTCGGATGCTCCAGAGCCTGCCACCAAACCGACCACCATCTTGCGCCGTCGTGGTCACGAAGCCTCCACGCCGTCTCACCACGGCACCACGAAGTGAGGCCTGCACAACGAGGAATAGGAGTCGGGACTAGGGCCCGCAGCACCGCCGGCACGTGGGAGGGCACGACCTATACCGTCAACGATGGTAGCCGACCGGACACAATAGCATGAGCATACCAGGCCCGGCCGGGACCTCCACACCCGTAAAGCTCCTGCCATCGCGCTGCAGCAGGCACGCTGTCGGCATCGCCGCCCCCCATCCGAGTTGCTCCTCCTTACCACACAGACGATGATGAAGCCATGCCGGGGCCGACCCGCTAGGACCCAGATGGGGCCCGCAGGGCCTAGATCTGGGTCGGGGGCGCGCCGTTGGCCAACCAGCGCCACCATGCCAGCTCGCCGCCAAGGGGCCACACCACCACCTCACGCGTCGCCGGCCACTGCCGCCGAGTCGCCGGGCCGTCGCCGAGCCGAGGAGCATCGCCGGCGCCCCCATCCCCGGGCAGGGAGCCGCGCGCGGGGGACAGGAAGTCCTGCCGCCGCCAACACCACCCGACCAAGCATTGGGGGCGACTGTCAGCGGCGGCAGGGAGGGAAGGGGAAAGGAGGGCGGCCGAAGGGGGGAGGGGCTCGCGTCGCCCCGGCCACCTCCCGGGGAGGCGGCACGGGGGCGGATCCGGGAGGGAGGGGGAGGAGGGAAGGGCGGGGACGGCCGGCGGCGGCGGGGGCCCTAGGAAGGCCGGCGGCGGCGGGGGGAGTGTGGGAGGAACCCTAGAGAGACGCGCGAAGAAAAAACATTCAGCTCGTTGTCCCTACAAAGCATTCGACTTTGTTTGTTTTATTTTTCAGTTTTCATGCTTCTTCTGAACATAAGACCTTTTTCATTACACCTTTTCTTTTTATCAAGCAAGTATTTCAGCGGGTACCGACAATCCAAGGGGCAGGAGCAGTCCCCCAATTCCCAAAATATCTTTTATGGATGTTCACAGTTCTGTCACGCCTAATAGTTCGATGATGTTGTTGTAAGAGTTGTATGTTTATTGTACTAGTTGCATGTTGGTCACACGCAGGTCACATATGACATGGCTAACAGATCGTGGCCCTCTCTTGTGACCTCATACGCACGGGGCGTCCAAGGTGGCAATTGTCACGTTGGAGGGTGATTGGGGGAAGGGTTATTTATACTCACCCTTGTTCCTCCTCCAACCCTAACCAACACATTTGAGCTCCTCCTTCATTGCTACAGCTCAAAAGCTTGATTACTCTCAATACTACCATCCAAATACCACAAAACTTTGGGGATTGGAAGAGAGTCAATTCTAGGGGCTCCAAGGTGGTAGGAGTCAAGTCCTGGGGCTCCAAGTCGGTAGGAGTCAAGTCCCGAAAGCTTCCTTGCGTGGGTGTGTTGGAAATATGCCCTAGATGCAATAATATTGTACTATTTATTTCCACATTTATAATTTTTTTGAGGGAAACATTATAATTAGTAGTTTATATTCTATGCTATAACTGCTATGATAAATGTCTTATATTTTCGTATGGTTACTATCCTAAATAGCAGTAACATGGAGCATCTTTTGACCATAGCCAGCATCTAGTAAGTTGTTACATGCGCAAAACAATATTTCTCTAAATGTATGTGATGCTAATGCAGTCAGGAAATGAGCGTGTTGAAATTAAAATAAGCATGGGAGTTGTGCTTGCTGAGATAATGAGGTCTTTGGGCTGGAGTGCTCCTGTGTTTAGTGTAAGCTCTCGATCGGTGCAATTAGATGTATCTTTCTAAGGTTGAAATATTGAAAGTGGAGGTTGCTGTAGTGAGACAAATCATTAGTATTTTTGGTACAAATATGGGCACCAAAGATGATGCGTCTAAGAGTGCAGCTCTAGCTCTATCCTGTCATTAGAGACAGATAGAGACATTTATGTGGTGGATTTCAACTACAACCGCAGGGCACACGACGGTCATTATGTGTGTGAAGTGAAAATGCCGCGCAGGCTGTTTCATCATTAGCGATTGACATCTTTCAAGGCGGGCACCTTACGGTGGATGGGCAATGCCAGTGAGATAGGGAGTGTCGAACGCAGCTTGCACAACATGTCATTGAAGGTCTGTGTGACTAGATGTACAATGTGAAATGAGAGTTTGCTGAGAAAGGGGCTGCACTATATGCAACGTGTATTACTGCTCTAGTTTTTGCAAGACACCGATTGAAGGTTGCTGCGACATGGATAGAAGAGGACTGAGCTGAATGCATTGCTAGGTGAACTAAGATGCAGTTTGTGTTATATATGTGTAAGTGACATAGACTGTTGCTGTTTGTGCTATGAACCGGATCTGTGGTTTTTTTTTTTTGCTAGCTGTATATATCTCTATGTTGAACAACTAATATTACCAATCTTATAGCCTTGAGCTTAATGTATGTTATCACTATATCTCTATGTTGAACAACTAATGTTACCAATCGTGTAGCCTTGAGCTTAATGTATGTTATCACTTATGAAAATTGTAAGTATGCTCAATTTGCGTATTATTACCAACAGAATGGTGAATGTCTTCAAATCAAATGAAAAGAGAGCTCACGTGATTCAGAAGCTACAACCAGATATAAAACGGTTACGATTAGATATAAAATATAGGTCTTTAATTCACATATATAGTTCCAGCCAAACAGGTAGTATAATTCAAGTCTCGTATGATCATACTACACTACATACAATATATTCACATTGGACATTATGCTCAAGCGATTTCATACAAATAGGTTTGTGTGCATTGGTATTTGTTGTGATTGGCCACATATTACAAAATATAAATGGCGAAGAACGCAGAGGCAGAGGCTCTTGCTATCTAGGAAAGCAACCACATTATATGCATCACAATTGAAAGTATATTACATTTATGGAAATTAATGTGCTGATCAACCTAGTCAACATCAGTGTTTAGTTTCATTTACCTTTCATTATAGTTCCTTTCGCTTTGACCTGCCGGTGCCCTTTTCTTGTGGTCTGCGGTAGATAGAGTCTTGGATACTACAGACATAGAGGGGGTATCTGGAGTGACCATGCTGCTTATGGCATGGAAACATATGTCAGGTCAATTACAGAGAGAAAATGTTTGTTAGACGTGGGCATGCTTCATATTCAGAGTCAGCACCCATGTTGCTGCTTATAGAGTTCAGATGCATTTTCAATAATTTTGTTGAAAGTTAAACAAGAATATAAAGCGGCAGGTGTTACCTTTTGTTAGTATTGAGAGCATCTACTTCAGTACCCACTGTTTCCTTTAGGGTTCCAAGATTCATGCGCTCTTTGTAATGCCCAGTTATGTAACACACTAACATATCACATTCAGTAAGCTCAAATGAGCAGGCATGCAATAAATGTAATCTCAATTTTGAACTGTTATGATGGGCTCATACCAAATTGAAAAGTTATGTCCATCAAAGCGAGACCTTGCCAAATTGAAAAGATATGTCCAAATTGAAATAATTACCTTAGGCTTAGACGGTCATCTTCCTGGAACTTGACGCCGCCCAAGTACTTAAATAAATTCCCAAAAAGAAATCGATTTGTAGAACAAAAAAATAGCATGCGCAGGGGGCATATATGCCCCCCTCCTCGGCGCACTTCACCATGTTGTATGTATTCACTAGTTATTTGTAGTTGAGTACATTATAATCATATGATTTGCATCATATAATCACATATAGATGATGTATCGAGACTTTATTTTCCAACTAAAATTATGTTTTTATCTTAATGCCTTTATTTTTTCATGATATACGATATATATTATTGAAAGCACATATGTTAATGTGTTAATGTTCATTGTGCTTCAATCGCACTAGGGCCTCCATAATTCTAGGTCAGCCCTGGCAGAGCACTTCGGGTGAAGGTGGCGGCGAGGGGCTGCCGCTACGGGCTGTCGGCAATACGCCCAACAGCCAAGGCCGATCGCCGTCGCGATCAGGCAGATGACTACAATGATGACAACATCTCCTTGAGGCAGGCTCTGAGATGAATGAAGGAAATATGCCCTAGAGGCAATAATAAAGTTATTATTTATTTCCTCATATCATGATAAATGTTTATTATTCATGCTAGAATTGTATTAACCGGAAACATGATACATGTGTGAATACATAGACAAACATATAGTCACTAGTATGCCTCTACTTGACTAGCTCATTAATCAAAGATGGTTATGTTTCCTGACCATAGACATGTGTTGTCATTTGATTAATGGGATCACATCATTAGAAGAATGATGTGATTGACATGACCCATTCCGTTAGCCTAGCACTTGATCGTTTAGTATACTGCTATTGCTTTCTTCATGACTTATACAAAGTTCCTACAACTATGAGATTGTGCAACTCCCGTTTACCGGAAGAACACTTTGTGTGCTACCAAACGTCACAACGTAACTGGGTGATTATAAAGGTGCTCTACAGGTGTTTCCGAAGGTACATGTTGGGTTGGCATAATTCGAGATTAGGATTTGTCACTCCGATTGTGGGAGAGGTATCTCTGGGCCCTCTCGGTAATACTCATCACCTAAGCCTTGCAAGCATGTAACTAATGAGTTAGTTATGAGATGATGTATTACAGAACGAGTAAAGAGACTTGCCGGTAACGAGATTGAACTAGGTATTGGATACCGACGATCAAATCTCGAGCAAGTAACATACCGATGACAAAGGGAACAACGTATGTTGTTATGCGGTTTGACCGATAAAGATCTTCGTAGAATATGTAGGAACCAATATGGGCATCCAGGTCCCGCTATTGGTTATTGACCGAGAATGGTTTTAGGTCATGTCTACATAGTTCTCAAACCCGTAGGGTCCGCACGCTTAACGTTTCGATGACAGTTTTATTATGAGTTTATAAGTTTTGATGTTCCGAAGTTTGTTCGGAGTCCCGGATGTGATCACGGGCATGACGAGGAGTCTCGGAATGGTCGAGACATAAAGATTGATATATTGGAAGCTTATGTTTGGACATCGGAATGGTTCCGGGTGAAATCGGCATTTTACCGGAGTACCGGGAGGTTACCGGAACCCCCCGGGGGGTTAATGGGCCTACATGGGCCAAGATGGAGAAGAGGGAGGAGCCAGGAGGGGGCCGCGCGCCCCTCCCCCTCCTAGTCTGAATAGGACAAGGGAAGGGGGCGGCGCCCCCCCTTTCCTTCCCCCTCTTCCTCCTCTTTCCCCTTTCTCTCCTACTCCTACTTGGAAAAGGGGAGTGCTACTCTCGGTGGGAGTAGGACTCCCCCCTTGGCGCGCCCCCTAGGCCGGCGGCCTCCTCCCCCTTGGCTCCTTTATATACGGGGGCGGGGGCACCCCATAGACACACAAGTTGATCTACGGATCGTTCCTTAGCCGTGTGCGGTGCCCCCTTCCACCATATTCCACCTCGGTCATATCGTCGCGGAGTTTAGGCGAAGCCCTGCGCCGGTAGAACATCATCATCGTCACCACGCCGTCGTCTTGTGGAACTCATCTCCGAGCTCGGCTGGATCGGAGACCGGAGATTGTCATCGAGCTGAAGCGTGTGCTGAACTCGGAGGCTCCGTGACGTTCGGTGCTTGGATCGGTCGGATCGTGAAGGCGCACGACTACATCAACAGCGTTGTGATAACGCTTCCGCCACGGTCTCACGAGGGTGCGTGGACATACACTCTCCCCTCTCGTTGCTATGCCATCACCATGATCTTGCGTGTGCGTAGGAATTTTTTTGAAATTACTACGTTCCCCAACAGTGGCATCCGAGCCTAGGTTTTATGCGTTGATGTTATATGCACGAGTAGAACACAAGTGAGTTGTGGGCGATACAAGTCATACTGCTTACCAGCATGTCATACTTTGGTTCGGCGGTATTGTGAGATGAAGCGGCCCGGACCGACATTACGCGTACGCTTACGCGAGACTGGTTTCACCGTTACGAGCACTCGTGCTTAAAGGTGACTGGTGGGTGTCTGTCTCTCTCACTTTAGCTGAATCGAGTGTGGCTACGCCCGGTCCTTGCGAAGGTTAAAACAGCACCAACTTGACGAACTATCGTTGTGGTTTTTGATGCGTAGGTAAGAACGGTTCTTGCTAAGCCTGTAGCAGCCACGTAAAATTTGCAACAACAAAGTAGAGGATGTCTAACTTGTTTTTGCAGGGCATGTTGTGATGTGATATGGTCAAGACGTGATGCTATATTTTATTGTATGAGATGATCATGTTTTGTAACCGGTTATCGGCAATGGCAGGAGCCATATGGTTGTCGCTTATTGTATGAAATGCAACGCCTGTAATTGCTTTACTTTATCACTAAGCGGTAGCGATAGTCGAGAAGCAATAGATGGCGAAACGACAACGATGCTACGATGGAGATCAAGGTGTCGCTACCGGTGACGATGGTGATCACGACGGTGCCGGAGATGGAGATCACAAGCACAAGATGATGATGGCCATATCATATCACTTATATTGATTGCATGTGATGTTTATCCTTTATGCATCTTATCTTGCTGTGATTGACGGTAGCATTTTAAGATGATCTCTCACTAAAATTATCAAGTAGTGTTCTCCCTGAGTATGCACCGTTGCCAAAGTTCGTCGTGCCGAGACACCACGTGATGATCGGGTGTGATAAGCTCTACGTCCATCTACAACGGGTGCAAGCCAGTTTTGCACACGCAGAATACTCAGGTTAAACTTGACGAGCCTAGCATATGCAGATATGGCCTCGAACACGGAGACGAAAGGTCGAGCGTGAATCATATAGTAGATATGATCAACATAATGATGTTCACCATTGAAAACTACTCCATCTCACGTGATGATCGGTTATGGTTTAGTTGATTTGGATCACGTGATCACTTAGATGACCAGAGAGATATCTGTCTAAGTGGGAGTTCTTAAGTAATATGATTAAATGAACTTAAATTTATCATGAACTTAGTACCTGATAGTATTTTGCTTATCTATGTTTGTTTGTAGATAGATGGCTCGTGCTGTTGTTCCGTTGAATTTTAATGCATTCCTTGAGAAAGCAAAGTTGAAAGATGATGGTAGCAATTACACGGATCGGGTCCGTAACTCGAGGATTATCCTCATTGCTGCACGGAAGAGTTATGTCTGGAAGCACCGCTGGGTGCCGAACTGCCTGCTTGATGCAACCGACGACGCTTAAGAACGTCTCGCGAGCAAAGCTGATGACTACTCTATAGTTCATTGTGCCATGCTTTACGGCTTAGAACCGGTCTTCAACGAGGTTTTGAACGTCATGGAGCATATGAGATGTTCTAGGAGTTGAAGTTAATATTTCAAGAAAATGCCGGATTGAGAGATATGAAGTCTCCAATAAGTTCTATAGCTGCAAGATGGAGGAGAATAGTTACATCGGTGAACACATACTCGAATGTGCGGGTATAATAATCACTTGATTCAACTGGGAGTTAATCTTCCCGATGATAGTGTCATTGATGAATTCTCCAATCACGCCACCAAGCTACAAGAGCTTCGTGATGAACTATAATATGCAAGGGATGAACAAAACTATTCCCGAGCTCTTCGCGATGCTGAAAGCCGCGGAGGTAGAAATCAAGAAGGAGCATCAAGTGTTGATGATCAACAAGACCACTAGTTTCAAGAAAAAGGGCAAAGGGAAGAAGAAGGGGAGCTTCAAGAAGAACGGCAAGCAAGTTGCTTCTCAAGAGAAGAAACCCAAGTCTGGACCTAAGCGTGAAACTGAGTGCTTCTACTGCAAGCAGACTGGTCACTGGAAGCGGAACTGCCCCAAGTATTTGGCGGATAAGAAGGATGGCAAAGTGAACAAAGGTATATGTGATATACATGTTATTGATGTGTACCTAACTAGAGCTCGTAGTAGCACTGGTATTTGATACTGGTTCATTGCTAATATTTGCAACTCAAGCAGGACTACGGAATAAGCGAGCACTAGCCAAGGACGAGGTGACGATGCGCGTGGGAAACGGTTCCAAAGTCGATGTGATCGCGGTCAGCACGCTACCTCTACATCTACCTTCGGGATTAGTTTTAGACCTGAATAATTGTTATTTGGTGCCAGCGTTGAGCATGAACATTATATCTGGATCTTGTTTAATGTGAGACGGTTATTCATTTAAATCGAGAGAATAATGGTTGTTCTATTTATATGAGTAATATCTTTTATGGTCATGCACCCTTGAAGAGTGGTCTATTTTATTGAATCTCGATAGTAGTGATACACATATTCATAATGTTGAAGCCAAAAGATGCAGAGTTGATAATGATAGTGCAACTTATTTGTGGTACTTGCCTTTTAGGTCATATCGGTGTAAAACGCATGAAGAAACTCCATACTGATGGACTTCTGGAATCACTTGATTATGAATCACTTGGTACTTGCGAACCGTGCCTCATGGGCAAGATGACTAAAACACCGTTCTCCGGAACTATGGAGAGAGCAACGGATTTGTTGGAAATCATACATACGGATGTATGTGGACCGATGAATGTTGAGGCTCGTGGCGGATATCGTTATTTTCTCACCTTCACAGATGATTTGAGCAGATATGGGTATATCTACTTAATGAAACACAAGTCTGAAACATTTGAAAAGTTCAAAGAATTTCAGAGTGAAGTAGAAAATCATCGGAACAAGAAAATAAAGTTTCTACGATCTGATCGTGGAGGAGAATATTTGAGTTACGAGTTTGGTTTACATTTGAAACAATGCGGAATAGTTTCGCAACTCACGCCACCTGGAACACCACAATGAAATGGTGTGTCCGAACGTCGTAATCGTACTTAACTTGATATGGTGCGATCTATGATGTCTCTTACCAATTTACCGCTATCGTTTTGGGGTTATGCTTTAGAGACGGTCGCATTCACATTAAATAGGGCACCATCAAAATCTGTTGAGATGACGCCTTATGAACTGTGGTTTGGCAAGAAACCAAAGTTGTCATTTCTTAAAGTTTGGGGCTGCGATGCTTATGTGAAGAAACTTCAACCAGACAAGCTCGAACCCAAATCGGAGAAATGTGTCTTCATAGGATACCCAAAAGAGACTATTGGGTACACCTTCTATCACAGATCCGAAGGCAAAACATTCGTTGCTAAGAATGGATCCTTTCTAGAGAAGGAGTTTCTCTCGAAAGAAGTGAGTGGGAGGAAAGTAGAACTTGATGAGATAACTGTTGGAAATATGCCCTAGAGGCAATAATAAAAGTATTATTATATTTCCTTGTTCATGATAATTGTCTTTTATTCATGCTATAACTGTATTATCCGGAAATCGTAATACACGTGTGAATACATAGACCACAATATGTCCCTAGTGAGCCTCTAGTTGACTAGCTCGTTGTGATCAACAGATAGTCATGGTTTCCTGGCTATGGACATTGGATGTCATTGATAACGGGATCACATCATTAGGAGAATGATGTGATGGACAAGACCCAATACTAAGCATAGCACAAAGATCGTGTAGTTCGTTTGCTAGAGCTTTTCCAATGTCAAGTATCTCTTCCTTAGACCATGAGATCGTGTAACTCCCGGATACCGTAGTAGTGCTTTGGGTGTATCAAACGCCACAACGAATCGGGTGACTATAAAGGTGCATTACAGGTATCTCCGAAAGTGTCTTTTGGGTTGACACGGATCGAGACTGGGATTTGTCACTCCGTGCAAACGGAGAGGTATCTCTGGGCCCACTCGGTAGGACATCATCATAATGTGCACAATGTGATTAAGGGGTTGATCACGGGATGATGTGTTACGGACGAGTAAAGAGACTTGCCGTAACGAGATTGAACAAGGTATCGGTATACCGACGATCGAATCTCGGGCAAGTATAATACCGCTAGACAAAGGGAATTGTATACGGATCGACCGAGTCCTTGACATCGTGGTTCATCCGATGAGATCATCGTGGAACATGTGGGAGCCAACATGGGTATCCAGATCCCGCTGTTGGTTATTGACCGGAGAACGTCTCGGTCATGTCTACATGTCTCCCGAACCCGTAGGGTCTACACACTTAAGGTTCGATGACGCTAGGGTTATAAAGGAAGCTTGTATGTGGTTACCGAATGTTGTTGAGTCCGGATGAGATCCCGGACGTCACGAGGAGTTCGGAATGGTCCGGAGGTAAAGATTTATATTTGGGAAGTCCTGTTTTGGTCACCGGAAAAGTTTGGGTTTTATCGGTGAAATCAGGGACCACCGGGAGGGTCCCGGGGGTCCACCAAGTGGGGCCACCTACCCCAGAGGGCTGCGTGGGCCATGTGTGGGAGGGAACCAGCCCCAGGTGGGCTGGTGCGCCCCCCACAAGGGGCCCAAGGCGCAGGGGAGGGTGGGAGGGGGCAAACCCTAGGGCAGATGGGCCCTAAGGCCCATGCTCCCTGCGCCTCCCTCTCCTCCCCCTCTTGGCCGCCACCCCCTATCCCATCTAGGGCTGGCCGCACCCCTTGGGGGTGGGAAACCCTAGAGGGGGGCGCAGCCCCCTCTCCCCTATAAATAGTGAGGCCTAGGGGCTGCCCAGAGACACAGAATACACGTGATTCGATCTCTGCCTTTGGTTGCAGCCCTCTCCTCTCTCCCAAGAACTCCTCCGCTCCCGTGGTGCTTAGCGAAGCCCTGCTGGATTGCCACACTCATCCACCACCACCACGCCGTTGTGCTGCTGCTGGATGGAGTCTTCCTCAACCTCTCCCTCTCTCCTTGCTGGATCAATGCGTGGGAGACATCGTCGGGCTGTACGTGTGTTGAACGCGGAGGTGCCGTGCGTTCGGCACTTGATCATCGGTGATTTGAATCACGACGAGTACGACTCCATCAACCCCGTTCACTTGAATGCTTCCGCTTAGCGATCTACAAGGGTATGTAGATGCACTCTCTTTCTACTCGTTGCTGGTTTGTCCATAGATAGATCTTGGTGACACGTAGGAAAATTTTGAATTTCTGCTACGTTCACCAACAGTGGCATCATGAGCTAGGTCTATTGCGTAGATTCTTTGCACGAGTAGAACACAAAGTAGTTGTGGGCATTGATTTTGTTCAATATGCTTACCGTTACTAGTCCAATCTTGTTTCGACGGTATTGTGGGATGAAGCGGCCGGACCGACCTTACACGCTTTACGTGAGACAGGTTCCACCGATTGACATGCACTTGGTGCATAAGGTGGCTAGCGGGTGCCAGTCTCTCCCACTTTAGTCGGAACGGATTCGATGAAAAGGGTCCTTATGAAGGGTAAATAGCAATTGGCATATCACGTTGTGGTTTTTGCGTAGGTAAGAAACGTTCTTGCTAGAAACCCATAGCAGCCACGTAAAACATGCAACAACAATTAGAGGACGTCTAACTTGTTTTTGCAGGGTATGCTATGTGATGTGATATGGCCAAGAAGAATGTGATGAATGATATGTGATGTATGAGATTGATCATATTCTTGTAATAGGAATCACGACTTGCATGTCGATGAGTATGACAACCGGCAGGAGCCATAGGAGTTGTCTTAATTTATTGTATGACGCCATGTAATTACTTTACTTTATTGCTAACCGGTAGCCATAGTAGTAGAAGTAATAAGTTGGCGAGACAACTTCATGGAGACACGATGATGGAGATCATGATGATGGAGATCATGGTGTCATGCCGGTGACGATGATCATGGAGCCCCGAAGATGGAGATCAAAAGGAGCAAAATGATATTGGCCATATCATGTCACTATTTGATTGCATGTGATGTTTATCATGTTTATGCATCTTGTTTACTTAGGACGACGGTAGTAAATAAGATGATCCCTTACAAAATTTCAAGAAGTGTTCTCCCCTAACTATGCACCGTTGCTACAGTTCGTCGCTTCTAAGCACCACGTGATGATCGGGTGTGATGGATTCTTACGTTCACATACAACGGGTGTAAGACAGTTTTACACAGCGAAAACACTTAGGGTTAACTTGACGAGCCTAGCATGTACAGACATGGCCTCGGAACACGGAGACCGAAAGGTCGAGCATGAGTCGTATGGAGGATACGATCAACATGAAGATGTTCACCGATGATGACTAGACCGTCTCACGTGATGATCGGACACGGCCTAGTTGACTTGGATCATGTAATCACTTAGATGACCAGAGGGATGTCTATCTGAGTGGGAGTTCATAAGATGAACTTAATTATCCTGAACATAGTCAAAAGATCTTTGCAAATTATGTCATAAGCTCGCGCTTTAGTTCCACTGTTTAGATATGTTCCTAGAGAAAATATAGTTGAAAGTTGACAGTAGCGATTATGCGGACAGTAGAAAGCTTATGTCCTTAATGCACCGCTCAGTGTGCTGAACCCCAAACATCGTCTGTGGATGTTGCGAACATCGGACATACACGTTTTGATAACTACGTGATAGTTCAGTTAAACGGTTTAGAGTTGAGGCACCAAAGACGTTTTTCGAAACGTCGCGGAACATATGAGATGTTTTCGAGGGCTGAAATTGGGATTTCAGGCTCGTGCCCACGTCAAGAGGTATGAGACCTCCGACGATTTTCTTAGCCAACAAACTAAGGGAGGAAAGCTCAATCGTTGAGCTTGTGCTCAGATTGTCTGAGTACCACAATCACTTGAATCGAGTGGGAGTTAATCTTCCAGATGAGATAGTGATGTTTCTCCAAAGTCATTGCCACCAAGCTGCTACAGCTTCGTGATGAACTATGACATATCAGGGATAGATATGATGATCCTTGAGGTATTCGCGATGTTTGACACCGCGAAAGTAGAAATCAAGAAGGAGCATCAATTATTGATGGTTGGTGAAACCACTAGTTTCAAGAAGGGCAAGGGCAAGAAGGGACACTTCATGAAATGGCAAATCAGCTGCTGCTCCAGTGAAGAAACCCAAGGTTGAACCCAAACCCGAGACTAAGTGCTTCTGTAATAAAGGGAACCACCACTGGAGCAGAATTACCCTAGATACTTGGTAGATGAGAAGGCTGGCAAGGTCGATAGAAGTATATTGGATATACATTATGTTAATGTGTACTTTACTAGTACTCCTAGTAGCACTAGGGTATTAGATACCAGTTCGGTTGCTAAGTGTTAGTAACTCGAAATAAAAGCTACGGAATAAACGGAGACTAGCTAAAGGTGAGCTGACGATATGTGTTGGAAGTGTTTCCAAGGTTGATGTGATCAAGCATCGCACGCTCCCTCTACCATCGAGATTTGGTGTTTGCATTGAGCATAGACATGATTGGATTATGTCTATCGCAATACGGTTATTCATTTAAGAAGAATAATGGTTACTCTATTTATTTGAATAATACCTTCAATGGTCTTGCACCTAAAGGAATGGTTTATTGAATCTCGATTGTAGTGATACACATTTTCATGCCAAAAAGATATAAGAGAGTAATGATAGTACCACTTACTTGTGGCACTGCCATGTAAGTCATATTGGTGTAAAATGCATGAAGAAGCTCCATGTTGATGGATCTTTGGACTCACTCGTTTTTGAAAAGTTTGAGACATGCGAACCATGTCTATTGGTGTATACGCATGAAGAAACTCCATGCAGATGGATCGTTTGAACTCACTTGATTTTGAATCACTTGAGATATGCAAATCATACCACATGGGCAAGATGACTAAAAGCCTCGTTTTTCGGTAAAATGGAACAAGATAGCAACTTGTTGGAAGTAACACATTTTGATGTGTGCAGTCCAACAAGTCCGAGGCATCTGATGAATATCATTATGTTCTTACTTCACAGATGATTCGAGTAGATGTAGAGTATATTTACTTGATGAAACACAAGTCTGAATTATTGAATGGTTCAAGTAATTTCAGAGTGAAGTTGAAGATCATCGTGACAAGAGGATGAAATATCTATGATATGATCATAGAGATGAGTATCTGAGTTACGAGCTTTGGCACGCAATTAAGACATTGTGGAAATTGTTTCACAATTAATACCGCCTGGAACACCATAGTTTGATGGTGTGTCCGAACATCATAGTTGCACACTATTGGATAAGGTGCGTACCATGATGTCTCTTATCGAATTACCACTATTGTTTATGGGTTAGGCATTAGAGACAACCACATTCACTTTAGATAGGGCACCACGTAATTCCGTTGAGATGACACCGTATGAACTATGGTTTAGAGAAACCTAAGCTGTCATTTCTTAAAGGTTTGGGGCTGCGACGCTTATGTGAAAAAGTTTCAGGTTGATAAGCTCGAACCCAAAGCGGATAAAATGCATCTTCATAGGACACCCAAAACAGTTGGGTATACCTCCTAATTCAGATCCGAAAGCAATAGGGATTGTTTCTTGAATCGGGTCCTTTCTCGAGGAAAAGTTTGTCTCGAAAAGTTGAGTGGGAGGATGGTGGAGACTTGATATGGTTATTGAACCGTCACTACAACTAGTATGTGGCAGGGCACGGGAAGTTGTTCCTGTGGCACCTACACCAATTGTAGTAGAAGCTTATGATAGTGATCATGAAACTTCGGATCAAGTCACTACCGTACCTCGTAGGGTGACAAGGATGCGTACTGCTTCAGAGTGGTACAGTAATCTTGTCTTGAAGGTCACGTTGCTAGAAAACAATGAACCTACGAGCTATGGAGAAGCAATGGTGGGCCCAAATTCCGACAAATGGTTAGAAGCCATGAAATCCGAGATAGGGTCCATGTATCAGAACAAAGCATGGACTTTGGTGGTCTTGCCCGATGATCGGCAAGCCATTGAGACAAATGGATCTTTGAGAAGAAGACGGACGTGGACGGTGACGTCACCGACTATGAAGCTCGACTTGTGGCGAAGAGTTTTTCACAAGTTCAAAGAGTTGACTACGATGAGATTTTCTCATCTGTAGCGATGCTTAAGTCCATCGGAATCATGTTAGCATTAGCTGCATTTATGAAATCTGGCAGATGGATGTCAAAACGAGTTTCCTTACCAGTTTTCGTAAGGAAAGGTTGTATGTGATACAATCCGAAAGTTTTTGTCTATCCTAAGGATGCTAAAAGGTATGCTAGCTCCAGCGATCCTTCTAAGGACTGGAGTAAGCATCTCGGAGTTGGAATATGTACTTTGATAAGATGATCAAAGATTTTGGGTTTATACAAATTTATGAGAAACTTGTATTTCCAAAGAAGTGAGTGGGAGCACTATAGAATTTCTGGTGAGTATATGTTATTGACATATTGTTGATCAGAAATGATGTAGAATTTCTGGAAAGCATATAGGGTTATTTGAAAAGTGTTTTTCAATGGAAAACCTGGATTAGGCTACTTGAATAATAAGCATCAAGATCTATAAGATAGATCAAAATGCTTAATAGTACTTTCAAATGAGAACGTGCCTTGACATGATCTTGAAGGAGTTCAAGATGGATCAGTCAAAGAAGGAGTTCTTGCCTGACATGTAAGGTATGAAGTTAAGACTTAAAGCTCGACCACGGCAGAAGAGAGAGAAAGGACGAAGGTCGTCCCCTATGCTTTATACATAGGCTCTACAATATGCTATCTTTGTGTACCGCACGGAAGTGTGCCGTGCCATGAGTCGATCAAGGGTACAAGAATGATCCAGAATGGATCATTGGACAACGGTCAAAATTGTCCTTGGAGTGAATAAGGACATGTTTCTCGATTATGGAGGTGATAAAGAGTTCGGCGTAAAGGGTTACGTCGATGCAAGCTTTAATGCCTATCCGAGTGACTCTGAGTAGCAAACCGGATACGTATAGTGGAGCAACCATTTGGAATAGCTCTAAGTGGAGCGTGGAAGCAGCATTTACAATATGACCTAGAAATTTGCAAAGCACACACGGATCTGAAAGGTTCAGACCCGTTGACTAAAACCTCTCTCACAAGCAAAACATGATCAAACCCCAGAACTCATTTGATGATGTTGGTCACATGGCGATGTGACCTGTCAATGTTAATCACATGGCGATGTGAACTAGATTATTGACTCTAGTGCAAGTGGGAGACAGTTGGAAATATGCCCTAGAGGCAATAATAAAAGTATTATTATATTTCCTTGTTCATGATAATTGTCTTTTATTCATGCTATAACTGTATTATCCGGAAATCGTAATACACGTGTGAATACATAGACCACAATATGTCCCTAGTGAGCCTCTAGTTGACTAGCTCGTTGTGATCAACAGATAGTCATGGTTTCCTGGCTATGGACATTGGATGTCGTTGATAACGGGATCACATCATTAGGAGAATGATGTGATGGACAAGACCCAATACTAAGCATAGCACAAAGATCGTGTAGTTCGTTTGCTAGAGCTTTTCCAATGTCAAGTATCTCTTCCTTAGACCATGAGATCGTGTAACTCCCGGATACCGTAGGAGTGCTTTGGGTGTATCAAACGTCACAACGTAACTGGGTGACTATAAAGGTGCATTACAGGTATCTCCGAAAGTGTCTTTTGGGTTGACACGGATCAAGACTGGGATTTGTCACTCCGTGCAAACGGAGAGGTATCTCTGGGCCCACTCGGTAGGACATCATCATAATGTGCACAATGTGATTAAGGGGTTGATCACGGGATGATGTGTTACGGAACGAGTAAAGAGACTTGCCGGTAATGAGATTGAACAAGGTATCGGTATACCGACGATCGAATCTCGGGCAAGTATAATACCGCTAGACAAAGGGAATTGTATACGGGATCGACTGAGTCCTTGACATCGTGGTTCATCCGATGAGATCATCGTGGAACATGTGGGAGCCAACATGGGTATCCAGATCCCGCTGTTGGTTATTGACCGGAGAACGTCTCGGTCATGTCTACATGTCTCCGAACCCGTAGGGTCTACACTTAAGGTTCGATGGCGCTAGAGTTATAAAGGAAGCTTGTATGTGGTTACCGAATGTTGTTCGGGTCCGGATGAGATCCCGGACGTCACGAGGAGTTCGGAATGGTCCGGAGGTAAAGATTTATATATGGGAAGTCTGTTTTGGTCACGGAAAAGTTTGGGTTTTATCGGTAAAAGCACTGGGACCACCGGAGGGTCCTGGGTCCACCAAGTGGGGCCACCTACCCAGAGGGCTCGTGGGCCATGTGTGGGAGGGAACCAGCCCAGGTGGGCTGGTGCGCCCCACAAGGGGCCCAAGCGCGAGGGAGGGTGGGAGGGGGCAAACCCTAGGGCAGATGGGCCCTAAGGCCCATGCTCCCTGCGCCTCCCTCTCCTCCCCCTCTTGGCCGCCACCCCCTATCCCATCTAGGGCTGGCCGCACCCCTTGGGGGTGGGAAACCCTAGAGGGGGGCGCAGCCCCCTCTCCCCTATAAATAGTGAGGCCTAGGGGCTGCCCAGAGAGACACAGAATACACGTGATTCGATCTCTGCCTTTGGTTGCAGCCCTCTCCTCTCTCCCAAGAACTCCTCCTCTCCCGTGGTGCTTAGCGAAGCCCTGCTGGATTGCCACACTCATCCACCACCACCACGCCGTTGTGCTGCTGCTGGATGGAGTCTTCCTCAACCTCTCCCTCTCTCCTTGCTGGATCAAGGCGTGGGAGACATCGTCGGGCTGTACGTGTGTTGAACGCGGAGGTGCCGTGCGTTCGGCACTTGATCATCGGTGATTTGAATCACGACGAGTACGACTCCATCAACCCCGTTCACTTGAACGCTTCCGCTTAGCGATCTACAAGGGTATGTAGATGGACTCTCTTTCTACTCGTTGCTGGTTTCTCCATAGATAGATCTTGGTGACACGTAGGAAAATTTTGAATTTCTGCTACGTTCACCAACAATAACTGTATCTACTCCCTTATTGGAAGGTAGTTCATCACGAGAACCGGTTCCTGTGACGACTACACCAATTAGGTGAGGAAGCTAATGATATTGATCATGAAACTTCAGATCAAGTTTCTGCAGAAACTCGTAGGTCCACCAGAGTAAGATCCGCACCAGAGTGGTACGGTAATCCTATTCTGGAAGTCATGTTACTTGCCCATGATGAACCTACGAACTATGAGGAAGCGATGATGAGCCCAGATTCCGCAAAATGGCTAGAGGCCATGAAATCTGAGATGGGATCCATGTATGAAAACAAAGTATGGACTTTGGTTGACTTGCCCGATGATCGGCAAGCCATTGAGAATAAATGGATCTTTAAGAAGAAGACTGACGCTGATGGTAATGTTATCGTCTATAAAGCTCGACTTGTTGCAAAAGGTTTTCGACAAGTTCAAGGGGTTGACTACGATGAGACTTTCTCACCCGAAGCGATGCTTAAGTCTGTCGAATCATGTTGGCTATTGCTGCATTTCATGATTATGAAATTTGGCAAATGGATGTCAAAACTGCATTCTTGAATGGATTTCTAGAAGAAGAGTTGTATATGATGCAGCCGGAAGGTTTTGTTGATCCAAAAGGTGCCGACAAAGTGTGCAAGCTCCAGCGTTCCATTTATGGACTGGTGCAAGCATCTCGGAGTTGGAATAAACGCTTTGATAGTGTGATCAAAGCATATGGTTTTATACAGACTTTTGGAGAAGCCTGTATTTACAAGAAAGTGAATGGGAGCTCTGTAGCATTTCTAGTTTTATATGTTGATGAAATATTATTAATTGGAAATGATATAGAATTTCTGGATAGCATAAAGGGATACTTGAATAAAAGTATTTCAATGAAAGACCTCGGTGAAGCTGCTTACATATTGGGCATCAAGATCTATAGAGATAGATCAAGACGCTTAATAGGACTTTCACAAAGCACATACCTTGACCAAATTTTGAAAAAGTTCAAAATGGATCAGGCAAAGAAAGGATTCTTTCCTGTGCTACAAGGTGTGAAGTTGAGTCAAACTCAATGCCCGACCACAGCAGAAGATAGAGAGAAAATGAAAAACGTTCCCTATGCTTCAGCCATAGGCTCTATCATGTATGCAATGCTGTGTACCAGACCTGATGTATGCTTAGCGATAAGCTTGGCAGGAAGGTACCAAAGTAATCCAGGAGTGGATCACTGGACAGCGGTCAAGAACATCCTGAAATACCTGAAAAGGACTAAGGATATGTTTCTCGTATATGGAGGTGACAAAGAGCTAGTCGTAAATGGTTACGTCGATGCAAGCTTTGACACTGATCCGGACGATTCTAAATCGCAAACCGGATACGTGTTTATATTAAACAGTGGAGCTATAAGTTGGTGCAGTTCTAAACAAAGCGTCGTGGCGGGATCTACATGTGACGCGGAGTACATAGCTGCTTCTGAAGCAGCGAATGAAGGAGTCTGGATGAAGGAGTTCATTTCCGATCTAGGTGTCATACCTAGTGCATCGGAACCAATGAAGATCTTTTGTGACAATACTGGTGCAATTGCCTTGGCAAAGGAATCCAGATTTCACAAGAGGACCAAGCACATCAAGAGACGCTTCAATTCCATTCGGGACCAAGTCCAAGTGGGAGACATAGAGATTTGCAAGATACATATGGATCTGAATGTTGCAGACCGTTGACTAAGCCTCTCTCACAAGCAAAACATGATCAGCACCAAGACTCCATGGGTGTTAGAATCATTACTATGTAATCTAGATTATTGACTCTAGTGCAAGTGGGAGACTGAAGGAAATATGCCCTAGAGGCAATAATAAAGTTATTATTTATTTCCTCATATCATGATAAATGTTTATTATTCATGCTAGAATTGTATTAACCGGAAACATGATACATGTGTGAATACATAGACAAACATATAGTCACTAGTATGCCTCTACTTGACTAGCTCATTAATCAAAGATGGTTATGTTTCCGACCATAGACATGTGTTGTCATTTGATTAATGGGATCACATCATTAGAAGAATGATGTGATTGACATGACCCATACATTAGCCTAGCACTTGATCGTTTAGTATACTGCTATTGCTTTCTTCATGACTTATACAAAGTTCCTACAACTATGAGATTGTGCAACTCCCGTTTACCGGAAGAACACTTTGTGTGCTACCAAACATCACAACATAACTGGGTGATTATAAAGGTGCTCTCAGGTGTTTCGAAGGTACATGTTGGGTTGGCATAATTCGAGATTAGGATTTGTCACTCCGATTGTGGGAGAGGTATCTCGGGCCCTCTCGGTAATACTCATCACCTAAGCCTTGCAAGCATGTAACTAATGAGTTAGTTATGAGATGATGTATTACGAGCGAGTAAAGAGACTTGCCGTAACGAGATTGAACTAGGTATTGGATACCGACGATCAAATCTCGAGCAAGTAACATACCGATGACAAAGGGAACAACGTATGTTGTTATGCGGTTTGACCGATAAAGATCTTCGTAGAATATGTAGGAACCAATATGGGCATCCAGGTCCCGCTATTGTTTATTGACCGAGAATGGTTTTAGGTCATGTCTACATAGTTCTCGAACCCGTAGGGTCCGCACGCTTAACGTTTCGATGACAGTTTTATTATGAGTTTATAAGTTTTGATGTACCGAAGTTTGTTCGGAGTCCCGGATGTGATCATGGGCATGATGAGGAGTCTCGGAATGGTCGAGACATAAATATTGATATATTGAAAGCCTATGTTTGGACATCGGAATGGTTCCGGGTGAAATCGGCATTTTACCGGAGTACCGGGAGGTTACCAGAACCCCTCGGGGGGGGGGGGGGGTTAATGGGCCTACATGGGCCAAGATGGAGAAGTGGGAGGAGCCAGGAGGGGGCCGCGTGCCCCTCCCCCTCCTAGTCCGAATAGGACAAGGGAAGGGGGGCGGCGCCCCCCCTTTCCTTCCCCTCTTCCTCCTCTTTCCCCTTTCTCTCCTACTCCTACTTGGAAAAGGGGAGTCCTACTCCCGGTGGGAGTAGGACTCCCCCCTTGGCGCGCCCCCTAGGCCGGCGGCCTCCTCCCCCTTGGCTCCTTTATATACGGGGGCGGGGGGCACCCCATAGACACACAAGTTGATCTACGGATCGTTCCTTAGCCGTGTGCGGTGCCCCCTTCCACCATATTCCACCTCGGTCATATCGTCGCGGAGTTTAGGCGAAGCCCTGCGCCGGTAGAACATCATCATCGTCACCACACCGTCATGCTGACGGAACTAATCTCCGGAGCTCGGCTGGATCGGAGACCGAAGATCGTCATTGAGCTGAACGTGTGCTGAACTCGGAGGCTCCGTACGTTCAGTGCTTGGATCGGTCGGATCGTGAAGACGTACGACTACATCAACCGCGTTGTGATAACGCTTCCGCTTACGGTCTACGAGGGTACGTGGACATACACTCTCCCCTCTCGTTGCTATGCCATCACCTTGATCTTGCGCGTGCGTAGGAATTTTTTTGAAATTACTACGTTCCCCAACAATGAACCCACGGTCCCCGGTGTGGTTGGAGCTACACTAGAGAGGAGAAGGTGAGTGGCGTAGAAGCAAGAAGCAAGAACTCCTCGGGTGTCACTACAAGAAATATTTCAACTTGTGACCTTGACTATTGGTTACTGAAAGGTCATTGTTTTTCATTTGCGACCTTTTTGTGACCAAAAACAGAAGGTCAAAAGCTGGCGGTCGTAAATTGAAATTAACGACCTTCTCTGTGAGAAGGTCGTAGACGTTTACGACCAAAATATGCCTACTGTATTGTTTTGGTCACTAGTTGTCTGCCCAGGCCATGTCGGATCCGACGTGGCAAGCTAACGTGGCAATATTACGACCAATTGAAAAGGTCAAAAATTAGATTCAGCTCGGTGCAATTCGGTGTCTATATGGGCCGAGCCCAACAATTCAGCCCATTTAGTATATTTATTTCTGTTAATTTTTGTCAGCTACATGGGCCAAGCCCAACTGGTCAGCCCGTCAAATTTTATGCACATTTGGCCTTTCAAGAGTATAGGTACAATTTTTTGCAGCCCATTTCTGGTTTACATTCAGCCTTTTTATACATTCAAATAATAATTCCATCCAGGAGTTGGTCCAATACTCTTTTCAGCCCATTCACATATTCATACAAATGATCCTCCTTTTCGACAAATTTTGCAAATAATTTCATATTTCAGCACTAAATATGTTTACATCACAGGCCATAAAGCCCTTCAAAATAGTATGACTTGTTCCTATACAAAACTATCAAATGATACGTACAACAAAACAAAATACAGAAAATTTAGTTCAACAAAAGTAAGTTTTCTTCCTCTTCCATCTTCCAGGACACACAACACCTGTGAAAATAAAGATGCCACAACAAAAATGAAAGGATCAGGCATTAGAAGCATATTGAATACAAGGGAAACAATCAAACTAAAGAATTAAAAGGCACGCACTGTGAAAATTTTGACAGCACGATTATTTTTATATTACCATAACAAACAGAAATGTTATCTGATTGCATAAGACATATGGCATTAAGCAAAACTAGGCAATCCTATACAACATCAATCAAACCTCTCATTTCACTAAGAGATCAGAGGGGATACTATGTCGTCGACAAACTAGAACGCTATGAACATGAGATAGAAACTAAAGAGTCTAGTGTGAAGAGGAGCACACACAACGCGGGTGTCTAGAAACCGTCCTAGAGCAGAACATCGATAATAACATGGGAAAAATTGTGTGTATCCAGTAGCAATTGTTGGCAATTAATAATAAGAGTGAGCTTGATCACGTGCAGACTGATGAAATATGATTCAATAGCAAAACATAACAATCTTAGCTAATGAGAACCAAACATGATAAAGGATCCACCAAACATGATATGAGAACCATCAAGCAAGCACATATGAGCACCAAACATGATATGAGAACCTTAGCTAATAGGTGACCATCAAGCGAGTACACATCATACAGGATCAACAAAACACGATATGACAACCAAAGCCTCGACATTCAGGAGGTCACAAGGCCATCCTACCTAGTTTGGTTTCAGGACCAGAACAGAAACTAGCAGGCTACAATGGAGAAGACAAAACTTAAAAAAAAACTCACAGACGAGAGAGAGGAATTGACCTTGCGTGCAGAGTCGAGGTGGTAGTGGTGGATGAGCTCACCGTCGAAGTACATGCCCATGTCCTCGTTCATGAAGGGAACCTGTTGCATCCAAATCGAAGAAACAAATAAATTAATGGAAGGAACTGCATCAACCAAACATAGAAGAGAGTTCAGTTTCCAGCAAACACAATATTGTCTTGTTGGGCTGCAAACAACAAGATGGCCTTGGGTAAAAGGGGACAAGAAGGACACAACTCTACACAAAGTCGTAAAGCAGTAAACAAACAGTCATCATGTCCTAACAAACGGTAATACTTTCATGTTCCTGAAAACAATCTTTATTCTAGGTAACAATCAAGCATCAACGGGAGGAGAGGAGAGGAGGTGCCTCGATTTATACTTCTTGTCCTTAAATAGTTAAGTGAAGTTTCTGTTCCCGTAGCATGTTATTTTATTCCATGATTAATATCAAATCACCATCACCCAAAAGAAGGGGGCATATGTCCGGCAATGATAAGAAGCTGAGGTGAGAGAAATGGTACATCTCCAGCCTTTATAAACATTATTATTAAAACACCCATTTTAGAAAGTAAGCAAAACCAGAGTGGAACAGCAAAAGGCAGTGAGATAGATACATCCAGAAGCTAGATGTGTAGCCTGATTCCCTTTCTTTTACATGTGCAACAACAACATTTGGAACCCACCAAACTGGGGTAATTAGTGGTTGCAGAAACGCAAAGTGGGTGTTGAGACTGCAATGGAAGCAAGATGTGACATACAAACCAGCACAAAGCGTTCGAGAAAATGTTAGAACCTTGGCACACGCTTGAGCACTCTAACTGTGTTTTGGATGATCACCAAAGGCTGGAGATGTACATCACATTTTTGGATGATCACCAATGGCAAAACTACTCCTGACTATGATCATCAACATCTACTACTCCTAACTACTCCCTGTGCAATCCAACTCTGCAGTAAAACTTCCTCACCCTCCATTCACCCTGATCAAGCATTACTATAGTAAAACTACTCCTAATGCTACAGCAGTTAACAACAAGTGAAATTACCGTGATGTGCAAAATTTACAGTAAATACTCCACTGAATATTACTGAAACTTAACAGAAGTTAACTAAGCTTTTTCAGTTTCAGAATATACAAGTCAGAAAATAAGCTTGCAAGCAAGTTTATGTGAGTAATGCACACTGGAGTACAATACTTCTATGGATTTCTGCAAATAATTCATGATTTTCTAACTAATCCAAGATGTCCATTTAATTAACTGGAAAAGTAAGTTAAATCTTGTTGAATCTTGTTAAATACTCCAAGCAAAACTACTCCACACATGTACATTTCAATCTTGTTAAATAATCTAAGCAAAATTACTGGAGTACTAAAAGTTAAATGTGTTGCACATGTCTCAAGGAACCAGCAGTGCTGCTTGCTCCTTGGTCCAGCTCCTTGCTGTGCAGGATGACCGAGACTCGGATGTAGAGCGAGCTCCCTGCAAATGACATTGTATCAATGCTTTGCAGCAACAAAAGGAACTCACATACAATAGAACTTGTGCAATAGTGTATCAACACCCCAAAGGAGGCATTACAAAATTCTCAAATAATGTTTTCGAAGGGATTAACCTCACAGCAACACACCAACCTGAATATACTACCACTGTACTAGCACCACCATACATTCAACCAACAGGATATAACAAATACCAAGTCAAGAGGTCCCTAGCTCTTTTTTCTAAACAGAATGGAGAGAAAGTGCAGCTGACGTTGCCATCTACATCGTGCACGTATAGACATATGATAGCAGCACGCTCCTAGGATTGTATTACTTCAATCTATAGTTGATTGATGAACTTAAGTTGCCACATGCTCTTGATCAATCATGCACCTCCTGGTTAAATTAATACAACCATTGAAGGCCGGCTGATCGATCTGTGTCTTGCGCATGTCTAGTTAGCAGCAGTACACAAACCGGCAGCAGTTAGGCCGTGTAGCTCAGTTAGTTCCACAGCCTACAGCCTATCAGGCATCCATCCACACAAATAAATAGAGTAAACACAGGAACAAGAAACAAATGAGGTGGGCGCCGATCGAGCGATTGCCATGAAGATGGGCAAGGAGAACACAAAACATGCCCAGCCTCACACTGAAGAGAATAAGAAAATTAGCATTCCACCACTACCCACTAGATTGGGAATTCAGTCATAACTCCTGCATTTTTAGATTCGACAGTTAACATCCTACAAGGTCACTCCCATTTAGGAATGCTAGCAAGAACACCAGCAGCCAGGCAAGCCTAATAGAATCATTGCAATGTATGCGACGGAAATGTTGATCCACTGACATTATGCCTCTTAAATTTCAGATAAGATATGCACTATGCAGCTTGTGCTAAACTAGCATTTCCCTACGACGGGCTAGCTATCTGCCACATTCTGTTTTGACAGACAAACAATCAAGATCCTACAAAGTGACATTTGTTCATCCTCGCAAGAACTGCAGAAGTTAAACAAGTAAAATGATCAGGCAAGCATGAACAGACCAAGTAGGATAACCAGTATACCAGTCATCAAACGCATAGCCTACGCACAACCAAGGTTCAACGAAGATTACTAGCGATACATTGGCAAACATTGCCATGGATAGAATCAATCAAAGCCCAACCAAGGCCCAAGCAAGAGCAGTCGTCGAACGGGACTCATCACATCGATGAGTACAGAAGAACAAGAACCGGGCGAGGGATGGGGGAACAGGGAATGGACGGCGCCTACCTTGATGGAACGAAACCTCTCCTCCTGCCCCTCCTAGAGCAGAGCAGGGTCGAAGCTAGGCGCAGCCCTCATCCATCTCGAGCAGGGCAAGGTCGGCACCCTCCTGCCGTCATCGCCATCTCCACGCCATGATGACCTACAGCAAAGGGACGGATAGGAGGACAAGGTGAGGAGGAGCGGGTGGATCTGGGCGAGGAAGGAGGGGAAGGGCCTATCTGGACAACAACGGTGACGGATCTCGCGAGCTCACGTGCGGGTGAAGGTGGCCATGGACCTCGTGCAGAGACCCGCGTACGGCGACGGTAGCTGGGGGCCCGCGGCCGCGGGCACGTCGGGGGGCGCGGCTGGGCCGGGGATCACGTCAGTGCGGAGGGCCGGGTAGGCGAGGACGCGGCGGAGCACGAAGACTCCAACAAGCTATAGAAGCTCGCCTCTGAGTACCCCGTCCCTGCCGGCGCGGGGGTGGCCATGGATGGGTGCGGGGGTGGGGATGCGGTGAGGAAGGGCTCGCCAGTTGAGCTGATGGGGAGGCGGCGGCGGTGGCGATCTGGAATGGGCGGGTGGCGGCGAGGGCTGGATGGAAGGGGATCGAGAGGAGCGGATCTAGAAGAGGAGAGGAGGAGAAGAGAGCGAGGGAAAGAAAGGAGGCCGGGGGTGGATGCAAAATTACCACAGGGTAGAGATAGGGTTTCGGGGATGGTGGGGAAGGGCTCAGGACTGCCGTGTGAGACGTCCACGGACCAATCAGAATACAGTACGACCTTATGACCATCTAAGTTGGTCAAAAAATCATTTTCTACTTTTCGAGTGCCTAAATTGATTTTTTTTGTAAATGACGTACCATATATTTGTTGCAAAATGGGACTAGATCCTTTTTATAATATATTAGGCCATATTTAACGTATAATTGACAAAATGGTTGGTTGTCAAAAGTTTTTATACACCTCTGGTGAAAAAGCAAAATTTCGCCGTTTCAGTAGGAAGCGGGTCAAATTTGAACTACAGCTGTGTCATAGTTTGCTCTTTATTTTTTCCAAAAATCATTTCTAGGTACATAAGTATCTATTTAATCAGAGAAACACCAAGTTATCCAAGATTCAACCACTTGCTAGGAACGGTCATGCCCGCTGTTTTGACGGCATTTTGAAACGGGCATGAAAAATTCAGGAAAAATAAAAAAAATGGAAAATGAGGTTTGTTAAAATGATCTCATATAGTGCACAAGGGTGCATATTGTAAGGGCAAACAATGTTTCCTAAGGAAGTTTTCATTTTCTTTGAACGAAAAAATCATTTTCCATTTTTCGAGAGTCCAAAATGAGGTTTTTTTGTGAAGGACCTACCATATATTTGTTGCAAAATTGGACCAAATCAGTTTTCTAAAATATTAGGCCACATTTAATGCACAAATTACCAAATGGTTAGGTGTCAAAAGATTTGATCCACCTATGGTGAAAAAGACAAACTTCTGTCGATTCAGCAGGAAGCGGGTCAAATTTGAACTACAGCTGCCTCATAGTTCGCTCTTTATTTTTTTTACCAAAAATCATTTCTAGGTACATAAGTATCTACTTAATCAGAGAAACATCAAAAAAAATCCAAGATTCAACCACTAGCTAGGAACGGTCATTGCCGCCGTTTTGACCACATTTTGAAACGGGCATAAAAATTCAAAAAATATCAAAAAATTGCAAAACCTTCGCATTGTGTCATTATATGTGGCCAAGTTACCAGGAAAAATAATAAACTTATAATACGATAATTCTTTTAAAAAATGTTCTCAGAAACGAGCTATCATGTGTGGAGATTAATGGCACTCAAGCCAAATGATCAATCTTATGGCCACATTCATGACATAGTTTGTAAAAATGATCTCATGTCGTGCACAAGGGTGCATATTGGAATGGAAAACAATGTTGCCCAAGGAGGTTTTCATTTTCTTTGAACGAAAAAATCATTTTCCATTTTTTGAGTGCCCAAAATGAGTTTTTTTTGCGAAGGACCTACCATATATTTGTTGCAAAATTGGACCAAATCAATTTTCTAAAATATTAGGACATATTTAATTTACAATTGACCAAATGGTTACGTGTCAAAAGTTTTTATCCACCTCTCGTGAAAAAGACAAATTTCCGCTGATTCAGTTGGAAACGGGTCAAATTTGAACTGCAGCTGCCTCGTAGTTTGCTCTTTATTTTTTCCAAAAATCATTTCTAGGTGCATAAGTATCTACTTAATCAGAGAAACATAAAAAAATCCAAGATTCAACCACTAGCTAGGAGCGGTCATGCCCGCCGTTTTGACCGCATTTTGAAACGGGCATAAAAAATTCAAAAAAAATCAAAAAATTGCAAAATCTTCGCATTGTGTCATTATATGTGGCCAAGTTTCCAGGAAAAATAATAAACTTGTAATACGATAATTCTTGTAAAAAAGTGTTCTCAGAAATGAGCTATCATGTGTGGAGATTAATGGCATTCAAGCCAAATGATCAATCTTATGGCCACATTCAGGACATAGTTTGTTAAAATGATCTCATATTGTGCACAAGGGTGCATATTGGAATGGCAAACAATGTTGCGTAAGGAAGTTTTCCATTTTCTTTGAACGAAAAAATCATTTTCCATTTTTTGAGTGCCCAAAATGAGTTTTTTTTGTGAAGAACCTACCATATATTTGTTGCGAAATTGGACTAAATCATTTTTATAAAATACTAGACCATAAAGATGCGCGTTGCCGCGCCCGTCCATTCTAAAATAATAATAACAATAAGTCATAATAATAATCATAGTATGTATTAATGTATACATAAGAAATAATTGGAACTTTCAAATAATTTTTTTTGATAAAAGAGAGCTACCTCTCCGATTTCCATTACCAGAAATCAAAATGTCTTTGCTACAAGAAAAGAAACAGAAGACAGCAACACACCCCAAACTAGGTAAACCACCCTATTCCAGCTAATCCCAACAAGGGGGAATTTCTGGAGAGGGTGTTCCAAAGTCTAGACCTAACGATCTAGCCTCGGACCAACTTTTTTTTAACCTCTGTTGAACAAACAGAGGCAACAAACACAGCAGAACGACCAGAAGGTACACAAGTTTGCGATTACAGGAAACATCTACTAAGCCCAAAAGCAACATCAGAACGACTGAGATGAAGCCAGCTTTGAGATTTGGAATAGATCCATCACAGCAGAGTGGGGTGTCATCCTTCAATCCGCCCAGTCTTCAGACGCCACCCATACGCTGCTTTGAAAATCTCCTCCACCACCTCATTAATCAGCTTCACTCCAGCCTCCATCATCTTACTTCTTACGGGATTTGTCTGCAAAATATTCCAGTCATTTAGATTTTTAAGGAACAAAGACACAAGGACACAGGGGTCATTCACCCTCTTGTCCTCAAAAATGACACTATTTCTAATTTTCCATAAAGTCCAGCAGATTGCTGAAACTCCTATCACCACCAGATTTTTTTCATCTTTGCAAAATGCGTTAATCCATGTTTTCATGACCTCATCTAAAGTGACTGGTATGTCCTTAAGATTAAAGACACATTTTAGGATATTCCAAAGCAGTCTAGCAACTGAACAATTCAAAAAAAGATGATTGATGGCCTCCTTTCTTCCACAAAAGGGGCATTTATCATCTCCCTTCCACCCCCTACGAACCAGGTTGTCTTTTGTGAGTATGCTTCCCCTGAGGGCCAGCCACATAAAGACCTTAATCCTGGGTGGCATTTTAATTTTCCACATATATAAATGTGGATATTTAATCCCATTTTCAATCAGATGCCTATAAAAGGACTTTACTGTATATACCCCTTTCTTATCCAGGGTCCACTTGATCTCATCCATCTCTTTGTTTAAAGTTACCCCAGTACAGGCTTCTTTAACATGTCCCCAGAGTTCTTTTGCATCCCCCATCAATGTTCTCCTAAACTGGATATTATCTAATCCATTATCAAACATTTCTTTAACCGTTTTTCTTTTATCAAAGCATAGATCATAAAGTCTAGGAAAGTTCTTTTTTAAAGGAGCACTACCAATCCACCAGTCTTCCCAGAAACGAGCTCTTTCCCCATTTCCAATCTTAAATTTACACAGAGAGAGAAAGTGATCTCTGTGTTTCAATATACCCTTCCAGAACTGAGAATCACCCTGTCTGGTCAAGACATTAGCCATACATTTATTTTTAACATATTTTCCTACAATTATATCTTGCCACAACCCCTCTGTTGTGTACAACTTCCACCACCACTTACACAAAAGAGCTTTGTTCATGTGAGTTAGATTATGAATCCCAAGCCCCCCCATATCTTTTGGTCTGCAAACTTCAGACCATTTCACCAAATGATATTTCCTCTTTTGTTCATTCTCTTGCCACAACAACCTAGCCCTGAAGAAATCCATTCGTTTCTCTGACCCTACTGGAAGTCCATAAAAGGACATCATGAAATAAGGGATTCCTGTCAAGGCAGATTGAATCAAAGTAACTCTCCCAGCACTAGCTAATAACCTCCCTTGCCAGGTTCCACATTTTTTCTCCATCTTAGTTTCAGGAGGTTTCCAGTGTTTATTTCTAATTCTATTCTTATCAACTGGCAATCCTAGATATTTCATGGGTAAAGTACCCACAGGACAAGTAAAAATTCTTGCATATTCCTCTTCCTTATCAAGTGCCTTCCCAAACAAGAACAATTCACTTTTATGAAAGTTGATTTTCAGACCAGACATCTGTTCAAACAGGCAAAGTATATACTTTAAGTTTTGAGCACTTTCCACATCATCTTGTATCAAGAAAATAGTGTCATCAGCATATTGCAGCATATTAACTCCATTGGTAATATACTCACCCAAAACCCCTTTAACTAATCCTCTCTCTCTAGCCTTATTCAGCATCATTGCTAAAGCATCAGCAGCCAAATCAAAATTTAAAGGGGATAAAGAATCCCCTTGTCTCAGACCTTTATGGGAACAAAAATATTTCCCTAAATTATTATTGACTTTCACACAAACTCCCCCCCCCCTAACTGTATCCATGACCCAATCAACCCATTTGTCTGGGAACCCTTTCAATCTAAGCATTTGGAACAAAAAGGACCATTTAATTTTGTCATAAGCCTTTTCAAAATCAATTTTCAGAAGCACAGCACTTTGTTTATTCTTTTTAATGCTGTTGAGAGCCTCATGCAAAATCAAGACCCCTTGCATTATGTACCTGCCTTTAACAAAGGCAGTTTGTACTGGTGAAATAACCCTGGCAGCTACCAAATTCAGCCTATTCATTAGGACTTTAGTTATAATTTTGAAACACACATTTAATAAACAAATAGGCCTAAACTTCTGGATTTGATTGGCCCCAGCCCCTTTTGGAACCAGAGTAATAATACCATAGTTCAACCTACTTATATCAACCTTCCTGCTGGCAAAATCATCCAGCAAATTTTTTAAATCAAACTTCACAAGATCCCAATAATGTTGGTAGAATTCTGCCGTGAAGCCATCTGGCCCAGGAGATTTATTATGTGCCATCTTAAAGACTACCTTTTTAATCTCCTCTAAAGAGAATTCCTCCACCAGCAGATTGGAGTATTCTATAGGGATCCTAGTAGGATCATCAATGTTTAAGGACACCGAGGAGTTATCTGGGTGGCCAAACAAATTCTTATAAAAGGTGGTTATATACTCCATTAAATTGTTCTCCCCTTCTATCACACCCTCCTCTTGTTCTAACCTAAAGATTTTATTTCTTCTAAGCCTTCCATTGGCTTTAGCATGAAAGAATTTAGTATTTCTATCCCCTTCCAACAGGTCATCAGTTTTGGCTCTCTGTTTCCATTTATCTTCCTCTTGCTGAAGCAGTCTATCAAGTTGTGCTCTCAGCTCATTTTGCTCTTTTCTATCAGCAGCTGTTAAGCCATTGTCTTCACTGTTTTTATCAATAATATCCAGTTTGAGCAGAATATCTTTTTTAAGCTCTATATACCAAGCATTCATGTTCCTATTCCACCCTTTGAGCCTGGGTCTCAATCTTCTAAATTTCCCCAACAACCTATCAATACTATCTCCTTTGATATAAGGATCATTCCAAACTTCCTGCACTATTCTATCAATCCCCTCTCTTTTAAACCAAGCATTTTCAAATCTGAAAATTGGATCAGTTTTTTGAAATTCTCCAGAGTCTAGAAAAAGAGGAGTATGATCAGATTTCTCTCTTGTTAAAGCGATTACCTGAGTTAAGGGATAGGCCTCTTCCCAATCAGTGCTGCATAAAATTCTATCAAGTTTTTCAAAAGTAGGATTCTGCATATAATTACCCCATGTATATTTCCTCCCAATCATATCTAGTTCTCTCACCCCAGCTTGTTCCAAAATAGCATTAAACAGAAAACTCCAATGTCCAGGTGATCCTGGCTTATTTTTTTCACTGGCTTTCCTAATAATATTAAAATCCCCTCCAATTAATATAGGATTTGTAGATTTTTGAAAAACTCTGGATAGCTCAGCCAGGAACCTAGCTTTCCTCTCTGGCTGTGCCTCTCCATATACTACCACCAAATCCCAGATGAGCTTTTTATCAATGTCCTGAACAGTCATTTTGATGTGATATTCCCCATCATCCTGAGAAATAATATCCAGTGTGGTGTAATTTACTCCTAGTATAAGGCCCCCAGATTTCCCCCTAGCTGGAGTAAAGTGCCAATGAAAATCTCTTCCTGCACAGATCTGTTGTAAATCATTTCTGGAAAATTCCTGTCTCATAGTCTCCTGCAGCCCCAGGAAATCTACTTTCTTGTCCATGATCATTTCTCTCAAAAATCTTTTTTTAATTTCACCTCCAAATCCTCTCATATTCCAGAAAATACCCCTCATCTTCTTTTCTTTTTCTTTTTGTCTGAGTAGTCTAGATTTTTGACAACAGAAGCAATCTTAACTCCAGAACCTCTGGTAGTTTTGCTTTTTTTCTTCATTTTTTTTGATGAGAAAAGCCCTTTCACTAATTCCCATTCCTCATTATCTTCATCCTCTTTGTCTATATCCTCATCCTCTAACAACTCTATTATAGAGTAATCCCCAGTATCAATAAAATCATGTTCCTCATGTATGCAATTTTTGTCCTGGCTCTTATTATTTTCTGCCAGCCACATATCAATCCTGGCTTGTTCAGCCATTTTAATCAATTCCAGATTATTTTTTATAATATCAGGTTTATGTCCCAGACTGACCCCAACCTCCTCAGCAATCTGCTGTAGGACATTGTTGGGTCTGAAAATAGTATCATAAGATGAATACTCACCATAGTTGTTCTTTTGTGCCACCCTCTCTTTAGCCAGATCTGTTATCTTTTTATCTTCCTTGCCTTTAAGCCTAGTGCATCTTCTCAGCTCCTCCTCATCTTGTGACTCAAGCTCTCCTATCCCAGCTTTTTTGATTTTGGTCTCAAAAGACTCAGTCTCCTGACTAGCAGTGTAGTCTACAGGTTCAATATATCCTAGGCCCACTGCATGTTCCATCAGTTCCAGCTCTGACATTCCCCCTCCATTCTCCTTATTACCTTCTACACCAGCCTCTTCTCCTGAGTTCTCCTTCTCATCTTCACCCTCAAGGTGTTTTTCTCCTGATTGGGATCCTCTCACCTCTTCACTACCCTTCAAATTGATTTGCAAAAGCTCATGGTGTCTCTTAACTTCCCTCTCCAATGATTTCCTAATAATATCCATTTCCTTCCTCTTCTTTTCTTCTAGTATTAGTTGGGCTGTCTGTCTTGCTGCCAGCTCCTCTGCTCTTTGTAGCCTGGCTTTTAAGCTCTCTTCTTCTTCTTTCTTTTTCCCCACAAGTCCTACATCTGCCTTTTCCTTGACCAGCTCATTCCTCTGGGACCCCCCCTTTTTCCAGAACCACCTGTTCATACTGTTTCAAGCCCAAGCTCCCTAAACTGACCAATGACTGTGTGTGTTCAGATTGCTTGCTTTTTTTCTGTACCTCCTTCTCCCTTTGTGCTTCATAACTCTCCAGGTCCAGGTAATCAAAGGTTTTCCTTTTATTGCCCTCCTCCATTTTATACCAGCCCTGTTCAGCAACTGCATCAAACTCAAAGCCAATATCATACAACAACAAATCCTTGGTAGTAATTTCTGTGCCAGCAGGAATCTTATGCAGATCTCTAATCCCAACTTTCACCCTAACATCTTCTCTTGAGTGGATATGTTCAACATCTACTTCAACCACTGGCCCCAAAGCAGAACCAATCTCACATATTCCCAAATAATGTCTCAGGTTGTCAGGAACCCCCCACATTTTAATCCAAACTGAGTGCAGCTTCCCTTTAGCTCTGTCATCTGGACTCCAAAAATCAACCTCCACCACTGCTCCAGTGCCCAACAGAGTAAATTTGCCAAAGTTTTTCAGCTCCACTAGCTTAGCTTTACTGGGGAATCTCATGAGGAAGGCAGTGGGGCTTTGGAACTTTGCTCTCCAAGTCCAACCCCAATCAAACATTTTGCTGAACCCATATGTCACTGTGGTATCACTAAGCTGCCCTTCATGCACAGTCACCAAAGCCATAGGGTTAATGTGTTCAGCAGCTGCAATTTCCTTAGTGTTTTGAATCAACAGGCAACCTAGCCCTCTAGCCCCATATCCCACATATTTTGCCACTGGCTTGGGCTGTTTCAGGATGGTACATTCCTCAGTGCTATGTGTTGGTCTTTGGCACACCACACAAAAAACCTTGTTTTTGCAATCACTTTTCACATGTCCCTGTTCCTTACACTTTATGCAGAAAAGCTCTTTTGGATTTGCAGTCTCCTTCTTCTTAATTGCTTCCTTCTGTCCCTCCACTCTGGCATTAGCCTGTTGCATCAGGGTCTCCTGTTTTGGCATGTTAGACAGCAAGAATTGATACTGTTGTGCCAATTGCTCTTGAGGTACTAATCCAAACTGTCCCAAGCCCATTCCCACTGGCACCAACTGAGGGAAATTAGTGTTGCTCATCACAGGGAAACCACCTGCCATCTGCACTTGCCCCCCTTGAGCCCCCAATCCTGCAGTAATTCCAGGCCCACCATCTTGTCTATTTTCATTTCTGCCAACCTGAAACCTATCTTGTTGATCCCCCCCTCTATCAGTGCCCAATCTGCCAAAATTATTATCCCCCTCTCTTCCACTTCCTGCAGAGTTCCCATCACCACCAGAGCCACTACTGTTAGTACCAGACCCTCCTCGGAAGCCACCCTCTCTGTTTCTCCAACCATACCCCTCTACATCTCTCTCATCCTGCCTGTCGAAACCCCTTCCAAACTGATCAGATCTGCCATAGAAATTACCTCTCCCTCCTTGATAATTTCCCCTACCAGCCCTCGGTCTCCAACTCTCTTGCCTTCTGGCCATGCCTTCTTCTTCTTCTTCTCCCCTGGATTGGCCTCCTTCCCTTCCCTGATCTTCCTCTCTGTCAGCCGCCAAGAGCTTTTTAGGGTTGGGAGAGTGAAGGAAGTCTGGTTCAGGAACGCAGGTGGGAATCCCCCCTTTATATATAGTCCCATTTCTACCTGGGCTTTCCTGAAGCCACTCACTCACGGGCCTCCTTGCAACCAGGCCCGACTGGCCCACCTTCTCTCCCCACACTCTACCTCCTTTTTCCCTCTGCTTCCCTCCAATCTCAAAAATTTCTTCAGTATAAGCAGGCTGAAATTCTGCCATGGCTTCCTCCAGATTAACATTTGTCGGAATGTTATCAATTTCTGTATACTTTCGGGGTAGAAATTCAACATTCCCAGGAATACCTCTCTCTATTTCCTCCCCCATGAATTTTTCAACATTCCCATACACTTCCTCAATGTCTGTCAAATATTCTGGTATTCTAGGCAGATCCCAGACCCTGGGTATCTTATCCCTAATTTTCACTAAAGCCATATCCACTTTTTGCTTATGCAAATCTCCCCAACTAGGAGAATCTACATGAGTCAACCCACTCTGAACTGCATCATATGCACTTTTTCCCTCTTTGAGCAAGAGACTCTGAACATACTCATTCATCTTATTTTCAATCTACGATTAGCTCGTCTGATTCGACGTTTAGTATCAATTTCTCCCCAACCCTCCCTATTATCATAGGTGCAAGCCAGGTAAGTAGATGGGCTTTGAATTTTAGTACCTGATCTATTGGAACCCTCATCAGAAGCATCATCTGAATCCTCACTGGCTAGCATCCAGAAACGGTTGCCAGCCAGCGAGGCCTTCAGACTCTGCTTCCGGCGAGGCGAGCAAAGCGACGAGGCGCTGGCACCTCCGGAGTCGACGAAGCCGTGGCGAGGCGAGCAGAACGGCGCCGCTCCCCAATCTCCTCCTGCGGCGCCTGAGCCACCGAATCCTCGCCGATCACGATCGGGGCCAGAGCCGTCCCTGGGGCAGGTAGGGCGAGCACCCCCTCCCGTGGAAGGAGCGCCGATCCCCTCATGGCAGGGGCGAGATTTGTTGTCGCGAAGATGGTGAAGGCCACCCACTTCCTCACCACCGCCCTCACCGGCGAATCCGCCTGATCTGCCGCCCACATCAGCACCTGCAGCGGGTGCTTGCGCCCGCTTCGCCCAAACAAGGATCTCTCCTCCATCTCCGTCAGATTCTCCACGATTGCCTCCGCCTCCGCATACATCTCGCGCTTGCTCAAGTACCACCCCCCGATCTCCCTCAGCCGGATCCGCAGGCGCGCATCCCTGCCCGCGAACCTGCGAAGCTTTTCCTCGCTGATCTCCACCATCTCCGTGGCGAGCTCGACCGACCGGGGGAGGAGGTGAGGCAGGTGGGTGAGAGGGGGAAGTGGGGCGTGAAGACGAGCGCCTGGATTTAATCACCCCTGCCTTAATTGCTTCCCCGTCTCCCCCAATTCCTCCGTCGCCGCCCCCCGATGCAAATCCTCCGCCGGTGACGTGCTCCTCGATGTGCGCGACGTGACAAGGAAACACGACCGCTACCCCTGGCCGCAGAGTACACCCACCTCCCGATCTCCTGTCAACCGTACACCCGCGCCCGTCAACGAGCGAGATCGTCGACGTGTGCTGATGCACCACCACCACGCCGCGGTGTAGCTTTGGATGCGCCACCGATTTTAGATCGGCGGCGAACCTCACCGGCCACCGCACCGCCGCGTCATCGCCAATTTCGCCGCACGAGGAGTCGTGACGAACCGTCATCCCTCGCTTCTCCGTAGTTCTGTCGCCCGAACTTTCAAATAATTGATTGAGAAGCCACATGTTTGTGCGCCTGGCATATACTCCCTCCGTTCCGATTTACTCGTCGTGGTTTTAGTTCAAATTTAAACTAAAACCACGACGAGTAAATCGGAACGGAGGGAGTATGTTTTACCAAAAAAAATAGCATCCAATTGAGGACTGCAATATGTATATAGGGAGAGATCGGAATATGAATAGTTTATTAGTGGGATTAATTATCCACTCACCACATAAAGGAAATAACGTACAGGGCATATGGTGTCTTAATTATAGCTAGTCGTGAAGGCAATTACTTGCGTAGAAGCCAAATGACCTCCCCAAACCTTGTTATATAGGAAGAGCCGCAGAGAATACTATTAAAACAATTTATTATTCAGTCAGTATGAAGGAAGTAACTTACTGGGGATAATCTATGACAGGCATTTGCAATAGGGTAACAGTTTTTGATTTGCCTTGCATATTTAGGGACTGAAAGAGGTGTCCTCAGGGTCTAGTTAGACACACCATTCGACTGAACAAGAACTAACAACATCTCATACCTTGCATGCATCTCTGCAGAACCAACACTTATCAGTTTTTTGTGCCACATGGAAATACGAAACCTGTCTACAAAACTTGGTAGGCTACACCAGCCTATATGCTGAAGATCTGGATAGAATTAACACTTCTAATATCCCTGCACATTGTTTCGGTAAAAACTCTCAAATCATGATATAGAGTATACTACTGAATTTCAGGGTCAGCACCTACAAGATTCAGCTGGCGTTATGTTAATCGAAAACTGTTCATCATATATACTCCCTCCGTTCCAAAATTAGCAGATGCTTCCCAAATAACAAAAATTGCTATAAATAACAGAAAGTTATTGCGGACGTCATAATCCAACAAGTGATAAAACTACGAGGAAAAATCTTAGAAGGAAAGAGATAAGGAGAGATTACTTGAAAGAATAGGGATATTCCTCATCTTTGACCAATCGCCTCGGAGGCTTAGGGTAAAGAAGAAGGGCTTGCTGCCGGCCGCGGCACAGGAGATGGGGAAACGGCACTTACGTATCTTCTTGCATCTGGTGTGGCTGAAACGGATAGGGTCAGGGCCGTATTCGTAGACGTCGATCTGACACCAGCAGCGGCGACCACCAACAACAACGTGGGGGCGCAGGCCATGGCGTGGCCTGTTCGTGCTTCTCCCACTGGTGTGGAGGGCCGATGATTGGTGCTCTTCCTCCTTCCACTCGTAGAGGACACTGACGCGGAGGTAGGTGGGCAACAGAAGCTCGCCGACGGAGGCGGCCCATCACGGACGATCCGGCGCATCAGTCGCGCAGCACAAGCTAGCCCATGGCGGAACGCCGGCGCATCAAGAAGGAAGGAACGCCGGCGCATCTAGGAGGAACAAACGCCGGCGCGCAGGAAAAGAAAAGGAGGAAATGTTGGTTGGATAGGAAGGATGGCACCGAACGTGTGTACGACGTGGGCTATTACCATCCTACTGGAAAGAAGTGGGCCTTGGACGGCCCGGTTAAGGACAGAAAATGCAGGTCGCTGCGCGGAGCAGCGGCCTGTGAGACGGCGCGCGACTCGCGAGGGCTAATCGGGATGCCCAACTTTGTCGATCTGCACCATACGTTAGACGATCCAACGGCAGGGACAGTCAAATCACTGTGGAGGCTCTAGCTAGCTGTGTTATACTGTTTTTTAATTAGGACATATTTAATGTACAAATGACCAAATGGTTAGTTGTCAAGAGTTTTTATCCACCTCCCGTGAAAAAGACAAATTTCCGCTGATTCAGTTGGAAACGGGTCAAATTTGAACTGCAGCTGCCTCGTAGTTTGCTCTTTATTTTTTCCGAAAATCATTTCTAGGTACATAAGTATCTATTTAATTAGAGAAACACCAAAAAAATTCCAAAATTCAACCACTAGCTAGGAACGGTCATTCCCGCCGTTTTGACCGCATTTTGAAACGGGCATAAAAAATTCAAAAAAATCAAAAAATTGGAAAACCTTCGCATTGTGTCATTATATGTGGCCAAGTTACTAGGAAAAATAATAAACTTATAATACGATAATTCTTTTAAAAAATGTTCTCAGAAACGAGCTATCATGTGTGGAGATTAATGGCACTCAAGCCAAATGATCAATCTTATGGCCACATTCATGACATAGTTTATTAAAATGATCTCATATCATGCACAAGGGTGCATATTGGAATGGAAAACAATGTTGCCTAAGGAAGTTTTCATTTTCTTTGAACGAAAAAATCATTTTCCATTTCTTGAGTGCCCAAAATGAGTTTTTTTTTGTGAAGGACCTACCATATATTTGTTGCAAAATTGGACCAAATCAATTTTCTAAAATATTAGAACATATTTAATTTACAATTGACCAAATGGTTAAGTGTCAAAAATTTTTATCCACCTCTCGTGAAAAAGACAAATTTCCGCTGATTCAGTTGGAAACGGGTCAAATTTGAACTGCGGCTGCCTCATAGTTTGCTCTTTATTTTTTCCAAAAATCATTTCTAGGTACATATGTATCTATTTAATCAGAAATACATGGTTTGGTGGCGAGACATCGAGGTTTGGACGGTGGCCGAGGGCCCCAACTCTAGAGCGCGTAAGCTCGCATGCCTGCCGCGTGGTCACCGCGTGACCGTGGTATTGCAATGCATTCTGGGCGGCCTAGGCATGTCTAGTGGGTTGGGCACTCCCTAGGTAGGTGCTAGGAAGAAAATTACAACATAAGATTCTCATGAGTAGACCGAACTATGCTCAAAGATGAATTAGCAGCCAAGTGTTTGATTAGCGATACGGGAAATGCACATGGCCAATGGGCATGAGTTTTGGCTGAGGATGATCATATACTAAGAAGAATGTCTTCACAAATTTTTAGGGAAATCGAGAATATATAAATAACACTTCCTTCACAAAGTGATGCTCTGAACAGAATAGGAAAATGAATATTGTTGAGTTATTTTTGAACTAGGCAAGGAAGGTTTTTGACATATTTGATGAAGATATGATCCAAACAATTTATGAGAATTTTTTGGGAATTTTTGAAATAACAGAAATATAGGTTGTTTCACAACCTAGGGCAAAAATTGACACATGGACATGACACATAGGCAAAACTGATGAGATGGCGCCTAGTCATCACAACCAACCACAATTTACAAGGCTATGACCATCTATATTGGTCGTTAACAACTAGAAATAAGGCATCAGACCAGCGCTATTTGCTTTATGACCATTTCGTGTAAGGAAATTAGGACCTTTCTGACCAAAATGGTCGCAATGGTTTAGGGTTTGGAGCCCCCTGAACAGCTTTGACCAATTGGTCTCAAATGGTCATAGATCTATGACCAATTCTTCCAGGGCCACTGACAGAAGGTCACTAGTTGACATATTTCTTATAGTGTGTGCGCCGCGAGGAACAAAGCACTCTGGAGGAGCGTGACTGGGACTTTGCACTAGGTGGGTTGTGCATCTCGACATGGACATCGTCATCTCTCGTCGTCACAGGCACTACGTCTCGCCACATCACATACATATTGGACTCATATAGTATGACAGAACAAATAGGCAGCTCAAGCAGTGGCCCGTTCATCCCGCTGAACTCTGATAACCCACAAGTGTAGGGGATCACAATAGCTTTCGAGGGTAGAGTATTCAACCAAATTTATTGATTCGACACAAGGGGAGCTATAGAATATTCTCAAGTATTAGCAGTTGAGTTGTCAATTCAACCACACCTAGATAACTTAGTATCTGCAGCTAAGTATTTAGTAGTAAAGTAGTATGATAATAATGGTAACAGTGGCAAAAGTAACGATAGCAGTTTTGTAGTAATTGTAACAGTAGCTACGGAAAAGTAAATATGCAAAGCACAATATGTGAAAAGCTCGTAGACATTGGATCAGTGATGGATAATTATGACGGATGTGATTCCTCATGTAATAGCTATAACATAGGGTGACACAGAACTAGCTCCAGTTCATCAATGTAATGTAAGCATGTCTTCCGAATATAGTCATACATGCTTATGGAAAAGAACTTGCATGACATCTTTTGTCATACCCTCCCGTGGCAGCGGGGTCCTAGTGGAAACTAAGGGATATTAAGGCCTCCTTTTAATAGAGAACCGGACCAAAGAATTAACACATAGTGAATACATGAACTCCTCAAACTACGGTCATCACCAAGAAGTATCCCGATTATTGTCACTTCGGGGTTGTCAGATCATAACACATAATAGGATACTATAGACTTGCAAGATAGGATCAAGAACTCACATTTATTCATGAAAACATAATAGGTTCAGATCTAAAATCATGGCACTCAGGCCCTAGTGACAAGCATTAAGCATAGCAAAGTCATAGCAATATCAATCTCAGAACATATATAGTGGATACTAGGGATCAAACCCTAACAAAACTAACTTGATTACATGGTAAATCTCATCCAACCCATCACCGTCCAGGAAGCCTACGATCGAATTACTCACGCACGGCGGTGAGCATCATGAAATTGGTGATGGAGGATGGTTGATGATGACGACGGCGACGAATCCCTCTCTCCGGAGCCCCGAACGGACTCCAGATCAGCCCTCCCGAGAGAGATTAGGGCTTGGCGGCGGCTTCGTATCGTAAAACACGATGAAACTTTCTATCTATTTTTTTCTCCGCGAAACGGAATATATAGAGTTGGAGTTGAGGTCGGTGGAGCATCAGGGGGCCCACAAGACAGGGGGTGCGCCCGGGGGAGGTGGTGCGCCCCCACCCTCGTGGACAGGGTGTGAGCCCCCTAGCCTTGATTCTTTTGCCAGTATTTTTTATATTTTCCAAATTTATCTCCGGGGATTTTCAGGTCATTCCGAGAACTTTTGTTTTCTGCACAATAAACAACACCATGGCAGTTCTGCTGAAAATAGCGTCAGTCCGGGTTAGTTTCATTCAAATCATGCCAGCTAGAGTCCAAAACAAGGGCAAAAGTGTTTGGAAAAGTAGATACGTTGGAGACGTATCAACTCCCCCAAGCTTAAACCTTTGCTTGTCCTCAAGCAATTCAGTTGATAAACTGAAAGTGATAAAGGAAAACTTTTACAAACTCTATTTGCTCTTGTTGTTGTAAATATGTAAAGCCAGCATTCAAGTTTTCACTAAAGATTATAAACTAACCATATTCACAGTAACACTTAGGTCTCATATTTACTCATATCAATGGCATAATCAGCTAGCGAGCAATAATAATAAATCTTGGATGACAACACTTTCTCAAAACAATCATAATATGATATAACAAGATGGTATCTCGCTAGCCCTTTCTGAGACCGTAAAACATGAATGCAGAGCACCTTTAAAGATCAAGGACTGACTAAACATTGTAATTCATGGTAAAAGATATCCAGTCAAGTCATACCCAATATAAACTAATAGTAATGAATGCAAATGATAGTGCGCTCTCCAGCGGGTGCTTTTTAATAAGAGGATGATGACTCAACATAAAAGTAAATAGATAGGCCCTTCGCAGAGGGAAGCAGGGATTTGTAGAGGTGCGAGAGCTCGATTTAAAAATAGAGATGAATAACATTTTGAGCGACATACTTTCACTGTCAACGCAACAACTATGGGATGGCGATATCTTCCATGCTACATACATTATAGGTGGTTCCCAAACAGAATGGTAAAAGTTTATACTCCCCCACCACCAACAAGCATCAATCCATGGCTTGCTCGAAACAACGAGTGCCTCCAACTAGAAACAACCCTGGGGGAGTTTTGTTTAATTATTTAGATTTGCTTTGATCTTTTCGATCATGCGACTGGGCATCCCGGTTACCAGCCATTTTCTCGTGAATGAGGAGCAGAGTCCACTCCCCTTGAGAATAACCCACCTAGCATGGAAGATGCAGATGGCCCTAGTTGAAACATGAGCTGCTCGAGCATACAAAACAGAATTTCATTTGAAGGTTTGGAGTTTGGCACATACAAATTTACTTGGAACGGCAGGTAGATACCACATATAGGAAGGTATGGTGGACTCATATGGAATAACTTTGGGGTTTATGGAGTTTGGATGCACAAGCAGTATTCCCGCTTAGTACAGGTGAAGGCTGGCAAAAGACTGGGAAGTGACCAACTGGGAGAGCGACAACAGTCATGAACATGCATTAAAATTAATTTACACCAAGTGCAAGCATGAGTAGGATATAATCTACGATCAACATAAATATCATGAAGGCTATGTTGATTTGTTTCAACTACATATGTGAACATGTGCCAAGTCAAGTCACTCGAATCATTCAAAGGAGGATACCATCCCATCATACCAGATCATAATCATTTTAATAGCATGTTGGCACGCAAGGTAAACCATTATAAGCCCAGCTAATTAAGCATGGCATAAGAAACTATAATTTCTAAATGTCATTGCAAACATGTTTATTCCTAATAAGCTGAATCAAGAACGATGAACTCATCATATTTACAAAAACAAAAGAGGTCGAGTTCATACCAGCTTCTCTCATCTCCATCAGTCCATCATATATCATCATTATTGCCTTTCACTTGCACGACCGAACGGTGTGTATAATAATAATAGTGCACGTGCATTGGACTGAGCTGGAATCTGCAAGCATGCAATTCAAGAGAGAAGACAAATTAATATGGGCTCTAAGTTAAATCAACAATCATGCATATGAGAGCCACTAAACATTTTCAATATGGTCTTCTACTCGCGACCCCAAAGGAAAGAAAAGAAAATAAAACTATTTACACGGGAAAGCTCCCAAGAAATGAAAGAAGAACGAGAAATCTTTCTGGGTTTTCATTTTAATTACTACTACCATCATGGAAATTAAACTAACTAATTTTTTTGTTTTCTTTCTTAAGGTTTAGCAAACACACAAGAAGAAAGCTAGAAAAAGAAATTAAACTAGCATGGATAATACAATGAAAGAGTATGAGCACCGACAACTAGAATAGTGTGTGAACATGAATGTAAATCGGTGAGAAATACGTACTCCCCCAAGCTTAGGCTTTTGGCGTAAGTTGGTCTAATGCCAAGGACCGCGGCTACTCTCCCCGGTGTATTGAGGAGTGTCATCAGGATACCACTTGCTAGCGATCTCCTCCGGATCCCACTGATAAGATGATGGACGATAAGGGTCCAGTGGAGGTTCTGGCTCAGGCTCTGGAGCGGATGTCTGGCCTCGATGAGTGTACACCGCTTCCGGCAAGACAAGGTAATTATCTGCAGTCAAATCAAACAACGGAGGCGCAGGCAGGATAATAATCTCATTGTGTTTCTTATTAAATCTCAGGTTATACAAGAGCATCTTATCATCATTGTGAACAATAAACTCATGTGCTACCATGCTCTTGTAATCTAAAAAGGAAAGTGGCAACATTGTCTCCTCTTTCTCATAATGCCTAATAGGTATCTTGAAATGTTTAGCAAGGTGTGCAGCATAGATACCTCCAAAGATGGGGCCCTTTGTATGGTTCAGGCTTAGCCGTTTAGCAATAACGGCACCCATACTAAAACTGTTATCACCAAACAAGCATGGAACAGAATAATGATATCAGGATCACTGAAGTTTCCACTGTTTCCATGACCAATTAAGCATCGACTAGCAAATATGGCAAAGTAGCGTAAAACAGGAAAGTGTATGCTAGTGATTGGTACGTCTCCAATGTATCTACTTTTCCAATCACTTTTGCCCTTGTTTTTGACTCTAACTTGCATGATTTGAATGAGACTAATCCGGACTGACGCTGTTTTCAGTAGAACTGCCATGATGTTGTTTTATGTGTAGAAAAGAGAAGTTCTTGGAATGTCCTGAAAATCCACGGAGACACTTTTTGGTAAATATAAAAAATATTGGCGAAAGAATCAAGACCAGGGGGCCCACACCCTGTCCACGAGACAGGGTGGCGCGCCCTCTCCCCCTGGGCGTGCCCCCTATCTCATGGGCCCCCCTGGACCTCCACCGACCTCAACTCCAACTCCATATATTCATGTTCCGGGAGAAAAAAATCAGAGTGAAAGTTTCATCGCGTTTTACGATACAGAGCCATCGCCAAGCCCTAATCTCTCTCGGGAGGGATGATCTGGAGTTCGTTCGGGGCTCCGGAGAGGGGGATTCGTCGCCGTTGTCATCATCACCCATCCTCCACCACCAATTTCATGATGCTCGCCGCCGTGCGTGAGTAATTCCATCGTAGGCTTGCTGGACGGTGATGGGTTGGATGAGATTTACCATGTAATCAAGTTAGTTTTGTCAGGGCTTGATCCCTAGTATCCACTATGTTCTAAGATTGATGTTGCTATGACTTTGTTATGCTTAATGCTTGTCACTAGGGCCCGAGTGCCATGATTTCAGATCTGAACCTATTATGTTTTCATGAATATATGTGTGTTCTTGATCCTATCTTGGAAGTCTATAGTCACCTATTATGTGTTATGATCCGACAACCCCGAAGTGACAATAATCGGGATACTTCTCGGTGATGACCGTAGTTTGAGGAGTTCATGTATTCACTATGTGTGAATGCTTTGTTCCGGTTCTCTATTAAAAGGAGGCCTTAATATACCTTAGTTTCCGATAGGACCCCGCTGCCACGGGAGGGTAGGACAAAAGATGTCATGCAAGTTGTTTACCATAAGCACGTATGACTATTTACGGAATACATGCCTACATTACATTGATGAACTGGAGCTAGTTCTGTGTCACCCTATGTTATAGCTATTACATGAGGAATCGTATCCGGCATAATTATCCATCACTGATCCATTGCCTACGAGCTTTTCACATATTGTTCTTCGCTTATTTACTTTTCTGTTGCTACTGCTACAACTACTACAAAAAACCCAAAAACTATTATCTTTAGTTTTGCCACCATTACCTTTATTATCATACTACTTTGCTACTAAATACTTTGCTGCAGATACTAAGTTATCCAGGTGTGGTTGAATTGACAACTCAACTGCTAATACTCAAGAATATTCTTTGGCTCCCCGTGTGTCGAATCAATAAATTTGGGTTGAATACTTTACCCTCAAAAGCTCTGGCGATCCCCTACACTTGTGGGTTATCAAGACTAATTTCTGGCGCCATTGCCGGGGAGCATAGCTCTATTCTCTGAGTCACATGGGATTTATATCTGTTGATCACTATGAAGAACCTGAAAGATGACAGAACCAAGGTTTTGCCCTCAACCACGAGGGGAGGTAAGGAACTGCCATCTAGCTCTGCACTAGATTCTCCTTCCGTTATTAGTAAGCTTGCGACACCTAAACCTGCTACTGCTATGAATTCTGATATGTTGCATGTTATTGATGATGCCACTTCTGCTTTGCATGATACTTATGATGAAACTACTTCTGTGCGTGATACTACTTTGCCATTAGGTGAATTTCTTGATGAACAACTTGCTAGAGTTAGGGGGAATGAAATTATTGAAGATGCTATTATTGATGATAGTGATGATGAAAATTCTCCCTATGATTATGAATTGCCTGTTGTTCCTGAGGGTTATGTTATGAATGAAGAAGCTGCTAGAGCTATCTTTGCTTGCAATGATAGATATGATCTTAAGAAATTATTAGCTAAATGGAAGCAACAGTCCCTTAATGCTAGAATGAAACCTGACCCTGCTTTTGCTACTTCACCTATTTGTGTTACTGATAAGGATTATGAATTCTCTGTTGATCCTGAGATTATTACTTTGGTAGAATTTGGTCCTTTTTATGGCCTTGAATCTAAAACTGTTGTGGCACATCTTACCAAGTTAAATGATATAGCCTCCCTGTTTACTAATGATGAGAAGTCTTGCTATTATTATATCCTTAAGATATTTCCGTTCTCATTAAAGGGTGATGCTAAGACTTGGTATAATTCTCTTGCTCCTGGTAGTGTGGGTAGTCCCCAGGATATGATTTATTACTTCTCTGCTAAATATTTCCCTGCTCATAAGAAACAAGCTGCCTTGCATGAAATATATAATTTTGTGCAAATCAAAGAAGAGAGTCTCCCACAAGCTTGGGGGAGGCTTCTCCGATTACTTAATGCTTTGCCTGATCATCCTCTTAAGAAAAATAAAATACTTATATCTTTTATAATGGACTAACCGATGTTTCCAAGGACTACTTGGATAGTTGTGTTGGTTGTATTTTCAGGGAAAGAATAGTCGACGAAGCTGAGTTACTATTGAATAATATGTTGACTAATGAAAATAATTGGACTCTTCCTGAGCCAATTCCTGAGGCAATTCTTGAACCAATTAAGCCAACTCCTGAGCCTATTCCTAAACCCACTCCAAAGAAGAGAGCTGTTTTATTTCTCAGTCCTGAAGATATGCAAGAGGCAAAGAAATCAATGAAAGAAAAAGGTATTAAAGCTGAAGATGTTAAGAATTTACCTCCTACTGAAGAAATAAATGGTCTTAATATACCGCCTGTTGAAGAACCACATTGTCTTGATAACCCAACACAGGTAGTAAAGGTAAATTCTCTCTATAGATATGATAAAGTTGAAATCCCCTCTACTAAATTTCATAGCCCGTGCTTAGATGAATTTGATGACTTTATGGCTAGACAAGAAAGTTTTAATGCTTATGTTGGTAGAGAGTTAAAGAATAATGCTTTCGAGATAGGACGCGTGAGTGATAATATGGCTAGAGTTAAAGGTTAACTTAAACTCATTAGCAAATATACTTCTATGGTTGCTACCCAAGCTGAGCAAGTACTTAAAGCTCAAAATGATTTGCTTGATGAATTAAATAATAAAAATGACTTTGCTATTAGAGTGGCTACTAGAACTGGTAGAATGACTCAGGAACCTTTGTATCCTGAAGGCCACCCTAAGAGAATCGAGCAAGATTCTCAGAGAAACAATTTAGAGGCACCTAGTTCTTCTAAAAAGAAGAAAAACAAAAACGATAGGACTTTGCATGCTTCTAGTGAACCTACTGTAGACACACCTGATGTCGGGGGAGATCTGCCCGCCACGAACACCTATGGGGCCGGGGCCCCTTTGTCTGTGCGGTACGAGGGCGGAGGGAGCACAGAGAGCAGATCGTAGCGAGCACGCGGGCGACTTTTTACCCAGCTTTGGAGCTCTCCGGAGAGATAAAACTCCTACTGCTGCTTTGTGTTTCTATTCTGTTCTTGCTCAAGAGCGTAGATGAGATCTAGTGTCGAATGAGTCGAACCCAGCCGAACCCAACCGAACCTCCGAACCGAATCAATCAACCCCCCCCGCGTTGTGCATGGGCCTCCTTTTATAGTGCAAGGGTCACCGAGTGTGTCAACGAGGAGAAAGGGGTAAAATGTAAAAGAGGTGGTAGTTGGAATAGTCGGGAACAGTGAAGCTACAAAGGCGTGAGCAGTGGTTGCTACCTACTTTGTGAAGGGGGACAAGGGCATTTAATGCCCGTCGCCGTCGACCCCAAAAGCTCCCGCCCTTGTGTCTTCGTCTGCCACGGCGATGGATCCACCACCGTGAAGTGCCACCGTGTCCCCCAGGCTGCACAGCCATCCGCCATGCGCCCCTGAAAAGGCCCCAGGGCGACGCGTGGGCTGATGAGCTGGAGCGCGGGCACACAGCGCAGTTCTCCCGGCAAGCACCTTGCCGGGGTCTTGATCTTGCCGGGCCCGGGAGCTTGCCGGGCTCTGTAACTTGTCGCTCTCCGGGCCCTCGCCGGGACGCACATAGCGTCGAGGCGTGTCTTCTATGATGTTATCTTCTAGTCTTCCTGGCGAGCTCCTCTCGCCAGGGCCTTGTGTGAGTGATGTAACCTTGAACCTAGAACGGCCTTCCCGGCAAGCTCCGCTTGCCGGGGTCTCGATCTGAGCCTGGAACGGCCTTCCCGGCAAACTCCGCTTGCCGGGGCCTCGATCCTCTGTCTTGTATACTTCGTTTTTGAATGGTTTAATATGGAGCAGGAAGGACTCCGGCGAGCACGTGGTGAACCCTGCCGCGGGAAGCTGCAACCGCCCGTGCACAAGTTGGGGTACTGAGGTACCCCTACCTTAGTACACCGACAGGAGCCCCCGGGCCTGGGCCACACGCGGTGCCGAGCGCCGTTGGGCCAGGCCCAAAATAGTGCACGGGCACACGCGCGGCCCATGGCGCGCCGAATCCACTCCCGCATCTGCCGCATCCCCCCGTAACGGCACGCGTCGATTTCGGCGTCGTGGGATACGTGGGCGGCGCGTGCGGTCTTTAGGGCATCCACTCCCGTGATCGTGGTGCGAGCGAGGTCACTTCACCCGCCGCCCAGCCCGCCGCCACGCTGCCCTCATGCACGGGGTCGGGCGGCGAAGGTGGGAGACCGAGCCGTCACGGGCGGAGATGGCGAGTCGGCCCCGCTCCTCTGCCCTCCTTGCTTCCCGATTGGCCGGGAAGGGCGGACGAGCCCCCACCTCGCCCTTTAAAAGGGGTGGAAGGGGAGCACAATGGTCTTCACACTTCCTCTTCTCCCTTCGTCTTCAGCTTCCGTTCTTCTTTCTGCCATGGAAGAAGGAAATCCCAGTTCTTCAACGGTGGCAGCGAGGGTCGCCTCCAGGCAGCGCACTTCTCCCTATCCCGCACCCGTGGCGGCGGAGCCGGCCACGAGGGGGAGAGGGAGGGGGCAAGGCCGCGGACGAGGCCGAGGGCGTGGTTGAGGCGGTCGGGGGAGAGGCGGTCGTGGCGGCGCCGCCCCGTCCCCTCCGGTGGCTCCTTTTCTCGAGGCGGTCCATACTGAGACGATCCTCGGGAGTTCTTCATCAAGCTGCGCCGAGCGCCTGTCGCCGCCTCCGGCTGCGGCCCGCTCATGAGCGCGATGGAACCGGATCCGCCCGAGGTGATGGAGTTGCGCATGAGGGGCTGTGGGATCAGCGGCACTCGAGTGAGTGTCGTGTCCCCAGCCCCCGGCGTGATGTACTTCGACCGAGGGTGGAAGACGTTCGCCCGCATCCACAGCTTGACGGCGGGGTTTACCCTCCATTTCAAGTTAATGGAGGGCGACCTTCTCGCCGTCAAGGTCTTCGGGGATTCCGGGACCCGGGCGAGATGCTGTGTGGACAGCTCCTCCGATAGCGAAGGTCCCTCCTCGAGCGAGAGTGACGAGGAGGGGAGCGACAGCGGCGACGACGAGGATGGCGGGTCCGACTAGGCGTCGGATGCCGTCTCGCGCGCCACCGGCGACCCCATCATCCGGGCCGCCGGCCTTCTAAACTCCCCGGGGCCGTCTCCTTGGGCGGCTGGCGTAGGGAGGCTGCTGAAGAGGAAGAGGGGTGGCGGCGAGGCCGTCATGTCGGAGTACGAGGGCGAGGAGCCTCGCTGCGGCCGACGCCCCACCACCCCGTCTTCAAGCTCGCCTCCGGCGCCTCCGCCTCCGCCAAGCTCTTGGCCGCCCCGGAAGTTCTCTTGGTGTCTTCTGGCGCCTGTAGCTCTCCTAGGCGCCTTCGCCTCCCGGCAAGCTTCTCTTGCCGGGTCCTCCTTGACCTACCTCCTGAAAAGAGGGGCAGAAAAAGGATTACGGGCACCTTATCTCTTTAACTTGTAAGCCTTCGGGCCTTAGCTGCATTTAAAATATGTAATCCTCTCTATCATGTTTTTCATCCTCTATGGACTTGTACTGAACTAGGATGTTTTTAATGAAAAGAGGGGAAAGCTTGTCGGACCGAGTCTTTTACTTGACTTCGTGCCTTGTATGTTCCCATTTTACGCTCTCGCGAAGCTTGCCGGCGCGAACACGCTTGCTGAGTGCGGGACATCAGCAGCCCGCTGGCGGTGTTGCTTCCGGCAAGCAACCTTGCGGGCCATTGCGCAAGACTTGTGTTTGTTGAGCGGACTCGGAAACAAACCAAGGGCGCGACACTTGTCGCAGCTCACTTGAATCGTTGAGCGTGCTCGAAAACGAAACAAGGGCGCGACACTTGTCGCAGCTCACCTAAATCGTTGAGCATGCTCGAAAACAATCCAAGGGCGCAACTGGGCCACGACCTGGCTCCTCCGCGCATGGGTTTTACAAGACACGCTCGTTCAAGGACGCAGCCCCGCTTTCCCCGGTCCATGAGAGGATGCATGACGAGGGATGAAAAACTTATCTGATATCACAGCCCCCGGCGACTCTGGCTCGCCGGGGATGAATCTTGGTATTTGCAGCCCCCGGCGACTCTGGCTTCGCCGAGACCCAGGTGCCGGTGTGCCTTTCTTTGCCTTTGCCGCTGGCGTCGTGGTCCCCGGGGATCCTGGCTTGCCGCGGAGGAATTTCGGTACTCGCAGCCCCCAGCAAAGCCGGTTTGCCGGGGCCCAGGTGCCGGCGCGCCCTTCTGTCCTTTCCTTGTCGCTGTTATTTTAGTCACAAAAATAACTTAGACAGCGCCGCAATAAGTTACTCTTTCGTGGCTTAATTTTAGGTTGGGCAACGCAGTGCCATGCTTCGCCCTTCGTATGTTTATACTCTACGCTTTTTAGGGAACTTGCCGGTGCATACACGCTTGCTGAGTGCGGAACATCAGCAGCCCGCTGGCGGTGTTGCCTCCGGCAAGAAACCTCGTCGGGCTAGTTGCAGCGCGCTTGTGTTCGTTGAGCGGACTCGAAAACGAAACAAGGGCGCGACACTTGTCGCAGCTCACTTAAACCGTTGAGTGTGCTCGAAAACAAACCAAGGGTGCAACTCAGCCGCGAGTCAGCTCCTCTGCGCACAAGTTTCTCATACGAAGGACGTCTCATGGCAAGGCTTGCTATGTTACTTCCTCTACTTTACACCCTTTGTGCGCTTTTACCCTACGCTCTAGGGAAACTTGCGGCAAGGGGCCCTTGCCATGAAGCGCCGAGTGCTGAACTCAAGCAGCCTGCTGGCCAAGGTCTTACCGCAGCAACCTTGTTGCGGTTAGTCGCGAACGCACTTAGCTTGCTGAGCGGACTCGGAAACGAACCAAGGGCGCGACACTTGTCGCAGCTCACTTAAATCGTTGAGCGTGCTCGAAAGCAAGATAAGGGTGCGGCTATCCACGGGTAGGTTCCTCCGCGCACAGGTTTTGCATACAAAGGACGAACGCACGAGGAACATAACATAAAAAAGCATGGAACTAAGGAGTGCTCTGCACAAAAGCTCGGACGACTTAGCTTTTCTATCTTCTGCGATCCGGCAAGGCCGCGCTTCTCGCACTTGCCGGTGGAGCTCGATGGCGCGTCCTCGACGGCAGCGCAGCGCTCCGGGGAGGTGCGCTTGCCGGAGCGAGCACCAGAGCTGTCCTTGCCGGACTCGGTGCGCTTGCCGGTGGAGCTCGATGGCGCGTCCTCGACGGCAGCGCAGCGCTCCGGGGAGGTGCGCTTGCCGGAGCGAGCACCAGAGCTGTCCTTGCCGGACTTGGCCTTTGCCGGAGTGGAGTGGAGCGGGTGCGAGCGGTGCGAGGAGCGGGATATGCTCGGACTCCTAACAGCGTTAGAAGGAGCAGGGTCCTGCCCCGGCACCTTCGCTTTGCTTGTGTCCGGACGGTGGTCCGGAACATCCCGCGAGCCTCCGGCGTGTCCTTGCCCCAGCAGGCGGATACCACCTCCCGTGGTACGGCGCTGGTGGGTTGTCGTGTGCTGGGATGGACGCGACGCGTCCACGGAGACCGAGGCGTGGTCATCCGTCCTGTCCTTGGGTCTGGTGGCGCCGCGAGTGTCTTCGCCGGCGACCACCCTTCCGACGGCGTCTCCCCCGCCCACCGTTGGCTCCGGTGGCGGCGGATGAGACGCATACGGGCCTGCAACCTCCGAAGCCTTCTTCTTCGGGGCCATGGCGCAATTGTTGACGGTTTCTTTAAACCGGAGAGGTTGATGAAGAACGCGCCCGCGTGAACGCCGGATCAGGTCCGCACAACCTCGACGCCCCCTACCTGGCGCGCCAAAGATGTCGGGGGAGATCTGCCCGCCACGAACACCTATGGGGCCGGGGCCCCTTTGTCTGTGCGGTACGAGGGCGGAGGGAGCACAGAGAGCAGATCGTAGCGAGCACGCGGGCGGCTTTTACCCAGCTTCGGAGCTCTCCGGAGAGATAAAACTCCTACTGCTGCTTTGTGTTTCTATTCTGTTCTTGCTCAAGAGCGTAGATGAGATCTAGTGTCGAATGAGTCGAACCCAGCCGAACCCAACCGAACCTCCGAACCGAACCGAACCGAACCCCCCCCCCCACGTTGTGCATGGGCCTCCTTTTATAGTGCAAGGGGTCACCGACAGGTGTCAACGTAGGAGAAAGGGGTAAAAATGTAAAAGAGGTGGTAGTTGGAATAGTGCGGGAACAGTGAAGCTACAGTGCGTGAACAGTGGTTGCTACCTACTTTGACAGTGGGGGACAAGGGCATTTAATGCCCGTCGCCGTCGACCCCAAAAGCTCCCGCCCTTGTGTCTTAAATCGCCACGGCGATGGATCCACCACCGTGAAGTGCCACCGTGTCCCCCAGCTGCACAGACCATCCGCCACGCGCCCGAAAAGGCCCTGTGGCACGTGGGCTGATGAGTCGAGCGCGGGCACACAGCAGATTCTCCGGCAAGCACCTTGCCGGGTCTTGATCTTGCCGGGCCCGGGAGCTTGCCGGGCTCTGTAACTTGTCGCTCTCCGGGCCCTCGCCGGGACGCACATAGCGTCGAGGCGCGTCTTCTATGATGTTATCTTCTAGTCTTCCTGGCGAGCTCCTCTCGCCAGGGCCTTGTGTGAGTGATGTAACCTTGAACCTAGAACGGCCTTCCCGGCAAGCTCCGCTTGCCGGGGTCTCGATCTGAGCCTGGAACGGCCTTCCCGGCAAACTCCGCTTGCCGGGGCCTCGATCCTCTGTCTTGTATACTTCGTTTTTGAATGGTTTAATATGGAGCAGGAAGGACTCCGGCGAGCACGTGGTGAACCCTGCCGCGGGAAGCTGCAACCGCCCGTGCACAAGTTGGGGTACTGAGGTACCCCTACCTTAGTACACCGACACCTGAGAATCCCAATGATATTTCTATTTCTGATGCTCAGACACAATCAGGTCATGAACATGAACCTAGTGATAATGTTAATGATAATGTTCATGTTGATGCTAAACCTAGCAAAAACAATGAGGTAGAGATTGAACCTGCTGTTGATCTTGATAACCCACAATCAAAGAATCAACGTTATGATAAGAGTGATTTTGTTGCTAGGAAGCATGGTAGAGAAAGAGAACCATGGGTTTAGAAACCCATGCCCTTTCCTCCTAAACCATCCAAGACAAAGGATGATGAGGATTTTGAGCGCTTTGCTGAAATGATTAGACCTATCTTCTTACGTATGCGCTTAACTGATATGCTGAAAGTAAATCCTTATGCCAAGTATATGAAGGATATCATCACAAATAAAATAAAGATACCGGAAGCTGAAATTTCCACCATGCTTGCTAATTACAGTTTTAAGGGAGGAATACCAAAGAAACTTGGAGATCCGGGTGTACCAACTATACCATGCTCCATTAAAAGAAATTATGTTAGAACTGCTTTATGTGATCTTGGAGCCGGTGTTAGTGTTATGCCTCTCTCTTTATATCGTAGACTTGAATTGAATAAGTTGACACCTACTGAAATATCTTTGCAAATGGCCGATAAATCAACTCCTATACCTGTCGGTCTTTGTGAGGATGTTCCTGTTGTGGTTGCAAATGTCACTATCTTAACAGACTTTGTTATTCTTGATATTCCCGAGGACGATAGTATGTTGATTATCCTTGGTAGACCTTTTTTGAATACTGCAGGGGCTGTTATTGATTGCAACAAAGGCAATGTCACTTTTCATGTTAATGGTAATGAGCATACGGTACACTTTCCGAGGAAACAATCTCAAGTTCATAGCATCAATTCTATTGGAAAAGTTCCAACTATCATTATTGGAGGTTTCGAATATCCTCTCCCTACTATCAAGAAAAAGTATGATATTCTTATTGTTGGGGATTTTCATATCCCCGTTGAGGTAACTTAGTGTTATTCGAAATTTCTCCAGTTCCGTGTTATTCGGAATGAGTTTGTTAACAAGACTTGATCAACCTTGTTAGTGGATTCATTTTGGTGATCACGAGATGAATGAAACTAGAAGGCACAACCTTCTGTACCCACTTTTTGTTGGGGAACGTAGTAATTTCAAAAAATTTCCTACGCACACGCAAGATCATGGTGATGATATAGCAACGAGAGGGGAGAGTGTTCGTCCATGTACCCTCGTAGACCGTAAGCGGAAGCGTTAGCACAACGCGGTTGATGTAGTCGTACGTCTTCACGATCCGACCGATCCAAGCACCGAACGTACGGGCCTCCGAGTTCAGCACACGTTCAGCTCGATGACGATCTCCGGCCCTCCGATCCAGCAAAGGCTCCGGAGATGAGTTCCGTCAGCACGACGGCGTGGTGACGATGATGATGTTCTACCGGCACAGGGCTTCGCCTAAACTCCGCGACGATATGACCGAGGTGGAATATGGTGGAAGGGGCACCGCACACGGCTAAGGAACGATCCGTAGATCAACTTGTGTGTCCATGGGGTGCCCCTACCCCGTGATATAAAGGAGTGGAGGAGGAGGGCGGCCCTCTTCTATGGCGCGCCTTAGGGGAGTCCTACTCCCACGGGAGTAGGATTCCCCCTTCCTAGTCCAACTAGGAGTCCTTCCATGTATTAGGAGTAGCAGACAAGGAAGGGAAGAGAGAAGGAAGGAAGGAGGGGTGCGGCCTCCCCTAGTCCAATTCGGACTAGGCCATGGGGGCGGCCTGCCCTAGGCAGCCCTCTCTCTTTCCTTGAGGCCAAATAAGGCCCAATACTTCTCCCGGCGAATTCCGTAACTCTCCGGTACTCCGAAAAATACCCGAATCACTCGGAACCTTTCCGAACTTCGAATATAGTCCTCCAATATATCGATCTTTACGTCTAAACCATTTCGAGACTCCTCGTCATGTCCCCGATCTCATCCGGGACTCCAAATTCCTTCGGTACATCAAAACTCATAAACTCATAATATAACTGTCATCGAAACCTTAAGCGTGCGGACCCTACGGGTTCGAGAACTATGTAGACATGACCTAGAACTATTCTCGGTCAATAACCAATAGTGGGACCTGGATGCCCATATTGGCTCCTACATATTCTACGAAGATCTTTATCGGTCAAACCGCATAACAACATACATTGTTCCCTTTGTCCTCGGTATGTTACTTGCCCGAGATTCGATCGTCGGTATCCAATACCTAGTTCAATCTCGTCACTGGCAAGTCTCTTTACTCGTTCAGTAATGCATCATCCCGTAACCAACTCATTGGTCACATTGCTTGCAAGGCTTATAATGATGTGCATTACCGAGAGGGCCCAGAGATACCTCTCCGACAATCGGAGTGACAAAACCTAATCTCGAAATACGCCAACTCAACATGTACCTTCGGAGACACCTATAGTACTCCTTTATAATCACCCGATTCGTTGTGACGTTTGGTAGTACCAAAGTGTTCCTCCGTAAACGGAGTTGCATAATCTCATAGTTACAGGAACATGTATAAGTCATGAAGAAAGCAATAGCAACATACTAAACGATCAAGTGCTAAGCTAACGGAATGGGTCAAGTCAATCACATCATTCTCCTAATGATGTGATCCCGTTAATCAAATGACAACTCTTTTGTCCATGGCTAGGAAACATAACCATCTCGATAAACGAGCTAGTCAAGTAGAGGCATACTAGTGACACTATGTTTGTCTATGTATTCACACATGTATTATGTTTCGGTTAATACAATTCTAGCATGAATAATAAACATTTATCATGAAATAAGGAAATAAATAATAACTTTATTATTGCCTCTAAGGCATATTTCCTTCAGTCTCCCACTTGCACTAGAGTCAATAATCTAGTTCACATCGCCATGTGATTTAACACCAATATTCATATCTCAGATATGATTAACACCCATAGTTCACATCATCATGTGACCAACACCCAAAGGGTTTACTAGAGTCAATAATCTAGTTCACATCTCTATGTGATTAACACCCAAAGAGTACTAAGGTGTGATCATGTTTTGCTCGTGAGAGAAGCTTAGTCAACGGGTCTGTCACATTCAGAGCCGTATGTATTTTGCAAATATTCTATGTCCACAATGCTCTGCATGGAGCTACTCTAGCTAATTGCTCCCACTTTCAATATGTATCCAGATTGAGACTTAGAGTCATATGGATTGGTGTAAAAGCTTGCATCGTTGTAACTTTTTACGACGGGCTCTTTTATCACCTCCATAATCGAGAAACATGTCCTTAGTCCTCACTCAGGATATTCTTGACCGCTGTCCAGTGATCTACTCTTAGATCAAAATTGTATTCCTTTGTCAAGGTATACAATAGGTCTGGTTCACAGCATAACATACTTTATAGAACCTATGACTGAGGCATAGGGAATGACTTTTCATTCTCTTTCTATTTTCTGCCATGGTCGGGTCTTGAGTCTTACTCAACTTCACACCTTTGCATTACAGGCAAGAACTCTTCTTTGACTGTTCCATCTTGAACTATTTCAAAATCTTGCCAAGGTATGTACTCATTGAAAATCTTATCAAGCATCTTGATCTATCTCAATAGATCTTGATGCTCAATATGTAAGCAGCTTCACCGAGGTCTTTCTTTGAAAAACTCTTATTCAAGTATCCTTTCATGCTTTGCAGAATAATTCTACATTATTTCCGATCAACAATATGTCATTCACATATACTTATCAGAAATGCTGTAGTGCTCCCACTCACTTTCTTGTAAATACAGGCTTCACCGCAAGTCTGTATAAAACAATATGCTTTGATCAACTTATCAAAGCGTATATTCCAACTCCGAGATGCTTGCACCAGTCCATAGATGGATTGCTAGAGCTTGCACACTTTGTTAGCATCTTTAGGATTGATTAAACCTTCTGGTTGCATCATATACAACTCTTCTTTAATACATCCATTAAGGAATGTAGTTTTTACATCCATTTGCCAAATTTCATAAAATGTGGCAATTGCTAACATGATTCGGACAGACTTTTAAGCATCGATACGAGTGAGAAAATCTCATTGTATTCAACACCTTGAACTTTTGTCAAAAACCTTTTTCGACAAGTCTAGCTTTGTAGATAGTAACACTACTATCAGCGTCCGTCTTCCTCTTGAAGATCCATTTATTTTCTATGGCTTGCCGATCATCGGGCAAGTCCACCAAAGTCCACACTTTGTTCTCATGCATGGATCCCATCTCAGATTTCATGGCCTCAAACCATTTTGCGGAATCTGGGCTCATCATCGCTTCCTCATAGTTCGTAGGTTCATCATGGTCTAGTAACATGACTTCCAGAATATGATTACCGTACCACTCTGGTGCGGACCGTACTCTGGAAGACCTACGAGGTTCTGTAGTAACTTGATCTGAAGTTTCATAATCATCATCATTAGCTTCCTCACTAATTGGTGTAGGAATCACTGGAACTGATTTCAGTGATGAACTACTTTCAAATTCGGGAGAAGGTACATTTACCTTATCAAGTTCTACTTTCCTCCCACTCACTTCTTTCAAGAGAAACTCCTTCTCTAGAAAGGATCCATTTTTAGCAACGAATATCTTGCCTTCGGATCTGTGATAGAAGGTGTACCCAACAATTTCCTTTGGGTATTCTATGAAGACGCACTTCTCCGATTTGGGTTTGAGCTTATCAGGATGAAACTTTTTCACATAAGCATCGCAGCCCCAAACTTTAAGAAACGACAACTTGGGTTTCTTGCTAAACCACAGTTCATATGTTGTCGTCTCAATGGATTTACATGGTGCCCTTTTAATGTGAATGCAGCTGTCTCTAATGCATAACCCCAAAACGATATTGGTAAGTCAGTAAGAGACATCATAGATCGCACCATATCCAATAAAGTGCGGTTACGACGTTCGGACACACCATAACGTTGTGGTGTTCCAGGTGGCGTGAGCTGTGAAACTATTCCACATTGTTTTAATTGAAGACCAAACTCGTAACTCAAATATTCCTCTCCGCGATCAGATCGCAGAAACTTTATTTTTCTTGTTACGATGATTTTCCACTTCACTCTAAAATTCTTTGAACCTCATCAAGTAGATATACCCATATCTGCTCAAATCATCTTGTGAAGGTCAGAAAATAACGATACTTGCCACAAGCCTTCATACTCATTGGTCTGCATACATTAGTATGTATTATTTCCAATAAGTCGGTAGCTCGTTCCATTGTTCCAAATAACGGAGTTTTAGTCATCTTGCCCAAAAGGCACGGTTCGCAAGCATCAAATGATTCATAACCAAGTGATTCCAAAAATCCATCTTTATGGAGTTTCTTCATGCGCTTTACACCGATATGACCCAAACGGCAGTGCCACAAATAAGTTGCACTATCATTATTAACTTTGCATCTTTTGGCCTCAATATTATGAATATGTGTATCACTACGATCGAGATCCAACAAACTATTTTCATTGGGTGTATGACCATTGAAGGTTTTATTCATGTAAACAGAACAACAATTATTCTCTAATTTTAAATGAATAACCGTATTGCAATAAACATGATCAAATCATATTCATGCTCAACGCAAACGCCAAATAACATTTATTTAGGTTTAACACTAATCCCGAAAATATAGGGAGTGTGCGATGATGATCATATCAATCTTGGAACTACTTCCAACACTCATCGTCACTTTCCCTTCAACTAGTCTCTGTTTATTCTGTAACTCCTGTTTCGAGTTACTAATCTTAGCAACCGAACAAGTATCAAATACTCAGGGGCTACTATAAACACTAGTAAGGCACACATCAATAATCTGTATATCAAATATACCCTTGTTCACTTTGCCATCCTTCTTATCCACCAAATATTCAGGGCATTTCCGCTTCCAGTGACCATTTCCTTTGAAGTGTAAACACTCAGTTTCAGGCTATGGTCCAGCTTTGGGCTTCTTCGCAGGAGTGACAACTTGCTTGTCTTTCCACTTGAAGTTCCCTGTCTTTCCCTTTGCCCTTCTCTTGAAACTAGTGGTCTTGTCAATCATCAACACTTGATGGTCTTTTCTTGATTTCTACCTTCGTCGATTTCAACATCACGAAGAGCTCGGGAATCGTTTTCGTCATCCCTAGCATACTATAGTTCATCACGAAGTTCTAGTAACTTAGTGATGGTGACTAGAGAATTCTGTCAATCACTATCTTATCGGAAGATTAACTCCCACTTGATTCAAGCGATTGAAGTACCTGGATAATCTGAGCACATGCTCACTAGTTGAGCGATTCTCCTCCATCTTTTAGCTTTAGAACTTGTTGGAGACTTCATATCTCTCAACTCGGGTATTTGCTGGAAATTTTAACTTCAACTCCTGGAACATCTCATATGGTCCATGATGTTCAAAACGTCTTTGAAATCCTGATTCTAAGCCGTTTAAGCATGGTGCACTAAACTATCAAGTAGTCATCCTTTTGAGCTAGCCAAACGTTCATAACGTCTGCATCTGCTCCTGCAATAGGTTTGTCACCTAGCGGTGCATTAAGGACATAATTCTTCTGTGCAGCAATGAGGATAAACCTCAGATCACGGATCCAATCCGCATCATTGCTACTAACATCTTTCAACACAATTTTCTCTAGGAACATATCAAAATAAACATATGAAAGCAACGGCGCAAGCTATTGATCTACAACATAATTTGCAAAATACTACCAGGACTAAGTTCATGATAAATTTAAGTTCAATTAATCATATTACTTAAGAACTCCCACTTAGACAGACATCTCTCTAGTCATCTAAGTGATCACGTGATCCAAATCAACTAAACCATAACCGATCATCACGTGAGATGGAGTAGTTTTCAATGGTGAACATCACTATGTTGATCATATCTACTATATGATTCACGCTCGACCTTTCGGTCTCCGTGCTCCGAGGCCATATCTGCATATGCTAGGCTTGTCAAGTTTAACCTGAGTATTCCACGTGTGCAAAACTGGCTTGCACCCATTGTAGATGGACGTAGAGCTTATCACACCCGATCATCACGTGGTGTCTGGGCACGACGAACTTTGGCAACGGTGCATACTCAGGGAGAACACTTCTTGATAATTAGTGAGAGATCATCTTAAAATGCTACCGTCAAATCAAAGCAAGAATAAGATGTATAACAGATAAACATCATATGCAATCAAAATATGTGACATGATATGGCCATGATCATCTTGCGCCTTTGATCTCCATCTCCAAAGTACTGTCATGATCTATATCAATGTGTTGTCACATGGTCGTCTCGCCAACTATTGCTCTTGCAACTATTGCTATCGCATAGCGATAAAGTAAAGCAATTATTTGGCACTTGCATCTTATGCAACAAAGAGACAACCATAGGGCTTCTGCCAGTTGCCGATAACTTCAACAAAACATGATCATCTCATACAACAACTTATATCTCATCACGTCTTGACCATATCACATCACAACATGCCCTGCAAAAACAAGTTAGACGTCCTCTACTTTGTTGTTGCAAGTTTTACGTGGCTGCTACGGGCTGAGCAAGAACCGTTCTTACCACGCAGCAAAACCACAACGATAGTTTGTCAAATAGACTCGTTTTAACCTTCGCAAGGACCGGTGTAGCCACACTCGGTTCAACTAAAGTTGAGAAACCGACACCGCCACCCATTGTGTGCAAAGCACGTCGGTAGAACCAGTCTCGCGTAAGCGTATGCGTAATGTCGGTCTGGGCCGCTTCATCCAACAATACCGCTGAACCAAAGTCTGACATGCTGGTAGGCAGTATGACTTATATCGTCCACAACTCACTTGTGTTCTACTCGTGCATATAACATCAACGCATAAAACCTAGCTCTGATACCACTGTTGGGGAACGTAGTAATTTCAAAAAAATTCCTACGCACACGCAAAATCATGGTGATGATATAGCAACGAGAGGGGAGAGTGTTCGTCCACGTACCCTCATAGACCGTAAGCGGAAGTGTTAGCACAACGCGGTTGATGTAGTCGTACGTCTTCACGATCCGACCGATCCAAGCACCGAACGTACGGGGCCTCCGAGTTCAGCACACGTTCAGCTCGATGACGATCTCCGGCCCTCCGATCCAGCAAAGGCTCCGGAGATGAGTTCCGTCAGCACGACGGCGTGGTGACGATGATGATGTTCTACCGGCGCAGGGCTTCGTCTAAACTCCGCGACGATATGACCGAGGTGGAATATGGTGGAAGGGGGCACCGCACACGGCTAAGGAACGATCGTAGATCAACTTGTGTGTCCATGGGGTGCCCCTACCCCCGTATATAAAGGAGTGGAGGGAGGGCGGCCCTCTTCTATGGCGCCCTAGGGGAGTCCTACTCCCATCGGGAGTAGGATTCCCCTTCCTAGTCCAACTAGGAGTCCTTCCATGTATTAGGAGTAGGAGACAAGGAAGGGGAAGAGAAGGAAGGAAGGAGGGTGTGCGGCCCTCCCCTAGTCCAATTCGGACTAGGCCATGGGGGCGGCCTGCCCTAGGCAGCCCCTCTCTCTTTCTTGAGGCCCAATAAGGCCCAATACTTCTCCCCGGCGAATTCCGTAACTCTCCCAGACTCGAAAAATACCGAATCATCCGGAACCTTTCCAAACTTCAATATAGTCGTCCAATATATCGATCTTTACGCCTCAACCATTTCGAGACTCCTCGTCATGTCCCCGATCTCATCCGGACTCGAACTCCTTCGTACATCAAAACTCATAAACTCATAATATAAGCATCATCGAAACCTTGTTGCGTGCGGACCCTACGGGTTCGAGAACTATGTAGACATGACCTAGAACTATTCTCGGTCAATAACCAATAGCGGGACCTGGATGCCCATATTGGCTCCTACATATTCTACGAAGATCTTTATCGGTCAAACCGCATAACAACGACGTTGTTCCTTTGTCATCGGTATGTTACTTGCCCGAGATTCGATCGTCGGTATCCAATACCTAGTTCAATCTCGCCACCGCAAGTCTCTTTACTCGCTCAGTAATGCATCATCCCGTAACCAACTCATTGGTCACATTGCTTGCAAGGCTTATAATGATGTGCATTACCGAGAGGGCCCAGAGATACCTCTCCGACAATCGGAGTGACAAAACCTAATCTCAAATACGCCAACTCAACATGTACCTTCGGAGACACCTGTAGTACTCCTTTAGAATCACCCGATTACGTTGTGGACGCTTGGTAGTACCCAAAGTGTTCCTCCGGTAAACGGGAGTTGCATAATCTCATAGTTACAGGAACATGTATAAGTCATGAAGAAAGTAATAGCGACATACTAAACGATCAAGTGCTAAGCTAACGGAATGGGTCAAGTCAATCACATCATTCTCCTAATGATGTGATCCCGTTAATCAAATGACAACTCTTTTGTCCATGGCTAGGAAACATAACCATCTCTGATAAACGAGCTAGTCAAGTAGAGGCATACTAGTGACACTATGTTTGTCTATGTATTCACACATGTATTATGTTTCCGGTTAATACAATTCTAGCATGAATAATAAACATTTATCATGAAATAAGGAAATAAATAATAACTTTATTATTGCCTCTAGGGCATATTTCCTTCACTTTTTACTTTCTATTATTTAGAATAAATAAAGCAAAAATAGTATTATCTGTCTGTTTTCTGAATTATCCGTGCATTTAAAAAATATCCCAAAAATAAAAGTGCTCCAAATGCCCTGCAAATTTAGTATGATTTTTATGGAATATTTGAGGATTTTAGGCACTGAAAACACTACAGGAGGGGCAAGCACCAGGCCACGAGAGTGGAGGGCGCGCCCACCCCACCTCGGCGCGCCCCCTGTCTCGTGGGCCCCTGGTGGACCCCCTCCACTTATTCCTGCACCCACACACTTCATCTTCCACCCAAAAAAATCCCCATCCAGCTCAAGCATGAGTTCTAGCTCATTTTGCTGTGATTTTTGATCTCCTTGCTCAAAGCTCCATTCACAAAACTACTTTGGGAGATTGTTGCTTGGTATGTGACTCCTCCATTGGTCCAATTAGTTTTTGTTCTAGTGCTTTATTCATTGCAAATTTTTGCTGTATAGGTGACCATGTTCTTGAGCTTGCATGTTAAATTTATGAGGTCCCAAGTAATTCCAATGCATGATGTAGGCTCTAGGCACTTGTAGGAGTAGTTGCTACCAATCTTGTTTAGTTTTATTCACTTTTATTTTGAAGTTACTAAAATTTCAGAAATTTTCAGAGAATGTTAAGGAAATAGGGGCTCTTCTAGCCAAGGCTCTCAGGAAAAACAAGCTAAAGAGAAGGAAAAGTCCAAGTATAATCTTCCTCGCTTAGCGGAAGTACGGTCGTGTGAATGGCCATGCGATTATTTCTTGAAAGAAGCTGGGATTCATGAAGACTTTTGTTCTTTGATCGAGAATGCAGGCCTCCCCGGTTTCATGAACGACCGGATCGATCAGTATCTCTTACTCACCAATACTTTTGTGCACAACTTTTATTATTATCCTAAGAAGTCACCGCCTGCAGTATCATTTCATTTATATGATAAATTTAGAGAAATGTCTTTACGTATTTTTTGCGCGGTGTGTAGGATACCCTATGAGGGAGAATTAGAGGAACCCAATCGTAAAGATGTGGATGGCTTTGTTAACACTATAGCTGTAGAGGAACCAAAGAAGGGGTCCGAGGCAAAAATCTCTAGCATACACTTTCCTGTTTTACGCTACTTTGCCATATTTTCTAGTAGATGCTTGATTGGTCATGGAAATAGTGGAAATTTTAGTGTTCCTGATATTATCATTCTTCAACATCCCTTGATTGGGGACAATAGTTTTAGTATGGGTGCCGTCGTTGCTAAGCGACTAGCCCTGAATCGTACAAAAGGCCCCATATTTGGAGGTATGTATGCTTCACGTCTTGCTAGACATTTTTAGATACCCATTAGGTACCATGAGAAAAAGGAGACAAAATTGCCTCCTCACATTTTAGATTACAAGAGCATGGTAGCACACAAATTTATTGTTGACAACGAAGAGAAGATGCTCTTGTATAAACTTAGATTTAATAAGAAACACATTGAGATTATTATTTTGAATGCGCCTCTGTTGTTTGATTTGCTTGCAGAAAATTTTCTTGTCACGCCGGAAGCGGTGAATAATCATCGAGCCCAAGCTTTCACACCAGAACCTGAACCTGAGCCGGAACCTGAACTGGACCCTTATCGTGCATCATCTGTCCAGTGGGATCCGGAGATGACCAGCCAGTGGTATCCTGATTACACTTCCCAGTACACCGGGGAGAGTAGCGGCGGTCCTTGGTACTAGACCAACTTAGGCCAAAAGCCTAAGCTTGGTGGAGTACGTATTTCTCACCGACTTTACATTCATGTTCACACACTAGTCGTCGGTGCTCATACTCTTTATTTTATTATCCATGCTAGTTTAAATTTCTTTTTCTATTTTTCTACTTGTGTGTTTGATAAACCTTAAGAAAAACCAAAAAAATTAGTTAGTTTAATTTCCATGCTTGTAGTAGAAATTAAAATGAAAACCCAAAAAAGATTTCTAGTTCTTCTTTTTACTTGTTGGGAGCTTTCCCATGTAAATAGTTTTATTTTCTTTTCTTTTCTTTGGGGGTCGAGAAGACCATTTCAAAAATGTTTAGTGGCTCTCATATGCATGATTGTTTATTTAACTTAGAGCCCATATTACTTGTCTTCTCTCTTGAGTTGAATGCTTGCAGATTCCAGCTTAGTCCAATGCACGTGCACTATTATTATTATACACATCGTTCGGTCGTGCAAGAGAAAGGCAATAATGACGATATATGATGGACTTATTGGGATGAGAAAAGCTGGTATGAAGTCGACCTCTCTTGTTTTTGTAAATATGATGAGTTCATCATTTTTGATTCAGCTTATTATGAAGTAAACATATTTGCAATGACATTTAGAGATTATAGTTGCTTGTGCCATGCTTGATTAGCTATGAGTTATAATGGTTTACCTTGCATGCCAACATGCTATTAGAATGATTATGATGTGATATGATGGGATGGTATCCTCCTTTAAATGAATTGAGTGACTCGACTTGCCACATGTTCACGCATGTAGTTGAATCAAATCAACATAGCCTTCATGATATTTATGTTCATGGTGGATTATATCCTACTCATGTTTGTATTCGGTGTGAATTAATTTTAATGCATGTTTATGACTGTTGTCGCTCTCTCAGTTGGTCGCTTCCCAGTCTTTTGCTAGCCTTCACCTGTACTAAGCGGGAATACTGCTTGTGCATCCAAACTCCTTAAACCCCAAAGTTATTCCATACGAGTCCATCATACCTTCCTATATGCGGTATTTACCTGCCGTTTCAAGTAAATTTGTATGTGCCAAACTCCAAACCTTCAAATGAAATTCTGTTTTGTATGATCGAGCAGCTCATGTTACAACGAGGGCTGCCTATATCTTCCATGCTAGGTGGATTATTCTCAAGAGGAGTGGACTCCGCTCCTCATTCACGAGAAAGGGCCGGTAACTGGGATGCCTAGTCCCATGATCCAAAAAGATCAAAGCAAATCAAAATAATTAAACAAAACTCCCCCAGGGCTGTTGTTAGTTGGAGGCACTCGTTGTTTCGAGCAAGCCATGGATTGATGCTTGTTGGTCGTTGGGGGAGTATAAACCTTTACCATTCTGTTTGGGAACTGCCTATAATGCATGTAGTATGGAAGATACAACCATCTCATAGTTGTTGCGTTGATAGTGAAAGTATGTCGCTCAAAATGTTATTCAATCTCTATTTTAAAATCGAGCTCTGGCACCTCTACAAATCCATGCTTCCCTCTGCGAAGGGCCTATCTATTTACTTTTATGTTGAGTCATCACCCTTCTTATTAAAAAGCACCAGCTGGAGAGCGCACTGTCATTTGCATTCATTATTGTTGGTTTATATTGGGTATGACTTGACTAGATCTCTTTTACCATGAATTACAATGTTTAGTCAGTCCTTGATCTTTAAAGGTGCTCTGCATTTATGTTCTGCGGTCTCAGAAAGGGCTAGCGAGATACCATTTTGTTATATCATGTTATGATTATTTTGAGAAAGTGTTGTCATCCAAGTTTTATTATTATGGCTCGCTAGCTGATTATGCTATTGATGTGAGTAATTGTGAGACCTAAGTGTTATTTTGAGTATGGTTAGTTCATAATATTTGCTGAAACCTGAATGCTGGCTTTGCATGTTTACAACAACAAGAGCAAACAGAGTTTGTAAAAGTTTTTCTTTATCACTTTCAGTTTATCAACTGAATTGCTTGAGGACAAGCAAAGGTTTAAGCTTGGGGGAGTTGATATGTCTCCAACGTATCTACTTTTACAAACACTTTTGCCCTTATTTTGGACTCTAACTTGCATGATTTGAATGAAACTAACCCGGACTGACGCTGTTTTCAGCAGAACTGCCATGATGTTGTTTTATGTGTAGAAAAGAAAAGTTCTCGGAATGTCCTGAAAATCCACGGAGGCACTTTTTGGAAAATATAAAAAATATTGGCGAAAGAATCAAGACCAGGGGGGCCCACACCCTGTCCACGAGACAGTGCGCCCCTCGGGCGCGCCTCTATCTCGTGGGCCCCTGGACCTCCACCGACCTCAACTCCAACTCCATATATTCACGTTCGGGGAGAAAAAAATCAGAGAGAAACTTTCATCGCGTTTTACGATACGGAGCCGCCGCCAAGCCCTAATCTCTCTCAGGAGGGCTGATCTGGAGTCCGTTCGGGGCTCCGGAGAGGGGGATTCATCGCCGTCGTCATCATCAACCATCCTCCGTCACCAATTTCATGATGCTCACCGCCGTGCGTGAGTAATTCCATCGTAGGCTTTCTAGACGGTGATGGGTTGGATGAGGTTTACCATGTAATCAAGTTAGTTTTGTTAGGGTTTGATCCCTAGTATCCACTATGTTCTGAGATTGATGTTGCTATGACTTTGCTATGCTTAAAGCTTGTCACTAGGGCCCGAGTGCCATGATTTCAGATCTGATCCTATTATGTTTTCATAAATGTATGTGTGTTCTTGATCCTATCTTGCAAGTCTATAGTCGCCTATTATGTGTTATGATCCGACAACCCCGAAGTGACAATAATCGGGATACTTCTCGATGATGACCGTAGTTTGAGGAGTTCATGTATTCACTATGTGCTAATACTTTGTGTTGGTTCTCTATTAAAATGAGGCCTTAATATCCCTTAGTTTCCGCTAGGACCCCGCTACCACGGGAGGGTAGGACAAAAGATGTCATGCAAGTTCTTTTCCATAAGCACATATGACTATTTACGGAATACATGCCTACATTACATTGATGAACTGGAGCTAGTTATGTGTCACCCTATGTTATAGCTATTACATGAGGAATCGCATCTGGCATAATTATCCATCACTGATCCATTGCCTACGAGCTTTTCACATAATGTTCTTCGCTCATTTACTTTTCCGTTGCTACTATTACAACTACTACAAAAAACCCAAAAACTATTATCTTTACTTTTGCCACCGTTACCTTTATTATCATACTACTTTGCTACTAAATACTTTGCTGCAGATACTAAGTTATCCAGGTGTGGTTGAATTGACAACTCAACTGCTAATACTCAAGAATATTCTTTGGATCCCCTTGTGTCGAATCAATAAATTTGGGTTGAATACTTTACCCTCGAAAGCTGTTGCGATCCCCTACACTTGTGGGTTATCAGTGATTCTCGCATCGGAACCCTTCTTCGGATCCCCTACAGTAATAGTGTTAACAAAACCATCCACATCTTTACAATGTGGTTCATCTAAACTGCCCTCACAGGGTATTCTACATACCACGCAAAAATTACGTAAAGACATTTCCTTGAATTCATCATATAAATGAAATGATACTAATGAAGGTGTATTCTTGGGATGACAATAAAAGTTTTGCACGAAAGTATTGGTGAGTAAGAGATACTGATCGAACCGGTCATGGAGGAAGTCGGTGAGGCCCGCAATTTCAACCAAAGAATAAAAGTCTTCATAAATCCCGGCTTCTCTCAAGAAATTATCACAAGGCCATTCACACGGTCGTACTTTCGCTACACGAGGAAGATTATATTTGGCCTTTTCCTTCTCTTTAGCTTGTTTATCCTTGGAGCCTTGGCTAGAAGAGCCCCTCAAAAATCTCCTTATAATTTTCTGAAATTTTCTAAAAAATTTAGTAACTTCAAAATAAAAGTGAATAAAACTAAACAAGATTGGTAGCAACTACTCCTACAAGTGCCTAGAGCCTATATCGTACATTAGAATTACTTGGGACCTCATAAATTTGACATGCAAGCTCAAGAACAGTCACCTATGCAGCAAAAAATTGCAATGAATAAAGCACTAGAACAAAAAATAATTGGACCAATGGAGGAGTCACATACCAAGCAACAATCTCCCAAAGCAGTTTTGTGAATGGAGCTTTGAGCAAGGAGATTGAAAATCGCAGCAAAATGAGCTAGACCTTGTGCTTGAGCTGGATGAGGCTTTTTTGGGAGGAAGACGAAGTGTGTGGGTGCAGGAATAAGTGGAGGTGGCCACCGTGGCCCACGAGACAGGGGGCGTGCCCAGGGAGTGTGGGTGCGCCCTCCACCCTCGTGGCCAGGTGCTTGCCCCCTGCAGTGTTCTCAGTGCCTAAAATCCTCAAATAATCCAAAAAAATCATACTAAATTTGCAGGGCATTTGGAGCACTTTTATTTTCAGGATATTTTTTATTGCACCGATAATTCAGCAAACAGACAGATAATACTATTTTTGCTTTATTTATTCTAAATAACAGAAAGTAAAAAGAGGGTACAGAAGGTTGTGCCTTCTAGTTTCATCCATCTCATGATCATCAAAATGAATCCACTAACAAGGTTGATCAAGTCTTGTTAACAAACCCATTCCGAATAACATGGAATCGGAGAAATTTCAAATAACACTAGGTTACCTCAATGGGGATATGAACATCCCCAACAATAAGAATATCAGACTTTTTCTTGATAGTAAGAAGAGGAAATTCAAAACCTCCAATAATGATAGTTGGAATTTTTCCAATAGTATTGATGCTATGAACTTGAGGTTGTTTCCTCGGAAAGTGTACCGTATGCTCATTACCATTAACTTGAAAAGTGACATTGCCTTTGTTGCAATCAATAACAGCCCCTGCAGTATTCCAAAAGGGTCTACCAAGGATAATCGACATTTTATCGTCCTCGGGAATGTCAAGAATAACAAAGTCCGTTAAGATAGTGACATTTGCAACTACAACAGGCACATCCTCACAAATACCGACAGGTATGGGAGTTGATTTATCACCCATTTGCAAAGATATTTCAGTAGGTGTCAACTTATTCAATTCAAGTCTACGATATAAAGACAGAGGCATAACACTAACACCGGCTCCAAGATCACATAAAGCAGTTTTAACATAATTTCTTTTAATGGAGCATGGTATAGTTGGTACCCCTAGATCTCCAAGTTTCTTTGGTATTCCACCCATAAAAGTGTAATTAGCAAGCATGGTGAAAATTTCAGCTTCCGGTATCTTTCTTTTATTTGTAATGATATCCTTCATGTATTTAGCACAAGGGTTTACTTTAAGCATATCAGTTAAGTGCATACGTAAGAAGATAGGTCTAATCATTTCAGCAAAGTGCTCAAAATCCTCATCATCCTTTGTGTTGGATGGTTTAGGAGGAAAGGGCATGGGTTTATGAACCCATGGTTCTCTTTCTTTAACATGCTTCCTAGCAACAAAATCTCTTTGATCATAATGTTGATTCTTTGATTTTGGGTTATCAAGATCAACAGCAGGTTCAATCTCTACATCTTTAGTATTGCTAGGTTGAGCATCAACATGAACATTATCATTAACATTATCACTAGGTTCATGTTCATCACCTGATTGTGCTTCAGCTTCAGAGATAGAAATATCATTGGGATTCTCAGGTGTGTCTATAACGGGTTCACTAGAAGCATGCAAAGTCCTATCCTTTTTCTTTTTCTTCCTTTTAGAAGAACTAGGTGCCTCTAAATTATTTCTCTGAGAATCCTGCTCGATTCTCTTAGGGTGGCCTTCAGGATACAAAGGTTCCTGAGTCATTCTACCAGTTCTAGTAGCCACTCTAAAAGCAAAATCATGTTTATTATTTAATTCACAGAGCAAATCACTTTGAGCTTTAAGTACTTGCTCAGCTTGAGTGGTAACCATAGAAGCATATTTGCTAATGAGTTTAAGTTCACCTTTAACTCTAGGCATATAATCACTCAAGCGTCCTATCTCGAAAGCATTATTCTTTAATTCTCTACCAACATAAGCGTTAAAACTTTCTTGTCTAGCCATAAAGTCATCAAATTCATCTAAGCATTGGCTGTGAAGTTTAGTAGACGGGATTTCAACTTTATCATATCTATAGAGAGAATTTACTGATGTCTACTACACAACCTTCTTCTTGTAGACGTTGTTGGGCCTGCAAGTGCACAGGTTTGTAGGACAGTAGCAAATTTCCCTCAAGTGGATGACCTAAGGTTTATCAATCCGTGGGAGGTGTAGGATGAAGATGGTCTCTCTCAAGCAACCCTGCAACCAAATAACAAAGAGTCTCTTGTGTCCCCAACACACCCAATACAATGGTAAATTGTATAGGTGCACTAGTTCGGCGAAGAGATGGTGATACAAGTGCAATATGGATAGTAGATATAGGTTTTTGTAAACTGAAATAATAAAAACAGCAAGGTAACTAATGATAAAAGTGAGCGTAAACGGTATTGCAATGCTAGGAAACAAGGCATAGGGTTCATACTTTCACTAGTGCAAGTTCTCTCAACAATAATAACATATTTGGATCATATAACTATCCCTCAACATGCAACAAAGAGTCACTCCAAAGCCACTAATAGCGGAGAACAAACGAAGAGATTATGGTAGGGTACGAAACCACCTTAAAGTTATTCTTTCGGATCGATCTATTCAAGAGTTCGTACTAGAATAACACCTTAAGACACAAGTCAGCCAAAACCTAATGTCACCTAGATACTCCATTGTCACCTCAAGTATCCGTGGGCATGATTATACGATATGCATCACACAATATCATATTCATCTATTCAACCAACACAAAGTACTTCACAGAGTGGCCCAAAGTTTCTACCGGAGAGTCAAGACGAAAACGTGTGCCAATCCCTATGCATAGGTTCATGGGCGGAACCCGCAAGTTGATAACTAAAACATACATCAAGTGGATCATGTGATACCCCATTGTCACCACAGATAAGCACGACAAGACATACATCAAGTGTTCTCAAATCATTAAAGACTCAATCCGATAAGATAACTTCAAAGGGAAAACTCAATTCATCACACGAGAGTAGAGGGGGAGAAACATCATAAGATGCAACTATAATAGCAAAGCTCGCGATACATCAAGATCGTGCCATAGAGAGAACACGAGAGAGAGAGAGAGAGAGAGAGAGAGAGAGAGAGAGAGAGAGAGAGAGAGAGAGAGAGAGAGAGAGAGAGAGATCAAACACATAGCTACTGGTACATAACCTCAGCCTCGAGGGTGAACTACTCCCTCCTTGTCATGGAGAGCGCCAGGATGATGAAGATGGCCACCGGTGATGGATTCCCCCTCCGGCAGCGTGCCGGAACGGGCTCCCGAGAGTTTTTTGGTGGCTACAGAGGCTTGCGGCGGCGGAACTCCCGATCTATTGTCGTCTTCGATGGTTTTAGGGTATATGGGAATATATAGGCGAAAGAAGTCGGTCGGGGGAGCCACGAGGGGCCCATGAGACCGGGGCGCACGCCCAGAGGGGGTGGGCATGCCCTCCTATCTCCTGGCCTCCTCGAAGCTTCCCTTTCTTGTACTCCAAGTTTCTCGGATCATGTTCGTTCCAAAAATCACGCCCCCGAAGGCTTCATTCCGTTTGGACTCCGTTTGATATTCCTTTTCTTCGAAATACTGAAACAGACAATAAAACAGCAATATGGGTTGGGCCTCCGGTTAATAGGTTAGTCCCAAAAATAATATAAAAGTGTATAATAAAGCCCGTAATCATTCAAAACAGATAATAAAACAGCATGAATGCTTCATAAATTATAGATACGTTGGAGACGTATCATTTACCTTTACTACCTGTGTCAGGTTATCAAGATAATGTGTTTCTTCAACAGGCGGTAGATTAAGACCATGTATTTCTTCAATAGGAGGTAAATTCTTAACATCTTTAGCTTTTATACATTTTTCTTTCATTGATTTCTTTGCCTCTTGCATATCTTCAGGACTGAGAAATAGAACACCCCTCTTCCTTGGAGTTGGTTTAGGAATAGGCTCCGGATTTGGCTTAATTGGTTCAGGAATTGCCTCAGGAATTGGCTCAGGAAGACTCCAATTATTCTCATTAGTCAACATATTATTCAATAGTAATTCAGCTTGGCCGGCTGTTCTTTTCCTGAAAATACAACCAGCACAACTATCCAAGTAGTCCTTGGAAACATCGGTTAGTCCATTATAAAAGATATCAAGTATTTCATTTTTCTTAAGAGGATGATCAGGCAAAGCATTAAGTAATCTGAGAAGCCTCCCCCAAGCTTGTGGGAGACTCTCTTCTTTGATTTGCACAAAATTATATATTTTCTGCAAGGCAACTTGTTTCTTATGAGCAGGGAAATATTTAGCAGAGAAGTAATAAATCATATCCTGGGGACTACACACACAACCAGGATCAAGAGAATTAAACCAAGTTTTAGCATCCCCCTTTAATGAGAACGGGAATATATTAAGGATATAATAATAGCGAGACTTCTCATCATTAGAAAACAGGGTGGTTATATCATTTAACTTGGTAAGATGTGCCACAACAGTTTCAGATTCATAGCCATAAAAAGGATCAGATTCAACCAAAGTAATTATCTCAGGATCAACAGAGAAATGATAATCCTTATCAGTAATACAGATAGGTGAAGTAGCAAAAGTGGGGTTAGGTTTCATTCTAGCATTAAGGGATTGCTGCTTCCACTTAACTAGTAACTTCTTAAGATCATATCTATAATTGCAAGCAAAAATAGCTCTAGCAGCTTCTTCATCCATAACATTGTTGGGGAACGTAGTAATTTCAAAAAATTTCCTACGCGCACGCAAGGTCATGGTGATGGTATAGCAACGAGAGGGGAGAGTGTTCGTCCACGTACCCTCGTAGAGCGTAAGCGGAAGCGTTAGAACAACGCAGTTGATGTAGTCGTACGTCTTCACGGCCCGACCGATCAAGCACCGAAACTACGGCACCTCCGAGTTCTAGCACACGTTCAGCTCGATGATGTCCCTCGAACTCCGATCCAGCCAAGTGTCGAGGGAGAGTTCCGTCAGCACGACGGCGTGGTGACGATCTTGATGTACTACCGACGCAGGGCTTCGCCTAAGCACCGCTACGATATTATCGAGGTGGATTATGGTGGAGGGGGGCACCGCACATGGCTAAGAGATCCAAGGGATCAATTGTTGTTGTGCCTAGAGGTGCCCCCCTGCCCCCGTATTAAAGGAGCAAGGGGGGTGGGGGCGGCCGGCCTAGTAGGGGCGCGCCAAGTGGAGTCCTACTCCCACCGGGAGTAGGACTCCCTCCTTCCTTGTTGGAGTAGGAGAAGGGGGAAAGAGGGAGAGAGGAGGAAGGAAAGGGGCCGCACCCTTGTCCACCCGGACCAGAGGGGGGCTGCATGCCTCCTTCCTTTCGGCCTCTCTCCTCTATTCCCGTATGGCCCAATAAGGCCCATATACTCCCAGGCGAATTCCCGTAACTCTCCGATTCTCCGAAAAATACCCGAATCACTCGGAACCTTTCCGAACTCCGAATATAGTCGTCCAATATATCGATCTTTACGTCTCGACCATTTCGAGACTCCTCGTCATGTCCCTGATCTCATCCGGGACTCCGAACTCCTTCGGTACATCAAAACTCATAAACTCATAATATAACTGTCATCGAAACCTTAAGCGTGCGGACCCTACGTGTTCGAGAACAATATAGACATGACCTAGAACTATTCTCGGTCAATAACCAATAGCGGAACCTGGATGCTCATATTGGCTCCCACATATTCTACGAAGATCTTTATCGGTCAAACCGCATAACAACATACGTTGTTCCCTTTGTCATCGGTATGTTACTTGCCCGAGATTCGATCGTCGGTATCCCAATACCTAGTTCAATCTCGTTACCGGCAAGTCTCTTTACTCGTTATGTAATGCATCATCCCGCAACTAACTCATTAGTCATATTGCTTGCAAGGCTTATAGTGATGTCCATTACCGAGAGGGCCCAGAGATACCTCTCCAACAATCGGAGTGACAAAACCTAATCTCGAAATACGCCAACCCAACATGTACCTTTGGAGACACCTGTAGTACTCCTTTATAATCACCCGATTCGTTGTGACGTTTGGTAGCACCAAAGTGTTCCTCCGTAAACGGAGTTGCATAATCTCATAGTTACAGGAACATGTATAAGTCATGAAGAAAGCAATAGCAACATACTAAACGATCAAGTGCTAGGCTAACGGAATGGGTCATGTCAATCACATCATTCTCCTAATGATGTGATCCCGTTAATCAAATGACAACTCTTTTGTCCATGGCTAGGAAACATAACCATCTTTGATAAACGAGCTAGTCAAGTAGAGGCATACTAGTGACGTTATGTTTGTCTATGTATTCACAAATGTATTATGTTTCCGGTTAATACAATTCTAGCATGAATAATAAACATTTATCATGATATAAGGAAATAAATAATAACTTTATTATTGCCTCTAGGGCATATTTCCTTCGGTCTCCCACTTGCACTAGAGTCAATAATCTAGTTCACATTGCCATGTGATGTAACACCAATATTCACATCTGTATGTGATTAATACCCATAGTTCACATCATCATGTGATAAACACCCAAAGGGTTTACTAGAGTCAATAATCTAGTTCACATTGCTATGTGATTAACACCCAAAGAGTACTAAGGTATGATCATGTTTTGCTTGTGAGAGAAGTTTAGTCAATGGGTCTGTCATATTCAGAGCCGTATGTATTTTGCAAATATTCTATGTCCACAATGCTCTGCACGGAGCTACTCTAGCTAATTTCTCCCACTTTCAATATGTATCCAGATTGAGACTTAGAGTCATCTGGATTGGTGTAAAAGCTTGCATCGTTGTAACTTTTTACGACGGGCTCTTTTATCACCTCCATAATTGAGAAACATCTCCTTAGTTTTCACAAAGGATATTCTTGACCGCTGTCCAGTGATCTACTCTTAGATCAAAATTGTATTCCTTTGTCAAACTCAGAGCAAGGTATACAATATGTCCGGTTCACAGATAGCATACTTTATAGAACCTATGGTGAGGCATAGGGAATGACTTTTCATTCTTTGTCTATTTTCTGCCATGGTCGGGTCTTGAGTCTTACTCAACTTCACACCTTTGCATCACAGGCAAGAACTCTTTCTTTGACTGTTCCATTTTGAACTATTTCAAAATCTTGTCAAGGTATGTACTCATTGAAAATCTTATCAAGCATCTTGATCTATCTAAATATATCTTGATGCTCAATATGTAAGTAGATTTACTGAGGTCTTTCTTTTAAAGAACTCCTTTCAAATACTCCTTTATGCTTTGCAGAATAATTCTACATTATTTCCAATCAACAATATGTCATTCACATATACTTATCAGAAATGCTGTAGTGCTCCCACTCACTTTCTTGTAAATACAGGCCTTTCCAAAAGTCTGTATAAAACCATATGCTTTGATCAATTCATCAAAGCGTATATTCCAGCTCTGAGATGCTTGCACTAGTCCATTGATGGATTGCTGGAGCTTGCATACTTTGTTAGCATCTTTAGGATTGACAGAACCTTCTGGTTGCATCATATACAACTCTTGTTTAATAAATCCATTAAGGAATGCAGTTTTGACATCCATTTGCCAGATTTTATAAAATGTGGCAATTGCTAACATGATTTGGACAGACTTAAGCATCGATACGAGTGAGAAAATCTCATTGTATTCAACACCTTGAACTTGTCGAAAAACCTTTTTGCGACAAGTCGAGCTTTGTAGATTGTAACACTACTATCAACGTCCGTCTTCCTCTTGAAGATCCATTTATTTTCTATGGCTTGCCGATCATCGGGCAAGTCCACCAAAGTCCACACTTTGTTCTCATACATGGATCCTATCTCAGATTTCATGGCCTCCAGCCATTTCGCGGAATCTGGGCTCATCATCGCTTCCTCATAGTTCGTAGGTTTATCATGGTCTAGTAACATGACTTTCAGAACAGGATTACCGTACCACTCTGGTGCGGACCGTACTCTGGTAGACCTACGAGGTTCTGTAGTCTTGATCTGAAGTTTCATGATCATCATCATTAGCTTCCGCACTAATTGGTGTAGGAATCACTGGAACTGATTTCAGTGATGAAATATTTTCCAATTAGGGAGAAGGTACAGTTACCTCATCAAGTTCTAATTTCCTCCCACTCACTTCTTTCGAGAGAAACTTCTTCTCTAGAAAGGATCCATCTTAGCAACGAATAACTTGCCTTCGGATCTGTGATAGAAGGTGTACCCAATAGTTTTTCTTTGGGTATTCTATGAAGACACACTTCTCCTATTTGGGTTCGAGCTTATCAGGTTGAAACTTTTTCACATAAGCATCGCAGCCCCAAAATTTAAGAAACGACAGCTTAGGTTTACTGCTAAACCACAGTTCATATGGTGTCATCTCAACGGATTTAGATGGTGCCCTTTTAACGTGAATGCAGCTGTCTCTAATGCATAACCCCAAAACAATAGTGGTAAAGAAGTAAGAGACATCATAGATCGCACTATATCCAATAAAGTGCGGTTACGATGTTCGGACACACCATAACGTTGTGGTGTTCCAGGTGGCGTGAGCTGTGAAACTATTTCACATTGTTTTAATTGAAGACCAAACTCGTAACTCAAATATTGGTCTCCGCGATCAGATCGCAGAAACTTTATTTTCTTGTTACGATGATTTTTCCACTTCACTCTGAAATTCTTTGAACCTTTCAACTATTTCAGACTTATGTTTCATCAAGTAGATATACCCATATCTGCTCAAATCATCTTGTGAAGGTCAGAAAATAGCGATACTTGCCACGAGCATCAACACTCATTGGATCGCATACATCGGTATGTATTATTTCCAATAAGTCAAGCTTCGTTCCATTGTTCCGAGAACGGAGTTTTAGTCATCTTGCCCAAAAGGCACGGTTCACAAGCATCAAATGATTCATAACCAAGTGATTCAAAAATCCATCTTTATGGAGTTTCTTCATGCGCTTTACACCGATATGGCCCAAACGGCAGTGCCACAAATAAGTTGCACTATCATTATTAACTTTTCATCTTTTGGCATCAATATTATGAATATGTGTATCACTACGATCGAGAGCCAACAAACTATATTCATTGGGTGTATGGCCATTGAAGGTTTTATTCATTTAAATAGAACAACAATTATTCTCTGATTTTAAATGAATAACCGTATTGCAATAAACATGATCAAATCATATTCATGCTCAACGCAAACGCCAAATAACATTTATTTAGGTTTAACACTAATCCCGAAAGTATAGGGAGTGTGTGATGATGATCATATCAATCTTGGAACTACTTCCAACACTCATCGTCACTTCCCCTTCAACTAGTCTTTGTTTATCTGTAACTCCTGTTTCGAGTTACTAATCTTAGCAACCGAACAAGTATAAAATACTCAGGGGCTACTATAAACACTAGGAAAGCACACATCAATAACCTGTATATCAAATATACCCTTATTCACTTTGCCATCCTTCTTATCCACCAAATATTCAGGGCATTTCCGCTTCCAGTGACCATTTCCTTTGTAGTGTAAGCACTCAGTTCAGGCTTCGGTCCATCTTTGGTATTCTTCACGAGAGTGACAACTTGTTTGCCATTCTACTTGAAGTTTCCCTTTCTTTCCCTTTGCCCTTTTCTTGAAACTAGTGGTCTTGTCAATCATCAACACTTGATGCTCTTTCTTGATTTCTACCTTCGTTGATTCAAAATCACGAAGAGCTCGGGAATCGTTTTCGTCATCCCTTGCATACTGTAGTTCATCACGAAGTTCTAGTAACTTAGTGATGGTGATTAGAGAATTCTGTCAATCACTATCTTATCTGGAAGATTAACTCCCACTTGATTCAAGCGATTGAAGTACCCAGACAATCTGAGCACATGCTCAATAGTTGAGCGATTCTCCTCCATCTTTTAGCTATAGAACTTGTTGGAGACTTGATATCTCTCAACTCGGGTATTTGCTTGAAATATTAACTTCAATTCCTGGAACATCTCATATGGTCCATGATGTTCAAAACATCTTTGAAGTCCCCATTCTAAGCCATAAAGTATGGTGCACAAAACTATCAAGTAGTCATCATATTGAGCTAGCCAAACGCTCATAACGTGCGATCCGCTCCTCGCAATAGGTGTGTCACCTAGCGGTGCATTAAGGACATAATTCTTCTGTGCAGCAATGAGGATAAACCTCAGATCACGGATCCAATCTGCATCATTGCTACTAACATCTTTCAACAAAGTTTTCTCTAGGAACATATCAAAATAAACATATGAAAGCAACAACGCGAGCTATTGATCTACAACATAATTTGCAAAATACTACCAGGACTAAGTTCATGATAAATTTAAGTTCAATTAATCATATTACTTAAGAACTCCCACTTAGACAGACATCTCTCTAGTCATCTAAGTGATCACGTGATCCAAATCAACTAAACCATGTCCGATCATCACGTGAGATGGAGTAGTTTCAATGGTGAACATCACTATGTTGATCATATCTGCTATATGATTCACGCTCGACCTTTCGGTCTTCGTGTTCCGAGGCCATATCTGTATATGCTAGGCTCGTCAAGTTTAACCTGAGTATTCTGCGTGTGCAACTGTTTTGCACCCGTTGTATTTGAACGTAGAGCCTATCACACCCGATCATCACGTGGTGTCTCAGACGAAGAACTTTCACAACGGTGCATACTGTGGAGAACACTTCTTGATAATTAGTGAGAGATCATCTTAAAATGCTACCGTCAAACAAAACAGAATAAGATGTATAACAGATAAACATCATATGCAATCAAAATATGTGACATGATATGGCCATGATCATCTTGCACCTTTGATCTCCATCTCCAAATCATGTCATGATCTCTATCATCACCGCACGACACCATGATCTTCATCATCTTGATCTATATCAATGTGTCGTCACATGGTCGTCTCGCCAACTATTGCTCTTGCAACTATTGCTATCGCACAATGATAAAGTAAAGCAATTATTTGGCACTTGCATCTTATGCAACAAAGAGACAACCATAGGGCTTCGCCATTGTCGATAACTTCAACAAAACATGATCATCTCATACAACAACTTATATCTCATCACGTCTTGACCATATCATATCACAACATGCCCTGCAAAAACAAGTTAGACGTCCTCTACTTTGTTGTTGCAAGTTTTACGTGGCTGCTACGGGCTTAGCAAGAATCGTTCTTACCTACGCATCAAAAACCACAACGATAGTTTGTCAAGTTAGTGTTGTTTTAACCTTCGCAAGGACCGGGCGTAGCCACACTCGGTTCAACTAAAGTTGGAGAAACTGACACCCGCCAGCCACCTGTGTGCAAAGCACGTCGGTAGAACCAGTCTCGCGTAAGCGTACGCGTAATGTCGGTCCGGGCCGTTTCATCCAACAATACCGCCGAACCATAGTATGACATGCTGGTAGGAAGTATGACTTATATCGTCCACAACTCACTTGTGTTCTACTCGTGCATATAACATCAAACCATAAAACCTGGCTCTGATACCACTGTTGGGGAACGTAGTAATTTCAAAAAAATTCCTACGCGCACGCAAGATCATGGTGATGGTATAGCAACGAGAGGGGAGAGTGTTCGTCCACGTACCCTCGTAGACCGTAAGCGGAAGCGTTAGAACAACGCAGTTGATGTAGTCGTACGTCTTCACGGCCCGACCGATCAAGCACCGAAACTACGGCACCTTCGAGTTCTAGCACACGTTCAGCTCGATGACGTCCCTCGAACTCCGATCCAGCCGAGTGTCAAGGGAGAGTTCCGTCAGCACGACGGCGTGGTGACGATCTTGATGTACTACCGACGCAGGGCTTCGCCTAAGCACCGCTACGATATTATCGAGGTGGATTATGGTGGAGGGGGGCACCGCACATGGCTAAGAGATCCAAGGGATCAATTGTTGTTGTGCCTAGAGGTGCCCCCTGCCCCCGTATTAAAGGAGCAAGGGGGGAGGGGGTGGCCGGCCTAGTAGGGGCGCGCCAAGTGGAGTCCTACTCCCACCGGGAGTAGGACTCCCTCCTTCCTTGTTGGAGTAGGAGAAGGGGGAAAGAGGGAGAGAGGAGGAAGGAAAAGGGGGCCGCACCCCTTGTCCAATTCAGACCAGAGGGGGGCTGCACGCCTCCTTCCTTTCGGCATCTCTCCTCTATTCCCGTATGGCCTAATAAGGCCCATATACTCCCCGGCGAATTCCCGTAACTCTCCGATTCTCCGAAAAATACCCGAATCACTCGAAACCTTTCCGAACTCCGAATATAGTCGTCCAATATATCGATCTTTACGTCTCAACCATTTCGAGACTCCTCGTCATGTCCCTGATCTCATCCGGGACTCCGAACTCCTTCGGTACATCAAAACTCATAAACTCATAATATAACTGTCATCGAAACCTTAAGCGTGCGGACCCTACGGGTTCGAGAACAATGTAGACATGACCTAGAACTATTCTCGGTCAATAACCAATAGCGGAACCTGGATGCTCATATTGGCTCCTACATATTCTACGAAGATCTTTATCGGTCAAACCGCATAACAACATACGTTGTTCCCTTTGTCATCGGTATGTTACTTGCCCGAGATTCGATCGTGGGTATCCCAATACCTAGTTCAATCTCGTTACCGGCAAGTCTCTTTACTCGTTATGTAATGCATCATCCCGCAACTAACTCATTAGTCACATTGCTTGCAAGGCTTATAGTGATGTGCATTACCGAGAGGGCCCAGAGATACCTCTCCGACAATCGGAGTGACAAAACCTAATCTCGAATACGCCAACCCAACATGTACCTTTGGAGACACCTGTAGTACTCCTTTATAATCACCCGATTCGTTGTGACGTTTGGTAGCACCAAAGTGTTCCTCCGTAAACGGAGTTGCATAATCTCATAGTTACACAGGGAACATGTATAAGTCATGAAGAAAGCAATAGCAACATACTAAACGATCAAGTGCTAGGCTAACGGAATGGGTCATGTCAATCACATCATTCTCCTAATTATGTGATCCCGTTAATCAAATGACAACTCTTTTGTCCATGGCTAGGAAACATAACCATCTTTGATAAACGAGCTAGTCAAGTAGAGGCATACTAGTGACGTTATGTTTGTCTATGTATTCACAAATGTATTATGTTTCCGGTTAATACAATTCTAGCATGAATAATAAACATTTATCATGATATAAGGAAATAAATAATAACTTTATTATTGCCTCTAGGGCATATTTCCTTCAAACATAACCCTCTGGAACAATAGGCAATTCATAATTAGGGGGAGAACCTTCATTATCACTATCATCAATAATTTCATTCTCAACAATTTTGTTCTCTCTAACCTAGCAAGTTGTTCATCAAGAAATTCACCTAATGGCATAGTAGTATCAAGCACAGAAGTAGTTTCATCATAAGTATCTTACATAGCAGAAGTGGCATCATCAATAACATGCGACATATCAGAATTCATAGCAGTAGCAGGTTTAGGTGTCGCAAGCTTACTCAAAACAGAAGGGGAATCTAGTGCAGAGCTAGATGGCAGTTCCTTACCTCCCCTCGTAGTTGAGGGAAAAATCTTAGTTCTTTCGTCTTTCAAGTTCCTCATAGTGACTAGTAGATATAAATCCCAAGTGACTCATAGAATAGAGCTATGCTCCCCGGCAACGGCGCCAGAAATTAGTCTTGATAACCTACAAGTGTACGGGATCGCAATAGCTTTCGAGGGTAGAGTATTCAACCCAAATTTATTGATTCGACACAAGGGGAGCCAAAGAATATTCTCAAGTATTAGCAGTTGAGTTGTCAATTCAACCACACCTGGATAACTTAGTATCTGCAGCAAAGTATTTAGTAGCAAAGTAGTATGATAATAATGATAACAGTGGCAAAAGTAACGATAGCAGTTTTGTAGTAATTGTAACAGTAGCAACGGAAAAGTAAATAAGCAAAGCACAATATGTGAAAATCTCGTAGGCATTGGATCGGTGATGGATAATTATGTCGGATGTGATTCCTCATGTAATAGCTATAACATAGGGTGACACAGAACTAGCTCCAGTTCATCAATGTAATGTAAGCATGTATTACGAATATAGTCATACGTGCTTATGGAAAAGAACTTGCATGACATATTTTGTCCTACCCTCCCGTGGCAGCGGGGTCCTAGTGGAAACTAAGGGATATTGAGGCCTCATTTTAATAGAGAACCGGACCAAAGCGTTAACACATAGTGAATACATGAACTCCTCAAACTACGGTCATCACCGAGAAGTATCCTGAATATTGTCACTTCGGGGTTGTCAGATCATAACACATAATAGGTGACTATAGACTTGCAAGATAGGATCAAGAACTCACATATATTCATGAAAACATAATAGGTTCAGATCTGAAATCATGGCACTCGGGCCCTAGTGACAAGCATTAAGCATAGCAAAGTCATAGCAACATCAATCTTAGAACATAGTGGGTACTAGGGATCAAACCCTAACAAAACTAACTTGATTACATGGTAAATCTCATCCAACCCATCACCGTCCAACAAGCCTACGATGGAATTACTCACGCACGGCGGTGACAATCAAGAAATTGGTGATGGAGGATGGTTGATGATGACGACGGCGACGAATCCCCCTCTCTGGAGCCCCGAACGGACTCCAGATCAGCCCTCCCGAGAGAGATTAGGGCTTGACGGCGGCTCCGTAACGTAAAACGCGATGAAACTTTCTCTCTGATTTTTTTCTCCGTGAAATGGAATATATAGAGTTGGAGTTGAGGACGGTGGAGCATCAGGGGGCCCACGAGACAGGGGGCGCGCCCCCACCCTCGTGGACAGGGTGTGGGCCCCCTGGCCTTGATTCTTTCGCCAGTATTTTTTTTTATATTTTCCAAAAGTTATCTCCGTGGATTTTTAGGTCATTCCGAGAACTTTTGTTTTCTGCACAATAAACAACACCATGGCAGTTTTGCTGAAAACAGCGTCAGTCCGGGTTAGTTTCATTCAAATCATGCCAGTTAGAGTCCAAAATAAGGGCAAAAGTGTTTGGAAAAGTAGATACGTTGGAGACGTATCAAACTCCTCTATTAGTTCGCCGTTGACTGTAAAATTAATACATTACGATTGTTTTGTGGTAATATTGGCCAGGAACCCGCCCTTTCCCCTAGTATGTCGTAATGTGAGTGGCTGGTCTTGGCTGCCAGATAGGCTACTAGAGTGAGGTGATGTGTTAGACTGGTTTGTCAGTCATACAGAGTGGTTATGTACCCCAAGCACGGTCTACCTAAACTTCCTTACCCCATCTCATGTTCCTTCCCTTTTCTTCCTCTTGATTATCCAACTGCTTCATGTTCTCATATGTCTTTTCATCGACACCTTAATGGTAACATTATGTTATCATGCATCGACCTGGAACCCCACCTTGAGAAGGCAATGCTATCGCACCAGTAAGGTAGTAACCTCAAGTAATGATGCAACTATGCGCAATTCTATGTGAACTGCAATAAGTAATAGGGCATCATGGAAACTATGAAAAATGCAATGGAAGCTTTGCAGTTCTTGCTAAACATTATAATCTAAAATGAATTTTTGAATCGACGATGACGACGATGATGATGTGTCGCATCTATTGCAAGCACCCCTTTCTCGTGGATTTAACGAAATAATTAGAATGCCAGTGCAAATATGTGTAGTTGGTAAGTAAATCTGCATCCAACCTTGAGATTCATTGGACCGAGTAAATTTATGTCCGACACATTTTACATTTTGGGAACATGGCAAGTTCTGCTGGGACAAATACATGGATTAATCAAAAGGGAGCATTTGTAGACTGATTGTGGCATTTTGCCCCACAAAATATCGCTGAGCAAAACATTATGATTTTCATTCGATAGGAAATATATATTTTCATCGCGTAAGTTTATCACATGGGAAATTTTGTACTGCACAAGTTTAACAAATATTGTGTGTCCTTCGAGGGTAAAAATGTCTCCAGCTTTCGGTGACTTTCCACAGCATACCCTCGGGATAATACAGCAGTATAAATATGCAGCAGTTGGGTCCCTGGAGAGGAGCGGTACACAAATTCCACGCGACACGAGGGGAGAAGCGAGAAAATCCGAGGGTTCGCTCGCTCGCTCGCTCGGCGGAGGGGCAGAAAAGTCAATTCGGGGTGAAGAAATGGGGTTCAAGATAAAATTCAAGAACCTTCTACAGCGCGGGGCATCCGCCGCGGGAAGCAGCGGATACGGCGGCGGCGGCGGCGGCGGCGGCGGCGGCGGCGGCGCCGACGACGGAGCTACACCGACGACGCCACCACGGGTTCCACTCGCACCACCGCCCGCGTCGCCCACCGCGCCGCCCCCGCTTCAGGCGCCACGACCCCCTCCGCGTCCCGCCGGCAAGGACACGGTGAGTTCCAGCGTCATGTTAGCATCTTGGGCGGCGATTGCTCGTCAAGATCTCATTCGCCTGGTGAAATTTGGTGCGTCTGGATGTTCTTTATGTTTTCCGCGTCTTTCTTGTGCCCAGTTCGCGGTGGACATGTGCTCTTGGCTGTCGCATGTCGGATCGGGCGTGGTGCCCAGTTCGCGGTGGACATGTGCTCTTGGCTTTCTTGGCTGTAGCATCGGCCGCGGTCGTAGGTTCCATTCTTTGATGGATTGGTTTGGTACTCGCGGGACCTTCTGCTAGTCAGTGTTGTGCTAGTTCTTGTGCCTCATGTAGTTCTTGCGCGGTTCTTTGAATTCTTGGATGGATTGTTACCCAAAATTGTGTCCTGCCAGCAGTTCTTCTTGGTATAATCGGTTGACTTGGTAACCTAAAGATATTCATGGCAAGAGAACCTAAGGATTTCCCTCTGTAGTCCGGACGGCATGTTCTGGTTTTGGCTGAACATTTTTCTTGTTTCCCTGTTGACCCCATTTGTGCTGGAAAGAACATTTTACAAGTGAAGTAATGCTCTGCCATTTTCTAGGATGAAGGACCGGACGATGAGAATTCGCAGGAGGTGGCAGATGATGAGGTGCAAATCTGTGTTCCCTTGCTGCTAGTTCTTAGTTCAATTCCATGACTTCACTACCGAAATTTGTGTTACACTTGAGTTGTTTGTCCAATTGTTCTGAATCTGAACCTAGAGAAGGATGTCTCGTCAGTCATAACAGCTTTCCATTTCCCTTTATACTTGTTGATGATTGTGTTCACTGGAGTCCGAATCAGTTACCACACTTGTTTTGTGTAATGCATATCATACTATAGGCCTTATTTGTCAAGTGTTCTCTACAATAATGGATCTGCAATTATTTAGGATGAAGTACCAGATGATAAGAAAATCTACACTTCGTTGTTCATGAGCGGTCACAGAAAAAACCTCCCGCATGATATTCTTCAACATGACTCAGTGCCGCTCAACTAAAATGAATATTTTTTCCCAGCGCAAAAACTGGAAGCAACTTCTGGATGGCAAGCGAACATACCTCCGACCACCAAGAGGGCACCATGTTGTCAGTGATGTTTTCAAGTGTCCGGATACTCGTAAAGCTGCATTAGGACGCCAGGTGTGTATAGTTGCTCCTCTGTTTTTTAAGCTCATCAGTCATAAATTGCATGTTCACCACAATGTAGTGGATTCTTCTATTGTGCTGATGTTCATACTATCTGACCTCCTGAACGTCCTAGCGATACACTTCAATAGATAACTGGATATTCGAGAATTAAATTTATAACATTTCTAGTGAGCTTCTTCAGTATCACAGTCTCTGTTCCTTGCCTAAGACAAATATTACTATCCTAAAATTTGTCACTTTTTTTGCTGGAATAAAATTTGTCACTATTTTTGCGGGAATAAAATTTGTCATTTTATCCTGCTATGCCATCTGGGGAACACTGGATTCTTTCTGAAACTCTTTGATATTCGTTTCTTCTTCTTCCGGAAAAATCATTTTGTTAGGTGTTAATCGTTATACTCTGCAATTACAATGGAAGCTGGAACTTACTCTTCACATTCGGTCATAATGTGTCTTGTCGACAATGAGAGTTTGGGTATAGAAGTTATTAACTTCTTATGAGTTCTTGCTCCAGGCATATTTCATCTATCTAGTCTTTTGCACGTTATGATCGATGACCCTTCAATGTTGAAACATAGGTTTTTCCCATGAAATCCTCAAATCATTCTTCCACCCAATTTAGTCGATGATTCGTTTCTGAAATTATAAAAGAATCTGTTAGGCTTACCAATTCTATGCCTCATGCTTCAGGATTACTTATTTGAAGCCATTTTGAATTTAAAATCGCACAAATCATTTACACCATTTTGTGATACTGGCTTTTGCTATGGTAGAAACGACTCTCGCGTTTGGTTCAGAAACATTCAAAGAATTTCTTCCAGGAAAAGATCAAGGTTTGTTTGCATGCAACTAATTTTATGGTAGAAACATTATTTAGTTTATTGTGCACATCTAAACTTCCTTTTATAGCTTCTCTGTCAGCATTATGCGCACTTCAGAAGAACTCGTGGAGATGGCAGCTGTTTCTACAGGGCATTCTTATTCTCCTACTTGGTAACCATCTCATTTACTTGTTTTTGATGATGTCGCTGTTTTATTTTGCACAGAAGTTTAATACTAGGAGGCTTTTAAACAGGAAAACCTTGGATTAATGCAAGATAGTCAAGCTGAAGTTACTCGTCTAATGGAACATGTGGCTATGTCCAGAGAGAATTTCTGTCGTCTGAAATGGGATAAAGCATATTTCTTAAATCCTGAAGAATACTTTTCAAGTGTTGTTTCTGTATGTATTCTCCCAGCTTACATTATCTTACTTCCTTTATGATCTGTAACCTGTTTTTTTTTTGTAATAGTACTTGCCTAAATAGCTTGCTGTCCCTTATGTGTCCTGAATTGTCCAATGCCCTCACTGAGGCTGTATTGGCAGTTATCTTACCCCATGCTGCATCACCATAAAATATCTTTGATAAAGAACAGCACCACCACAGTGTTTTCACCACATATTTATTATTTTACTGAACTACAGTGAGCCTTGCCTGAACCAATCTATTGGATAGCATATGTAATATGTAAGAAGAGTATAGAGGAAACAATACTTATGAGTTCGATGGTTTTTTGCACATGTATAATGGAGTTATTTCTGCTACTGGAATAGTGGCCATAGCTGTGATCACATAATTTAGTCAATACCATAGGGTTTCATGTTTGTAAAGAATTAGCCAGCTATTTGAAACATTGAGTATGTAGACAAAACAGACTTCAGAGATCAATATAGTACATGTGTGATATATCATCATTTTCCATTTAACTAAAGCCTCCACTTTCTGGAACTTTTTTTTTTTGCCTTGATAAATGTTAAATTGGTTCATTATGGGTACAGTATGGACACTGTCTCGCAACTTAAGTACCAATTCATGAAATAACATCCACTACAAATAGTACTGCCTACAAAAAATAGTGCAGGATTATGAGCAGTTACAACAGCATTTTGCTAAATTATAGATTTTCATTTCATGATATAGCTTAAATTATATGCCTAACAAACTGTCTTCATGTTCTTTCAGGAGTTCAGTCATTTGGTCAACTCAGTTGCGAATGGGTATGAGTTCTTAACTTAATGTTCTGTAGTGACATTCCTTGAAAGGACATGGCAATAAATTTCAAAATCCTGTTGCTACATTTGGTTTTAAAACAAGTGCTTTTATCTTTTGTAGTCTGAGTTCTAATGAGCTGTACAATAGAAGTATACAAGAGATCGTCCCGCTCAGGAGTGAGTATACATACTTGCTGAGATATGTTTGTCTACTTGTTCTCTGTATAACACATTTTTTTGTTAGTTATTTCTTTGCTAAGATTGCTGGCAGAGACTGAGATCCGATCACGAGAAGACGATTACAAATCACTTCTCCCAAAAGATATGGATGCCCTTACGGTTAGAGTTTCCTGCACTATATATTCTTGACTCAACTAATAGATTATTTGTCCTTTATGTTGTAATATTTTAATTCAATATCAATGTTGAGTATTTTCTGTGCATAAACGTGTAAACCTCAGTATTAAAATTATGCCGCTCTGGACAATTTTACTGTGAACTGAAATGAGATAATCATGATGAAATAAGTCAACCAATACAGATTACGCTCACTGTTGCATATTTTTGGTTTTGGTAACAGTATTGCTGCAAGGAGTTGCGTCCTCTCGATATTGAAGCCGAGGTGCTACCAATGAGGGCTCTAACGTATGCGCTTGGCATTCCGTTGCGGGTCGAAACTGTGGACGATGGTTTGAATCGTGGAATTCAAGTGAAGCGCCTTGATTTATTCCCTCGATCAGAATTGGGGAAGGGCCCTCTTCATTTGGTTGAAAGCTACTGGTCATCCATCACAACCCCTGAACCACAGGAGATTGGAAGTGGCAACTTGTTATCATCTGATGGCACACCTTTGCTGACATTGATGTGTAGGCCTAGGCACTGTGACATTCTTTATCGCAGTGAACAAAACTTAGTGTAGAAATATCACTTCCTGTAGCCTACATGGCAAGAAAAATCTAGTGATACTGTGGGCTTTCTTTTATTGGCATCTGCTCTCAAAGTACTTGCGATTAATCTTTGAGCAAAAGCCAAAAGCTGCTTCATTGGCTTGTACATGTTCAGGGATGTAGCTTTATATAGGCACACAAAAACGAGGGAATATACTTTCTTGCACTGGGAATACATGGTGTGTTTCTTGATGGTTGTCCACAACTGCTTCTGTACTTGGTGGTATGTTAGTCGTTTTTCATTTTTCTGAGTTATTCGTTTTATTCTAAATGATGCAGGTTGATATTAATTTATATCATCCGAACACAAGGAAAACTATGAACAATCCAGTGGCAGCAGCCAATCCGTCGATCCAACACTTAACAGCTCATTCTAAACATGAGATTTTGAGTTGACGATGAGTTGCATCTGTTGCAGATTGTCTGTTTCTCCTAGGCTCAAGGATACAGTTAATTAGAATGTAATTGCAGACTTGCACCACATTGAAACTGAATCTGCAAGTATTGGACCTTTTGGGACGAACTGTTAATGAATCATGAATACTACTGAAGCCTGTAGAGTGTAAGTGGATTATGCTGGAAAGTTTTCCAGTTTGGTCGTATTCGGGTGATATTGTAATCTCGAAGCACTATAATGTCCCGATAGCAACAAAAACTATTCCTTGGTATATGAATGGTATCGGAGTCACCATTTTGCTCGCAAACTGTGCCTCAAACAAAAATCGTTGCATGTTTGTCTTTTCTTCAATATGGGAATTTTTCGTCTTTTATAGCCTTTTGAATGACACAATTGTCATGGTGTGGATCTGTTTCCCTGAGATTTGACCATTCTTCGTAGAAAATGTGGAGAAGTACTCTGCAAATTTAGTCGTTATGAGCAATACATATGTAAACATGTGAAACAATGGTTGGGTGATAAAATGGAAGCTGGCCAAAAGCCAGTCTTCGTGGATGATCATCTTGTTTCGATGAGGATATAATGGTTCAAAGTAAGTGGTAAGTACAAAAAGGTGAATAACCTCTCTTAAGCATAGATAACAAGAAACTAGTGAATAGCCAATTAGATGCAGAGATGAGATAAAGGAATCAACCAATGGTTTCCTATCCGGTGCCGTTGTGGCCCCCCTTCCCTGAATGGGCCACTTTAGTGGCAGGAGGGCGGTTGAACCTGGAAACTATGCGCCTGGTGTGTATGAAATATGATTAGAGACTCGTCTGCCGTTGGTGTAGTTGAGGTGGCAGTGGTGGTGCAAATAAGGTTTCATCGACTCTTCTCAAATCAATTGCGTTCCTTGTAGTGACATTGAGGAGCTAGAGGCTGGTTTCCCTATCGGCAATTCGGATTGGTGAGGTTAGGTACTGGTCTTGCATGTGTTTCTTAACGACGTTGTCCTGCGAAGGGGGATGGTTAAGTGACGACTTCAGTCATCAGCTATGTCTCCGACCAATAAAGCCCGGCCAGTTTTGGCTTCGTCTCGGTGCTAGTGAGGTATTTGCCCCTGGCTTTGTCTGGCCAGATCTGGGGTGATTTTTTGACCCTGTTCGTCGCTTTCTTCTCCGATGCGACGGTGTGTTCATTAAGCAGTGGTCACCGATGTCTTCTATCTTACACCGATGACTTCCTCGCTACTTCAACAATGTGTTCATGGCTTCGATGGTGATCCTTCTAAGGATCCACTCCACCTGCCGAGTGGACCAATCACAAGAGTTTGGGCGTGAAATTCAATGAAGTAATCCATATGTTGATTCAACAAGCCAAGCATATTCAAAGTTTCTTGAATAACCTACATGGAGGGTCATATTGCAGATTTCCTATATGTACAGATTTCCCAACAACACCAAAAAAGAGAGTAAAATAAGAATCTGCTTTGTTACTTATGTAATGGAGGGTCCAACTCCATTATCTTCCTTGATTCATGAAGCTACTATGGTCACTACTCACGTTTTCAGGATAGCTAGGTGCTCTCCTGTATTTGAATACTCACCTACGGCAGCTTTGATTGTTATTATTTTTGCAGGAGCTATGATGTCATCATTGTGGCAACCACTGGAATATCACAGAATGATCTAACGAGGGTCATAACTTATCCAACTTGCAGCCAATTAGGCTACATGATCTTTCCTTGCGGCATGTCCGTGCAAAGAGTGAAGATTAGGAGGGAGGTATAGAGCGAAATCCCCGTCCGGAGTATTCCAAAGGTGTAACCTATCTAGGCAATGAAAAAGGGGCCGGTACTTCAACTAAAGGAGAGACCTGTTGGTTTACCAAATCACCACCCACTGTCACATGTTCCCTAGGTCTGAAGGGATCCAGTGCCCAACCGCGGAACCCTCCGGGAGTTGCATATTCGGAGGTCTAGAGCCGGCATCAAGCATCACTCATGGTGCATCAGCGAATGCAGGAGGAAGACGATGGAATTCCTTGGGTACTCGTATGTACATTTTTGTTTCCTTAAGAACAATGTCTTTGTCATGGTCGGTTTTTTGACATATGTCCATCAAACTTTGCGCAAAGGAAAAAAAGGAACCTTCTTCCTCTCAACAATCGAATAGATTTTCTTCTTCAAAATTTGCCTACTACTTGGATCACTAGTGGAAAAACAGGCTTTCCGTCCAGCCCCATAAGTCGCGAAGCTGTAGGAACCGCGACCAATGGGACCTTTAGTCATGATTCGAGGTGAACCGCGACCAAAGGCTGGGCCAGGCGCTCGGTGGCCAGTGGTGCACGTGAGGGGCTTTAGTCGCGGTTGGCCAGACAACCGCGACTAAAGGCTTTCGGCACCTTTTAGTCACGGTTTGCTGTGCCAACCGCGACTAAAGCCCTCCCTATATATACCCATCCAGCAGCCAACACTTAGCCATTTTGGAGCCATTCTCTTCACAAGTGGGTGTAGGTTTGCTTTTGGTTCCTCTTATGCACATAAGGTGTTTGATGAAATGCCCCAAGAGCATGAAACAAACATGACATGAAGTGTTGGAGCCACACTCTTCGATCGCGGTTAGCAACTTGATGAACCTTTGATGTGTCAATATGCATGTGTGTAGTTCATAACAAATGCATGATGGTTAATTATATATTTTATATTATAATAATGCAGATGAATCGGCAATGGATGTCGGTAACCGACTCTCCGCGAGTTCACTACGGGTTTGAAAGATTTCCTCGTAGTGGCTAATGCGAACAAGCGGGGGTTTTGTTATCTGTCCATGTGTTATCTGTAAGAATGAGAAGGGTTACTCTTCCTCAAGAGTTGTTCACATGCATCTGCTTGAAGGGTTTCATGCCAAGCTATAATTGTTGGACCAAGCATGGAGAAAGAGGGGTTATAATGGAAGAAGATGAAGAAGGGATGATTTCATCGATGAAAGCTATCTTGCTCATTTCGGTGATACTTTCATGGAGGATCTTTGAAGGTGAAGGGAAGGTGAAGAAGAGGCATGTGATGATCCGTTGATGATCTTGGTCGGACCATTCTTGATGCACGAGACGCTACTGAAACCGAAAAGGAGAGGGAGAATTTGGATCGCATGTTAGAGGATCACGAAAGGCGCTGTACCCGGATGCGATGATGGTCGAAAAAGCTGGGCTGCACAATGGATTTGCTGAAATGGAAGGCGAGGCAGGTGTAGCTGACTCGGCATTTGAAAACTTGCTGAAAATGTTGAAGAATATGTTTCCAAAGGATAACGAGTTGCCCGCCTTGACGCGTCTGAAGCAAAGAAGGTTATCGCCCTCTAGGTTTAGAGGTTACGAAGATACATGCATGCATCAACGATCGCATCCTCTACCGCTGTGAATACGAGAATTTGAATGAATGCCCGGTATGCCTTGCATTGCGTTATAAGATCGAGGCGATGACCCCGGTGGCGATGTTGAGGGCGAAACCCGGAAGAGGGTTCCGCCAAGGTGATGTGGTATGCTCCTATAATACCACGGTTGAAACGTCTGTTCATGAACAAAGAGCATGCCAAGTTGTTGCGATGGCACAAAGAGGAACGTAAGTCGGACGGGAGTTGAGACACACCGCAGATGGAGCGCAATGGAGAAAGATCGACAGATGGTTCAGAGATTTTGCGGTGACGCAAGGAACATAAGATTTGCTCTAAGCACGGATGGCATGAATCCTTTTGGCGAGCGAGCTCCAGCCATAGCACTGGCCCGTGACTCTATGCATCTACAACCTTCCTCCTTGGTTGTGCATGAAGCGGAAGTTCATTATGATGCGGTGCTCATCCAAGGTCCGAAGCAACCCGCAACGACATCGATGTGTACCTAAGGCCATTAGTTGATGAACTTTTACAGCTGTGGGGTGGTGTCCGTGTGTGGGATGAGCACAAACAAGAGGAATTTGACCTCTGGCGTTGCTTTTCGTAACCATCAACGATTGGCCTGCTCTTAGTAACCTTTCGGGACTGTCAAATAAGGGATACAATGCATGCACGCACCGCTTACATGAGACTGAAAGTGTACATTTGCCAAATTGTAAGAAGAACGTGTACCTTGGGCATCGTCGATTTCTTCGAAAATTCATCGATGAAGAAAGAAAGGCAAGCATTACGACGACAAGGAAGATCACCGGCGAAGCTGCGGAACGACTGGTCTTTGAGGTATTTGATATGGTCAAGGATTTGAAAGTCATCTTTGGAAAGGGTCTGGCGGACAATCAGTTCGAAGGGAGCCGACGGGCACGCAGCCATGTGGAAGAAGAAATCTATATTCGGGAGCTAGAATATTGGAAAGTCCTAGATGTCCGCTCTGCAATCGACGTGATGCACGTTACGAAGAATATTTGCGTGAACCTCCTAAGCTTCTTGGGCGTGTATGGGAAGACAAATGATACAAAGGAAGCACGGCAGACCACAACGTTTGAAAGACCACGATGACCGCATCGGAATGGTTTCAAGGTCGTGCCAGCTACGCTCGACCAAAGAAGAGAAGGTCATCTTTTTGAATGCCCGAGCAGTATGAAGGTCCCGTCTGGATTCTCGCCCAATATAAAGGTAATAATAAACATGGCGGAGAAAAAGTTCCAAAACACGAAGTCTCACGATCGCCACGTGATTATGACGCAATTGCTTCCGATTGCTTTGAGGGGCTCTCTGCGGAAAATGTTCGATTAGCCATTGTGAAGCTATGTGCATTCCTCAATGCAATCTCTCGAAGGTAATCAATCTAGAAGTTCTACCACGTTCTGAGCGATGTGATCCAATGTCTTGTCGGTTTGAGTTGGTGTTCCGCCATCCTTCTTCAATATTATGACGCACCTCCTGGTTCACCTAGTCGAAGAGATTTCCGTTCTCGGTCCCTGTATTTCTACACAATATGTTCCCCTCGAGAGGTTCATGGGAGTATTAAAGAAATATGTTAAGTAACCGTGCTAGGCGAGAAGGAAGCATCGCCAAGGGCTATGGAAATGAGGAGGTAATTGAGTTTTGTGTTGACTTTGTTCGACCTTAAGCCGATTGGTCTTCCTCGATCGCGCACGAGGGGAGACTAAGTGGAAAAGGCACGATCGGAAGGAAATCAACGATATGTATGGACGGCCATTCTCGATCAAGCACACCACCTTGTCTTGACCAATTCCAACTTGGTGGCTCCGTACTTTGAGAAACACAAGAATATTTTACGCTTTCGGACAACCCGGGAAGCTGAATCTGGATTAGGAAGGCCCACATGGAGACTTTCGGCAGTTGGTTGAGAAAACATTTAATGAATGACAATGATGTTGTAGATCAATTGTACATGTTGGCCAAGACACCATCTTCGACTATAACGACTTTCCAAGGGTACGAGATAAATGGGAATACATTTTACACGATCGCCCAAGATAAAAGAGCACCAACCAAAACAGTGGTGTCCGCTTTGATGCAGCAACCGAGAATGGGCAAAAGGTCACATATTATGGTTACATAGAGGAGATATGGGAACTTGACTATGGACCCTCCTTTAAGGTCCCTTTGTTCGGTGCAAATGGTTCAAGCTAACAGGAGGTGGGGTAAAGGTGGACCAGCAATACGGAATGACAATGGTGGATTTCAACAATCTTGGTTACCTTGACGAACCATTCGTCCTAGCGAAAGATGTCGCTCGGGTTTTCTATGTGAAGGACATGAGTAGCAAACCGAGGAAACGGAAAGATAAGAAAACGATCAATTACATCATGCGATGATTCAAAGCGCCACATTGTTCTTTCGGGGAAAAGAAACATCGTGGGAGTGGAGGACAAGATGACATGTCGGAAGATTATAATATGTTTGCTGAAATTCCGCCCTTCAAAGTGAACACCGACCCAAGCATTAAGTTAAATGATGAGGATGCTCCATGGATACGGCACAATCGTAAGCAAGCGAGGGACACAAGGGAAGAATTGATGTGTAATAATTTATTGTACCAAACTTTGTATTTGGTCGATGAACTGAATGATGTATCAAACCTTTTGTCAAACCTTCAAGGGATTAGTTTTATTTTTCTGATTTTTTGATATATAATTGTATTTTAAGATTTTAAAATGAATTAGTTTTATTTTTCTGATTTTAAAAGGAAAAAGGAAGAAGAAGAAAGAAGGAAAAGGAAAAAACAGAAGAAAAAACAGAAGAAAAAAGGAAAAAGAAGAAAAAAACAAGCAGAAGAAAAAAGGAAAAACAAGAAAAAAAAACAAAGCAGAAGAAAAACATAAGAAAAAAAAAAGCAGAAGAAAAAGAAGAAAAAAGGAAAAAGGAAGAAAGGAAGAAAAAAAGAAGAAAAACAAGAAAAGGAAGAAACAAGCAGAAGAAAAAAAAGAAGAAAAAGGAAGAAAAAACAGAAGAAAAACAAGAATTTAAAATGAATTAGTTTTATTTTCTGATTTTTTGATATATAATTGTATTTTTAAGATTTTAATAACATAAATAAATAAGTAATTAGAAACTTTAATAGCAAAAATAATTATCATAAAGTAAAATAAATAAGTAATTAGAAACAAAATAAAATAAAATAAATAAGTTTTTTGTTGTAAGTAGAAACAAAACAAAATAAATAAAGCAAAAATGAAAACAAAAACAGGCAAAAATAAAAATATGCCACCTCATTGGGCCACCACGGCTGAATCGACTAGAAACCCATTAATGGGCCAGATTCAGCCCGCAGAAGGCCCAATAGGCCTGAGCTCATAGTAATGAATAGGCCCGTAAGCTTTGCATTTGAGAGGAGCTCGAAGTGGTGGCGCAGCCGCTTATAAACCATCGTCGAAGCCTCTCGGCTAGCGAGTGGGACTAAACATCCCACCGCATCATGAGGCGGCCTTTAGTCATGATCGGCGACGAGAACCGCGACTAAAGGTACCCTTTAGTCGCGGCTGCCGCACCAACCGCGACTAAAGGTGGGGCGCGAGCATAAAAACCCTTTAGTCGCGGTGGGCGGGCAACCCGCGACTAAAGGGTACCTTTAATCGCGGTTCTCGCCGCCAACCGCGACTAAAGTGGGGGCTATAAATACATCGCTTCTCGATTCCCTTTGTTAAATCGCCCTCGCCCTCGGCCTGAGCGCTTGCTTCGACGCCGATCGACGCCGACGCTTGACGCTTGACGCTTGCCCGAGCGCCGATCGACGCTGAAGCCTGCATGCGCCGCCGCCCGTCCCGATGGCGCCTCCTCCGCCCGTGCTGCCCTTGCCCGCCGCCCGTGCCCTGCGCCCTGCCGCCGCCGCCCGCCGCGCCCGCCGCCGCCGCGCCGTGCCCTACGCCCTTGCCCGCCTGCCATGCCACGCCTACACGCCTGCCGCCGCCTGGTGTGCACTGCCGCCGCCCCACGCGTGGCATCCAAGAAGAAGAAAGAAGAAGAAAAGGAAGAAGAAGAAGAAAGAAAAGGAAAAGGAAGAAGTAGAAAGAAGAAGAAAAGGAAGAAGAAGAAGAAAGAAAAGGAAAAGGAAGAAGAAGAAAGAACAAGAAAAGGAAGAAGAAGAAGAAAGAAAAAGGAAAAGGAAGAAGAAGAAAGAAGGAAGAAGAAAAAAACAGATGAAAAACAAAAAAAGGAAGAAAAAAGGCCACGAATTTTTTTTTTATTTGTTCTTTTAATTTTAACTAGTTAATTAGTTTAACAAAAGCGGTAAATAACTTAAAACTTGATAATTATTTAGTAAAAGAAAGAACAAGAAAAAGGAAGAAGAAGAAGAAAGAAAAGGAAAAGGAAGAAGAAGAAAGAAGGAAGAAGAAAAAAACAGATGAAAAACAAAAAAAAAGGAAAAAAAAAGGCCACGAATTTTTTTTCTTTTTTCTTTTATTGTTCTTTTAATTTTAACTAGTTAATTAGTTTAACAAAAGCGGTAAATAACTTAAAACTTGATAATTATTTAGTAAAAGAAAGAACAAGAAAAGGAAGAAGAAGAAGAAAGAAAAGGAAAAGGAAGAAGAAGAAAGAAGGAAGAAGAAAAAAACAGATGAAAAACAAAAAAAGGAAGAAAAAAGGCCACCGAATTTTTCTTTTTTTCTTTATTTGTTCTTTTAATTTTAACTAGTTAATTAGTTTAACAAAAGCGGTAAATAACTTAAAACTTGATAATTAACAAAAAACCGTAAAATTTGATAATTAACAAAAAACGATATACGGAGAGGGGCGGCGAGGCGGCGATCTGTGGTGTTTTTTAGGGATCGAGAGCGGACGGCGAGGTTATAAATGTGTTGTCTCGCCTCCCTCTCCGTGACGCCGTCGTCTGCCGCCTGCCTCGCGCTCTACCGCGACACCTCTCCCACCCCTTCTCGCCCCTCTTTTGCCACCGCCCTTCGCCACCGCCACCGCCACCCCCTTCTTCACTTAATTAATTTGTTTTACTACATGTTTTCAGGATGACATAATGGCGACGATAGAGCTGACCCGATTATGGACAACTATGATCCGGACGGTGAAGCACATATGTTCGGCATCATAAACGGCGATATTCAATATGTGCCGACCGGAGAAGAAGAAGATGATATCTCTTCTTATCTCGAACCTTGACGGTGAAGATGAAGGCGCCGTCAGCAAGATGATGCCAAGAAACGTCGATAAACGACGATCTTCAAATGGAAGTAGCAACCACCTCCGGCGCCGAGGTATATATATACATTGAGCCTCTGGTGATACAAACTAACTGATTTGAATAAATATGTGTGTACTAACGCGCGCGACTCTCTTTCTTATTTTAGCCCTCGGCCGGATCGTCGAAACAATCGAGTACGTCGTCAAAGCGTGGCGCAACCAAGAAGATGAAACAAGGAGAAACATGCACCATCGCGGTTGTCGACAAGGTAACGGCGAGCAGCTGGAGCCCGCAAGAACGCCACCAAGTTTGTCACCAATGCGGAGCCATTGTTAGAGACAACGTCTCGATCACCGTCGAGAGTGGAATGAGCCAAAGAAGGCACGAATTGATGGTTTCACTTTTGTCGATAAGAGAACAAAAAAGATTGCTTCAAGAAGCTTATGGAACATTCCGTTCTACCTCCGAATACAACAAATTCGATGAGGAGGGTAACAAGATTGAGGAAAACAAGGAGAGGAGGAGGCTAGTCAAACAGTTCGCTCTTCATAAGATGGCCGACGATTCGGAAATTCAAGCAAAATCTAGCCCGTGACTTTGTCAAGCAGAACAAGACTCCGGATTTCAAAGGACAATATGAGAAGCGAAAGATGATTGGCCAGAATTTGTGAAGCAAAAGAAATCGGAGCAGTTCATTCAAATATCGAAACAAAATAAGGAAAATGCGGCTAAGAAGGAGTACAATCATGTTATGGGGCCGGAGGGTATCGCATTTGGGTGCCTAGGTTCGAGAAGATGGAGAACGAGCTGAGGCGCGAGGAATCCGTCCAGTGCGGAGGATGGGACCCAAGGGCCAAAAGCTGGTGGTACGGGCATGGGGAACGCTGAACCCGGAGACAGGGGAGTGTGTTTACCAGGCAAATTAATTAAACCCACCCAAGCCCTTATTGGCGCAATGAAGGATGCTCAACAGGGAAGATCAAGTTCAACAGAGAGAACGACGCTACCGACAAAAGCCCTCGGGAATCCTGAACACGGAGGGCGTGTACGAGGCATGGGGCACATTCCGTGGAAAATAGGGTTCCCCGAGCGATGACCCGTCTGATTCTGAAGCCGTAAGAGAAAGATGGATCGGGAAGCGGATGTTGTGGCGCGGTTGGCATCGGAAATGGAAGTGATGAAGAAAACCATGAGTGTACTAGTAGCGAAGAGATTCAGCTCGGTGCAGCATGAAGATCATCCGGCGGATCTCGGAAGCCAGCAGCGGAGAAGCAGCGTGGCTTCCACGGAGGCCCCACCGGCTGGTGCAGATGCACCGACGATCGAAATTACTGCACGGAGCCTCGGTGATCGAAATTACTGCACCGGAGCCTCCTCGCTACCCGTGGGCGATATAAAGGAGATGAAAGAATGTCATCTGTATTATCCTATCGGGAACATGTCCATGAAGGTAGCCATCGGCAGTGCTTTACCATGTTTATTCGAGCACTCCACCACAACAACCCCATTCAAGATGGCTATGCTCGTGTCACGGTGGAGGACATAGTCCAAGGGTTTGAGGACACGGAGATTGACATTGCTACACGAAGGGAGAAAAGACTTGGAGATGTCAAGCGCCATTACATTCTATGGCAAAAGAAGTTTATCAAGTTTCCAAGCGAGGCGCCAAGGACAACAAGTCCACCCCCCTACGGTGGTGGTGGTGGCGGTTCACCTACACCTCCGTCACATCAGCCGGCGCCGCCCCCTAGCGTCCTGCGGGTGATCATCCGCCGCCCCCCAGTCCTCGTCTGGCGGGTGATCAGACGCCGCCCCCCAATCCACCTACGGCAAAGAAGCAGAAGCAGTCCTGGATTATTAACCCGGACCCTTATGTACCTAAGACCACAAAGGTACCGGAGCCATCACTGAAGCCTCTCCCCACAAGGCCTTGGGAACGTAGTGCCGAGCAAGTCGACGCGGGTGCGGCTGCTGATTTGGAGAAATGGAAGGCGGACTGCAAGAAGAAAAGAGAGCCCGAGCCCAAGCCAGTATTTTCTGATGAGCAAAAGAAGTGGGCTAAGTCATTTTTGAGCACACCGTCCCAAGCCGCGAAGAATCGCTTAACGACTATGAGCGTGAACTTGCAGGCAGGCACTCATGTTCAAGGAGAACAAAGAGCGGAGAAGGCGAAAGTAAAAAAGCGGAAACAAGTTGCCCAGCTCGGGAACAAAGTAAACAATCGATTGCCCGCTTATAGTGGAAGCCTTCGTCCGGATGCCCCGAGATCATACAAGCTGCGGCAGACAGGATTGATCAGAACGAGTGCGAGAACAAGCGGCCAACTTAGGTATTACTCTTCGTGAACTATTAGACCTTGATGAGTTGCCAGTGAAGGAGGTAGTAATTACATATGTCAAGAATGGGCCTCTCGTCGAGCTGCTTGAGAAAAGGATCTACGACCAAATGAAACGTCTGCTGAATTGGTACAAGGGTTACATAAAAATAAAAACGCCAAAGAATATATTTATGCGGAAGTTAGACATGAGCATCACTTCAAACATTACTATGTACAAATTGAACTGAGTGAATTGTTCCAGCTTTTCAATCTGCGAGCTCGACAAATCTATCATCGGTTGCTACGTTACGTAAGTGATTTATTAATTTCTACCCCATCTCGTTCATATTGCCTGCACTATATATATGTCCTAACTATATTGTTGTGTCCTCTATTATACATGCAGAATGAAGATTAAGGAATGCAGAGTAAGGAACATCCATGATGTTGGGTTCATTGACCCACACATCGTTAATGATGTTGTGTTGGAGCATTACCCGCCGACGTGGAGGCGGACTGTGGCGATTTCTTACAAAGCAGGAACTCAAAAGTGATATTCTATTTCCTTACCATTTTGGGTGAGTGTTTCATCTTGAGCACATTCTCTTTGTTTACTCCATGCATGGTATGTGGCGGCTAATCGATGAGTTATGCATGACGTCTTGTGCATGTATCGTGTCCGCAGTTCCTTTGGATTCGCTAGTAATTAAAGTTAACACCTCGTAATGTCTCGCCCACGACTCTCGAATAAGGATCCAAAGCTTTGGGCGACATGAGAAAAATGCTGCAGAAGTAATTATTTTCATTCATTTGCGCTCTATATCGATCGGCCTATTTGGTTCATTTCCTAATATCAAGTAACTAATAACTCTCTTGTTCATTTAATTTTCTTTGCCTCGTAGGGTTTGGAGACGGTTCGTAGATACAAAGGTCGGTGAATTCAAAAAAGAGCTAGAATTCAAATTGTTAAAGCCTAAGAATGCTGGGGATATTCAGCCACCGTTGACCAATCTATGTGCATACTATGTCTGTGAGAGGATCCGGAGATACACCTCTGAGCGGGTTGATCCGAGTGATACCAATGCTCAGAAGAATAACCTCCGGTGGATGCTTAGTCCAGAAGCTCGCTTCCGACCACTTCAAGAGGAACTAGCTGGATGGTTCAGAAGGGAAGTCCTCCATCCTAAAGGAGAACACTATTACGAGGACGTAGAAATTTATATGGATTAAATCATGTATGGAAACTTGTTCAAAATTGTATATGGTCATCCGATGATATTGAATATATATTGTATATTCCTCTTGAATTCTTTTTGGTTCTAATTTCAAATTTATTTGAAATTGTACATTCATATGCATGTATGTAGTACCGTAGAATATATGAAACTCCTTCAAAATTAAAATAAAGCACAAAAGAAATAAAACAATACAAATTAAGCAGAAAACAGGTTTAGGGGGGCTAAAACCGTAAACTCAAGGGCTGGCCTTTAGTCGCGGTTGGCGAAGAACCGCGACTAAAGGTCCTCCGCCTGACGGCCGCTGGCGCCCACGTGGACGGGCCGTTAGTCGCGGTTCTTAAGCAGCCGCGACTAAAAGGGGCTTTAGTCGCGCATAGTTAGTCGCGATTGCAAGCAGCGACTAAAGGCCTTTTGCGAACCGCGACTAAAGGCCTTTTTTCTACCAGTGGATAGATTTTTTAGGGGTATCACCAAGTTTTATTACTCAAAATCCACATGGAGTGGGATTACAAAAGGATCTTGTGAATGGACGATACAAACATGTCATTCCTGATCAAGATAATTTGAAAACTTGGCTAACCTATCGGCGTCACCATTAGCTGCTCGGCCTTCAATGGTAAAAGTACAATTAAACATAGATGTTGTACTTCTGATCTCAGTGATGATAGTGCTATATGACCCATTGCTTCCACTCTGAATATCGCTTACCACTTCGAATCCGATGCTATGACGAAGTCATGTACCATCAAGTCATCTGCCAATGAGAGAGCCCCTCGGCATGCTATGGGTTCCATCCTGGCCACATGAAATATGCCATGTTGGGACATGACAGGTACGTGATCGAGTTGGGACATGACATGTGACTGATGGTCAAATTTCGTGTTTTAACCCTTTTTGCAAACAAAATCGGCATCTGACCCCAGTTCGGAAAAATTTCGGGATCTGACCCTTTTGCCTACCGCCAGAGGGCCTGGCGGTAGGATTGCGTGCCCTACCGCCATACCCTACGGCGGTAGGCCCTTTGACGGCGACTGACGGCCATTGGTAGGCACTGACGTGGAAAAGGGCCTACCGCCATCCCCTACGGCGGTAGGTTACTGGAGCCTACCACCATACCCTCTGGCGGTAGGGTCCTGTGTTCTGGATAAGGTGGGGAGGGGCTGGTTTGTGGGCCCCATCACCACTCTTCTTCCCCACTCATCTTCTTCCCCGTGCTCAGCTCCTCTTCCCCCTCTCTCCCCCTCACAAACCCCCCTAGATCCACTCCATTTGCTTCGGATTTCATCGGTGGATCCGGAACATTTTCATCACCCAAGGTACCTCCCCCATTCCCCCTTCTTTTGATTGGTTGAGATCTTTGTTTTGTGTTGATTTGGTCAATTTATTGCAAACCCTAGGTGTTGATGTTGTTGTGTGCATTTATGATGCATTTATGGCTAGGGTTGTGGTTATGTTAGGGGTTGGTGTTAGGGTGAGGGTTAGGGATGTTGGGTGGTTATGTTGGTGGTTATGTTGGGGGTTAGGGTTATAGTGGTTATGTTAGGGGTTATGGTTAGGGTTAGTGGTTAATGGTTAGGTTAACTTTAGTATGAATAGTAGTTATGCAAATTTTTGTTCATTTGTCCATTTGTGTTGGTTGGATGACATATATGGATTGATTATATTGTTCCCATTTTCTTAGATGCATAAGCTCGTAAGCGTTCATTATTTGGACAAGTCGACATTTATGCTTGGAAATGACGATGAAGGGGAAGAGGCTATGGTTTTTGACACAAGTCCAAGCTTTGATGATCTTGTAGTTCAAGTGAGAAGCGTCTTACATTGGAATGACCCAAATGCCGAGGTTAAGCTTATTGGGAGGTATGACGTTGGATTGGGAGTAAAGTCCCGATTAAAGAGTATGCCCATCACCTCCCAATTGCATTGGGTGTACAAGGAAAAAGTAGACGCATCATAAGACAAGTCTCTTGAGATCTTTGCCACAAAGGTTGATCCTCCTCCTCCTTTGCAAATTGATCTCAACCGCAATGCATCCTCCCCCATGCATGATGACAGTGCCGAGGTGTATGTCCCCAATTCTTCTAGCCAACCACCAAGTAGCCAACCCAATGAAGATCATATCAACGCTAGCGCCATAGTACTCCGTCATGATGCTATTCCTCATGTTGATGATGATGCTATTGTTGCTCTAGAGGAGGATGTTTACTCGGAGAATGAAGAGATCCATTACAATCCAATTGGTAACTTGGATGTCATTGTGCGGCAACAAGACATGGACCGTACCCTCCCTTATAACCTTATGTGTGGGTATAACTCGGATGACGAGGGTCCGGAGGAAGAATTGGATGAGGATGGGTTGACTGCGCAAGAAAATGAAATCTACAAGAAGGTGACCGGCAAGGAGAGAGGGCCGCCTTTGTTTAGAGATGTGAGTCTTGCGGACAATGCAGTCGTTGATGGTGGGATGAGATTATGGTTGTCCGAACCAACACCGTGGCCGTGGAGGAAGGACTAGCCTTGGAGGGAGCCGTGGCCATGGAGGAAGGACTAGCCTTGTAGGGGCCCGTGGCCGTGTATCCGGTGGTTCTAGGACACGTCGGGTTGATAGGGAAAGGCCTATCGACGTGTTGCTCAATACGGATGGTTAAATAATGTGAATGGTACTACTTTTAATATGTTCATGCATGTGTTGATATATTTGCCCCTTTACATGTCACTGTGTTCATATTTAGACTTAACATCTTTATTTGTTGTAGGGCATGGCTTCATCCGGTTCCATGACAAGGCCACCGTGTGCTCACCATGAAGACATGCCACACAAGTGGAAGGATGCATCTTTGGACAAGGTGAAGGAGAAGGATGTGAAGATTCCGCCATGTTGGTGTGGAGATGTTTGCAAGGTGAAGGAGTCCACCGACCGAAAGAAGTCACGGACCAAAGGAAGGAGATATTTTGTTTGCCCCAATTATGCTTACGATCGTGCGCTTCCAACCAACGCCTATGACCTTCCACCGGTATGCTAGAGAAGTAACATGTTACTCTCAAATGTGTGTCATCACTAACATCCGTTTTATATGCAGTCACCGCCTCCTCTATGCAAGTACTTCAGCTGGATAGATCATGAAGTGCCAAAAGATATCTAAAAGGACCAATTAGAAGATTGTTTTAGGCGCCAACGGCTGTTCGAAGAAAGGTTTCAAAGAGGCTTGGAGGAAGAGCGTCGTCAAAAAGAGAGGATGGAGCGGAAGCAACGCGAGGAGGAGAGGGCACGCCAAGCGAAGCTTGCTCGTGAGGAGGAGAGGGCAAGAAAGCTTGCAAGAGCTCGCAAGGCACAAGAGGAGGATGAAGCACATGACAGGAAGGGGAAATGGCCCCGTATGACTCAGTAAAGCCTTCGCCTTCGGTGGACTCATCATGTAACCGGATGAAGCCATGCCAAATTTATCATGAACTATGTAGTACTAAGGCAAAAAGCCATGTGTCGTCAACTTGTCGTGAATGAATTTGCCATTTGTATTGAATTTGGTGTGAATATGTTTGCAATGTGTTGTGAATGAATTTAGTTTGTTAGTGTATTCTGGGATTTGTCATGATTCTTATTGAAAAGCTGTTGTGCTGGGAACAGAAGTGGGATATAACAGAACAAAGTGCTCTCTTTTCAGAGTTAGAACCCTACCGCCACATGCCATGGCGGTAGGGTGCTGGACCCTACCGCCAGGTTGCATGGCGGTAGGGGGGCCAAAGTTTCTGTGACGAAGAAACCAAAACCGTTGGCGGTAGGTCCAGACCCTACCGCCACAGGCCATGGCGGTACGGTGCTAGACCTTACCGCCAGATGCCATGGAGGTAGGGGGGGGGCAAATCTTCTGTGACGAGAAACGCCAGCGCCCTGGCGGTAGGGGGGACCCTACCGCCACAGCCAGGGCGCTGGCGTTTCTCGTCAGTTGAAAGTCTGTGGATCCTGCCCAATGACCCAACACACCATTCGTTTCACGGAACCAAGCCCATGCAGCACGGCGAACGGGATTCTCTGACACGCCCTGTTTGATTGCCCATCCTATGACCTGCCCGGGTTTCCTCAAGTCCATCTCACGGAATTCTTCTTTGCTTGCAGTGAACGCAATCTCAACTGCCAAAGCCTGTCTGCAAGCATATTCCTGGTCTTGCAGCTGATCAAGCATCCTCTCTTTCTCCTTCACAAGCTTTCGGAATGCTTTTTTCTCCTTAGCATCAGAAGGTTCCTCGATAAAGTGATACTTGAAGAAATCCTTCATGGCCGCATTTGCCTCATCACAACTCTTCAACCATGCTTCACATTCCTTCTTCACGCAACGGTGTCGCTCCGCCATGATCTTCTCACACGCTATGTTCATAGTCATGGATCATTGTCCATCCTACATGAATATACGGGTTTAAGATGACATAAACAAAAACATAAAATAAATTAAGTAGAGTACAACACTCGGTTACTTGATATGACATACAACACCAAGTTCTTAATGAGTTCAAATGTTAAGGGTACAAGTCATAGTAGTTCAAACGACGACCAAAGCATAGGGTACATGTCATTACAGTCCAAATGACAAAGATTACATAGCCTCATGGAATACTATGCGGCGTACGGTCCCGGGTTGCAACAAATAACATCATTTCTTTCTTTGACCCATGCCCAACGAGATGCCCGGTTCTCATCCGACGAGAATGGTTGGTGAACTAACCAATCAATGACCTGACCATGATTGCCCATGTCTATCTCAGCATATTCTGCCGTTGTCGCACACAATGTAATTTGCATTGCAAGATCACGCCTACAATTTTTTTCCGCCGTCTTGAGCTTCTTCATCAGCCTCTCCTTTTTTGTTATAAAATTTTCGGAACGGTCCTTATTGAAATAATTATATGAAAAGGCCCTACACTCCGCATTCAACGCATCAATGGCTTCGATCCACAAGTTCATCTTTTCCTCAATCAATTCGCGTTCACGGTTCGCCGCCACCTCAGCAGAGGTTTCAAAGAAAACGAACGGTGCCATCCTACAATTGGAAAAGTTGCTATTAAAGTAACTTAGCTTTAATTGCTTTCTTAAGCATAACCTAATCCCCATTATGTACATTAAGATTAGCACTAGATCTAGGCACACAAACTTTTCTACAAGCAATTCTAAGCACATCATACATAAGGAAATCACAAACATAAACCTAAATGGATCATAGTAATAGATTTGACCACACCAAAATGATGAGCTAGGGTTTGCAATCAAATGAGCAAATGCAAAGTAAACAAAGATATCAACCAATAAAAATGAGGGGAAATGAGAGAGCCACCTTGAGTGATGAAAATGGTAAGAATCCACCGGAGAAATCTCAAACAAATGAGAGAGATTTGGGAGGCTCTTGTGCTTCAAAGAAAGAGGGGGGAGAGTTGAGCTCGGTGGAGAGGTGATGTGGGCTGAATGAGTGGTTGAGGAGGGGGGAATATCCAGCCCCTCCCCACCTTATCCAGAACACATGACCCTACCACCAGAGGGTATGGCGGTAGGCTCCAGTAACCTACCGCCGTAGGGGAGGCGGTAGGCCCTTTTCCACGTCAGCGCCTGCCAACGGCCGTCAGTCGTCGTCAAAGGGCCTACCGCCGTAGGGTATGGCGATAGGGCACGAAATCCTACCGCCAGGCCCTCTGGCGGTAGGCAAAAGGTCAGATCCCGAAATTTTTCCGAACTGTGGTCTGATCCCGATTTTGTTTGCAAAAAGGGTCAAAACACGAAATCCGGCCGTGACTGATACGTGATCGAGTTGGGACGCCACTGTCCGGCCACATAGGGCACCCTTCTCGTGTCCCACCATTTTTTGCCCTAGTCGCCTCCCCAGTTTGAAAACTCCCGGAAGCTAGCCCCGGACAGAGGGCGGTTTGCTTGTCTTCCTCTCGGCAACAACATCTCGTTGTTGTGTCCTTGTCTTTGCCGAGAACTGTTGGAAATATGAGCAATTTACCGAATGATTTTATTAACAGAAATAGTAGATAAAACATGACTAAAATAGCAAATATAAAGCAAGTCATGCAATCTGACAGAGAGAAGGTAAACATCGTCCGCATATATGAACTTGAGGTAAACACATCTAGAACAGTCACTAGATGAAGTTGCTTATACGACATAGTACCTAACATACGTAGGACAGAAACTAGAGCCAAGAACTGTAGCAGGACTTCTAACAGAATGGAGAAGAACACGTGCGGCACAGCAGCAGCAGAAGCACTGGACTTGGGGTCGGTGTCCTCGCCTTCCATGTCGTCGAGGAGGTCGTGGACATCGGGGAAGAAGTCGTCGTCCGGGAAGTAGTCGTCGGCGACCGGATCATCCGTGATGAAGCAGTCAGTAGTCGCGCTGAGCGCTCGCCAAAAACCTTATCACCCTTTGTAACGCCCTCGATGCGGCTATATCTCCCACGTGTCGAAGCACGACTTAGAGGCATAACCGCATTGAAAGCAATGTCGCAAGTGAGGTAATCTTCACACAACCCAAGTAGTACATAAGGGAAAGAGATACATAGTTGGCTTACAATCGCCACTTCACACAATTACAAGAATAAAGCATTACATCATCCAGATACAATGAAGGTCCGACTACGGAACCAAAATAAAAGAAGAACCCCAAATGCGACAAAGGTCCCCGATCGACCCCAACTGGGCTCCACTACTGATCAACTAGAACGAAACAACGCAAAGGGCAAGATCTTCATCGAGCTCCTCCTTGAGCTTGGTTGCGTCGCCTGCTCGGTAACATAGGCACCTGCAAACTGGTTTTGGAAGTATCTGGTGAGCCACGAGGACTCAGCAATCCCATTACCATGGGTATCAAGACTAGCAAAGCTTAATGGGAAAGGAAAAGGGTAAAGTGGTGAGGTTGCAGCAGCGACTAAGCAAGTATGGTGGCTAACCAACGCAAATAAGAGCGAGAAGAGAGCAAGCGGAACGGTCGTGAAGCTAGCAATGATCAAGAGGTGATCCTGAACACCTACTTACGTCAAACATAACACAGAAGTCGTGTTCACTTCCCGGACTCCGCCGAGAAGAGACCATCACGGCTACACACTCGGTTGATGCGTTTTAGTTCGGATCAAGTGTCAAGTTGTCTACAACCGGACATTAACAAATTCCCATCTGCCACATAACCGCGGGCACGGCTCTCGAAAGTTTATACCTGCAGGGTGTCCCAACAGCCCATGACAAGCTCTCGCGATCATCGAAGAATAGACCTTCACCGAGACACTCCGATCGGACTCGGTATCCGGTACATCAAGACATTTCGACAATGGTAAAACAAGACCAGCAAAGCCTCCCGGCGTGCCGACATCCCGATAGTAGCGCAGCGTATCTCGTCTCAGGCCACGACCGGATGAGCACTACGTACAACTAGAACCAGCCCTCAAGTTTCCCCGAGGTGGCGCTGCAAGTGGCTCTAGTTTGGACCAACACTTAGACAAGCATTGGCCCGGGGGGGCTAAAATAAAGATGACCCTCGAGAGCGACTCCCAAGGGAAAAGATAGGTGGTGGTGAGGCAAATGGTAAAAGTCAAAGTTGGGCCTTGCTGGACAAGTTTTATTCAAAGCGAACTGTCAGGGGGGTCCCATAAATCACCCGACCGCGTAAGGGACGCAAAATCCGGGAACATAACACCGGTATGGCGGAAACTAGGGCGGCAAGAGTGGAACAAAACACCAGGCATAAGGCCGAGCCTTCCACCCTTTACCAAGTATATAGATGCATTAATAATATAAGAGATATTGTGATATCCCAACATAAACCCTGTCCACCATGGAGAAATCTTCAACTTCACCTGCAACTAGCAACGCTATAAGAGGGGCTGAGCAAAAGCGGTAACATAGCCAAACAACGGTTTGCATAGGAAAAGGTGTCAAAGGTTAGAGGTTCATGGCAATATGGGATGGCTGGACAAACAGGTAATAGGTAGCGCAGCATAGCGAAAGAACGAGGCAACTAGCATAGCAATGATAGTAGTGAGATCCAGGTAGCGGTCATCTTGCCCGAGATCCCGCAAGGAAGAAGAACGAGTCCATGAAGAAGATGAGCGGATGAAGCCGAACCAACCGTAGATGAACGAATCCTCACGATCACTGGCAAGCAGGAACTATCGAGAAGAAGCACACAACAAAGTAAACACACCACACATGGACAAGACATGATGCACAAGAAGCATGATGCATGACCAAGCTACATGAAGCTACTCATGGCAAAAGATGATGCAAACAAGAGTACACATCAAGGCAAGTTTAAATGAGGCCGGAAACAACATATAACAATTCCGGTAAGTCCTCATATGCATATTTCGAAATTGTTCCAGAACTGAATAAACATTAAGTTGAAGTTGTTAAACAGCAAGTTAAGATGCACCAAGAGGATCTACACGAAATTCTAGTCAAGTTACATATAAAGTTCATTAGATTCGGAGCTACGGTCTAGAAGATATGAGCAAAACAAGTTAAACATGGCATTGATGCAAAATGCACCCAAACATCAAGAGAACACACCAAAACAAGGATGCAACATGGTAATATCAAGCTACATGCAAAAACAAGCAAGTTTCATATAGAGCACACTCAAAACGGAGCAACGGGGCAACACATGCACACTATACAAGTCATAGCAACAATCTGTCCAAAACAGCAACTAGGCATCTTGCAAGCATCAAAACAACATGCTACAGCACCCCAACATGAAAAAAAAGGCATGGGCATGAAGTACACGTAAAGCATATCAAAACATGAACACTGAGCTATCTCCAGAAATCACTAGAACATGCTCAAAATGACATGGAGATATTGCAAGTAATAACAATTTCAGACTTTAGCAGAAATAACATCAGGTTGCAATGTTTAGAGCTATCAAAAAACATGTTACAGGAACTTATCATGGCAAACAAAGGCATGGCATGAAACTACTAATAGCATATATCAAAAGACCCTTACTGACCATGAGCCAAAAAGGCACGGAAAATATGATGGCACCCATGTAAACATGGCAAGTTTTAATACAGATTTATACATGGCAGGAACAACAATAAGTAGGCATGTTCGTGAGCTTGAACCACTCACCACAGAGCAATACATGGCATGGCAAGGCAACCAACAGTAAGAAGGCATGTTTATGAAGCTAAGCATGGCAAGAGCAAGGTCATAGCATACACAGATCAACTACAACGACCTCGTGAAAATTGAATCTCATGCAAACAATCTGTCAGGAAACATTTTCAAGCAACTTTGGAGCAAGAAATGAACATGTTCCAGCAGGATATAATTGCAACCAAGACCATGAATGGATAGAGCAAGACATGTATATCAAAACATGTTTATAGAACATCTCCAGATTATGCATAGAATGATTAGTGGAAGCATGTTAACATGGCATCAAAATATAACAGAATCTGCCAGGAAAACAAAGAACAAACAACTACCCTACTTTACAAGCTCGATGCACTCAGCACACAACTCACAAAAATACATGGTCAACACCCCTGGAAAGATGGCATGGCCTAGTCCAACATTCATGTAGAGCTCATACTCATAGGATGCACACATAAATCATGGCAAAAATGACAAAAGAGCTCGTGCTGATAAGATTCTGGAACTAACGATCTGAAGCCCTCTTCCAACAGCATTTCGGGCATCAAGATGAGCTCAAATGAAAAATGATGCAATGGAATGAAATGATGTACTCGTCGAGATGAACAATTTGACATATTATACGCACAAAACGGAGCTACGGGTGCGAAGATGTGTTGGCATGAACATGGCATGAAAATTACTGAAACTGGGGACTGAGCAGATTTCGGGGGCAACCTGCGGGTACGTGGCACGGACTTCAAGGCAGCCGGAGTTCGCCGGATCTTCGCCGGAGAAACGGGAGGAGGACGCCGGAGGTCGAGGAGGGCAGGCGGCGGATCTGGCGGATCCGCGCCGCGGCGAGGGCGGCGCGCTTGCCAGGCGGGTAAAGCGAGCGGCCGGGACGGGCGAGAGGCGGCCGGAGCGGGCGGATGGCGCCGCGGCGGCGGCCGAGCGGGGGCGATCTGGGCGGCCGAGGACCATGGCGGCGGTGCTGGCGGGGCGAGGAGGAGCTTCGCCGTGAGGGGTCGGCGGCGCAGCTTGGCGGCGGCGGGTGGCGCCCGACGGCGAAGCGGCGGAGGCGGCGAACGGAGCTGGCGGCGTGGCGGGCGGGCGGCGCGAGATGGGCAGGAGGCCCGATCCAGGCTCTCGGTCCGGCGGCGGAAGCGTGGCGGGCGAATGGCAGCGTGCCATGTGGCGGCGGCAGGGCGACCCGGACATGTCTGGCTGCGGCCGGACGTGTCCGGTGGCGGCGGGGACGAATCTGCTAGGGTTTGGACCCGGGAATAGAGGAGGGGATCACATATATATAGGTAGAGGGAGCTAGGAGAGTCCAAATGAGGTGCGGTTTTCGGCCACGCGATCGTGATCGAACGACCGAGAGCATGGAGGGGAGTTTGGTGGGTTTTGGGCCACTTTGGAAGGGGTGTTGGGCTGCAACAAAAGAGGCTTTCACGGTTACCCGGTTAACCATTGGAGTACCAAACGACCTCCAAATGGCACGAAACTTGATAGGCGGTCTACCGGTGGTATACCAAGGCCGCTTGGCAAACCTCGGGCCATTCCGAGAAAGTTTAACACCCACTCACAACAAGAGAGAAGAAGGGGACGCCGGATGACATAGGAGTGCCGGATTGCAAAACGGACAACGGGAAAAATGCTCGGATGCATGAGATGAACATGTATGCAAAATGAGATGCACATGATGACATGATAAAATGCAGATGATGACATGGCAAAGTGCAACACGCAAGCAAATGACATGGCAACGACGGCGAATAAGTGGCAGACAACTGGCGCATCGGATCCGGGGCGTTACAACACTCCACCACTACGAGAGGATCTCGTCCCGAGATCTAGGATGGCACCGGAGGGGAAAAAGGAAGGGGAAGAGGAGAGGTAAAACAAAGTTGCTTCTTTGACGAACGTGTGAAACCACGAACCTTGAGAGGTTGAGCAATTTAAAAGAAAGAGTACAATAGAGATGAACGAGATTTCAAACAATCCGATAGAAAAGAGAAGAAAACTTGATGAGGTGAAAAGATATGGAAGAGATGACACAACACTCCGGTTAAATGGATAAACAAGAAAAAGAACATGATCCTGACAAAACAAGATGATGATTGAAGAGCACAGCATCACAATGCCTCCGGAACGAAAGAATAGAAGCTAGAACACTGGGATAAAGGGACGGAGAAGAAAATGCCAACTTCTACCACAATTGAATTTGGAAGGCATCCTTGCAAGAAGGTTAGAACGGAGTTGTTGGAAAACCAACAACGAAAAGAACAAGCTTGTAGTGGGCTTATGGAAACATCTCAAAATTATGAGGTGACAACCGGCCACTAATGGAAACCATTGATTGGATTGATATCAACAAGGAGACGAGAAACTTATTTCACCGGGAGGACAAATGAAGAACTTGGGTCATTTATAAGCACCATAAATAGCAACAATCCTTAGGGAAAGCTTTAGGTGAAATATAACCCAAGATAACTCCAATGAAGAGATTGATGGGTTTAAATACCTCATTCTTGACAACATGTGAATCGTGAAACAAGAATGGCAATTGTCAAGAGTGATATAACACCACCTCAAAAGATAAGATAGAAGGAATTGCACTTCGAAATGCAAGAAGAAGAATATTTGAACGCCTCAAAACAAAACATGTGTTGAGCATCATGTTTATTTTAGAGTGTGGCTTGACGGATCTTAACTTCGAGAGAAAACTTGAAGAACAAATCAAGAATGAAAGGAATCCTTGACGGACCCACCATGAGGAAACTCCGGTATTAAAAGGATGGTGGAAAGAAGGAGAAGTTGAAAACACAAGGTGTACCTTGCAATGATTTAGAATGAGCTTCGGGACGATAATGCGGAAAACTTGGAACTACGGAAAAGAGAAGATGAAGCATCTCTAACCGAGAATGTGATATGATGAACAACTCCGGAAAGAAAGATGAATCACTTGTAAACAAGAACAAGAATTATGTTATGCTTATCCTTCACCAATTAAATTGATGACAATCAACGGATTTGGCATACTACTTATTCCCGTAGAAAGGATTAAAAGAGATATGGCGTAAACTTGAGAAGGTCTTCAACGAACCACCGGTAGGATTGGAAAGAACGAATGAATTAAATGATAACGAAAGAGGTGAAATCTTGAACGAACCACCGTAAGAATTGAAAATGAACGTAGCAAAGGCACAATTCACCGGGAAGAATTGGAAAATGAATGAAGATATTTGAGGGGATTTAGATACATGAGAACGAAGAGAACATGAACTGATTAGAGGATATTTGAACGAATCACCGGTAAGATTTGGAGAACGATAGCTACACGCTGAGAATGAAGAATTATGACATGATGACCTTCGGAGGAAAGAAATGGAAACAACTCATGAAATGCTCCGGATGGGAAGAAAAGAATTGTCACAATCAAAACAATTATGAGAGGATGGCATCAAGCTAGAACCATGAATCTTGAAAAGAAAAGAGCAAGATTAAAGAGAAACTCTTCTTCGGTCTTCAAATGATGAGAATGACAACGAGAAACACCACCAAGAATTATTGAGGCACACCGGAAGAATCAAAAGCGAAGAGGTTGAGCCAATTATGAAAAGAATTTGAAAGATCTTGGAGAAAAGCATTTGACTGAAGAAAATTCATCCTTACTTCAAACTCCGAAGAGAATTTGAGAATGGCTCCGGAATAATTAGAAGAGTCAGGTAAGATCCTGGGAAAAGACCTGTGGGTTAGGGCCCACTCAAAAGAAAACACCGTTGAAATGATTTAAAAGAGATGTTGCACCGGTTGAATTAAATGACTTGAATGAGATACCAATCTCAAAAGAGCTTGAACGAATGCAGAGTGGAAACATGAATCTTCGAGATATCTTGAGCACTCCGGAATAACAAATAGCGAGAAGTGAAAGATTAAGAGGTGCACCGGTAAGATAAGACATTGAAATGAGGAAAAAGGTATGATCAACAAAACTTGACTTGAATCCACCGGAGAAGAGAAAGGAATGAGGAATGACGAACTAGTAGAACATCTTCTTGAGAACCACCGGGTAAGAACATTGACGGAAAAGAATGGAGAAACTTCACATGAATAAATGGATACTTGATTAAGAAATCTGAGTCCTTGGAGAAAAACAAAGGGAGGGAGGGTGGGGAAAAACAAAGACAACTTGGGAAGAACGAAACAAACACCGTTGAGAAAACTTAGAATTGATCTTGCGGATGGGAAAAATGATGGGATCCACTTGAAGAGAAGCACACCGGTTGGAAGAGAATTAACATGACAACCTCAATGATCCAAAAGGATTAGTATTCACATAGCAATATGAGAACACCACTTAGGAAAGGTATGGATTCAACATTTGACATTGAAGCAACTCGAATACCACAAATAAAACAAAACAAAGGATTTGGCTTGCAGAATAAGCCGGAACAAACATATGATAGAGATTTCGTCCGAAGTTTTCGTGGTGGGGCCTACACGGGCTCAATCGTACAGCACCATCATGTACAAGGTAGTGCACATGACATACGAAGCGTCCCCGAGTCGGCATAGCCAAGGACTCTTTAAGACACAACGAGACCACTGTAAAACCAACCGTGAATAGGCGGACCACTAGACGTCGAACCCCAATTTCATATCATACATCCGTCGGAAAGATATCCTAGGAGCTACTTGAATTCCCACCTATGAAACTCCCAAAACTTTCTGGTTATGCAATCTGGTGTTGGGGATACAGGGGAGCAATATATATCACCCAAACTAACAATCCCTACATCCAGCTGTATCCATCCGTCAACACATAACCAAGAAACCTTCGGAAATCGTGTACCTCAACCTTCGAAAAGCATCCGTTATATCATGGCAATACTCCCGTACTCACCTCAGTACTGGGTTAGCGGGGTTATCTCACCAACAACTGCATAAAAGAGATTTTCGATGTCGGTGTACTAAACTCAGGTATTCCAGAACTACAACGATAAAATTATGACGACAACACCTCGGAGCTCAACTCCCCGGGACACTGCCACAACCCCTAAATGACAGGAGGCACCAAGAACAATGTTCTCGTCATAAGAATATCGGAACGATTCCAAGATACCAGCGTGATCCTAAAAATTTTTTTTAGTTAAATTTGAGAAGAGAAGAGTCAAAACTCTACGTCAGGATACCTCACCAGAAGGTCGAAGGGACCGGGGAGTAAAAAGAATTCCTAAACTCTCCGATATATATAGTCCTAAATGACTCAAAACATTTTTCTAGACACAACTCGGCCACTAAAAACGATCAAGCAGTGGGGCTCCTAAGGTCGGGGAAGGCTCTGATTACCAACTTGAAACGCCCTCGATGCGGCTATATCTCCCACGTGTCGAAGCACGACTTAGAGGCATAACCGCATTGAAAGCAATGTCGCAAGTGAGGTAATCTTCACACAACCCAAGTAGTACATAAGGGAAAGAGATACATAGTTGGCTTACAATCGCCACTTCACACAATTACAAGAATAAAGCATTACATCATCCAGATACAATGAAGGTCCGACTACGGAACCAAAATAAAAGAAGAACCCCAAATGCGACAAAGGTCCCCGATCGACCCCAACTGGGCTCCACTACTGATCAACTAGAACGAAACAACGCAAAGGGCAAGATTTTCATCGAGCTCCTCCTTGAGCTTGGTTGCGTCACCTTTCGATAACATAGGCACGCAAACTGGTTTTGGAAGTATCCGTGAGCCACGAGGACTCAGCAATCCCATTACCATGGGTATCAAGACTAGCAAAGCTTAATGGGAAAGGAAAAGGGTAAAGTGGCGAGGTTGCAGCAGCGACTAAGCAAGTATGGTGGCTAACCAACGCAAATAAGAGCGAGAAGAGAGCAAGCGGAACGGACGTGAAGCTAGCAATGATCAAGAGGTGATCCTGAACACCTACTTACGTCAAACATAACACAGAAGTCGTGTTCACTTCCCGGACTCCGCCGAGAAGAGACCATCACGGCTACACACTCGGTTGATGCGTTTTAGTTCGGATCAAGTGTCAAGTTGTCTACAACCGGACATTAACAAATTCCCATCTTCCACATAACCGCGGGCATGGCTCTCGAAAGTTTATACCCTGCAGGGGTGTCCCAACTTAGCCCATGACAAGCTCTCACGATCATCGAAGGAATAGACCTTCACCCGAGACACTCCGATCAGACTCGGTATCCCGGTACATCAAGACATTTCGACAATGGTAAAACAAGACCAGCAAAGCCTCCCGGCGTGCCGACATCCCGATAGTAGCAGCGTATCTCGTCTCGAGCCACGACCGGATGAGCACTACGTACAACTAGAACCAGCCCTCAAGTTTCCCGAGGTGGGCGCGCAAGTGGCTCTAGTTTGGACCAACACTTAGACAAGCATTGGCCGGGGGCTAAAATAAAGATGACCCTCGAGAGCGACTCCCAAGGGAAAAGATAGGTGGTGGTGAGGCAAATGGTAAAAGTCAAAGTTGGGCCTTCTGGACAAGTTTTATTCAAAGCGAACTGTCAAGGGGTCCCATAAATCACCCGACAGCGTAAGGGACGCAAAATCTGGGAACATAACACCGGTATGGCGGAAACTAGGGCGGCAAGAGTGGAACAAAACACGGGCATAAGGCCGAGCCTTCCACCCTTTACCAAGTATATAGATGCATTAATAATATAAGAGATATTGTGATATCCCAACATAAACCCTGTCCACCATGGAGAAATCTTCAACTTCACCGCAACTAGCAGCGCTATAAGAGGGCTGAGCAAAAGCGGTAACATAGCCAAACAACGGTTTGCATAGGAAAAGGTGTCAAAGGTTAGAGGTTCATGGCAATATGGGATGGCTGGACAAGCAGGTAATAGGTAGCGCAGCATAGCGAAAGAACGAGGCAACTAGCATAGCAATGATAGTAGTGAGATCCGAGTAGCGGTCATCTTGCACGAGATCCCGCAAGGAAGAAGAACGAGTCCATGAAGAAGATGAGCGGATGAAGCCGAACAAACCGTGAGCGAACGAATCCTCACGATCACTGGCAAGCAGGAACTATCGAGAAGAAGCACACAACAAAGTAAACACACCACACATGGACAAGACATGATGCACAAGAAGCATGACGCATGACCAAGCTACATGAAGCTACTCATGGCAAAAGATGATGCAAACAAGAGTACACATCAAGGCAAGTTTAAATGAGGCCGGAAACAACATATAACAATTCTGGTAAGTCCTCATATGCATATTTCGAAATTGGTCCAGAACTGAATAAACATTAAGTTTAAGTTGTTAAACAGCAAGTTAAGATGCACCAAGAGGATCTACACGAAATTCTAGTCAAGTTACATATAAAGTTCATTAGATTCGGAGCTACGGTGTAGAAGATATGAGCAAAACAAGTTAAACATGGCATTGATGCAAAATGCACCCAAACATCAAGCAAACACACCAAAACAAGGATGCAACATGGTAATATCAAGGTACATGCAAAAACAAGCAAGTTTCATATAGAGCACACTCAAAACGGAGCAACGGGGCAACACATGCACACTATACAAGTCATAGCAACAATCTGTCCAAAACAGCAACTAGGCATCTTGCAAGCATCAAAACAACATGCTACAGCACCCCAGCATGAAAACAAAAGGCATGGGCATGAAGTACACGTAAATCATAACAAAACATGAACACTGAGCTATCTCCAGAAATCACTAGAACATGCTCAAAATGACATGGAGATATTGCAAGTAATAACAATTTCAGACTTTAGCAGAAATAACATCAGGTTGCAATGTTTAGAGCTATCAAACAACATGTTACAGGAACTTATCATGGCAAACAAAGGCATGGCATGAAACTACTAATAGCATATATCAAAAGACCCTTACTGACCATGAGCCAAAAAGGCACGGAAAATATGATGGCACCCATGTAAACATGGCAAGTTTTAATACAGATTTATACATGGCAGGAATAACAATAAGTAGGCATGTTCGTGAGCTTGAACCACTCACCACAGAGCAATACATGGCATGGCAAGGCAACCAACAGTAAGAAGGCATGTTTATGAAGCTAAGCATGGCAAGAGCAAGGTCATAGCATACACGGATCAACTACAACGACCTCGTGAAATTTGAATCTCATGCAAACAATCTGTCAGGAAACATTTTCAAGCAACTTTGGAGCAAGAAATGAACATGTTCCAGCAGGCTATAATTGCAACCAAGAACATGAATGGATATAGCAAGACATTTATATCAAAACATGTTTATAGAACATCTCCAGATTATGCATAGAATGATTAGTGGAAGCATGTTAACATGGCATCAAAATATAACAGAATCTGCTAGGAAAACAACAACAGCAACTACCCTACTTTACAAGCTCGATGCACTCAGCACACAACTCACAAAAATACATGGTCAACACCCCTGGAAAGATGGCATGGCCTAGTCCAACATTCATGTAGAGCTCATACTCATAGGATGCACACATAAATCATGGCAAAAATGACAAAAGAGCTCGTGCTGATAAGATTCTGGAACTAACGATCTGAAGCCCTCTTCCAACAGCATTTCGGGCATCAAGATGAGCTCAAATGAAAAATGATGCAATGGAATGAAATGATGTACTCGTCGAGACGAACAATTTGACATATTATACGCACAAAACGGAGCTACAGGTGCGAAGATGTGATGGCATGAACATGGCGTGAAAATTACTGAAACTGGGGACTGAGCAGATTTCGGGGGCAACCTGCGGGTACGTGGCACGGACTTCGAGGCAGTCGGAGTTCGCCGGATCTTCGCCGGAGAAGCGGGAGGAGGACGCCGGAGGTCGAGGAGGGGCCGGGGCGGCCGGATCTGGCGGATCCGCGCGGTGAGGGCGGCGCGATCGCTCGCTGGCGGGCGGCGTAAAGGAGACGGTCGGACGGCGAGCGAGGCGGCCGGGCGGGCGGATGGGCGGCGCTGGCCGGCTGGCGATCGGGCCGGCGCGGGCGGCCGAGGACCATGGGCGGCGGCGGCGGGCGGGGCGAGGAGGAGCTTCGCTGGCGGGGGGGCCGGGGCGGGCGCAGCGTGGCGGCGCGTGGCCCGACGGCAGCGGCGGAGGCGGCGAACGGGCAGTGGCGGCGCGTGGCGAGCGGCGCGGCGAGATGGGCAGGAGGGCCCGATCCAGGCTCTCCGGCGGCGGCGGGCGCGTGGCGGCGAATGGCAGCGTGCCACGTGGCGGCGGCGGCGACCGGACATGTCCATTGCGGCCGGACGTGTCCGTGGCGGCGGGACGAATCTGCTAGGGTTTGGACCCGGGAATAGAGGAGGGGATCACATATATATAGGTAGAGGGAGCTAGGAGAGTCCAAATGAGGTGCGGTTTTCGGCCACGCGATCGTGATCGAACGACCGAGAGCATGGAAGGGAGTTTGGTGGGTTTTGGGCCACTTTGGAAGGGGTGTTGGGCTGCAACAAAAGAGGCTTTCACGGTTACCCGGTTAACCATTGGAGTACCAAACGACCTCCAAATGGCACGAAACTTGACAGGCGGTCTACCGGTGGTATACCAAGGCCGCTTGGCAAACCTCGGGCCATTCCGAGAAAGTTTAACACCCGCTCACAACAAGAGAGAAGAAGGGGACGCCGGATGACATAGGAGTGCCGGATTGCAAAACGGACAACGGGAAAAATGCTCGGATGCATGAGATGAACATGTATGCAAAATGAGATGCACATGATGACATGATAAAATTTAGATGATGACATGGCAAAGTGCAACACGCAAGCAAATGACATGGCAACGACGGCGAATAACTGGCAGACAACTGGCACATCGGATCCGGGGTGTTACACCCTTCTCCCGTACAGGACTCAAAAGGTGCGGTTCCGGAGGCCTACTGTCCCGACCAGCGGTGCACGCCGCAAGCCGGGATGAGGAAGAACGTAACAGCAGCGCAGTGCTCAGGAACTTGTGGCGAGAGGAGGAAGAGTTTCTGGTGCGTCTCTCTGAGAGGAGCGACCTCCCTTTTATAGGCGCAAGAGAAGGAGGCGAGAGGGCAGCGACGGAAGGTGAAACAAAGAGACGAAGACGAAGCGAACAACCAGCAGCCGAAGGGCTGCACTGTTCGCATTCAAACACCACTATCGCAAAAACTTTTCAGCTTCTGTGTGACCTTTCGTATACCCGTAGTGCGTGGCAAAAATTTAGACATCGGCTCGGCTCATTCCCGCAACCCGTGGCGCGTTGTGACGAGGCGAGGCGTGGCATGGCATGGCGAGGTGGGCGGCAGAGGAGGAGCGCGCGTGGATGTCCCTCTTGTTCTCATGCTTATACAAGTGGAGAAGGAGCCTCCCTTATAAAGAGGTCCAACTCCCTCTAAACTAGCAATGTGGGACTAAACTTTAGTTCCACCTCTTGCCTTGCACGAATGGGCTGCGTGGGCCTCTAGGATTTATTAGGAACGGAAACTGCTATTGGGCTAGGCTCAAATAGACAAAAATTCCAGCAATCCCCCACCAGATCCCAGAGGCACACAAAATTTGCCTTTGGTTCCAAAACAACATTTTATATACGAGTATCTGCAGTGGAGACTGTTAAGTTGAACTTCCACCTAGAACTCTATGCTACACTAGTAAGCAACTTGAGCAGTGGTGGGCCTTGAGCTGCAAGTTTTCTGCGAATCTAGCTTCACATAAAGCCTTGACCGATAAGTGGCTGCCGTGGGTCTTCCCGGGTGGAGCTTATCGTCATACTCCGTGACCTTTCATGAGTTTACTAGAGAACCCTACTCTCATAGATTGCAACGTTTGACAATCAGACTCATATAGGTGTGTTCTTCAAAAGATGTTCTGCAGACAACATCTACGCTTCAAAGAGCCACTTAGAACACATTAAGATATACATCAACCTGCCATGCAGATTAGAGAGTATTGCATCTTCATGGAGTGGTATTTTTAACGATGAAGGATACTCTCCTCCCGGTTGACCAACAGCTTGTCTTCCACATCTAATTCACGGGATCTCCGATCACAAAGAATAGGTTACCACTGTGAACAACTCATATTGTGGGTCTCATACCCATCTCCCTCGATGCATTATCTATCACATTACGTGATAGACCCTTAGTAAAAGGATCTGCCAGATTTTTAGACATTGGGATATAATCCAATGCAATAACTCCAGAGTTTCTCATTTTTCTGACAGACTTTAACCTTCTCTGAACGTGTCTTGATGACTTCATGTTATCCTTAGAGTTGTTCACTTTCGTGATCACAGTTTGATTGTCACAGTTCATAAGGATACCCGGTACAGGTTTCTCAACAACCGGCAAGTCATTCAAGAGCCGGCGAAGCCAATCTGCTTCGACCGTAGCTGTATGTAGTCTTTGTGAGTTACGCTTTCATAGTTGACCTCGTTAAGATGGTGCTGCTTGCAAGACTTCAAGAAACAGCGCCACCTCCATGAGTGAACACATATCCGCTCGTGGCCTTTATCTCATCAGCATCTGAGATCCAGTTTGAGTCACTATACCCTTCAAGCACCTTTGGGTGCCCAGTGTAGTGAATTCCATAATTCACCGTGCCTTTCAAATAGCGCAAAACTCTCTCTAGAGCTTTCCAATGCACATCTCCTGGTTTTGAGACAAACCGGCTCAGCTTGCTAACAGCAAAAGAGATGTCAGTCTTGTAGCAGCTAAGTACATAAGCGAGCCAATAATGCGAGAATACTTCAATTGATCTCTAGCAATTCTTGATTCTTCGAAGCAACACACTATCATCATATGGTCTTGGAGAGGGCTTGCAGTCACTATAGCCAAAGCGACTCAAGATCTTTTCCACATAGTGAGATTGAAGCAATGTAATCCCACCATCATCATCTCTCAACAACTTGATGTTCAGAATGACATCAACCACTCCTAAATCCTTCATCTCAAAACAGCGAGATAGGAAATCCTTGACCTCCTTAATAACATTCAGATTTGTTCCGAAAATCAGTATGTCATCAATATACAAGCAAAGCATAACTCCCTCGCCCCCACCATGGCGATAGTACACACATTTGTCAGCTTCGTTCACAACAAAGCCTGCAGCTGTTAAAGTTCTTTCGAACTTCTCATGCCACTGTTTGGGTGCTTGCTTGAGTCCATACAAAGACTTCGGCAACTTGCGCACTTTCCCTTCATGACCATCTATTACAAACCCATCTTGTTGTTCCATATAAATTTCCTCATCCAACTCTCCATTTAGGAAAGCAGTCTTAACATCCATTTGATGAACGAGAAGACCATTGGAGGCAGCTAGTGAAAGTAGAACTCGAATAGTGGTCAGTCGAGCCACATGTGAGTAAGTATCAAAGAAATCTTCACCTTCCTTTTGGGTATAACCCTTAGCCACGAGCCGAGCCTTGTACTTTTCAATAGTACCATCAGGCCTAAGCTTCTTCTTGAATACCCATTTGCATCCTATGGTTTGCACCCATAAGGACGATCAGTTATCTCCCAAGTTTCATTCGCCAAGATGGAATCCATCTTGCTATGAACTGCTTCCTTCCAGTAGTCAGCATCTTCAGATGCATAGGCCTCTGAAATAGAACTGGGAGTGTCATCTATGAGATACACAAGAAAATCATCACCAAAGGACTTTGCAGTCCTCTGTCTCTTGCTCCTAATAGAAACTTCATTGTTCTCCTCCACAGGACTTTCAAAGTGTTCCATCGAAATGGCAGGTTCGGTAATTGTAACTGGTTCCTAATTCGATGAATTAGGCATCTCTTGATTAGATGAGGTAGCCATATCCTTCATGGGAAAGATATCTTCAAAGAAAGTCGCATCATTCGACTCCATGATCGTACCGACATGCATGTCAGGTACCTCAGATTTTACAACCAAGAATCTATAGCCAATGCTATGAAAAGCATATCCCAAGAAAACACAATCCATAGTCTTTGGTCCAAGTTTCCGCTTCTTTGGAATTGGAACATTGACTTTCGCCAAACAACCCCATGTTCGCAGATAAGAGAGTTTTAACCTTTTCTTCTCCCATTCCTCGAATGGAGTTATCTCTTTGTTCTTTGTGGGAACTCGATTTAGGACATGACATGCTGTCAATATCGCCTCCCCCCACCATGCCTTGGAAAGACCCGATGTGTCTAACATGGCGTTAACCAAATCAGTTAGAGTACGGTTCTTTCTTTCGGCCACCCCATTTGACTGAGGTGAGTCGGGAGGCGTCCTCTCATGGATTATACCATGTTCCGCACAAAAAGCATCAAATTCATTGGAAAAATACTCTCCACCATGGTCGAACCTAAGCCTCTTGATTTTCTGATCAAGTTGGTTTTCCACTTCAGCTTAGATCTTGAAAAAGTTCAAAGCCTCACCCTTAGATTTCAGAAGATACACACGGCAGTATCTAGTGGAGTCGTCAATTAACGTCACGAAATATTTCTTTCCACCTTTTGTCAAAACACCATTCATTTCACATAGATCTGAATGTATAAGTTCTAGTGGTGCAAGATTTCTTGTCTCCGCGGTCACGTGAGACTCACGAGGTTGCTTAGCTTGCACGCACACTTGACACTTAGATCCCTTGATAGTGGTGAAACTAGGGATTAAGTTCAACTTCGCTAGTCGCGACATGCAGCCAAAGTTAACATGACAAAGACGTGAATGCCACACATTTGATTCACTATTATTGCAAATATGATTAACAACTTTATTGCAAACGTCTGATAAGGATAAACGAAACAGGCCTCCTGACTCATAGCCTTTACCAACAAAGGTTCCATACTTGGATATTACAAATTTATTTGACTCAAAGACAAGCTTGTAGCCATCTCTACACAAAAGAGATCTGCTAACAAGATTTTTATTGACGGAGGGGACATAATGCATGTTCTTCAGCAGCACGATCTTCCCGAAGTAAACTTCAGATCGACCGTGCCAACACCATGAACAGAAGCACTTGAACCGTTGCCCATCAGCACGGTTGAAGTCCCTGTGGTCTGATAAGACGAAAACATGGAAATATGACCGCATACATGTACATTAGCACCCGTGTCAATCAACCAATTAGGAGAATGACATACTGAAAGAATAGTGGGAAATATACCATACCCAGCATCCTTCAGGTCAATGTCTCCAATGACAACATTAGCGGTCTTGCCGCCTTTCCCAGGATGACGCTTGTCATAGCGATTGGGGCAACTAGGAGCCCAATGATCAGGATCTCCACACACATGACAAGCACCTTTCTTCTTGTCATTCTTCTTCTTGAAGTTCGTGTGCTGCACAGCCTTTTTCTTCCCATCAAACTTTCCTTTACCATCAAACTTGCCCTTGTGGGACTGGAAGTTTTTATTCTGTACCAGATTGGCACTAGATCCTCCCTCAATACCTCAAGCATGTGTGTCCTTTGCTCTCGCCTTTTCTTCCACATCAAGAGTGCCAATGAGATCCGGAACGGAAAACTCCTGTCTCTTATGCTTCAGTAAGGTAGCAAAGTTCCTCCATGAAGGAGGAAGCTTAGTGATGATACCCCCGGCAACAAACTTGTCTGGTAGGATACAATTGAAGTGCTCAAGTTCTCTAGCAAATGACTGTATCTCGTGAGCCTGCTCAACCACGGAGCGCTCTTCAGTCATCCTGTAATCATAGAATTGCTCCATGATGTACAGCTCAGTGCCGGCATCCGAGACCCCAAACTTGGCCTCGAGTGTGTCCCACATGTCCTTTCCATTGTCAATTGACGCATAAGCATCAACTATGTTCTCACCAAGAACACTCAAGAGAGCAGCCTTAAACAAGGTATCCATTTTCTGAAAAGCTTGTGCATGTTGGGCATCTTGCTGTCCTTCAGGTTTGCCAAGAGTGGCGTCATAGCAACTCATGGTTTGAAACCATAAGACTGCTCTCACGCGCCACCTCTTATAGTGGATACCCTCAAACATAGGAGGTCTCATGGAAGCAGCAAAACCATTCGAGGTAAATTGCCTATCATAAGGTTTTTGGATTGTTGGAAATATGAGCAATTTACCGAATGATTTTTTTAACAGAAATAGTAGATAAAACATGACTAAAATAGCAAATATAAAGCAAGTCATGCAATCTGACAGAGAGAAGGTAAACATCGTCCGCATATATGAACTTGAGGTAAACACATCTAGAACAGTCACTAGATGAAGTTGCTTATACGACATAGTACCTAACATACGTAGGACAGAAACTAGAGCCAAGAACTATAGCAGGACTTCTAACAGAAAGGAGAAGAACACGTACGACACAACAGCAGCAGAAGCGCTGGACTTGGGGTCGGTGTCCTCGCCTGCCATGTCGTCGAGGAGGTCGTGGACGTCGGGGAAGAAGTCGTCGTCTAGGGCTCCACTGTTCGCATTCAAACTCCACTATCGCAAAAACTTTTCAGCTTCCGTGTGACCTTTCATATACCCGTAGTGCGTGGCAAAAATTTAGACATCGGCTCATTCCCGCAAACCGCGGCGCGTCGTGACGAGGCGAGGCGAGGCGAGGTGTGGATGTCCCTCTTGTTCTCATGCTCATACAAGTGGAGAAGGAGCCTCCCTTATAAAGAGGTCCAACTCCCTCTAAACTAGCAATGTGGGACTAAACTTTAGTTCCACCTCTTGCCTTGCACAAATGGGCTGCGTGGGCCTTTAGGATTTATTAGGAATTTCGGAAACAGCTATTGGTCTAGGTCCAAATAGACAAAAATTCCAGCAAGAACTACTCTCGGCGTATATCTACTTGCCGAGTGCCCGTGATTCGTCCCTCGGCGAAGAGCCAAACACTCGGTCGCATGGATCCGTGTGGCCTCACCATATGCCGTTGTGCTTCCAAGGCCTAGCGCGCCGTCATCGACGCCCGCTGCCTGCAGTTCTTGCCACCGGTTGAGCGCATATTCTTCAAATTCGACAGCGACAATGTTTGACACGAGAAAAACATCATCTAAGGACTCCGGGGAGAAGGGAAGAAGGGAGTGTGTTTCTCTCAGACGCCGGGGAAAGAAAACTGAGTATGCGGGCGTGCCAGTGTACCGTAGTACACAAAGAAAAAAGAGATACGGAAACATGTATTTCATTAATCTCATTGGATAAATAAAATTACAATATCCCATAAAAAAGGTGCGCTCCATGGCCTACTAGCACGGCCGAGCTGGCTGTGGCGATTGTGTGATCTCCTAGTTCTCGGGGCCTCGGAAGACTCCCGATTAATTACTCCCGCGGAGCAACCGATTGAGCTGTGTGGTCATCTTCGTCGTCTTCGCTTCGCGTTCTCCATGCATGATGATGGTGATGTGTGTGTTGGCGGCGGCAGAGCCCGTGTCCTCGTCGGTACCGCGCGCGCGCGTAAGCGTAACCTTGCGGTGACCACGCCGCCCTCGCCGTCGTGCCTCGTCGGTCTTGGCGGCGTTGGAGGAGTTGTTGTTGGGGTAGCATGGATCACGCTTGGCTCGGACTTCTCGACGACCAGTAGCTTCTCGGGGTGTACAAGGGTCTACACCCTGCGGGAGTAATTGTCGATGGAGACCGGCGTCGATGTGTGACCGTCGCATTGCTTTCGCGCCAAAGACGGCCTGAGTGGTCGACACCTCGTCCTGGCGACGCCGAGTCCACGGCGGTCGGCGTAGTCAAGGCATCGTCTCACGAGATCGTAGAGGAGCGGTGTTGTTGTTGAAGTCGCGTCGGCCAGCGGCCGATCTTATCTCGGCGGCGCCGACTTGCTCGGCCGGCCTCCGAATGAGTGTGGCGCCCGGTAGCAGCGACACGGGGTAGGAGGCCATCTGAATCATGGCATCGTGGTGTAGGACCCCAGCCTTCACTTCGCGTCCGGGCGCGGGTGGGCGTCGCCGTGCTCACATGTTCATCGTCGAGCTCTACAGTAAGGCGGGTGGACAAGCACGAGGTGGGGTGCCACGCATCTCCATCTTTGGCGACACCGAGCATGGCGAAGCAGATGGTGTCGAACAGCTTCCTTGGCGTCGTCTTCGGGTGATAGCTCATGTGTAGCTTCTTCCATGCATTTCTTTTTGTGAATCCAGTGAACGCGTACATTGCCATCCAGCCAACATGCACGTACATGCATGGCCCATGCACGTGCACATGAGGTATAGTGTGCATACAAACTCGCTCACACCATTAGCGATAGTTTAGGGGCACTTTGTGGCACAAGGTGGTCTCTCGGTGATGGGAAGCCGACCGTCGAACCGGATGCTCCTGCTATGACGAGGGAAAGGCGGACCCGGAGAGGCGTCGGCCCAGCGGTAGGGCATCGTTTGCTTCCGTTACAACATTGGCTGCACCGTTGCTCGATCTTGCTGGTAGGTGCCAACGAAGAACCGTCGGGGAGTGCTTCGGCGATGTTACGGGTTGCACGATGTCTTCAACGCGTCCACCTCAAGGAGCCGCCGGCAAGTGCTCCGTCTTCACGGAAGAACGCACGGTGTGATAGGCGTGCTTCTTCTTGGATGATGTTTCTCTTGTGCGATGAAGCAGAACCGGGCTCCGTAGAGCGGTGATGGCGACTTCAGTGCCATCGACCTCCACTCCACGGCGGCGTCTTGATAACATCGACGACGGGCGATGTCGTGGCATGCTCCACTTCGTCATCTTCTGCTGCCTCATCATGATGAAGTAGACGTGAGGAGTGATGGGGCCCTCGGTGCCGTCGAGCTCCATGGAGCCACCGTGGCGAAGGGATGACATCTCGGCGACCTCGTGTCGTCGGCTTCCATGGGGCGGCTTGATGACGTCGACGACAGGCTCTTCGTGGCGTGCTCCATATCGTCGTCCTCCGCGGCACCATCGTGATAAAGCGGTCGTGAGTGATGATGGCGATCTCCTTGGCGTCCACCATCTAGCGGTGATGAGCA